>OY987214.1:18736946-19960685 GCA_963920805.1 Primula vulgaris
ATTCCTAATCTGAACAGTTGACAATTGATCTTTGTGAATGTAAAAAAACCTCAGATTTTCCAATAATTAGTAGAGATTATTCTTAACGATTAAGCATTTATGCTAAATAGCAAGAAACGGATATATTCGATTTATTGCATATTTGGTGTCACTTTTCA
The DNA here is from genome assembly GCA_963920805.1 of Primula vulgaris. Lineage (NCBI taxonomy): Eukaryota > Viridiplantae > Streptophyta > Magnoliopsida > Ericales > Primulaceae > Primula > Primula vulgaris. The sequence continues at coordinate 18,737,105 of OY987214.1, forward strand.
AACTAGATTCTCCTTCATTCGCCGACAGTAGACTTTTTCTCATGATGTGTTACTTTAATGGCATCATAAATACAACGTTGTTTGCTATATATTTGTAGTCTGGCTCTTAATAGTGCTGACGTTTCTTTTGTATTCGGTTTATTTTATGTATCCGGTTCCATACCGTTTAAATTTTTTAATCATCCACCTCCTCTTGAATGTTTGTACCATGTTGGTGATGGAGGTTGAAAATAAGAGTTAGGAACTTGCATCGATTGTAATACACGCGACCTGAAACATAGCAATAAATACGGGGTTAATGAGCATTTAATGGCCCCATCGAGGGGAGCATATAGGGTTCTGAACCCACTTCGCTTGCTAACGGATATACTCATATATCTTACATGATCAATTAGATATATTACGAAGGAAAGAAGACACCAAATCTATATTGACATATCGATAAGTATCGGGTCAAACCCTCAAATATACGTTCCTTCAACACAAAGGAAAGCATATCTGACAGCAAGACTAAAAGATAGGCGAGGAGCCCATGACAGGGCCTCCTCGCCAAGGGATATTCAACTATCCGAAGTGATGAAACTATAAGATCAACGCCTCTTAAGGCTAACGAAAGAGACATGCTCTCTCGGAAGAGCTCCCCTCACCAGCGAGCAGAAGCGGCATGGCCTCTTTGGACTAGTCAAGTAGGTGGAAAGATACATCAGATATGGCAGGATATATCTCCGCATGGTATTAGAGCTCCCCACCAGGCTGGGCATTGCTGCCATTCGTCCAAAAACATGGACATAGGTGGAATGCATGACCGAGGATCAAGAGAATCGAGAAGAGGAATTGGACAGCTCAACCTTCGAAAGGAAAGCTATGGCTCCTGCCAAGAGATCTGAAGCATCAGATCTTACTCAGGAGTTAGAGACAATCAAAGGATAAACCCAGTTTCCAAGGAGCTCCGCTCTGGAGCAAGAGAAGACTGGCCCAAACGCCTGTCATTCGAAATGGACTGGGAGGTCTGGGTGTTGTTGAAAGACATCAAGGACAAAGACTGGTTCGAGTGGCCACCAGTCATCAAAAACATGGCCCCTCCCGAGGAAACTAGGTACTACGCCTTCCACCGGTCAAAAGACCATATGACGGGTCATTTTAAGAGCTACTTCAACAAACTTGAAGAATGGACCAAGAAAGGGTACCTAGATGAATACATCCGGGAGAAGGTCCTGTAGGAATTTTAGGAAGTGGCCGATATCAAGGAAGAAGACATGAGTAAATGACTCATAGAAGTAATACATCACTTTTGCCCGGAAGCAAGGAAAAGCGAAAGGATCACCCTCCGGACTAAAGCTCATCAGTCACAGGTCGCAAGGCGAGGAGAAGTGGTGACTCCCAAAAGAAGAGTGGTGACCACTCATTGAGGATCAGAGAGATCTCATTTCGTCTTTTCTGATAAAGACTTGGATGGGTTAAACCCTTCGCACACCGACCCCCTGATTATCAAAGATAGGATCGACGGTTATGACATCGAGAGGATACTCATAGACCAGGGAAGTGTTGTGAATGTCATATATGTGAGCCTGTTAATAAGGCTTAAGATTCAAGAAGAATATTTGATGATCTTCGATGCACCCCTCTATGGGTTTAGTTCCAAAAGGGTGAACCATCTCAGAATCCTAGTATTACCGGTCAAAGCGGGAAAGGTGGAAATGGCAACAAAGTTCGTCGTCATCGACACAAACTCCCCCCCCCCCCCCCACAATGCGATATTCATACGCCATTGGCTCCACACAATGGGGGAAGTGGCCTTGACATACCACCAGAAGATCAAGTTCTACAACGGAGAAAAGAAAGAGATAATATGTGGAGCAAGGCCCATATCGAGGAAAGAGATGATTGTAGGAACGAGAGGAAAAGATGCAATGAAAGAAAGGTACCTGCCAGACCTCAAGGCAGGAGAAAAGATCAAGGAGACTCGTGACAGGCTAAGAAAGAAACTACCCCTTCAGGTAAGCGAAGCCTAGATGAGATCTCAAAGGTGTAAAACCTGATAAACGGCGTCCATTTCAGGTCTGGGACAGACATGCTAAAATTTTGTTCAAGAGCTTAGAGTGTTTAGTTTTTGTTTCGTTTTTATTTTGAAGTGTTAGTTTCGTTTTCAAGAAGGAGAGTTTGCGCCCCTTGGGCACCTTTAGTACCTACTTGATTTATGAGTTGATATGGTTGAATACCTCCAGCGATGCTCTAAAAGGCTGGTAAACGAAGGAGCTATAATAACCCTCTAGTCATCAGAAGTTGAGTAGGAAAATTTCCGGATAGATAACATGGGAAATTCCAATGGTATAAGGAGGAATTGTGTAGTTAAATGGTGGGAGGATAAAAGAAGGCAAAGTGCGCAAATAAAAGCCAAGGGGCTAAGAAAAAAAAAGAGAAAAAGAAGAAAAAAAAAATTAAAAAAAATCCTAAGAGATCAAAAACCAAAGAATTTGTAGATTCACGAGCATAAAATACAGAAGCTGTTAAGCGAAGTAACATGGAGGTACGCATATTATCTTATTTTTAAGAAAGAAAAGTAATAGTCAAGTGTAATAAAATGGTGATTTGCAAATGTTTTCTAAAAATGACTGTCGAACTACGAATAACGAATATACACTTGACGGTAAATGAACCAACGACATATGCAATGTTAGACCAAACTATTGTTGGACCGATAGGCATTTCTAACAATAAACCCTTCTAACAACAAACCCTAGGTATCTTTATAGGTCTTACCATGTTTTGATATAACTATGAAGTGTTTTGCACTTTCTTGCATCCGTGTCATTTTGTAAGAATGGGGAGGATAGCAGTATTACTCTATAATTTTTGGAAAAAACTTATTTGTTTGTGGGTTTCATTTTAGTAAACCCTCACGAGACAATAACTCGTCCTTTTATGCTTTAATGGTTTAAAGGCTTGTTGCACATGCTAAGTACAACCGTGATTCCCATGAAAGTAAGTTAGAATTTTATTTTTATTGTTTTAGTATTTAGATACTCAGTTTAATTCCGCCTAGTTACCGCTTGTAAAACTCGGAGGCAAGTATCAAGCTAGTTGGCCGGTGTGATTCGACCTACAAACGGTTATTTTTAGGCATTAATTATTGCATTAAATCCAACTTTACATTGCGTAAATAGGTGTTTTTATACCAATTTACCATCTTTACATGTTTGGGAGTCATTTATCTGTTTTATGTGAAAAATGACCTTTTTAGATGCATTTATGTGAAGATTGGAAATGAAAGGACTCAACATGCAAGTTGGAGAAGCTAAACGACCTAAAATACAAACATATTAAAGATATATTCAGTACAAAGAGCTAGAATTGAGGAGCAAGGGATAAATCTAACCAAAAAGGAAAGAAATTCAGTTTTCCGCCAAATGATCCGAATAAAGCTTGTTTATTCAAATAAGAATATCTTCCTCCGCCACAAATCTATGACGTGTCAGAATTCTATTGGACGAATAATACCTTATTCGAATAACCAAATATTAGGGTTTAGGGTCTGGAATTATCTGAGCTGACTTGTATAAATACCTAAGACATACTGTAATTTTGTAGGCCGTTTTCATTACTGAGTGCCATTTATTTTTGTTCGTTTTTTTCTTCCTTCTCTTTAAAAAATACTTTCTTATACATAAATTATTTCTTTATGATTTATATTGGTTTTACTGAGCTTCTTGTTCCCCCATTGTCAAGTTGTTGAGTTGGTTACACCTCCTTCTACTTGCAATTTATTTTGCAAGTAATATCTATCTTTTATCTTTTATTCGTCTTTTATCTATTACGTATTACGTAGTCAATTGCATATTCGTTCGGTAGTTGTTTGAGCAAGAATTGACAACTCTTGTTCTTAGCATTTTAGCTATCTTTTCATGTTAGTTTAGGTTTAGTTTAGTTAAAAACAAAGGTGCGAGCCATATCTTGAAGGTAGAAGACCTAGGCAAGGTAGAAGACCTAGCCATATCTTTAAAAACAATTTAACATTGTCTCCGTGGAATGAATCTTACTTGTCCCATTAAAACTACGGCCGACCCTAGTATTCTTGCAAGGTAAAAAGGATTTGTTTTTATAACACGTTTTAAGTCCAACCAAGTGCAGTACCACACTTTTACGAGGGATTGATTAGACCACGAAATGATCATTTTCAGGTGTTAATATGATATGAATTAGCATAATTTTGTTGACATTTAGGCTTGTTTAAGCCATGTTTTGTGTTTTTTTGTGTTTTCCCGATTTACTTGCAATTGTTTACATCTTTACAGGAAAAAGCATGGAATTAGCGCAAAAAGAAGACAAGTACGTAAAAAGACCAAATGAGAAGATTTCAGAAGACAAAATCAACCCCAAGAAGTTACAAAATGGAATCAAGTCAAGACAGAGGAAAGAAGCTTCTAGAAGTCTGACTTGATCGGTCAGGTGCCGTTATATTTTAAATTTCGGATAAGATAAAGTTTGTTATGTCTGATAAGTTTATATAGGTCTCTCCCTATTATGAGAACACAACACAACTCATCACTTTTACATCAATTTTTATTCATATTTTCGTTCTAGGGAGAGAGAGGAGAGAGAAAAAATACAGAAATTCAAGGTTTTGTTTACGAATCCTTGGCAATGAACGTCGTTTTGTGAGTTAATTCGTTATCTTTCATTACCTAATTGTGTTTTGTAGTATTTTTTTCGTTTTAAATGCATGTTTACGTATGTTTGCATGTTTTAATTCGTTAATCTCATATCTCTCGTATGCAAACTAGTTAAAACAATTCGATAACGTTGTAAAAGCTAGTTATTAATTAATTAACGTCGTATGTTAACGAACTTAGATTTATATAAACTGAAAAATAGCCTTTAAAACAACCTAAACAATATGATATTTAGTAGTTTTAAACCCCCAAGGAACGAGCTGTTGGATTGACAACCCAACCGCTAACGCTCTCCTCATTACTAATTAATTGATTTCTAATTAGTAAAATCCCCTTTAAAACTATCGAGGCCAACAACCACACGGTTCCATGTACGATAACCTTGGTGTGCTTCCCAAGGAAAATACTACTGCTACACTCATGCTCCTACGAGGCCTTTTACTGCGTAGGAAAAAACTACGTATCGAAAGGGCAGAAAATCAGGGATCAAACATCGTACAGTGCATCTAATTAGGAAAATTGGTATTGACAAAAATAAGGTCAAGTATCCAGGTATCTATCAATCCATGCACTCGAAAACAGAAATTTGTACGGTTAATAGAAATGAAAGAAAAGAAAAACAAAACATTCATGGTTCATAATTTATTTACAAATGTCCTGTTGAAAAAATAGTCAAATGGCTTGCCACTTACCCCATACGGCACCACCAAAAGGAAAAGAAAACACGAATAGGTCACTGTTTCACTTCAATAAAGCAACTCTATCTCTTAGCTCTTTTTTCAAGATGATCGAATCAATTTTTTTGTTAAAACCATAATGTTTTTAGTTGTGCGGCATACGATGTCGCCACCTACCCAATACGGCACCAAAAGGCCTCCCCCAATTGAATCCTATTTAATGACGCTCCAGTCCAATACAACTATGACAAAGACTCGAGCCAGCACCTTAAGTTTGCATGTGTCTTTGTGCGTCTTGTTCCATTACTAAACCACCAACCAAACACATGACAGAGAGATACAATATTGAAATAGCACGGACATTATTATATAGCATGAATCAAAGTTGAGCAAGTACATTAAAAATTATTTTGATACTCAAAAGTTATTTATAAAACCAGCTAAGATCAACCATGATACCATATTTTTGTTAATCATTTCTCTGCTTAAACTTTGCAATACAACCAGACCTTGTCTAAGTGTCACTACTTTGGAACATTAATCATTGTTGAGATACATGCGGGAGAGTTAATATACCCATATGTAATGAATAAACTAAGATTCAAGCAACAAATCACAAATTAATAATAACAAGCAATAACACAATCTTAAATAGAGATTCAAATATACAAAAATAAACAAAAATTGAAATGCAGAAATGAAATAGAAGTTAAAGATAAAAGTAAAGGTAAAATAAAGATTCTTTCTTCTTTTTTCATATGCCTACGCCGAGTCTATATATACTACTACTCTTGAGAACTTTTATGCAATTGAACAGTGGTCCACAACATTGTCTTATTGAGCAATTAACACCACTGATTTATCAAAATTTGCATTTAAACCCATAAGTTCACGATCAATCATGCATTTGAACCAACTTTTCAATCCCGTTAACTATCCGTCACCACTTTTCTTCTCTCTCTTTTTTCCTCATGGGAGGTTCATCATATAACTGGTAAATCTCTTATTCGTTGTATATTATCCGCAATGATAGACGCAAAACGGCTTCGAGGAGCCTCTAATACCACCAACTTCTGATCTGGTTTATTAAATATACCCGTCTTCTCCGGCTTTTTACTAGCCATAAATTGCTATTGTCCTCATTCTCTTCTTAAGAACTATAACCCACCCAGACGGTATTTTTCATGGAACTCAGCATTTTCACGACAATGTAATTCCAATAAATTATAAATGCCGTTCTTCATAAAATTATTCTTTTCGAAAAGTGCGATTAGTTTTTCATCACAAATAATTTTTTCCTTATTTTCACCATTGAAAAGACCATTTCATTTATATATTTGTTGATTATAGATACCACACCCGGCTGTGCATCTTTCCTTGTATTTACCAATTGATTCAAGAAAGTCTATCAACAGTTTCCATCCCCAACCATTATACTCTTTTTTCTTAAGTTTCATTTTCTTTTTCTTCAAAGTTTTCTCATCATTGGATTTCTTCTCTCTCTGCAACGGCATGATAGTAAGCTTGGACCCAAAGTTCTCTTCTCTCTCATTTGATGCAGACGGATTTGAATGTGAAGTGTGATTTTCAGTAGGTTGTTAGCAAAGCAAGTAATTTTTTTAAATAAGACAAAGTGATTAATTAGAAACAAGCAACCATCAATTACATCCCCTACGACCCGGTGGAAATACCTCACGGGTTTTATAATCAACCAAATACATCCTAGTTTCAATTTTATCAACCAACAAATTATAAATTTTGAAAATATGAAAAATAAACATTAAAACTATAAAAGGAATGTCCAATAAATTTCCTAATCAATAGCTGTTGGATGCTAATGACTAAGTAAACCAGGAGTACTCTATCTGATTACTAGTTAGTAGAAAATTCGGTTAATCATAAATGCGGTATAGTTGATTTTTATACTTGTTTTTCCTGCCTCTACTTCTTTCATTGGTTGTACTCTTTGCGTCATACGACTTATCTGGTTTAATGTTTCTTCCATATAGGGAAAACCTAGGAATTTAATAACTAATATGTTTGTGGGAGTCATTATAGTAAACCCTCATGAGACAAAACTTCTTCTTTTACACTTTAAGGTTTAACGGCTTGTTGCATACGCTAAATGCAAAATTTTTTTCTACGACAGTGGTTTATCATTTAATTTGTATATCACTTAGTTTTAGATTAGTTAGTGCACCAAACTCGAACTTCCACCTAAAAAGAAAAGAATCAGACGAATTTATCCTTATCTTATTTCACTTCCAACGCTCAGGACGAGTATTGAGCTAGTTGGGGGGTATGAATAGACCAGAAAATGGTCATTTTCATGGGTTAAAATGATACTAATTAGCTTTGTTTTGTTCCTATTTCAGCTTGTTTAAGCCATATTTAGTGTTTTTATGACTTTTCCCGGTTTATTCGCACACTTTTATATTTTTACCGGAAAACCCATGGAATTATTACAAAAATGAGACAAAGACGCGAGAAGATCCAATGATGGACTAGAAGTGAAGAAACCATAAGATGAAGGAACCCCAAGAAAAGACCAAAATTGACCCAAACGAAGACCAAATAATTCAACACAAAAGAACATTCTGGAAGCTTACCTGACCGGTCAGGCCTGACCGATTTTAAAAGCTTGTTGAAAGACCTAATCATCCATAATCGGAGATTAAAATATTTTAAAAGCTTGAGGAATCGAGCCGTTGAATTGACAAGCCAAACGCTAACGCTTTCATCCTTATTTTATTTAGTATATTAATATTACAAGGGTGGAAATAGACTAGGATGTAGCAAACCACACGGTTACTTGCACGATAATTTGAGTGTCTTACCCGAGAAATACTACTACTAGTACCCTCATGCTCATGCGAGGCCCTCACCCATTTAAATAACACGTTCGAGGGGAAATCAACTACCATGATAAATACATACTAAAAGCTTTAAATGAACAATGCAGAAACTAACTTAATTGATGGAGAATCAGATCGACCTTGCGGCCACCAGAATGTAATTAAGACGTATGACTATAGAAGCTTTATTTATTATATAAAAAATAATGAAATAAAAGCGGTATATATAGTGAAAGAATCGGCCGAACATTATAAAACGGTATATATTATGTAATAACAAGTGCGTTGAATAGGTGGCGAAATATTTAACAACCACTACAAAATAACGTTATCTTGTGAGAGTCAAAATTTGTTACAAATCTGTCACAAATAGACTATTATGTCACAAAGCAGTCACAAATTGACTAACACATCACAAACCCGTCACAAAAACCTTAGCTTATAGGCTCGCCACCAAAAAAGCCGTCATAATTTCCGTAGTTATTTGTAATTTTTTTTTATAGTGAATGTTTCAATTTTTTTTAAATATTTTTGAGCCCGCTATTAACATATACACACCCAATTAACTTCCTTTCCCTTTTTGCTACAATTACTTTAAATTTAAATTAAAAAGTTAATACTAATTTCAATCGGAAAGACTTATATTGTCACTTATATATATTTTACTTTCAACCACATTCTATTAATTGGTAACAAATATTTTGTTAAGTTGTCACCAGATTATATGATGCATGGTGCTACTTCGCATTATGGTACATAACGATTGTACTTTGAAAAATTACGGTCATAATTATCGTAAACGTCACTTATAAAATAAACACTTGTCACATTTTGAATATAGTAGTCACTTCCTTAAGTATGAAATCGCATATAAGAGACCGTGTAGGTTGAGCCAAAGAATAGAATCTTGAAACAAAATCATTTTGCAAAAACCTGCATCTGATTAACATTGGTGATAGTACAAGCTGCTAAACTTGTTTACCAAATAAAATCTCTTTCCCTAGCGTATGTTATTAATATTTCTTCGATTTATTCCATATTTGGTGTCACTTTTCAAACTAGATTCTCTTTCATTCGTCGGCTGTAGACTTTTTCACATGATGTGTTACTTTAATGGCATCACAAATACAACGTTCTTCGCTATATAGTTGTAGTCTGGATCTGAATAGTGCCGACGTTTCTTCTATATCCGGTTTATTTCATGTATCAGGTACCATACAATTTTTAATTTTTAATCATCCACCTCCTCTTGAACGTTTGTATCATGTTGGTTTTTGTATTTTCCAAAGACTAAATGATACAAGGTCATCCAAATTTTACAAGATTTAGATTACAATATCCTTATATCTTTGTAGCCTTCTTATTTAACTTTTATCTTAACTGAAATCCCATGAATTAATCATCGTTTTTATTAATACTTTATACCCTAAACATTTTCTGATATGTTTAATAGTTTAGAAAATCTTAAGTGTTAGTTAGGAACCCATTATTTAACTGAGAAAAATACTTCAAAAGATGATTGGTATGACACTTCTTTTTTATTTAGTTTTTAGATTTTCAGGTAAATGAAGATCATTGCAAAATGGAGGGAATTGAAAGAGCTACGTATAGGGAATTAATTAAAGGGAAAATTACATTTGAAAAAAGATGCTTCCAAAAAAATCATGATCAAGACTGTAAATGGTTTAAAAATTCTTTCTATCAATGCTAAAAAAAAGTTGTAATCGAGTTCGTTGGATTATTTTTGCACCGTAAATATTAACCAAGTCCAATGAAACTAAGAAAAGTATGATCAGGTTAGATACATAAACTGAAAAATATATTCATATTTTCAGATTTCCGACAATTTTCATATATTGTATTTCATTAAAAGCCAACAATGCACAATAAAAAGACAGCAATCAATGTTTCGGTACTTGAAAGGCAATAAACTGTTTTACATTATCAGACTCAGTGTTCATGAACACACAACTTCAAAAGAAAAATAACAACTCTGGGCCTTTTCTAGATTGCGCTTTCTACTACTCATAATTGGTTCTCGATTTTTTATTACAGGCAGGCTCACCATCTCGATTTTTTCTTCGAGGCTATAATCAATCCAGCAAGGTCCTATTGTCACAAAATTGTATTTACATTGTGTTACAAGTACTAAAACTATAAAAAAATACAAAGCCAACAAACATTACATGACAATTTAATAAATTTAAAATATAAAGAGTACCTTTTCGATTTTCATCCTCGTAAAGCACTTCATAGTAGCACCTCTCATCCATACTAATTCTTCCACTTCCGACAATAATGTCTCATCATCACTCTCGAAGGACTGTGTGACATTAGTATTCCAAGTGGATCATTAGGATCCGAAGAGAAAGTGCTTATTCTTAGCCCGTTGACGTGCTCAACGTTTCCCCTATTCTTTTGTGCAATCTTCTTCCAAAAATATTTTTTTACTAGTGAAGGAGGAAGCGGCGCGGATAGTTTGTATCTACGCTCGTATTGGTCATTTGCCATCGTTTCAAAACTATCAACCGTATAGTCTCTGACAAGGAAAAGAAAATACATAAATGAGTAATCTCAAGTTTATACTAATAGCAAAAATTACTAGAATCAAATTTAAATTGAAAAATATACTCATATTTTTAAAATATGATATATATATATATATAACATTTTTATGAATAAAAATTACCTTTTGCTCTTAAACACAGTTTCTCTATACCTGGCATTCAAAGGTTAATACCCGGCCAGAAACTTTCTCCTTCTTTAGCACCGATGAAGGCAGAAGAGAAGGACTTGCCGGAGATACAATCTTGCAGATCCCTCAAAATTATAACAAAGGAATAGAATAATTAATCTCACCAGACAATATTATTAAGTTTTCCATAAGAAATTTATATAAATTAGGAAGAAGAAAAAAGAGTACCATATTCCGCAGCCTCATCCAAAATTATCTGAAGATAACCCATTGGATCTTCAAACTCTTCTCTAGTGGGAAAATAAGTCGGATAGAACTCAATATCATCCGTCCAATCACAACCATCCAAGTCAATCACCTCCGCTTTGCCTTTGGATAAACAATTAATAGGTCGTTTCCCTCTACTTTTTGATGACACCCCTTTATGTTTTTTGGGAGGAGAAGGTTTAGTATCTCTTTCGAATTTTTCCTGTAGCACACTCTTGTGTTTCAGACCCCTTGGTCCAGTCATGGACTTGTCGTAATTATCGATGTAGGGGATTTTTGGGAGCGGATGAAGAGCCCTCTGAATCGATGGCGGATTGCAACTTGGAAGCCATTTTGTACTTGAGTTTCTGTGACAAGAACCATATACTGTAAAACATCTAAAGATCCAAAAATCAACGAAGTGAGAACTTTGGCTATAGTATCAATTTATATACATTAACACCATATCAAGGTCACTATTTAGTATTAAGCCATTAGGTGATAATTGAACAAGAGAATGCAAAGATAAATTTGCCAAACACGATAAGCAAATATTATTCCTTTCATCTAGTAAAGCACCTACTCAATACGTATTTGAATTTATCTAAGAAGATTTGCATCACCAATTTTATTATTTTCATCAACACAGTCATAACACAGTCCTTGATTGTGGTTCGTATCAAGAGACTTAGATTTGTTTGCGACGATAAGGGTTAATACCTATAAGATAAGTCCTTAAACCGGGTTTCTTTGTAAAAGAAGAATCATGTGCACACATACACGAGAACAAAAAATAATTCCACATATATTTTTAAGCCATAATCTTATGACTGGATCTTTGAAGCGGATCAAAAATCAATTAACTTGCACATAACAATCCATGCAAAATGTAAGATCCAAAATAAATAAACTCCCACAAAGAAATCCATGAAAAAATGTCGGATGGAAGGAGTAACGTGGTTAAAGTTGTTGGATAGCAATTTTATTACCAAAGAGAAGATTCTCCTGAATAACACTCCAAACAAAATATGAATTAACAAAACTCCATTATATTTGGAATTGTAAATATCTCTCTATTTTACAAATTAGGGAGGGAATCTTGGGAATATGGAGAAAACAAACTGGCGTGGCGGCAAAAGAATGTTATGGGCAATGCAAAAAACTTGTCCACGAGTTTATTTCATATATACAAAACATGCCACTGCACAATTTTGTTGTGTTATCTACGGGTTTGCTTTAAACTAGGTTTTCCAATCATTGTGAAAGGTTCGAAAGTCCAACTGTTTACCAACAGTCATTGAAAAAGTCCTAACTAAAGTCATCCTAGGTATAGTTAGTCATCCCAAAACTTACCAAATGGGTACATTTTTATATATATAAAATATCCACATATTGGGATTCTCTTATGTCCTAGTCAGAAACATGGTGTACTTGTTTCCTTTTTATACCGTTATATTGATTTCAGAACTTAATGAACCACAATAGAAAGTAAATCCTCCATAAAACATACAAACATCAAAGTTAAAGCTACCAAAGGAAAGTCTTTGATGATAAAATATACAAAATACTGCTCTTAACTTAAACACCGAGAAGTAAGACATTTTCTAACAATATGTATCACTAAAGCGTGCATTTGAAACAATATTAAGGGCTCTTAAGTATGTTAAAGTGATATTTTAATCAAAATATGGCATTACAAGACAAGATTTGGTGTTGATGAAATTAATGTCTTAAATAGATCTTAATCCCAAGTTATTGCGTACTAAATAAGAAATTATTAATGAGCTTTCATTTCTGTGCCAGGGATAAGGTACCAGTAATCGATAAAACTAAGACCTAATATGTTTTGGAAAAATTTTGAAACTCTAAATCATTGATGTAGAAGCTTACACTAGAGCAATACCATATTTTGTTTATCATTTCTCTGTTTAAATTTTGCAGCAAAACAAGTTCTAAACTACATTTTAGTACTTTGGACCAGGTCGTTATAGTTGGCATACGTGAAGAAGAGAAAATGTACCTATTATATTTCTGGTAAATCACTTATTCGCTTTGGGCAAACTGAAAAATTGTTGAAATTATGCATTTCTTGTCTTTATCTTCTTTCGCTTTTTCCTCCCCATCAGCCTCTATCATGTTTGTTGAAACTTGTCCTGTTGTCGAGGGTCAAAGACATTTATGATCATAAATAGCTTTCAGAATCATTGTCAAATAATTTTAAATTAAGGTTGGGTGTGAGATCTATAACTTCAAAAATTTAGAGAAGTATGGAAAGAATCTAAGAAATGGGTAACTGTATGATATTTTTAATAATAAAAAAATGGAAACAAAAAACGCTGACATTATTGATAATCGATAAAGTAGCTCTGCATAACATAAGTAAAATACGGTAAGAATATTCTTTAACAATTCGTAAATTCAACCAACAAAGTCAAATGGCAAGAGAATGTGACGTAGCAAAATTTATGCAGTCAGCAGTTTGAAATACATTGAGTAGATTCAAGATTTTAACTTTTAATCACTGGTAGTCCTCTAACAGGTAAACTATAAATTATAAAACACTGAAACATCATGTCCTCGCTGGATATAACTTAACAAATGTTCTAGTCCAACCTCAAAAATAACAAACATGCATGGTTATTAATGCACCTATGATACAAGAAAACGATTGTAAAGATACTTATTTGTGCCAACGTATGGAATCTCGAAAAGCTAGGGGAGTAATGACAATATGAATAATAAAGAGGATATTGTTGTAAACTTACTCAACCACATAGGAATTCTAATACTCGGGCCATCTAGTGTGAAAAATAATTATCAGTTTCCGCACTACATGATATACTAATGTTAAATAGGTACAATAGTAAGGAGGAAGAAATCACAAAATTGTGTTTGTATGAAATTTATAGCATTCAGTAACACCACACGAAAACATATTCAGTCTTGTGTAAAAGGCGAATTTTACTCTAGATCTTCTCAAAAATTTCATTAATACAAGGGGTAGATTTCCAACAATTCATTACCCCTAATAAATATTCAATGAATGCTGCCAAAAATTATCTCAAAAAAGCGAAATAATAATTTCATTGATACAGACTACATGGTTGATTTTCAACAATTCATTACCCTAATAAAAATCCAATAAATGTCACCGTGAATTATCTCGAAAAAGTCCAAACAATAATTAAAATTAATACATACAAAAGGGTAGATTTTCAACAACTCAATACCCTAATAAAAATCCAACGAAAGTCACTCTCGAAAAAGTCCAGACTATAATTTCATTAATACAGAGTAATTCAACAATTTCATTACCCTAATATATCCAATTCAATACTTACAACCTAATACCAAAAGTTTTAAACCTTGGATTCTAATTAACTATGATTTATGCATGCATAAAAGTGAAAGCTAGAAAATATCACCTTACAAACTGGATAAATAAATCAAAACTCAAGCAATACAAATCAGAACTTATGGAAATGGAATGATCAATAAAAAGGTTAATTAGGGTTGTAACCTGTAATAGTATAAAATTTTGTTAAATAAAAGTGTTTCAGATTGTTTTAAAAATTATCATACAGTTTATATATATATATAGAGAGAGAGATCAGGGTTTTTAGGTTGGTCATTGGAGAGAGTATTAACAATATTACTACTACTATGTATCAAGATTGATTAATGAAATCAAAGCCGGGTACATTGAATCTAACTTTATTGTATTATGTATTTATGTTTATGATTATATTTTGGAGATACTATTCCATATTTAAATTCACTCTTACACATGGAATTCAGGATAAAAATAGTTCATTAGTTCATTTAAAAGGAACCACATCAATTATCTTTAAAAAATTTCTAAATCATGTTAATTTTCACTTTTAAGATAACAACAAACTTTTTTCAATTATGAATTCCCCCATATCACTTCTCTATCATAATTAAATATACCTTTTTTTTTCTCAACACATTTACTTTAATTTTAATGTAACGGGCCCATTAATTAGTGGAATATGAAAACTTAGTAATATTTTTAATTCTAGCCAAGTCTCCTTCTAAACAGGGAAGTTTTTGTCCAAATCTTAGATTAAGGATAGATAAAACCCTTCAAATAAGGAATAATGTTGATATACATATATGGCAGATGCTAAATAAGGCCCGGAGCATAGGTTAAGAGTGTATAATTAGAATTTAATGGGAACATACAATTAACCAATGAATTTAAATGATGATAATCAATGAATTTAAATGATGATAATCAATGAATTTAACAAAATTAGACTCCCCAAATGGCGTCATTAAATCTTACTATATATAGGCGTTTATGTTTTGTTAATAATTAATTATAGTAAAAAAAATTATTATAGAAATAATTAATCATAGCAAATTAATTACATCGCATACACAAAAAATGTAAAATTTTATTTTGTATGTAAAATTATTCTGATTTTTTTTTATAAAATATTCACAAAATTGAATATAATATGGTTGTTCTTAAAAATACAAATAGGTCTATACATCTAATATATGGCTATGAATTGGAGGGGGCAAAATTGCGTTTACACCATCCTCAAATACGCCCCTTCACTACATTGTAACATACTAATTCTATTACCAACAATGAATCATATGATATATATATATATATATTTTTAATTCTTATTAAAGAGAATCAAAAGATTTAACAACTACCCCGTTAACAAGAATAGAAACTTTCACCTTCTATTTGAGAGTGCGGGGCTATCCTACTAGACTATTTCTAGTTGATTTTATCACATGATATCATTTTTATAAACGAAAAGTTATACATGGTCACTCCCACGTTGATAAACAAAAGTCCCTTTCATTAAAATTTGATTTTTTATATTATTAAATGAGTTAGTTAGAAATGCACCTTAAAATAAAATCAATGTGTGTGACATTTACACAAAAATCAAGCTTGGTTATAATTTTTCAAGAGGCTCGATGTCATGTAACACCAAAGTAGGTAACTCAACACCAAAGTTGGTAACTGATGTAGTGTGAAACAAGGGTATTATTGTACCAAAAATAAAACTAAGTAACTAACGCTTCTTATGTTTAAATATGAGAGAGGTGGAAATTTCATATGTTTAAATGGGAAAGAATATTACCATTGAAGATCACGGATCTCCATTTTGTGCAGTCGATGTGTTTGACTGCAAATTGTACCGTTAATTCGTGGACCGTTTGATCATTTTATATTAGATCTGAACCGTAGGATCTAAAACCCTATTAAAAAAAAAGAACCCTTAAATTACTATTCTACCCTTAAATCTAACCGTCTAAATCTAAAGTAAATGATCCAACGATCCTCTTTTTAACGGTATAATGTGTCGTTCAACAGTGAACGGCACAAAAGAAAAACCCGAAAATCACATGTTTTTTTTGGAAACTCTTTAAATATGCCTTACCATTGAACTCAACAATAAGAAAATTTGGAAT
This sequence comes from Primula vulgaris, assembly GCA_963920805.1. NCBI lineage: Eukaryota > Viridiplantae > Streptophyta > Magnoliopsida > Ericales > Primulaceae > Primula > Primula vulgaris. The sequence continues at coordinate 18,753,711 of OY987214.1, forward strand.
TCAATTAGCATCAAAATGTGAATGTTGTAGTGCACATCAAGAAGAAAGAGAGCAACTATTTATCAAAGGTAAAATAGCAATGGAAGTCTGGTCTTTTTTGATAAGATGATGGGTATTATTAATAATAATATATATTTTGCTGGTAGGTTTTTACCTTGGTGGTCCATTGTAGGGGTGGGATTGGGTCGGGACCCGACCCGAAATGCATCAACCCGAATCTTGACCCGATAAGAATCGGAAATCGGTTTTCACTCCCGATCCCAAGCCTGAAATTTTGGGTACCCAACCATTTGGGTACCCGACAATGTACCCGTTAGGCGGAGTTGGTTAAATGGTAGTCAAACCAACAAATCCCCCTTTGCTATTTATGCGAAGGTCATAAAGAGCTAACAAGAAGTCTGGACCAAGCACTAATTAAAAAGAGTTTTCTCATTGGCTCACAACTTCTGAGTAGAGTTCACATAGTAGATCTAAAATTCAAGATCTATCAGTTGGTTTTGGTATTTTCCAAGGACTAAACAATGCAAGGTCATCCAAAATTTACAAGATTTAGTTAACAATATTCTTATTGTTGTATGATATTATTGGACTCTTGGACCTTACTCATACTGGGCCTAAGTTGGGCTTTCTACCTTGTATAACGCTAACCTCTAGTATATAAAGAAGGTTATGACCCACTTGTATTGATACATTCTGATTAATAAAGACCATGTTGTTGTCTCTTCATATTTCTCTCTCTATATCTATACATATCTCATATATATACATATACTGAGCTCGTGGAGAATAGTATATACGCTCGCGGATATTGGAGATTTGGGTAAACGCACGGATATTGGGTATTTATAAACCTTGAGGTTTATCTGGGTTTTTAGGGTTTTGCTATATCGACCTTCACCAACATACCGTGCGTAAGGTACCAAATTCAAAACTTAATTTATTCCATATATGTGATTGCACGTATTATTTTATGGATAACTAAAGCATGATCGTAACACACATATTGTTGATTATAAAATCATATTTGTTGATAAGACCATACACAGTAACCCAAACTGCATGTATTCGTTGAAAAAAAACTATGCATGATATATTTTTTATTTTTACTGTCTAGCATGATCAACCTGTCTATAAAAGCCTATTGATATGTAATATGTATCGTGTACTATAAAATTGTATTTTCATATAAATAAAATCAGTAAAAGACATATAATCGGGTTATAAATTGGAAATCATGTAATTGTAAAACATGTATTAATCTGTGAGATTAAATTTGTAACAAACTTAAAACAGTAGGACTGTTTTGTAATTCGCTGAAACTATTGATTGTGCATGTTAATTACAAAAGGACTAAACTGAAACTTGTCTGAAATTATGGACTGAAGCTGTAATTACGCTGTAAATAGATATATAGTTTGCTGAAATTACATAGATAGTCTTTGTAGTATATTACATGTATAAAAACAGTATATATATGTTATAAAAGTCAATATTCGGTCTATAAATATTCACACAAATGCATATATATTTATTTAAAAGGCAAGTGAATAAAAATTGCATATTAATTGAATAAATTGATATGTTTCCATCTAATTTAACCACTTTGCATGTTAAAATTACCATATAGAATTAATTGGTAATTAAAAATATAGTGCTTGCTTGCATGTTAATACTACCATGTATAGAATTACTTATATGGAAATAAACCGTAGATAATTGATTGATATTTTATTAGCATAATCAACATATCTATTGATATTACCATAGATATAAATATCACATATGGCAGTTAATTATTTGATTTGATCTAATTGATTTGATTTGATTTGGTATGATATAATTTGTGTGATTGATAATCCTGAATTGATTTAATTTATCACCAAATCTATTGCATGATTAGATATATATCATAAATATATTTTATACTTCCTTGTATATATATATGTGGTTATCTAGAATAGATATATCTGTTATTTATTGCCATGAATGGTAGAATTGCGAAATCATATATATTTACATTTAATTTGGAAAAATTATGAATCTTTCCTAAATAGGCTCGCCTATTTGGATACGATGTCTAGGAAATATATAGGCGGAAGTCGATATCCTAATGAGGTCGGGTCTTAAGTGGCATTCGTGCCCTCCATCCTCACCGTCTTTCCTGGTCGTTTTTCAAGTAGAGCTACCGAAAGGGGTTGACAAAATAATAATTTCCCCGAGTGTGTTTATATAGTGATGTATGTTTCACCGAATTGGTGTCTCTGTATCGACCTGTCGTTCGATCAATGAGAACCTATTCACATTAAAAGCAAAACTACTTTAGAACCTGTCATTTTGAAACAAAGTTTATGCTTGTGCAAAACATAAACATATAAACCAGTCGTTTTATATGATAATTAATCCAAAACTCCCAACACATGTTGGATGCCATCTATGATGAGGAAATCGCAAAGCATACTTGCGAAATGAAAGTTTAGACGAGGTATTTTACGCCACCACATGTTAGTCACCCTTATTTGTGAGCATGTGATGCCCAAATTATTTGGATGCCATCTTTGATGAGTAAAATATGAGTTTGTTATTACCCTCGAGATGAATGCTAAGGCGTTGATTTCATTCTGCTGTCACATTTGAGACGTGATGACGCCTATGGTGAACAAATCTCTGAAATTGACATATTGGAGCGATTTTTCACCAACATACTAGCTTGGAAATTATACTTCGTAAACAGTATCGTGAATTTATATTCACCATGTTATTTTATCGCCCATCTATTATTGGATAAGAAAATTGCCCCGGTGAGTAGTTTTAATCCTATTGGGTCAATGGCTAACTGTTTGCCTGATATTAATGCTCTTCATGGACATTTCTTTTCCATGAATCGAGAACCGAGACAAGTGTTATTTGTCTCGAACTGTCGCTATCCCGACGAATCGCCTAGCCAAGCAAGGTTTTAGACAATCGTCAAAATCGAAGACATGTGGCTCCAAGACAGTTCTTGAAAGGAACAATATGGGCCGTTGTCTCAAAGCAAGAGATAATGCTCAAGGAGCCAACTCTATGCTATAAAGACAAAGGTCATGCACGGTTACTCCTTAAATAGTTCAAAACTATTATAAAGGTGGAAAAGTCGATGCTAATGTAGTTAAAGCTAACTGAAAGGAAACTCGTGAGACCCCTGATTTTGTGGCTCAAATGAGTTTGGTACCTTTCTTTATTGATTTTGATAAATCATTGAGCCGATTTTTCGCTCATCTGGATTATGTTTTTCCATTTGGATTATGTTTTTTTTTCCATTTGGACATACTTTTGGATTATGGTTTGCCTGTTTATGAATTTTTTTGAAATAATTTAAAGTAATTTGAGCAAATTCCTTTGACAAATGTGACCAAACTTTAAATTATGAAATTTTAGGAAATACTTGTAGGGAAGTTGGTTTTCTGGAAATAGTGGGTAACCGTGTACCACATAATTTCACCAATCAATTGCCTAAAAGAGTCCTTTGTGACAATGATTCTGGAACTGTCGTTCCAAATCGAAATCTTTGGTAAAACGAAATTGATTTGTCACATATGAGGCCTTATACTCATGTAGGTCCTGCCGTACCTTGTTGAGTTATAAAATATTCGAGAAAACCAGTGTTATCTGGTAATAGCTCATGAAAGAATTAAAATTTCTTTACATAGCCTCCATTCAATACGACCAAAAGCGTATTTTAGAGGAGTTGAAATGTTTTTCAAGTGGTTGCTACCACATTCTTTAAAGCATTTAAAGTTATCTTATCATTTCTCATGTCGTCGAAATGATAAATGATTTAGATGCTAAGACATGATCGTCTGTACTATCATTCATCTGTCGTCGATTGATAAGAGCATTTTGATATTGTGGCATTGACCGGATGAGATTTTCCCGGCTCAAAAGACGATGCTTGATTTATAATCGCATCGCATTTGGATTCTTTCTGAGAATATATTTCGTGATTAATCTGAAATTCATGCCAGTAATGCTCACTTTGAAAGACTAGTATGTGTAAAGATCATGAAAAGGACTCGTAGAATTATTGTAAAGAATTGAAGGAGTTATTGTGGACTTAATCCAACCATAAGACGGACCATAAATATAAATGGTTATGGTTGATGCCTCGAAAATAAGGTCACATGATTATTGTTGTCCACAAAAATGCAATATTTCCCAAACTTTTAGCTCGATCATTAAGTTGATGGCTCATGATCCGGATTATCCTGAAAAGTCTAGTCGAATTGATAATGCCGAAAAGTAAGAATCGAAATTTCGATTTGTATTACTTGACTTTGAGAATTGAAATTGAACATAATTTTGATTATGTTCCGACCCAAAATGGACTCACAGAAACATTAAGCGGTTGCAAATGATTGAACGCTTTATTTGGTGATGCGTACCTATATATTTATGTGTGGGGTCGCAATACATTGCATATTGCTGTATTGGTCCGTCTGAGGCCTATAGTCACTCAAAACACTAAATGCGTACCAGTTGGTTACTAGTTATGAACCAGACGCCTCATATGAACGCGTGTTTGAGTGCTTAATATTTTGATTGAGCCACTATAGCGTTCAAAATATGGACCTCTGAAGGGGACATAAGTCGATTATGAATCCCCTGGCTATCATTTGATAGAGTAACCTTGGCAAGCGATCTCGTTACCGCATGATATGCAAAAGTGACATCGCTAAAACTGTTCTCCCCATCATTAGGGGGAGATTTGCATGTTACCGTTGATAAGAAACGACGTGAAATAACGTGGCATAACCCACTCAGTCTTAGCCTGATCCCTAAAACTGCACTTAGTGATAAGTAAGTGCATAGACTCCCTCAAGTCTAAATAAATGCCAAACGCATTTAATGACTTTATGTGATTTCACGAGATCATTTATACCTGCTGCAAAATGCTTGCAAGGATAGACATCCTTGTCGGACGCCATGTTCCAGTCGTAATACGTTGCTTTGGCCGAACCCGCCATGCAAAAGACGTTGTCGTCGGCCGTCAATCTGTCGTCCTTCCCAAGATACGAGGAAGTTGACCGGTTCTTAATTCGTTCAGCCCAGAGGTGGTGAACTGAAACTCGTTTGTCGCATGAGATTATAAAGGAGCAATGAGATGAGTGATTTCCTCCTCATCCTAAGAATTTCGAAATATCTGTCGATCATGATATCTTAGACGATATTGAAGCAAAACGAGACTGTCATTGATTACTTGTTCATATATTCAGTGACGAATTATAATATTAACAAATTATGACATGGAACCATGTACAGTTGCCTGAAGTCAAAGGAGAATAGAATGGACTAATGGAAACTTGCAATATAAGTAGACTCTTTAGGGAAAGTGTGTTCAGACCTGTAGCTCCAACACCACCAATATTAAACGAGTTCGTTTATTTGGATATTCGTGAGGAAGAGTGATGAGAATAATGAGATTGTAGAATGCTCGCCTAGTAGCGCAAGGCTTCTCTCACAACTTGGAATTGATTATGAAATGGTTTATTTCCTCGTAATGGATGTTAGAACGGTCTCTTACTTTATCAGTTTAGTAGTTTCCGAAAAACTGATTATGCAGCATGTGATTGTGGTCACAATTTTATCTCTGTGGGAATTTAGACTAGAGATGTGAATGAAGGTCCCTGTGTGACTTCATGTGCTTAAATCAAGTAGTTCCTGACCATGGAACACAATCTCAATTGACTGAGACGTTCACTATATGGATTAATATAATCCGAGCAGATGTGGTATACCCTCTTAAGTGATTACTTGATCGGCTTGGGATACGTAGAGACACGTTTTATGCCCTTGTGTATTTTATTACGCGAACCACTTTTGGATTTTCCTTTGAGATGAAGGATCTTGGGAAGACACAGTAGTGACTCAACCTGATGATCCAGCCCCGTAAAGATAAATCTAAGTCCATGATTCATACTACACCCTAGGTGTTATGACACTTTAGTCATCATGATGATAAGTCGTCAGAATCTCTCATGATCATTCGATCACTAGACATTAATATAGACCCGATCCGTCCCCGATGAGACGATGAAGAGATATTGAACCTTGACGTTCATATCTAAGTACAATAAGTGCATCATTGTACTTGGTCTTATGTGCTAGAATGAACATCTTGTCTGCTGTGAATGGTATAGCTCGACACAGCATCACGCTAACACGCTGCCATCGAAATGGCATAAAAGACATTTTTCCATTACCTTAAGGTAACTATGGATGAGGGATTCTCTTATCCCATTTTTCATCATCGAGTGTACCTAATCCCTTCGGTACTCGAATTAACGCAACCCTTTTTCGGTTATACCGTGCCGGTTACTTATCAGACCCGCATAAGGGATATTCCTAACATGGTATGTCTTTACCATTGGAATAAGGCGATATCTTGGAGGTCTTGGAATGACCCCAAACAAATAACTATGATCTACTCGTGCTCTATGAGACGACTAGAGAGTGTATATGGCTTCGAGCTAGTATTAGCCACATTTGAATTACATATGCTCTGTCTCACGATCCAGATAAAACACTTGTCTTATTTGAGGACAACTTGTTGTTATTGATCAAGAGAAACATGACTAGATTATGCTATTTAGCATTTCTTGCTGAAATAAATCTTCACATATGAAGTTTAAGAGCATCCAGTTGAATGCTCGTTCTATTCCACTTTAGATTTTTTTGCATCCAGTCGTGTGTAAGTAAATGAAGCATCCAGTCGAATGCTCGTACCCTTTCTTGAAAAATGAAATCATTGCACCCAGTCATGTGCAAGTGAGGGGGAGCATCCAGGTGAATGCTTATTGCACTAATTACTACTTAGTCGAAATTCTCACACCCTGTCGTGTGCAAGTGAGAGAGAGCAACCAGTCGCATGCTCGTTTACTCTTTTTATCCTTAGACCAAGGTTTTTTCCCACTGGGTTTTCCTTGGGAAGGTTTTTAGCGAGACATATTCCCATCATATCTCACTTAAGATTGTTGAAATTAGGAGGAGTATCATGTTGTATACTTTTTACCAATGTGTACTCTTTTGTCCTTTGATCAGAGGTTTTCCCACTGGGTTTACTCTGGCAAGGTTTTAATGAGGCACCTGTTTTGTGGTTGATCCCCTACTACTACCACTTTTGCACTCTTTTTCCTTCGACCAGAGATTTTCCCATTGGGTTTACACTGGAAAGGTTTTGATGAAGCACATTGTTTTGTGGTCAATTACTTACATGGTATTTCGTCCTATATCATTCGGCTACCCAGTTTCTCCTAGGTACCGGTTTTGTCCCACACTGAGTTTTCCAGCCCTAAGGTTTTTATGTATATAGGTCTACGAATGAACTCGACTCAGATAGATAGCATGAAGACAAAGAGGGAGTGTTGTAGGATATTATTGGACTTTTAGGTCTTACTCATAGTGGGCCTAAGTTGGGCTTTCTACGTTGTAAAACCCTAACCTCTAGTATATAAAAAAGGGTAGGGTCCATTTGTATTGATACATTCTAATTAATAAAGACCATGTTGTTGTCTATCCATATTTCTCTCTCTATATCTATACATATATCATATATATATATACCGAGCTAATATGTCACACAACACTTATATCTTTGTACCCTCCTTATTTAACTGTTATCTTAACTGAAATACCATGAATCATCATTGTTTTAAATACTTTATACCCTAAACACTATCTGATATGTTTACTAGTTTAGAAAATCTTAAGTATTAGTTTAGGAAACCATTATTTAACTGAGAAAAAGACTTCAAAAGAGATTGGTATGACACTTCTTTTTTATTTAGTTTTTAGAGTTTCAGGTAAATGAAGATCATTGCAAAATGGATGGAATTGATAGAGCGTTGTATAGGGAATTAATTAAAGGGAAAATTAGATCTAAAAAAAAATGTTTCCAAAAAAAGCATGACTAAGACTGTAAACGGTTTAAATTTTTTCTATCAATGCTAAAAAAAAGTTGCAATCGAGTTCGTTGGATTATTTTATTTTTCACCATAAATTTTAACCAAGTCCAATGAAATTAAGAAAAGTATGATCAGGTTCGATAAATAAACTTAAAAATATATTCAGATTTTCAGATTTTGGACAATTTTCATATATTGTATTTCATTAAAAGCCAAAAATACACAATACGAAGACAGCAATCAATGTTTCAGTACTTGAAAGGCAATAAGCTTTTTTACATTATCAGACTTTGTGTTCATGAACACACAACTTCAAAAGAAAAATAACAACTCTGGGTATTTTCTAGATTTTTCATCACAGGCAGGCTCACCATCCCGAACTTACCAACTCCCAGCCTTTTCTCGAATTTTCTAGATTGCGGTTTCTACTACTAAATTTTTTTTATAGCAGTAATCACTCATAACAAATTAATTACTTCGAATACACAAATAATGTAAAATTTTATTTTGTATGTAAATTTATTCTGATTTTTTAAAAAAATATTCACAAAATTGAATATAATATGGTTGTTCTTAAAAATACAAATAGGTCTATACATATAATATATGGCTGTGAATTGCAGGGGGGAAGGTTGCATTTACACAATCCTCAAATACGCCCCTTCACTACATTGTAACATACTAATTCTATTACCAACAATGAATCATATGATATCTTTTTTTTCATTTTTTTTAAATCTTATTAAAGAGTATCAAGAGATTTAACACCTACCCCGTTAACAAGACTAGAACCTTACACCTTCTATTTGAGAGTGCGGGCTCTATCCTAATATACTATTCTAGTGGGTTGAATCACATGATATCATTTTTATGAACTAAAAGTTGTACATGGTCACTCCCACGTTGATAAACGAAAGTCCCTTTCATTAAAATTTGGTTTTTTTACATTATTGAATGAGTTAGTTAGAAATACACCTTGAAATAAAATCAAAGTGTGATATTTACACAAAAATAAAGCTTGGTTATAATTTTCCAAGAGGCTCGACGTCATGCAACACCAAAGTAGGTAACTCAACACCAAAGTGTGTAACTGATGTAGTGTGAAACAATAGTATCATTGTACCAAAAAATAAACTAAGTAACTAACGCTTCTTATGTTTAAATATTAGAGAGGTGGAAATTTCATATGTTTAAATGGGAAAGAATATTACCATTGAAGATCACGGTTCCGCATTTTGTGCAGTCAATGTGTTTGGCTGCAAATTGTATCGTTAATTCGTGAACCGTTTGATCACTTTATATTAGATCTGAACCGATAATCTAAAACCCTATTAAAAAAAATAACTAACACTTCTTAGTTTTTCCAAATATGAGAGAGGTGGAAATTTCATATAAGGAAATTCAAGTCCAACTTCAGTGATTCGATTAATACTCTTCGTGTGAAAGTTTCCTACACTAGTTTAACTATATTTGGATGATTTAATGACTTTTGGTAAATGGTATAATATGAAGTTGATAGAAAATATTTCCACCCATCTACATTAATTATTTGAAAAAGAAATATATGTGAATGTATATGAGAAAGATAAGATAATTTGAAAGGTAGAAGATCTAGGCAAGTTCTCTTTCATATCATCTTGGAATATTATAAGAGAAAAACAAGAAACAAGTTGGTTTAATTAGTTTAAATGGGAAAGAATATTACTATTGAAGATCACATGTTTTGTTTGGAAAATCTTTAAACATGCCTTATCATTGAACTCAGCAATAAGAAAATTTGGAATTCAATTAGCATCAAGGTGTGAATGTTGTAGTGCACATCAAGAAGAAAGAGAACACCTATTTATCAAAGGTAAAATAGCAATGGAAGTCTGGTCTTTTTTGATAAGATGATGGGTATTATTAACAATAATATATATTTTGCTGGTAGGTTTTTACCTTGGTGGTCCATTGTAGGGGTGGGATTGGGTCGGGACCCGACCCGAAATGCATCAACCCGAATCCTGACCCGATAAGAATCGGAAATCGGTTTTCACTCCCGATCCCAAGCCCGAAATTTCGGGTACACAACCATTTGGGTACCCGATCGGTCAGGATGGCATAATCCCGACATATTTTTATTCTAAATCGAGAAAAAAAAAGTTTTAATAATCAATTATAAATTGCTTAATAAATATGACCAAAAAAAAACTATAATTTATATAAATTCAAATTTAATCTTCATGTAAACCCCCCAAAAAGATGAACAAATAAAATTACGGAAAAAGTAGTATATATATATATACATACATATATATATACATATATATATTACAATTTAATATAAAGACATACCAAAATATGTACAATTTGTTATTCCTAATCAGAACATTTGACAATTGATCTTTGTGAATGTAAAAAACCCTCAGATTTTCCAACAATGAGTAGAGATTATTCTTAACGATTAAGAATTTATGCTGAATACCAAGAAACGGATATATTCGATTTATTGCATATTTGGTGTCACTTTTCAAACTAGATTCTCCTTCATTCGCCAACAGTAGACTTTTTCTCATGATGTGTTACTTTAATGGCATCATAAATACAACATTGTTTGCTATATATTTGTCGTCTAGCTATTAATAGTGCCGACCTAGCAGCGATTATAATACACACGACCTGAAACATAGCAATAAAGACGGAGTTAATGAGCATTTAATTGCAACATCGAGGGGAGTAGATAGGCTTTTGAACCCACTTCGCTCGCTGAGGAGCTTATCAGCGAGATAATCTCTTGAAGATACTCATATATCAAACATGATCAATCAAATATATTATGAACGAAAGAAGATACCAAATCTATACAGCCATATCTGATAAGGATATGGTCAAACCCTCAAATATACGTTCCTTCAACATAAAGGAAAGGATATCCGATAGCAAGACTAAAAGATAGGCGAGGAGCCCATGACAGAGCCTCCTCGCCAAGGGATATTCAACTATCCGAAGTGATGAAACTATAAGATCAACTCCTCTGAAGGCTAACGAATGAGACATGCTCTCGCAGAAGAGTTCCCCTCGTGAGCGAGGAGAAGCGGCATGGCCTCTTCGGGCTAGCCAAGTCGGTGGAAAGATACATCAGATATGGCAGGATATATCTCAGCATGGTATTAGAGAAACGAAATAAATAACAAAGATATGATTGGTAAAATCATAAAAATTAGACATAAACTTAACCTATACGAACTCAGACATAAACTTAATTATAGGGTACTACTAACCCTACTTGCATTCAATACATATGACACTTCTTTTTTATTTAGTTTTTAGAGTATCAGGTAAATGAACATCATTGCAAAATGGAGGGAATTGAAAGAGCTAAGTATAGGGAATTAATTAAAGGGAAAATTACATCTTCAAAAAGATGTTTCCAAAAAAATCATGACTAAGACTGTAAATGGTTTAAATTCTTTCTGTCAATGCTAAAAAAAAGTTGCAATCGAGTTCGTTGGATTATTTTGCACCATAAATTTTAACCAAGTCCAATGAAACTAAGAAAAGTATGATCAGGTTTGATAAATAAACTGAAGAATATATTCATATTTTCAGATTTTTGACAATTTTTATATATTTTATTTCCTCAAAATCCAAAAATGCACAATAAAAAGACAACAATCAATGTTTCAGTACTTGAAAGGCAATAAACTTTGTTACATTATCAGACTCAGTGTTCAAAAGAAAAATAACAACTCTGAGCCTTTTCAAGATTGCGGTTTCTACTACTCATAATTGGTTCTCGATTTTTCATCACAGGCAGGCTCACCATCCCGATTTTTTCTTCGAGGCTATAATCAATTCGGCAAGGTCCTGTTGTCACAAAATTGTATTTACATTGTGTTACAAGTACCAAAACTATACATGACAATTTAATAAATTTAAAATATAAAGAGTACCTTGCCTATTTTCATCCTCGTAAAGCACTTCATAGTAGCCCCTCTCATCCATACTAATTCTTCCACTTCCGACAATAATGTCTCGTCATCACTCTCGAAGGACTGTTTGACATTAGTATCCCAAGTGGATCATTAGGATCCGAAGAGAAAGTGCTTCTTCTTAGCCCGTTGACGTACTCAACGTTTCCCCTATTCTTTTGTGCAATCTTCTTCCAAAAATATTTTTCTACTAGCGAAGGAGGAAGCGGCGTCGATAGTTTGTATCTACGCTCCTATTGGTCATTTGCCATCGTTTCAAAACTATCAACCTTATAGTCTCTGACAAGGAAAACAAAATACATAAATGAGTAATCTCAAGTTTATACTAATAGCAAAAATTACTAGAATCAAATTTAAACTGAAAAATGTACTACTAGTAACATTTTCATGAATAAAAATTACCTTTTGCTCTTGAACACAATTTCTCTATACCTAGCATTCAAGGGTATTAACTCGGCCAGAAACTTTTCGAATTTATTCTCCTTCTTTAGCACCGATGAAGGCGGAAGAGAAGGACTTACCGGAGATACAATCTTGCAGATCCCTGAAATTATAACAAAGGAATAGAATAAATTAATCTCACCAGACAATATCATTAAGTTTTCCATAAGAAATTTATATAAATTAGGAAGAAGAAAAAAGAGTACCATATTCCACAGCCTCTCCCAAAATTTTCTGAAGATAACCCATTGGTTCTTCAAACTCTTCTCTAGTGGGAAAATAAGTCGGATAGAACTCAATATCATCCGTCCAATCAAAACCATCCAAGTCAATCACCTCCGCTTTGCCTTTAGATACACAATTAATAGGTCTTTTCCCTCTACTTTTTGATGACTCCCCTTTATGTTTTTTGGGAGGAGAGAAGGTTTAGTATCTTTTTTGAATTTTTTCAGTAGCACACTCTTGTGTTTCAGACCCCTTGGTCCATTCATGGACTTGTCGTAATGATCGATGTAGGTGATTTTTGGGAGCGAATGAAGAGCCCTCTGAATTGATGACGGATTGCAACTTGGAAGCCATTTTGTACTTGAGTTTCTGTGACAAGAGCCATATATTGTAAAACATCTAAAGATCCAAAAATCAACGAAGTGAGAACTTTGGCTATAGTATCAATTTATATACATTAACACCATATCAAGGTCACTATTTAGTATTAACCCATTAGGTGATAATTGAACAAGAGAATGCAAAGATAAATTTACCAAACATGATAAGCAAATATTACTCGGTGTACTTCACAGTCCGTATTGTAATTTTTTACACTAACGAGTCTAAGGCTGTCTTAAATAGATCTTAATCCAAGTTATTGCGTACTACATAAGAAATTATTAATGAGCTTTCATCTCTGTGCCATGGATAAGGTACCGGTAATCGATAAAACTAAGACGTAATATGTTCTGGACAAATTTTGATACTCTAAATCATTGATGTAGAAGCTTACACTAGCGCAATACCATATTTTGTTTATCATTTCTCTGTTTAAATTTTGCAGCAGAACAAGTTCTAAACTACATTTTAGTACTTTAGAACAGGTCGTTATAGTTGGCATACGTGAAGAAGAGAAAATGAACCCATTATATGTCTGGTAAATCACTTATTCGCTTTGAGGCAAACTGAAAAATTGTTGAAATTATGCGTTTCTTGTCTTTATCTTCTTTCGCTTCTTTCGCTTCTTCCTCCCCATCAGCCTCTATCATGTTTGTTGAAACTTGTCCTGCTGTCGAGGATCAAAGACATTTATCATCAGAAATAGCTTTCAGAGTCATTGTCAAATAATTTTAAATTAAGGTTGGGTGTGAAATCTACAACTTCAAAAATTTAGAGTAGTATGGAAAGAATCTAAGAAATGGGGAACTATATGATATTTTTAATAATAAAAAAATGGAAACATAAAACGCTGACATTATTGATAATCGATAAAGTAGCTCTGCATAACATAAGTAAAATACGGTAAGAATATTCTTTAACAATTCGTAAATTCAACAAACAAAGTCAAATGGCAAGAGAATGTGACGTAGCAAAATTTATGTAGTCAGCAGTATAAAATACATTGAGTAGATTCAAGGTTTTAACTTTTAATCACTGGTAGTCCTCTAACAGGTAAACTATAAATTATAAAACACAGAAACATCATGTGCTCGCTGGATATAGCTTAACAAATGTTCTATTCCAACCTCAAAAATAACTAACTGGCATGGTTATTAATGCACCTATGCTACAAAAAAACGATTGTAAAGATACTTATTTGCGCCAACGTATGGAATCTCGAAAAGCTAGGGGGAGTAATGACAATATGAATAATAAAGAGGATATTGTTGTTAACTTACTCCACCACATAGGAATTCTAATACTCGGGCCATCTAGTGCGAAAAATAATTATCAGTTTCCGCACTACATGATATACTAATGTTAAATAGGTACAATAGTAAGGAGGAATAAATCACAAAATCGTTTTTGCATGAAACTTATAGCATTCAGTAACACCACACGAAAACATATTTAGTCTTGTGTAAAAGGCGAATTTTACGCTAGATCTTCTAAAAGAGTCGATCTTTTTAGGCACAACTTTAACTAACGAATAGTTTTTAACTTATTAGCAATAAATAACAAACATTTAAAAAATAAAAAATCATGCCGTAGAGTAGCACATCATTTCTGTACCCATACGGGAAATAAACATCCAATAAATGTCACAGTGAATTCTCTCTAAAAAGCCCAAGCAATAATTTTATTAATATTAAGGGTAGATTTCCAACAATTCTTAACCCCTAATAAATATTTAATGAATGCCGCCAAAAATTATCTCAAAAAAGCCAAATAATAATTTCATTGATACAGACTACATGGTAGATTTTCAACAATTCATTACCCTAATAAAAATCCAATAAATGTCACCGTGAATTATCTCGAAAAAGTCCAAACAATAATTAAAATTAATACAGACAAAAGGGTAGATTTTCAACAACTCAATACCCTAATAAAAATCCAATGAAAGTCACTCTCTAAAAAGTTCAGACTATAATTTCATTAATGCAGAGTAATTCAACAATTTCATTACCCTAATATATCCAATTCAATACTTACAACCTAATACCAAAAGTTTTAAACCTTGGATTCTAATTAACTATGATTTATGCATGCATAAAAGTGAAAGCTACAAAATATCACCTTACAAACTGGATAAATAAATCAAAACTCAAGCAATACAAAACAGAACTTATGGAAATGGAATGATCAATAAAAAGGTAATTAGAGTTGTAACCTGTAATAGTATAAAATTTGTTAAATAAAAGTGTTTGAGATTGTTTTAAAAATTATCATACAGTTTATATATAGAGAGAGAGAGATATCAGGTTTTTTAGGTTGATCATTGAAGAGAGTGTTAACAATACTACTACTATGTATCAACATTGATTAATGAAATCAAAGCCGGCTACAGTGAATCTAACTTTATTGTATTATGTATCTATGTTTATGATTTTATTTTGGAGATATTATTCCATATTTTTAAAAAAAATAAATGGTGGGGAAAACCCACTTTTATTGATGAATCATAGGTAAAAACCTACAGAAATAAAACCAAGTAGCAAAACTGAAGGAATCTCAAACAACGAGACCCAATCGAAATAACAGGAAACTGATACATCTAATTGAAATAAATGAAACATAATACTCCCAAAATCTGCTCATCAGGAGTCAATAGATTTGCGAAGAGGACTTAAAGGACTAAAACTGTAAAAAGATGTAATAATATCACAGGTGTCTTCTCCACCTCTTCATTTCCACTGCGTAATTGAACAAAGAGAGAGAAAATCCCCTTTGACTCCATTTTCATCGCCTTCTTAGGTTAGAAAAACCTTTGGCTTCAGTTAAAACAATCCCTTTTAAAATATAAGGAAAATCATCCAAGCAATTAGAGAAGATGTTACCCTCCCAATTTGCAAGAAGATCAGCAGCCTTGTTGCCTTCTCTCGCCACGTATTTGAACAGGTAATCACCATCTTTTAACAGGTTTTTAATAAGGTTGAATAGCTCTATAATCTTCCAAGGGCACTTTTGTTTACCCTCTACAATTTTAACTAAAACCTGTGAATCACTCTCAATAATAATCTGTTTGTTTGGTGAAATAAGTAGACCATAGTAGAGGGCTTTAAACTCTGAACAGAGTGCTGAAGAACTGATTATAAATTTAGAAAACCCTTTAATAAAAGCACCCTTTTCATCTCTAATTAGACCTCCAATACCATTTCTGACATCTGGTTGCTTAAAACAACCATCTATATTAAGCTTCTGAAACCCAGTTGGAGGATGAAGCCACTTAATAATAGTGGTCTTATCAATATTCTTCTTAGCACTGAAATTTGAGTAAGAGAACCCTTCTCCTTATAACCAGATAGAATAATCAACTCTTCAGTTTTCCTGATAATATTACTGGATTTCATTTTGATATTATCAAATTTACAAGAGCACCTGGATTTCCAAATTAGCCAAATAATAATAGAAGGAAGAACCTGGCAAATTTTTCTTTCAGAGAAATGTCTTTTCTTAGTGATATAAGATCACCAACTGTTAATTCTGCCATATAAAGAATTATTTTGAATAAGAATCCCCCATTTTCTCTCAAAGAATTCCCATACTTCATTAGCTATTATTCCAGTACTAAAGAGATGATTGAATGTTTCTTCTGAAGTTTTACAGCAACCACACATAGAAGCCATACTAGTGTTAAATTTATGCAGGTTGCAATCCAAGGAGACTGCTTGATTAAACAACTTCCACATGAAACAAAACACTTTTTAAAGGTATCATTCTGTTCCAAATAAATGCACTTCTCTAATTAACTGTACCTACTTTTCTAGCAATTTCCCAAGATGAATTAATAGTAAAATTCCCAAGATTAGTAGGTTTCCATATAGATACCCCATTGCCAGATATAATAGAATTACTATCTGTCAATTCTCTTACTTGAAGCATTCTGCACCAAGTATTAGTTCCTTTTTTTATAGGGATGTCTTCTGCTTGTTTATTTCTACAGTATTTAGCTTTCAAAAATTTGGTCCATAATGAGTCTTTGGTTTTAAACTTCCACCATAGTTTCATTGCAAATGTTGTAGATATATCCTGAAAACTTTTAACATTTAATCCTCCTTCTTTCACTGGAGTACAAATTTTGCTCCATCTCACCCAATGGTAGTTGTTTTTACCATTTTTGTTACCCCAGAAGAAGTTTGACAGCAATTGGTCTATTCTTTTAATCACTAATATAGGAGGATTCATAGCAGCCAAAGTATAAATAGGTATAGATTGCAAAACATGCCTTATTAATATTAATTTTCCACCCAAATTAAGCCAGTTACCCTTCCAAGTAGACAACTTACTTCTCACTTTTAATATAAGTTCATGAAAAAGAATACACTTTTTATGTCCAGAATATAATTTGTATCCAATGTAGGAAAAAGGAGGATTCTTACTAGTTATAGACAGCACTTTGCAAATCTTAGCTTTCTGTGTTGTACTCACACTTTTAGAGAAATATACAAAGCTCTTGTCTAGACTGATTTCCTGACCAGAATCTTGGTTATAACATTGCAGGGTGTTCCTTATCTTCCTGACATAATGGAGGTCTGCTGAACTAAAAATAAGTAAATCATCAGCAAAAGCAAGGTGAGTAATAATAGGACTTCCAATAGGTGATTTAAATGCTGACCATCTTTTGTTATCAATTAAGTCATTTAGATTTCTTCTTAATACTTCAGAACACAATAAGAATAGACTAGAAGAAATAGGATCCCCCTGTCTCAGGCCATTTTTAGGAATAAGAAGCTCAGTAGGGCTGCCATTTACCATAATAGAAGTCTGGTTTCCAGAAATAATTCTCCATACTAAGTTTATAGTCTTCTCAAAGAAACCCATTTTCCTTAGTGTAGAAGTTAGAAAATGCCAAGAAATACGATCATAAGCTTTTTTCATATCTAGCTTTAGAGCTATGTTTTTACCACTTGTCTTTTTGTTGAGAGTTGATATAAATTCCTGCGCAAGAAGAATATTGTCCACAATGTCTCTTGATTTAACAAATCCACTTTGATTCTCAGAAATAATACTAGGAAGAATAGTTACAAATCTAGAAGACATAATTTTTGAGATTATCTTGCTACAGAAAGTACATAAACTGATGGGTCTGAATTCAGCAAACTTCTTTGGCTTAATCTTATTCGGTATTAGAGCAATAATAGTAGTGCATAGAGATTTAGGAAGTAGATTCCCCATGAAAAATAGAGTAATAGCTTTGATGATGTCTTCTCCAATAAAATTCCAACAAGATACAAAAAACTGACCTGTAAAACCATCTATTCCAGGAGAACTCGATCTGCTTAAATTAAAAACAGCTTCTTTTATCTCTTCATTAGTAGGGTCTTTATCTAAGAAGTTATTATCCTCTGTAGATATAAGTTTGGGGATTTTTCCAAACTATTATAACCATAAGATTGAGGATAGTCTGCTGCCAATAAACTTTTGAAATAAACAATTGCCTCTTTTTTAATAATCTCTGGGTCTTTAGTGCAAGAACCATCTTCTTTTTCTATTTCACCAATGGCACTCTTTAATCTTCTTTTCTTCACTATACTGTGATAGAATTTAGTATTAGCATCCCCAAGTAAAGCCCATTTCAGAGTAGCTTTTTGAGCCCAAAATTTTTCTTCAATGCTGAGTTTAACTTTTAAATAAGCTTCCACTTTATTAAGCTCAGTTCTGTTAACAGGTGTTGGGTCCATTTCAAACTGCTGCTCAGCTCTTAGAAGAAGATCTTGAGCTTTAATTATTTCTTGGAATATATTCCCAAAGGTATTGTAGTTCCACTCTTTCAATCTTTTCCTAGTTGCCTTTAGATTAGCAGCAAGATTATCTAATGCATTAAAATTGGAACAAACCCATACTTCTTTAACTATATTAGAAAAGTCTTCATGATCTACCCAGAAATTTTGAAATATAAATCTTTTTGGACTATTGAATGGAACTACCTGTAACTTTAATAATAAAGGACTATGGTCTGAACTAGCTTTGCTTAAATGATCAAGATAAATATTGCAAAATAAATTTGCAAACTCTTGATTGAAAAGAATCTTATCTATTCTTTCAAAAATAGCATTCACCCCACTGCGCTTGTTCCACCAAGTGTATTTAGAGCCACTATATGTAGATTCTGTAACACCCAGATTGGTAATACAGGATAGGAAATCATTAGCAGAATTAATATTAATAGGAAGACCCCCAATTTTATCTTCCTCATTTGAAACAGTATTAAAATCCCCACCAATCAGCCAAGGATTAGTAGTGAATGAATTTTCTAAGAAATCCCAAAGAGCATTTCTTTCAGCTGCTGTGCATTTAGCATAGATCACTGTAATTTGTAGCTTAAGATCCAAATAGTCAATAGTAACTTCCAAATTAACAGCTTGATTCATTTGATTAATAATAGAAATGTTAATCTCTTGCATATAAAAGATCCACATCTTATTATCTTCATGTACCAGAACTTCATCAAATCCAAATTTCCTTTTATAAAACTCAACTTTATCAAGATTTTTCTTAGGTTCTAAACAAACTAAGAACATAATATGATGTAGTTTACAAAGCTTAATGATACGCCTAGTGATAGATTTATTTCCCACTCCTCTGATATTCCAAAAGAGTGTATTAATCATTTAAAACTATTCTTAGCCCCTACATTAGAGGATCTCAGGATCATAGCATCTTTAGTAACAATAGTTGAATTTTTTCCCAATTTTCTTTTGTTTTTAGGTGTTTTCCATTCTCCTTCTTCTGGAATTTTGGGAATTTCCCTAGGAGATAGTCCAAGATCAATTCTCAGATGTTTAGAAATATCAGGAATGAGATTAGAATCTCTCATTGTTACATTTTTATCATAGTAAGGTGTGATTTTTAAAGGACTTAAAGGTGTTTCACCTGTAAATATAACCATATCAGTGTTAGGATTAGCCACTTCTTCCTTTTCATCCTCTATTAACTCATTTCTTTTTTCATCAGCAGGAATTTCAGCAGTTGGCTTAGCTGCTGTTTCTTCAGAATTTCTTGTCTCCTCTCTATTAAAGTTTTTTGTAACCCACTCTTTAGTGCTTATTTTATTTTGGGATTTGTAATAATTGGCCTTTTATTATTATCTTTGGTTTTTTCGCAATTTTCTTCTGTCTCTTTTGCTGCATTTTTACCTTTCTCTGAGTTTACTCCTTTGGTACCTTCTTCTACTATATCTAGTTTAGTGAACTTACAGGTCTCTATAGAGTGACCTATTTTGAAACACTGAGAACAGTATTTTGGTACTTCTTCATATTTGCAATATTGCCAAAAACCTTCATTATTCCCATAGTTTATTCTTACTCTATTTATCATCTCTTTCCTTAGATTGATTTCTACGCAGATTCGGGCTAGACCTGGTCTAGTCAGTTTCGATGTAGGTTCATCTACTTTAAGTAGCTTTTCGAAAGATGATGCAATACTGAATATACTGCTTTTGTTGTATTGATGTATAGGTAGTTTAGACAGAGAAATCCACACAGGTGAAACTGGCGATTCTTTTTCTGGACTAAAATCATAGGACCATTTAAAAGTCCTCATTGGACTATTGTCAATGTACCAAATTTTGCGCATCCAAATTCGTAGAAATCTTCTTCATAATAACAACGAATTAATATGTGTTTTGAATCAATAACTCCAATGTGATAATTGTCTTTCAAATCCATAGAACTAAAAGTTTTACGAATTATATCTATATTAGGCTTACCGTGTGAGAATTTCCCTACAATAGTATATTTGAAGGGTTCCGATAGGGTTTTTAGATCATCAATTGAATAATGAATCATTGGTTCTCCTTCATAAGATTCGATTTCTTTAACTGGAACTTTAGGTGTCACGGATTGGGTTTTTAATATAGAAGCGAAGGATTTAGATGCGGGTGGGTCTGGGGAGAGGGTTTGGTTGGGGTCGGGTGGTTGAATATCGGTCATTTTATCGGCTTCTAGGGTTTTTCACCCTAGTAGTCTCTCTCTAGGGACGGCTATATTGTAACATAGTTTTTTTAAATTCACTCTTACACATGGAATCAGGATAAAAATAGTTCATTAGTTCATTTAAAAGCAACCACATCAATTATCGTAAATTTCTTTTCTAAATCATGTTGATTTTCACTTTTAAGGTAACAACAAAGTTTTTTCAATTATCAATTCCCCCATATCACATCTCTATCATAATTAAATATACCCTTTTTTTTCTCAACACATTTATTTTTAATTTTAAAGTAACGGACCCATTAATTAGGGGAATATGGAAACTTAGTAATATTTTTAATTCTAGCCAAGTCTCCTTCTAAACAGGGAATTTTTTGTCCAAATCTTAGATTAAGGATATGATAAAATCCTTCAAATAAGGAATAATGTTGATATACATATTTGGCAAATGCTAAATAATGCCCAGAGCATAGGTTAATAGTGTATAATTAGAATCATTAATTAAATGATGATAATCAATGAACTTACCAAAATTATACTCCCAAAATGGAGTCATTAAGTGTTACTATATATAGGCGTTTATGTTTTGGTAATAATTAATTATAATAAAAATCTATTATAGCAATAATCACTCATAACAAATTAATTACTTCGCATACACAAATAATGTAAAATTTTATTTTGTATGTAAAATTATTCTGATTTTTTTTAAAATATTCACAAAATTAAATATAATATGGTTGTTCTTAAAAATACAAATAGGTCATACATCTAATATATGGCTGCGAATAGGAGAGGGAAAAGTTGCGTTTACACAATTCTCAAATACGCCCCTTCACTACATTGTAACATACTAATTCTATTACCAACAATGAATCATATGATATATATTTTTATTTTATTTTAAAAATCTTATTAAAGAGTATCAAGAGATTTAACACTTATGCCGTTAACAAGACTAAAACCTTACACCTTCTATTTGAGAGTGCGGGCTCTATCCTACTATACTGTTCCTAGTGGGTTGAATCACATGATATAATTTTTATGAACTAAAAGTTATACATGGTCACTCCCACGTTGATAAACAAAAATCCCTTTCATTAAAATTTTATTTTTTACATTATTGAATGAGTTAGTTAGAAATACACCTTGAAATAAAATCAAAGTGTGTGATATTTACATAAAAATCAAGTTTGTTATAATTTTCGAAGAGGCTCGATGTCATGCAACACCAAAGTAGGTCACTCAACACCAAAGTTGGTAATTGATGTAGTGTGAAACAAGGGTATTATTGTACCAAAAATAAAATTAAGTAACTCACACTTCTTCGTTTTTCCAAATATGAGAGAGGTGGAAATTTCATATAAGGAAATGCAAGTCCGACTTCAGTGGTTGGATTAATGCTCTTCGTGTGAAAGTTTCCTACACTAGTTTAACTATAGTTGGATGATTTAATGACTAATAGTAAATGTTATAATATCAAGCTGATAGAAAATATTCCCACCCATCTACATTATTTATTTGAAAAATAACTATAGGTGAATGTATATGGGAAAGATAAGATAATTTGGAAGGTTGAAGACCTAGGCAAGTTCTCTTTTAATTCACCTTGGAATATTATAAGAGAAAAAAAAGAAACAAGTTTCTGCCTTTGTGGTCCATTGTAGGGGTGTGATCGGGTCGGGACCCGACCCGAAATGCATCAACCTGAATCCTGACCCGATAAGAACCGGAAATCGGTTTTCACTCCCGATCCCAAGCCCGAAATTTCGGTTGGGTACCCGATGGGTCAGGATGGCATAATCCCGATATTTTTTATTCTAAATCGAGAAACAAAATGTTTTAAATATCTTATTTTAAAAAAAAAAAGTTTTAATAATCAATTATAAACTGCTTAATAAATATGCCCAAAAAAACATTACAATTTATATAAATTCAAATTTAATCTTCATGTAAACCCCCCAAAAAGATGAACAAGTAAAATTACGAAACAACTAGTGTGTGTGTATATATATATATATATATATATATATATATATATATATAATTACAATTTAATATAAAGAAGTACCAAAATAAGTACAATTTCTTATTCCTAATCGGAACATTTGACAATTGATCTTTGTGAATGTAAAAAACCTCAGATTTTTCAACAATGAGTAGAGATTATTCTTAACGACTAAAAATTTAAGCTAAATACCAAGAAACAGACATATTCGATTTATTGAATATTTGGTGTCACTTTTCAAACTAGATTCTCCTTCATTCCCCGACAGTAGACTTATTCTTACGATGTGTTACTTTAATGGTATCATAAATACAACGTTGTTTGCTATATATTTATAGTCTGGCTCTTAATAGTGCCGACGTTTCTTCTGTATTCGGTTTATTTATTGTATCTGGTTCCATACCATTTAAATTTTTTAATCATCCACCTCCTCTTGAATGTTTGTACCATATTGGTGATGAAGGTTGAAAATAAGGGTTAGGACCTTGCATCGATTGTAATACATGTGACCTGAAACATAGCAATAAAGACGTAGTTAATGAGCATTTAATGGCTCCATCGAGGGGAGCAGATAGGGTTCTGAATCCAGTTTGTTTGCTGAGGAGCTTATCAGCGAGATATTCTCTGGAAGATACTCATATATCTAACAAGATCAATCATATATACTACGAAGGAAAGAAGATACCAAATCTATACAGACATATCTAATAAAGATATGGTCAAACCCTTAAATATACGTTCCTTCAACATAAAGGAAAGCATATCCAACAACAAGACTAAAAGATAGGCGAGGACCCATGACAGGGCCTCTTCACCAAGGGATATTCAACTATCCGAAGTCATGAAATTATAAGATCAACGCCTCTGAAGGCTAAAAAAAGGGGCAGGCTCTCTCGGAAGAGCTCCCCTCTCCAGCGAAGAGAAGGGGCGTGGCCTCTACGGGATAGCCAAGTCGGTGGAAAGATACATCAGATATGACAGGATATATCTCAGCATGGTATTAGAGAAACGAAAGAAATAACAAAGATATGATTGGTAAAATCATACAAATTATAAAAGATACTCCCTAGATCGCCTCCAGCACTTATAAAAAGGGTGCATGGTCAAAGAAGGAGATTATCTTAACATATACGAACTCAGGCATACACTTAATTATCGGATACTACTAACCCTACTTACATTTAATACATATTTACATTCACTATAAAAGCCCAAAGAGGTTTAACCTTCTCACTGCTCCATAGGCGGAGGAGGTTAAACGGTTGTCAAACCAACAATTCCCCCTTAGATATTTATGCGCAGGTCATAAAGAGATAACAAGAATTCCATACCAAGAACTAATTAAAAGGAGTTTTCTCATTGGCTCACATCTTCTGAATACAGTTCACACACTAGATCTACAATTCAAGATCTATCAGTTGATTTTGATATTTTCCAAGGACTAAACAATACGAGGTCATCCAAATTTTACAAGATTTAGATCTTTGTACCCTCCTTATTTAACTGTTATCTTAACTAAACTATCATGAATCGTCATCATTTTAAATACTTTATACCCTATACATTATCTGATATGTTTAATAGTTTAGAAAATCTTAAGTGTTAGTTTAGGAACCCATTATTTAACTGAGAAAAAATACTTCAAAAGATGATTGGTATGACACTTCTTTTTTATTTAGTTTTTAGAGTTTTCAGATAAATGAAGATCATTGCAAAATGGAGGGAATTGAAAGAGCTAAGTATAGGGAATTAATTAAAGGGAAAATTACATCTAAAAAAAGATGCTTCCAAAAAAATCATGACTAAGATTGTAAATGGTTTAAATTCTTTCTATCAATGCTAAAAAAAAGTTGCAATCGAGTTTGTTGGATTATTTTGCACCGTAAATTTTAACCAAGTCCAATGAAACTAAGAAAAGTATGATCAGGTTTGATAAATAAACTGAAGAATATATTCATATTTTCAGATTTTTGACAATTTTTATATATTTTATTTCATTAAAATCCAAAAATGCACAATAAAAAGACAGCAATCAATGTTTCAGTACTTGAAAGGCAATAAACTTTGTTACATTATCAGACTCGGTGTTCATGAACACACAACTTCAAAAGAAAAATAACAAATCTGAGCCTTTTCTAGATTGCGGTTTCTACTACTCATAATTGGTTCTCGATTTTTCATCACAGGCAGGCTCACCATCCCGATTTTTTCTTCAAGGCTATAATCAATTCAACAAGGTCATGTTGTCACAAAATTGTATTTACATTCTATTACAAGTACTAAAACTATACATGACAATTACATTACATGACAATTTAATAAATTTAAAATATAAAGAGTACCTTGTCTATTTTCATCCTCGTAAAGCACTTCATAGTAGCCCCTCTCATCCATACTAATTCTTCCACTTCCGACAATAATGTCTCGTCATCACTCTCGAAGGACTGTTTGACATTAGTATCCCAAGTGGATCATTAGGATCCGAAGAGAAAGTGCTTCTTCTTAGCCCGTTGACGTACTCAACGTTTCCCCTATTCTTTTGTGCAATCTTCTTCCAAAAATATTTTTCTACTAGCGAAGGAGGAAGCGGCGCCGATAGTTTGTATCTACGCTCGTATTGGTCATTTGCCATCGTTTCAAAACTATCAACCTTATAGTCTCTGACAAGGAAAAGAAAATATATAAATGAGTAATCTCAAGTTTATACTAATAGAAAAAATTACTAGAATCAAATTTAAACTGAAAAATGTACTCATATATATAAAATATGATATATATATATATATATATATACTAGTAACATTTTCATGAATAAAAATTACATTTTGCTCTTGAACACAGTTTCTCTATACCTAGCATTCAAGGGTTAATACTCGGCCAGAAACTTTTCGAGTTTATTCTCCTTCTTTAGCAGCGATGAAGGCGGAAGAGAAGGACTTACCGGAGATACAATCTTGCAGATCCTTGAAATTATAACAAAGGAATAGAATAAATTAATCTCACCAGACAATATCATTAAGTTTTCCATAAGAAATTTATATAAATTAGGAAGAAGAAAAAAGAGTACCATATTCCGCAGCCTCTCCCAAAATTTTCTGAAAATAACCCATTGGTTCTTCAAACTCGTCTCTAGTGGGAAAATAAGTCGGATAGAACTCAATATCATCCGTCCAATCAAAACCATCCAAGTCAATCACCTCCACTTTGCCTTTAGATACACAATTAATAGGTCTTTTCCCTCTACTTTTTGATGACTCCCCTTTATGTTTTTTGGGAGGAGAAGGTTTAGTATCTTTTTCGAATTTTTCCAGTAGCACACTCTTGTGTTTCATACCCCTTGGTCCAGTCATGGACTTGTCGTAATGATCGATGTAGGTGATTTTTGGGAGCGGATGAAGAGCCCTCTGAATTGATGGCGGATTGCAACTTGGAAGCCATTTTGTACTTGAGTTTCTGTGACAAGAGCCGTATATTGTAAAACATCTAAAGATCCAAAAATCAACGAAGTGAGAACTTTGGCTATAGTATCAATTTATATACATTAACACCATATCAAGGTCACTATTTAGTATCAACCCATTAGGTGATAATTGAACAAGAGAATGCAAAGATAAATTTGCCAAACATGATAAGCAAATATTACTCTATTCATCTAGTAAAGCACCTACTCAATACGTATTTGAATCTATCTAAGAAGATTTGCATCACCAATTTTATTATTTTCATCAACACAGTCATAACACAGTCCTTGATTGTGGTTCGTATCAAGAGACTTAGATTTGTTTGCGATGATAAGGGTTAATACCTTTAAGATAAGTCCTTAAACCGGGTTTATTTGTAAAAGAAGAATCATGTGCACACATATACGAGAACAAAAAATAATTCCACATATATTTTTAAGCCAAAATCTTATGACAGGATCTTTGAAGCGGATCAAAAATCAATTAACTTGCACATAACAATCCATGCAAAATGTAAGATCCAAAATAAATAAACTCCCACAAAGAAATCCATGCAAAAATGTCGGATGGAAGGAGTAACGTGGTTAAACTTGTTGGATAGCAATTTTATTACCTAAGAGAAGATTCTCCTGAGTAACATTTTAAACAAAATATGAATTAACAAAACTCCATTATATTTGGAACTGTAAATATCTCGCTATTTTACAAATTAGGGAGGGAATCTTGGGAATATGGAGAAAACAAACTGGCGTGGCGGCAAAAGAATGTTATGTGCAATGCAAAAAAGTTGTCCACGAGTTTATTTCATATATACAAAACGTGTTGTTAGGACCAGATTTCTGGTCTAAATATTGTTTATTGTCTATTGGTTTTTCACTATAAATCCTAACTGTTGTTAAGAACTAAGACAGTACTGACAGGTTTCAAGTACCAGTTGCAACCTCAGTTGCAACCTTGGCTGACAGGTTTCAAGTACCAGTTGCAACCTCAGTTCTAACCTGTTGTCCAGCAGAATTCTGTTTAGTTCTATTTATCTGCATAACTATTCTTTAATAATAATCATGTGTTTTAAAGTATGCAGGATATATTCTCAAATGATCTTAAAGGATTAATATGTGGTTATTGAGGAATATCAAAGTGTTAAGGAAAGATGTTGTATTAAAGTTGTAAAGAGATTAATTTATAAGGTTGTTTCCTTTTGAATATGATCTCTTCTATTATGATTATCCTTATCACTTGTGTCAAATCTTTGATCTTTATATATTCAGTAAAGACACGTTTGAAGATTGACTATATGGAGTTAAATGATATGGAAAGATAGAATCTTTAAAAGATATTATCTTTATATGTTTCCTAGTTAAAGGAAAATACTAACTCCTACTTTTAAGCTTGTTATCAATCAGGTATCAACCAATGATGATTGGAGTCAATCAATGCTGAAGTATCACGCAATGCATGGGAAGATTGAAGCAAATCAACAAGTCAAAAACAATCAAAAGATATTGAAGAATAGAAGATTGTTTTACTTGCATATATACTTGATAACTTAGCTTGTAAAAGTTTGTGTGTTCTAAATTATAAATAACTTATTTTCTAGAGAGAATACACGTGAGCTTCAAAAAGAAAACAATGGTGGGATGCCATTGATTTATATTTGATAGTTATAGAGTAGGAGCAATATAGTGATAGGCAGAAAAACCTAGAGGGAGTCTAAGTTTTTCATTAAGACTTGAGTCATATATTGTAAGCTTTTTATAATATCATAATCTGGGTAAGTGCCCCGGAGACGTAGCCTAGTTAGGTGAACTCCGTTGTTAAATGTGCGTGTGAATTATTTTCAAGTACATTTAATTTTAAAACAGTTCTGTCCATTAATACACTTGGTTCCAACTGCAGTTCCAACCTCACTTAGAACCTTATACACTTGGTTCCAACTGCAGTTCCAACCCCACTTGGAACCTTACTGCAAAACTGCATCTAGAACAGCGGATAGGAATTTCAATTGGTATCAGAGCTTTGCACTAGACTTTACTTAGTGTTGATCCTGTGTTCTAATAAAAATGGACTTAATGAGGGAAGGAAACGCCTTCAACAAACCTCCATTGCTTGAAGGAGGAGTAAACTATGGAGTATGGAAGATCAGAATGAGGTCCTTCATCAAACAGCAGAATGAACATGCATGGAAAACTGTGATGTATGGATGGGAGGCTCCAACTGCCATTGATAGTGAAGGAGAACTGGTCTTTATACCTGAAGACAGATGGTCTGCTGATGAAGACAGGAAATCAAGTGCCAACTCAACAGCCATAAACTTGATTTTTGCTGGTGTAACTCTCAGTGTATTCAGGTATATTTCTCACTGTGAAACTGCTAAAGAGGCATGGGATATTTTGCAAGTTACTTTTGAAGGAACTACTAAAGTAAAAGCTTTCAAACTTCAACAGTTAACTTCTCAATTTGAAAACCTAAGAATGGAGGAAGATGAAAATATTGAACAATTTAATGGTAGAATCTGCCACATTGCTCATCAAGCTGGAACCTTAGGTGAAAAATACAGTGATGCTAAACTTGTTAAGAAAACTCTTAGATCACTTCCAGAAAGGTTTGAAATAAAAGTTACTGCTATTGAAGAATCTACAGACTTAGATAATCTTAAACTTGAAGAACTTATAGGAAATCTAAGCACTCATGAGCTGAAATTTTTTAAACCAAAAAGACCAGAAAAGGGAATAGCATTTCAGGCTAAGAAATCTGAACCTAATGTCTGTGATAAAATAAGTGATGAAGAACAGCTAGCTTTCTTTGCTAAAAAGGTTTTCAAAAAGTTTTACAAGAGAAAAGAGGATGATACTGGTTCTTCTAAAAACTTTCAGAAAAAGGATAACCAATTTAAGACAGAATCCAGGTTCAATAATAACTCTACTGGTAAGTGGAATTCTAAAGAGAAGGATAACAAAGATTATAAGCCTAAAGAGATTCAGTGTAGAGAATGTAGAGGCTTTGGTCATATTCAGGCTGAGTGTGCTAATACTTTAAAAAGGAACAAAAATGCCTATATATCCACTCATAGTGATAGTGATTCTGAGAGCAACAGTGATGAAGAGGATGAGTCTAATTTTGTTAACTTTATGGGAATAATCACTGAAAAAGAACCTACTTATGAAAGTGACTGTGAACATGTTTCAACTGAAGTTACAACCACTCTTAAAACCTACAGCAGTGATGAGGAAGAACCTTCTGATGAAGACATTTCCCAGCAATATCTTGTTCTTTATGAAAAGTATAAATGTCTGAGTAAACAAACCTTGATCTTAAGCAAACTTAATGTTAATCTAAAAGATGAGGTTAAAAGTCTTACTGAGAAGATGAACTTACAACTGGCTGAACTTACTGAAACCAAAAAGAAAATAAAACTGATGAATGTTTCTGCTTCAGAAAAATTAGATTACATGCTGTCATATTCTAGAGGTTCTAAAGATATCAGTGGTCTAGGTTACTATGGTGGTAAAAGTACAGGAAAAACCACCTTTATTGAAGCTGTTGCTAAAGCTAAAACTCATAATTTTGAAAACAAGGTTAGAAGCTCAGTTGCAACCAGGAATAAAACTCAGGTTTTTGTAAAGAAGGTTGGAAGATCAGTTATAACCTCAGTTGCAACCATGAATAAACTGAATAACTTTAAGAATAAAAGTAACTTTAGGTTGAAGCTGTGTAATTTCTGCAAGAAACCTGGTCATTCTGAAATCCAGTGTTATTTGAAAAGAAACAGAAGGTATA
The DNA here is from genome assembly GCA_963920805.1 of Primula vulgaris. Lineage (NCBI taxonomy): Eukaryota > Viridiplantae > Streptophyta > Magnoliopsida > Ericales > Primulaceae > Primula > Primula vulgaris. Next base: position 18,783,888 of record OY987214.1, read on the forward strand.
TTTCTCAGAAAACCTGGTTAGCTTCTATTAATAAAAATTTGAACTGGGTCTGGAAAGTTAAAGAAAAAGCTATCTTAATTGCTAACAACAAAGCTGTCATTAACTCTTTAAATGCCGTTACTTCTAATGATTGGTATTTTGACAGTGGTTGCTCTAAGCACATGACAGGTACTGCTAGTCTCCTTAAAAATGTCACCACTCTTACAGGAAACACTGTTGTGTTTGGAGGTGGAGATACAGGTAAAATTGTTGGTAAAGGTACCTTGAACAAACCTGGAATGCCTGATATTGAGGATGTTTTTCTTGTTGATGGTCTAAAAGCTAATCTTATTAGTATCAGTCAACTCTGTGATAACAAAATGATTGTTAAATTTGACAAAGAAAGGTGTCTAATTACTAATCTTAACAATGATTTAATCATGACTGGAGTTAGATCAACCAACAGTTGCTATGTGTTTGAAAAAGCTGAAAAAGAATTGCCTCAAAGTAGGTGTAATCAAGCCATTACTAATAATGTGGATATTTGGCATAAAAGGCTTGGGCATGTGAATTACAAAACTCTTGATAAGCTTGTTAAAAATGAATTGATAAGAGGAATTCCTAAACTGAGTGCTAAAACTCAAAGTGTCTGTGGTGACTGTGCTATAGGTAAACAAACCAAAAGTATTCACAAGAGTATAAGTCAAATCTACACTAAGAGAGTCCTAGAACTTCTTCATATTGACTTGATGGGACCTATGCAAACTGCTAGTATAGGTGGTAAGAAGTACATTCTGGTAGTTGTTGATGACTTCTCCAGATACTCTTGGGTAGTGTTCTTAAAAGATAAGACTGAAACTTTTGAACTGTTCAAAACTTTGTGCTTAAAACTTCAACTTGAAAAAGGTTCAACCAGTGGTAATATTGCTAGGGTTAGAAGTGATCATGGAACAGAATTTGAGAACAGTAAGTTTAGAGAGTTCTGCAACTCCTTAGGTATTAGTCATGAGTTCTCTGCTCCTAAGACTCCACAGCAAAATGGCATAGTTGAAAGGAAAAATAGAACCATTCAGGAAATGGCTAGAGTCATGCTTAACTCTAAGAAACTTGCCAACAGATTTTGGGCTGAAGCTGTTAATACTGCCTGTCATATAGTTAATAGAGTTTATATTACTAAAGGCACTTCCATGACAGCTTATGAAATATGGAAAGGTAGAAAACCCAATGTTAAGTATTTTCAAGTCTTTGGGTGTGTCTGTTACATTCTCAGAGATAGAGAGCATCTTGGTAAATTTGACTCTAAAAGTGATAAAGGGATTTTTCTTGGTTATGCTCAAAATAGTAGAGCATTCAGAGTCTTCAATCAAAGAACCAACTGTGTTATGGAATCTTATAATGTGTTATTTGATGACCTAAAAACTGTTGATGAGATTACAGGTGATAATGAACAGCCTGAGATTGCAGAAAAAGACAAAGAAGAAACTCAACAAACTAGGAGTCCCATAGTGGTTGGAAGTCCAGTTGCAACTGAAGTTACAACTGAGGTTGGAACTGAGGTTGGAACTCAGAATTCAACAGAATCAGAAGAAGATGGATCTGCTATGCCAACAACAAGCAAGCCACGCTATGTGAGGACTCAGAAAAATCACTCTCTTGACAATGTCATAGGAGAAGTTGCTTCAGGTATGAAAACCAGAGGTAAAAGAAATAATGTTGTTCACTTTGCTTGTTATATTTCTCAGTTAGAACCTAAGAATATAAAAGAAGCTTTAGAAGATAGTGAATGGATTATAGCTATGCAAGATGAGTTGCATCAATTTGAGAGAAATGATGTATGGACTTTAGTACCCAGACCTTCTAATAAAAATATTATAGGGACTAAATGGATTTTTAGAAATAAAAGTGATGAGGATGGAGTTATTATCAGAAATAAAGCTAGGTTGGTAGCTCAGGGTTATACACAAATTGAGGGAATTGATTTTGATGAAACCTTTGCTCCAGTAGCTAGAATTGAATCCATTAGAATGCTACTGTCTCTTGCATGTCTGTATGATTTTAAACTGTTTCAACTTGACATAAAGAGTGCTTTTCTGAATGGTGTGATTAATGAAGAAGTTTATGTCTGTCAACCTAAGGGATTTGAGGATCCTAACTTTCCTGAACATGTCTATTTGTTAAAAAAGGCATTGTATGGCCTAAAACAAGCTCCTAGAGCTTGGTATGATAGATTAACCAAGTACTTGATTGAAAAAGGCTTTAACAGAGGAGGAGTTGATAAAACTTTGTTTACTAAGAAAACCACAAAGGACATAATAATTGCTCAAATCTATGTTGATGACATTGTCTTTGGCTCTACCTCTAATAAAAGGATAGAAGAATTCATTTCTGATATGAAGAATGAATTTGAAATGAGTGGTGGAGGTGAACTAACTTACTTTCTAGGATTGCAAGTTAAACAGAATGAGAAAGGCATTTTTCTGTGCCAAAGTAAGTATGCAGACAATCTTGTTAAAAAGTTTGGTCTGAGTGAGAGTAAAGAGAAGAGAACTCCTATGAGTACTACCCTTAAACTGTCCAAAAATGATAAAGGTAAAACTGTCTGTCCAAGTCTTTATAGATCCATGATTGGAAGTTTGCTGTATTTAACTGCTAGTAGACCAGACCTTTGCCTAAGTGTAGGAGTTTGTGCCAGATATCAGGCAAATCCTTTAGAACCTCATCTTCTAGCTGTCAAAAGAATTCTAAGGTATGTAAAAGGAACACTTCACCTAGGCCTATGGTATTCCAAAGATACAAACCATTTTCTAAGTGGCTACTGTGATGCAGATTGGGCAGGAAACATAGATGATAGAAAGAGTACTTCTGGTGGTTGTTTTTATTTTGGAAACAACCTTGTTTCTTGGTTCAGTAAAAAGCAAAATTGCATATCTTTATCTACTGCTGAGGCAGAATATGTTGCAGCTGGAAGTGGATGCACTCAACTTATTTGGATGAAACAGATGTTAACTGATTATAATGTCAAACAAGAAATATTAACTTTGTTTTGTGATAACAAAAGTGCTATAGATTTAGCTAAAAATCCAGTTCAACATTCCAGAACCAAACACATTGATCTAAGGCATCATTTTATTAGAGAACTAGTTGAAGAAAAGAGCTTAATTTTAGAACATGTTTCAACTGAAAGACAATTAGCAGATATTTTCACAAAGCCCCTTGATACAAACAAGTTTGAATCATTAAGAAGTGACATAGGGGTATGTCATTATCAATCTAATTGAATACTTTTGCTAAATATGTCTGTGTTGAGTACCTTTAATAATTTTTATTTCTAAGGTTAAAGTCTTATTTTGAGCTATGATGTTTTTGTTTTGAAAAATCCGCTTTTTGGTGTCTCAAAAACAGATGTGAGGTAACTTGTCCTTAAAAACCTCTCTGGTAATAGAGTTGCAAGCACAAAGTGCATATTTTTTTTGGTTGGTTGCAAGTTCAGTTGCAACCTCAGTTGAAACCTCATACTCTCAATAACTGGTTAGAAGTTCAGTTACAACTCCAGTTGAAACCTCGTGTTAAAAATATTGGTTGCAAGCTCAGTTGCAACATCAGTTGTAACCTCAGTCTATTCTATAACTGCCAAGACAAAGTCTTGTTATTTTTGACATCACTTATACTCTTTCCTTGCTGAGGTCATCAAACTAGTTTTTGTGTAGAAATAAAACCGGATTTGCTCAATTTAAGCTCCTAAGATTTAATCTTTATTAGAGTTATTCTTTGATAAACATATTTTCTTGAGTAAATTGCTAGGTTTCTTTTGTTCCCCTAAAAGTTAAATATCTGTTTAAGTGTTCTTTATCTTGAATCAAGTCAAATTTCCTTAAAAAGCTTCAATTTTTGAATCTTCAAATTTTGGATGAATCTGTTTTGAAAAAGGAATGTTTATCTGTGTAATTGGCTGAATTTATCTTAATGCCAACTGTTTCTGTCGTGATTATAGTATGATTTATTTTTCAAAATTCTGTTGATAAAATTCTTCCTATTTTTAAGCCAAAATCTGTCTCTAAATTGATTTGCATGGATCTATTTCCAATTTCAAAAAGATATGGTCTTTATTGCTCTTTTTACTAACTTCTTTTTCCTATCCAAAATCAATTACTCTTTACAGAATTACTCTCTCTCCCTATCTCAGTAAAATCGTTAGTCCTCTGTAAAACCCTAGTTTTTTCAGAAAAACCCACTACCAGGTTCTAAGTACGGTTGAAACCTCCCAGTTGAAACCATGTCCAAAAACCCCAATTCTGATGATGATTGCACCCTCAGAGATTTTCTGAATAAATCTCCAACTCGTCAAGGTTCCAAATCAAAGGTAAGTGAGTCTTCCTCACCCAAAATTAAGCGCACTAAGAAGCGTGCTAGAAGGAATTTTGATACTGACCCTGCTATAGCTAAGTTTGAGTATGTTCCAACAGTCAATAATGTTGATCCTCGTTTCTGGAGTAGGACAACATATAGGAGGTTTAGGGGAATGGCTAGTAAAGAAATTCTGTGTGAAAGAAGGCTTAATTTGGTTAGCTATCCTCATATACAGGTGTATGTTGAGAAATTACTCTCTGCTGTTGGATTAGCCAAAACTATTTGTTATGCAGACTCCTATTACCCTGCTGTTGTAAAAGAATTCTATTCCAATTTGAGCAGTGGTGTCTTTGAAGAGGGTAATCCTAAGTATGGAAGGGTGTTTTTGAGAGGTGTAACTTTGGATTTCACTCCTAAGTTGATTAATGACTATCTGTGTTGTCCCAGTCCTACTGTAGACAACAATGTTGAACCAGATTTAGAAATTCTAGCTTTAATTCTAACTGGGAAGAACACTAGGTTTGATGGTTTTTCCATCAAAACATCATCTCTCACATTAAGTGCTGCTGTGTTGCACAAAATAGCTAGGTTTAACTGGACACCCACCAAACAATCTTCAAAAGTCAACAAAGATATGGCTATTTTTCTGTACAAGATTATGTCTTCACTACCCATCAACTTTGGCCTTCATATCTTTAATCTTATAAAGGAATTTAGTGATGATAATTCACCATCCATTCTGCTTCCTTTCCCCTGCCTCATATCTAGTCTTATTCTGGGCCAAGTCTCTTCTCTTGGTAGAGATTCCCCAATAAGTATCAAGAATGAACCTTTCACTGAGTGTCCAACTGCCCTATATATTTCTGCTAAGCTGTTAAAGGAAGGGCATGTCAATGATATTTCTGGTGAGAAAGGTAAAGAAAAAGAGGCAGAGCCTTCTGCTGCCTCCTCAACAAAGAAGAAAGGAGTGAGGTGGTATTTGAAACAGAGATTGGCTTACAATGAAGAGAGGAGAGCTGAATTGGATACTGATGATTATCTGATCAAAGAGCTGTTGGCAAATACAGTTGAAGATGAAGAAGAAGATAGTAGTGAAGCTACTCATAGCAATGATGGTTTTTCAATCAGCAGTGATGATGAAGTTGATGAAGATGTGGTTCAAGACAGACCTCTTAGGGAAAAGGCACCCTTTACAGACATTCCAAGTGACTAGTGTGTCCTGGTTCTGTCAAATAGGGGGAGTAATGGGTGAAAGTTTATGTGTTTTTCATTTTGATGTTTTCAAGACTTTATTATTTTGATGTTTTCAAGACTTTATTCTGTTTTTCAATTATGCTGTATTAAGACAATTTTATGCCTGTTTGGTTTTAATCTGTTTGGTCTTAATCTATTTGGCTTTAATAATTCTGTAATTTCCTTCTGAAAATATCTTGATATCTTGTTGAAGTATGAATGCCTTTAAACTTGAAACAGGTCTGAAAACTTACTTGTGCACATACATTGTGCTTATATAATATGCCTGCAATTCTAACATACAGGGGGAGCTTACTGATATTGAATTTGCAGGTGGTTGGGATGAGTTATAAACTTTATTGATTTGTCAAAACCAATGACAAAGGGGGAGATTGTTAGGACCAGATTTCTGGTCTAAATATTGTTTATTGTCTATTGGTTTTTCACTATAAATCCTAACTGTTGTTAAGAACTAAGACAGTACTGACAGGTTTCAAGTACCAGTTGCAACCTCAGTTGCAACCTTGGCTGACAGGTTTCAAGTACCAGTTGCAACCTCAGTTCTAACCTGTTGTCCAGCAGAATTCTGTTTAGTTCTATTTATCTGCATAACTATTCTTTAATAATAATCATGTGTTTTAAAGTATGCAGGATATATTCTCAAATGATCTTAAAGGATTAATATGTGGTTATTGAGGAATATCAAAGTGTTAAGGAAAGATGTTGTATTAAAGTTGTAAAGAGATTAATTTATAAGGTTGTTTCCTTTTGAATATGATCTCTTCTATTATGATTATCCTTATCACTTGTGTCAAATCTTTGATCTTTATATATTCAGTAAAGACACGTTTGAAGATTGACTATATGGAGTTAAATGATATGGAAAGATAGAATCTTTAAAAGATATTATCTTTATATGTTTCCTAGTTAAAGGAAAATACTAACTCCTACTTTTAAGCTTGTTATCAATCAGGTATCAACCAATGATGATTGGAGTCAATCAATGCTGAAGTATCACGCAATGCATGGGAAGATTGAAGCAAATCAACAAGTCAAAAACAATCAAAAGATATTGAAGAATAGAAGATTGTTTTACTTGCATATATACTTGATAACTTAGCTTGTAAAAGTTTGTGTGTTCTAAATTATAAATAACTTATTTTCTAGAGAGAATACACGTGAGCTTCAAAAAGAAAACAATGGTGGGATGCCATTGATTTATATTTGATAGTTATAGAGTAGGAGCAATATAGTGATAGGCAGAAAAACCTAGAGGGAGTCTAAGTTTTTCATTAAGACTTGAGTCATATATTGTAAGCTTTTTATAATATCATAATCTGGGTAAGTGCCCCGGAGACGTAGCCTAGTTAGGTGAACTCCGTTGTTAAATGTGCGTGTGAATTATTTTCAAGTACATTTAATTTTAAAACAGTTCTGTCCATTAATACACTTGGTTCCAACTGCAGTTCCAACCTCACTTAGAACCTTATACACTTGGTTCCAACTGCAGTTCCAACCCCACTTGGAACCTTACTGCAAAACTGCATCTAGAACAGCGGATAGGAATTTCACGTGCCACTGCACAATTTTGTTGTGTTATCTAAAGGTTTGCTTTAAACTAGGTTTTCCCATCATTGTGAAAGGTTCGGAAGTTCAACTGTTTACCAACTGTCATTGAAAAATTCCTAACTAAAGTCATCCTATGTATAGTTAGTCATCCCAAAACTTACCAAATGGGTACATTTTTTTATACATAAAATATCCACATATTGGGATTCTCTTATGACCTGGTCATAAACATAGTGTACTTGTTTCCTTTTTATATCGTGATATTGATTTCAGAACTTAATGAACCACAATAGAAAGTAAATCCTCCATAAAACATGCAAACATCAAAGTTAAAGCTACCAAAGGAAAGTCTTTGATCATGAAATATACACAATACTGCCTCTTAACTTAAACAACGAGAAGTAAGACATTTTCTAACAATATGTATGACTAAAGCGTACATTTGAAACAATATTAAGGGCACTTAAGTATGTTAAAGTGATATTTTAATCAAGACTCTACCAACAAAATATAGCATTACAAGACGAGATTTGGTGTTGATGAAATTAATGTCCATTAATCGATGTACTTCACAGTCCGTATTGTAATTTTTTACACTAACGAGTCTAGGGCTGTCTTAAATAGATCTTAATCCAAGTTATTGCGTACTACATAAGAAATTATTAATGAGCTTTCATCTCTGTGCCATGGATAAGGTACCGGTAATCGATAAAACTAAGACGTAATATGTTCTGGACAAATTTTGATACTCTAAATCATTGATGTAGAAGCTTACACTAGCGCAATACCATATTTTGTTTATCATTTCTCTGTTTAAATTTCGCAGCAGAATAAGTTCTAAACTACATTTTAGTACTTTAGAACAGGTCGTTATAGTTGGCATACGTGAAGAAGAGAAAATGTACCTATTATATGTCTGGTAAATCACTTATTCGCTTTGAGGCAAACTGAAAAATTGTTGAAATTATGCGTTTCTTGTCTTTATCTTCTTTCGCTTCTTCCTCCCCATCAGCCTCTATCATGTTAGTTGAAACTTGTCCTGTTGTCGAGGATCAAAGACATTTATCATCAGAAATAGCTTTCAGAGTCATTGTCAAATAATTTTAAATTAAGGTTGGGTGTGAGATCTACAACTTCAAAAATGTAGAGAAATATGGAAAGAATCTAAGAAATGGATAACTATATGATATTTTTAATAATAAAAAAATGGAAACAAAAAACGCTGACATTATAGATAATCGATAAAGTAGCTCTGCATAAAATAAGTAAAATACCGTAAGAATATTCTTTAACAATTCGTAAATTCAACAAACAAAGTCAAATGGCAAGAGAATGTGACGTAGCAAAATTTATGTAGTCAGCAGTATGAAATACATTGAGTAGATTCAAGGTTTTAACTTTTAATCACTGGTAGTCCTCTAACAGGTAAACTATAAATTATAAAACCCTGAAGTATAGCTTAACAAATGTTCTATTCCAACCGCAAAAATAACTAACAAGCATGGTTATTAATGCACCCATGATACAAGAAAACGATTGTAAAGCTACTTATTTGCGCCAACGTATGGAATCTCGAAAAGCTAGGGAAGTAATGACAATATGAATAATAAAGACAATATTGTTGTTAACTTACTCAACCACATAGGAATTCTAATACTTGGGCCATCTAGTGTGAAAAATAATTATCGGTTTCCGCACTACATGATATACTAATGTTAAATAGGTATAATAGTAAGGAGGAATAAATCACAAAATCGTGTATGAAATTTATAGCATTCAGTAACACCACACGAAAATATATCCAGTCTTGTGTAAAAGGCGAATTTTACTCTATATCTTCTCAAAGTGTCAATCTTTTTAGGCACAACTTTAACTAACGAATAGTTTTTAACGTATTAACAATAAATAACAAACCTTTAAAATATAAAAAAATCATGCCGTAGAGAATAGCACGTCATCCAGTGAATGTCAAAGGGAATTCTCTCTAAAAAGCCCAAACAATAATGTCATTAATATAAAGGGTAGATTTCCAACAATTCATTACCCCTAATAAATATTCAATGAATGCCGCCAAAAATTATCTCAAAAAAGCCAAATAATAATTTCATTGATACAGACTACATGGTAGATTTTCATCAATTCATTACCCTAATAAAAATCCAATAAATGTCACCGTGAATTATCTCGAAAAAGTCCAAACAATAATTAAAATTAATACAGATAAAAGGGTAGATTTTCAACATCTCAATACCCTAATAAAAATCCAATGAAAGTCACTCTCTAAAAAGTTCAGACTATAATTTCATTAATACAGAGTAATTCAACAATTTCATTACCCTAATATATCCAATTCAATACTTACAACCTAATACCAAAAGTTTTAAACCTTGGATTCTAATTAACTATGATTTATGCATGTATAAAAGTGAAAGCTACAAAATATCACCTTACAAACTGGATAAATAAATCAAAACTCAAGCCATACAAATCAGAACTTATGGAAATGGAATGATCAATAAAAAGGTTAATTAGAGTTGTAACCTGTAATAGTATAAAATTTGTTAAATAAAAGTGTTTGAGATTGTTTTAAAAATTATCATACAGTTTATATATAGAGAGAGAGATATATCAGGTTTTTTAGGCTGGTCATTGAAGAGAGTGTTAACAATACTACTACTATGTATCAACATTGATTAATGAAATCAAAGCCGGCTACAGTGAATCTAACTTTATTGTATTCTGTATCTATGTTTATGATTATATTTTAGAGATATTATTCCATATTTAAATTCACTCTTACACATGAAATTCAGGATAAAAATAGTTCCTTAGTTCATTAAAAGCAACCACATCAATTATCGTAAATTTCTTTTTTCTAAATCGTGTTGATTTTCACTTTTAAGTTAACAACAAAGTTTTTTCAATTATCAATTCCCCCATATCACTTCTCTATCATAATTAAATATACCTTTTTTTTTCTCAACACATTTATTTTAATTTTAAAGTAACGGACCCATTAATTAGTGGAATATGAAAACTTAGTAATATTTTTAATTCTAGCCAAGTCTCCTTCTAAACGGGGAATTTTTTGTCCAAATCTTAGATTAAGGATATGATAAAATCCTTTAAATAAGAAATAATGTTGAAATACATATTTGGCAGATGCTAAATAAGGCCCGGAGCATAGGTTAATAGTGTATAATTAGAATCATTAATTAAAGGAAAAATTAACAAAACATATCACTTTTACAACTAAATTTACAAAAGCATACCCTAAACTTTTTACTATCAAAAACATACTTTGATGATGTCATCCTATTATTCTAATTTCATATAACACTCTTTCATGTTTATACATAGAACCCCATCTTTCTCTCTCCTCTTTCCCTCTCTCTCCTCTCCGGCAACGGTCGTTGCCTTTCCGGCGACGGCTCATTGTCATAGTTTCTCTCTCTATCTCTCACGTCATATCGGTATATCTATATATATATATATATATATATATATATATATATATATATATATACAAATATCGACACACATATTGATACATATATATATACATACATAACACACATATAGATACATATAAATAGAATCATCAAACTTTTCTCCGCCTCCGTATCCCACCAAAAAAGTAAAAATAGAAGTTCATACCATTATTTTAAAAGTTTATACCCCAATTTACAGAATTTATACCTACTTTCAAGGTCATACCATAATTTGTAGATGTCATACCCTAATTCGTAAAGTTCATATCCTTATTTCGAAAGTTCATACCCCAATTTTCACATGTTCACATGGGGCCCATGTTCGCGATGCCATCAGCAAGGACATAGCAATAAAACTTGCAAGGAGACACTTTCTTAGTGTTTGTGTTTTGCAGTTAATTAGGGTATGATGTTTTAAAATTAGGGTATGAAGTTTTATAATTAGAATATGAACTCTATGAATTAGTAGTATATGCTTGTTTACACATGGCAGTTAATTAGGGCATGAAGTTTTAAAATTAGGATATGAAGTTTTAAAATTAGGGTATGAAGTTTTATAATTAGGGTATGAAGTTTTAAAATTAAGGTATAAAGTTTTAAAATTAGAGTATAAAGTTTTAAAATTAGGGTATAAAGTTTTATAATTAGGGTATGAAGTTTTAAAATTACGATATGAAGTTTTATAATTAGTGTATGAACTTAAAAAATTAGGGTATGAATTGCACAAAATAATGATATGAAGTTTTATATATAAATTTTTCATACCCTTATTCCAAAAGTTCATACCCTTATTCTAAAAGTTCATACCCTAATTCGTAAAGTTCATACCCCAATTTACAAATTCATATACTTATTTACAAAATTTATATCTATAATTTTCAACTCCATACACTTAATTCAAGAATTCAATACACTTATTTTTCAAACGTATACACTAGTTAACAAATCTAACTCTTACCCGTCCTCCGATCTCGAACTTTCACGTCGTCGTCGTGCGCCTCTCATTCGACGACCGCATCTCCATCGTCATCGACCTCGATTTTTTGACCTCGCTCTAGACCCTCGCCACCCACTCCGACGGATGTCTCCGTCTTGATCTCCACCGAAAAGAGAGATCGGAGAGAGAGAGGGACAATGAGAGAAAGATCGAAAAAAGAGAAACATAATAAGAGAGATCGGAAAGAGAGATGAAAGAGGGGAGATGGGAGAGAGAAAGAATGAGGATGAGAGAGAGATCGGAAAGAGAAAGAAGAAAGAGAAGATAGATGGGAGAGTGAGTGAGATGAGGAGAGAGAGGAGAAAGAGATTGAGTGAGAGGAGGAGAGAGAGAGTAAATATTACAGATTTTTATTATTATTAATTGAATGCATATTTTTGATAATGTAACTTTTGAGGGTATGTTTTTGTTAATATAATAGTTGTAGGGTATGTTTATGTTAATTGCCCCTATTATTAATAACTATTGCTAAGTTCAATGGTAGGGCATATTTAAAGAGTTTCCAAATAAAACATGTGATCTTCAATGGTAATATTATTTTCCATTTAAACTTATTAAACCAAATTATTAAACTTATTAAACTTAGTATGTTACAATGTAGTGAAGGGGCGTATTTGAGGATTGTGTAAATGCAACTTTTCCCCCTCCAATTTACAGCCATATATTAGATGTATAGGCCTATTTGTATTTTTAAGAACAACCATATTATATTCAATTTTGTGAATATTTTTAAAAAAAATCAGAATAATTTTACATTCAAAATAAAATTTTACATTATTTGTGTATGCGAAGTAATTAGTTTGTTATGAGTGATTACTGCTACAATAATTTTTTTACTATAATTAATTATTACAAAAACATAAACGCCTATATATAGTAACATTTAATGACTCCATTTTGGGAGTATAATTTTTGTAAGTTCATTGATTATCATCATTTAATTATTTGGTGGGATACGGAGGCGGAGGAAAGTTTGATTATTCTATTTATATGTATCTATATGTGTGTTATGTATGTATATATATATGTATCAATATGTGTGTCGATATTTGTATATAGATATATATATATAGATATACCGATATGACGTGAGAGATAGAGAGAGAAACTATGACAATGAGCCGTCGCCGGAGAGGCAACGACCGTTGCCGGAGAGGAGAGAGAGGGAAAGAGTAGAGAGAAAGATGGGGTTCTATGTATAAACATGAAAGTGTGTTACATGAAATTAGAATAATAGGATGACATCATCAAAGTATGTTTTTGATAGTTAAAAAGTTTAGGGTATGTTTTTGTTAATTTAGTTGTAAAAGTGATATGTTTTGTTAATTTTTCCTTAATAATAATATATCTCTTACTGGTAGGTTTTTACCTAGGTGATCCATTGTAGTGGTGGGATCGGGTCGGTACCCGACCCGAAATCCATCAACCCAAATTCTGACCCGATAAGAATCGGAATTCGGTTTTCACTCCCGATCCCAAGCCCGAAATTTCGGGTACCCAACCATTCGGGTACCCTATAGTTCGGGTACCCGACGGGTCGGGATGGGATAATTGACCCCTTATAGGACTTGTTAGTAGCTCGAGGTCTGTCTCCTTTCACACCATCCCCCACTTCCAATCCCAATTAGGTCAGTGTTCCGCTAGTGTTCACCCGACCACTTTCTCCCTTGTCGGGAATCCCACAAGAGCAGGTAGCCCACCTGGGGGGAGGGGGTGATTCCCCTGTTGTCCCTCTGAGGCTGGAAGGAAGAAGCACTTCTGCTAGAGTGCTCGAGCCAGATAAAGTAGGCGCTTTTCAACCTGAAAGTCCGTATTCAGATAGTAGTATCTTCCTTTATTTTGAGATGGGGACTTTAAACCACGAAGCCCAACTAACCGGGCATGAACTGGACCTTCTTTTGAGTTCTCAGGTGCAACGAATGTAGAAAGGGCACCTCTGGTAGAGAGAACGACCAAACAATATTTGCTTTTGCGCAACCCCTTCTTGCTTATATGTGTGTTTAGAGTTACGAAAGACCCATAATGAATTGGTCGGTCGTTTTTAGCACCAAGACAGAAAAGAAAGTGCCTCTAAGAGGGAAAAACCATCCTAGGAACAAAACGACTGAAAGAGCATAGGCGCTTGAAAATCCTGACATATTTTATTCTAAATCGAGAAACTAAAAGTTTTAAAAATCTTATTTAAAAAAAAAATTAATAAACAAATTTATATAAATTCAAATTTAATCTTCATGTAAACCCCCCGAAAATATGAATAAATAAAATTACGAAACAACTAGTATTTATATATATATATATATATATATATATATAATATTACAATTTAATATAAACAAGTACCAAAATAAGTACCAATTTTTATTCCTAATCGGAACATTTGATAATTGACCTTTGTGAACGTAAAAAAACCTAAGATTTTTCAACAATGAGTAGAGATTATTCTTAACGATTAAGAATTTATGCTAATTACCAAGAAATGGATATATTCGATTTATTGCATATTTGGTGTCACTTTTCAAACTAGATTCTCCTTCATTCGCCGGCAGTAGACTTTTTCTCATGATGTGTTACTTTAATGGCATCACAAATACAACGTTGTTTGCTAAATATTTGTAGTATGGCTCTTAATAGTGCCGACGTTTCTTCTGTATCCGGTTTATTTCATGTATCTGGTTCCATACCATTTAAATCTTTTAATCATCCACCTCCTCTTGAATGTTTGTATCATGTTGGTGATGGAGGTTGAAAATCAGGGTTTGGACCTTGCAACGATTGTAATACACGCGACCTGAAACATAACAATAAAGACGGAGTTAATGAGCATTTAATGGCCTCATCGAGGGAGTAGATAGGGTTCTGAACCCGCTTCCCTCGCTGAGGAGCTTATAAGCGAGATAACCTATAGAAGATACTCATATATCTAACATGATCAATCAGATATATTATGAAGGAAAGAAGACACAAATCTATACAGACATATCTGATAAGGATAGTGTCAAACCGTCAAAGATATGTTCCTTTAACATAAAGGAAAGCATATCCGACGGCAAGACTAAAAGATAGGCGAGGAACCCATGCCAGAGCCTCCTCATCAGGGCATATTCAACTATCCGAATGGATGAAACTATAAGATCAACGCCTCTGATGGATAACGAAAGAGACATGCTCTCTCGGAAGAGCTCCCCTCACCAGCGAGGAGAAGCGGCGTGGCCTCTTCGGGCTAGACAAGTCGGTGGAAAGATACAACAGATATGGCAGGACATATCTCAGCATGATATTAGATAAATGAAAGAAATAAGAAACATATGATTGGTAAAATCATACTAATTATGAAAGATACTCCTTAGATCGCCCCCACCACCTATAAAAGGGCCTCATAGTCAAAGGAGATTATCTGAATCTATATGAACTCAGAAATACACTTAATTATCGGTTACTACTAACCCTAGTTACATTCAATACGTATTTACATTCACTATCAAAATCCCTAGGAGGTTTAACCTTCTCAGTGGTCCGTTTAGGCGGAGAAGGTTAAACTGTGGTCAAACCGACAATTCACACTTACCTATTTATGCGCATGTCATAAAGAGCTAATAAGAAGTCCGGATCAAGTACTAATTAAAAGTAGTTTTCTCATTGGATCACAACTTCTGAGTACAGTTCACACACTAGATCTAAAATTCAAGATCTATCCGTTGGTTTTGGTATTTTCCAAGGACTAAACAATACAAGGTCATCCAAATTTTACAAGATTTAATTTACAATATTCTTATATCTTTGTACCCTCCTTATTTAACTGTTATCTTAACTGAAATACCATGAATCACTGTTGTTTTAAAGACTTTATACCCTAAACATTATCTGATATGTTTAGTAGTCTAGAAAATCTTAAAGGTTAGTTTAGGAAACCATTATTTAACTGAGAAAAAGACTTCAAAAGATGATTGGTATGACACTTCTTTTTTATTTAGTTTTTAGAGTTTCAGGTAAATGAAGATCATTGCCAAATGGATGGAATTGAAAGAGCTAAGTATAGGGAATTAATTAAAGGGAAAATTACATCTAAAAAAAGATGCTTCCAAAAAAAGCATGACTAAGACTGTAAATTGTTTAAATTCTTTCTATCAATGCTAAATTCATATTTTCAGTTTTTCAACAATTTTCATATATTGTATTTCATTAAAAGCCAAAAATACACAATTAAAATACAGCAATCAATATTTCAGTACTTGAAAGGCAATAAACTTTGTTACATTATCAGACTATGTGTTCATGAACACAACTTCATAAGAAAAATAACAACTCCGAACCTTTTTTAGATTGCGGTTTCACTACTCATAATTGGTTCTCGATTTTTCATCACAGGCAGGCTCACCATCCGGATTTTTGCTTCGAGGGTATAATCAATTCAGCAAGGTCCTATTGTCACAAAATTGTATTTACATTGTGTTACAAGTACTAAAACAATAAAAAAAAATACAAAGCCAACAAACATTACATGACAATTTAATAAATTTAAAATATAAAGAGTACCTTGTCTAATTTCATCCTTGTAAAGCACTTCATAGTAGCACCTGTCATCCATACTGATTCTTCCCCTTCCGACAATAATGTCTCGTCATCCCTCTCGAAGGACTGTGTGATATTAGTATCCCAAGTGGATCATTAGGATCCGAAGAGAAAGTGCTTGTTCTTAGCCCATTGACGTACTCAACGTTTCCCCTATTCTTTTGTGCAATCTTCTTCCAAAAATATTTTTTTACTAGAAGAAGGAGGAAGCGGCACGGATAGTTTGTATCTACGCTCGTATTGGTCATTTGCCATCGTTTCAAAAATATCAACCGTATAGTCTCTGTCAAGGAAAAGAAAAGACATAAATGTGTAATCTCAAGTTTATACTAATAGCAAAAATTACTAGAATCAAATTTAAACTGAAAAATGTACTCATATATATAAAATATGATATATATATATATATATATATATATACATATACTAGTAACATTTTCATGAACAAAAATTACCTTTTGCTCTTGAACACAGTTTCTCTATACCTAGCATTCAAAGGTCAATACTAGGCCAGAAACTTTTCGGGTTTATTCTCCTTCTTTAGCACCGATGAAGGAGGAAGAGAAGTACTTACCGGAGATACAATCTTGCAGATCCCTAAAATTATAGCAAAGGAATAGAATAAATTAATCTCACCAGACAATATTATTTAGTTTTCCATAAGAAATTTATATAAATTAGGAAGAAGAAAAAAGAGTACCATATTCTGCAGCCTCCGCCAAAATTTTCTGAAGATAACCCATTGGATCTTCAAACTCTTCTCTAGTGGGAAAATAAGCCGAACAGAACTCAATATCATCCGTCCAATCAAAACCATCCAAGTCAATCACCTCCGCTTTGCCTTTGGATACACGATTAATAGGTCTTTTCCCTCTATTTTTTGATGACTCCCCTTTATGTTGTTTGGGAGGAGAAGGTTTAGTATCTTTTTCGAATTTTTCCAGTAACACTCTTGTGTTTCAGACCCCTTGGTCCAGTCATGGACTTGTCGTAATTCTCGATGTAGGGGATTTTTGGGAGCGGATGGAGAGCCCTCTGAATCGATGGCGGATTGCAACTTGGAAGCCATTTTGTACTTAAAGTTTCTGTGACAAGAGCCATATATTGTAAAACTGTAAAATCCAGTATTTTATTTTATTATATTTAGGTACTAATGTTCAATATTTTTAGATTGTTTTGGTATTTTGGTAACTTGGTGGACTTGTTTAGTATTTAGCAATTATTAAGAGACATATTAGCTAGATATAAATATATGGAGAGACTTATAAAAAGAGATAGAAGGGAGAACTTTTATTCATTTATCAGTGTCTTACAAAGGACCCCTAACCTTGTTTATATACTAGAGGTTAGGTTTATACATGAAAGCAAGCCCAACTTAGCCACACCATGAGTAACCACCATGAGTAACTCCCACACTCCCCCTTTGGACGTTTTGAATTCTTCATCTTCATGCAGTCGATATTCATTCGCGGTGCTAAACACATAAAACCTTAGGGCCGAAAAACCCAATGTGGGATAAAACTGGTACCTACGACAAACTGTGTAGCAGAATGATAATTGAAGAAAATCCATGTAAGTAACTAACCACAAAACAGTGTGCCTCATCAAAACCTTGCCAGAGTAAACTCAATAGGAAAATCTCTGATCGAAGAAAAAAGAGTGCAACAGTGGTAGTAGTAGGGGATCAACCACAAAACAGGTGACTCATCGAAACCTTGTCAGAGTAAACCAAGTGGAAAAAACCTCTGGTCGAAGGGAAAAAGAGTACACAGTGGTAAGAAGTATACAACATGATACTCCCCCTAATTTTAGCAATCTTAAGTGAGATATGATGGGGACGTGTTTCGCTAAAAATCTTTCCAAGGAAAACCCAGTGGGAAAAAATCTTGGACTAAGAACAAAAAGAGTACACAAGAAAACAACGGGATGCTCCCCCTCACTTGCACTCAACAGGATGTGAGGATTCATCTTAAGCATAAAATGTCTCAAGATAACTTAGACAGACTATGATAGTTGTGATTGATTGTATCTCATTAAAGCCTGTTCAAGGTAAACCCAGTGAGATAAACATTTGGTCTAAGAACAAAAGAGTACACTCACAAGTGTTAATCAACACATTCATCGGGATGTTTTAGCTCACTTGCATATGACTGGATGCAATGATTCCAGCTAAGTAGTCATAAGCATTCTTCTGGATGTTCCCCCTAGCTTGTACACAACTGGAGGCAATGATTTCATATTCCAAGAAATAGTATGAGCATTTGTCTGGATGTTTCATTTACTTGCACAGGAATGGATTCAAGAAAATCTAACGTTGAATAGAATGAGCATTCAACGGGATGCTCTTAAACTTCATATGTGAAGATTTATTTCGACAAGAAATGCTTAATAGCATAATCTAGTCATGTCTCTGTTCATTGATAACAGCAAGTTGTCCTCAAATATAACAAGTGCTTCATCTGGATCGTGAGATAGAGCATATGTAATTCAAATATGACTAATACTAGCTCGAAGCCATATACACTCTCTAGTCGTCTCATAGAGCACGAGTAGATCAGAGTGATTTTTTTGGAGTCTTAAAAAGACCTCCAAGATATCGCCTATTCCAAATGGTAAAGACATAATCATACTAGGAATATCCCTTATGCCGGTCTGATAAGTAACCGACATCGGTATAACCAAAAAAGGGTGGCGTTAAGTCAAGTACCAAAGGGGAAGGTACACTCGACAACACCAAATGGGATAAGCCGATCCACTTCAAAAATTACCATAAGATAACGGAATATGTCTTTAGTGCCATTTCGGTGGCAGGGTGTTAGCGCGATGTTGTGTTGAGCTATACCATTCACAACAGACGAGATGTTTGTCCTAGAACATTAGACCAAGTACAATGATACTCTTATTGTACTTAGATATGGACATCATGGTTCAATATCTCTTCATCATCTCATCAGGGATGGACTAGTGATCGAACGATCATGGAAGAATCTGACAACTTGGCGTCATGATGAGTAAAGCGTCATAACACCTTTTGGATGTAGTCTGAATCATGGACTTAGATTCAATATTTACAGGACTCGATCATCAGGCCCAGTCACTACCGTGTCTTCCCAAGATCCTTCATCTCGAAGTGCAAATCCAAAACGTATATTGCTTCATAACACGCAAGGGCATAATACTTGTTCAAGTATCCCAAGATGATCAAGTAGTCACTTAGGCGGGTATACCACATCCGCTTAGATTATTTCAATCCTTACATTGAACGTCTCACTTAATTGAGAACGTGTTCCGTGGTCAGGAACTACTTGATTCAAGCACATGAAGTCACAGAGGGACCTTCATCTACATCTCTTGTATGAATCCTCATAGAGATAAAACATGACCACATTCATGGTTGCATACTCAGTTTTTCAGAAACTACTAAATTGGTAAAGTAGGGGACCATTATAACGTCCATTACGAGGAAGTAAACCATCTCGTAATCAATTCCAAGTTGTGAGAGAAGCCTTGCGCTAGTAGGTGAGACTTATACAGTCTCATTATTCTCATCACGCTTCCTTACGAATACCCAAATAAACAAACTGGTTTAAAACTGGGTGGTGTTGAAACGACATGTCCACACACGCTTTGTTCGCTAAGGAATTGGACTTGGAACATAAGTTTCCATATAAGCCAGTCTGAACTTAGTTGGCTTCTGGCAATGATAGGTGGTTCCCTGTCATCATTTGCTCATATTATCAGTCTTCACCAAATATATGAACAAGTAATCAATGAGAGTCTTGTTTCGCTTCAATATCTTCTAAGATATCATGATCAACAGATATTTCAAAACTCTCAGGATGAGTAGGAATAACACATCTCCTTGATTTTTTATAATCTCGTGCGACAACCAAGTTTTAGTTCACCTCTTCTAGGGTTGAACGAATTAAGAACCGGTCTATTTCCTCATTTCTTGGGTAGGCCGACAGACTGGACAACCGACAATAGCGACATTTGCTTGGCGATTCGGCCAAAAGCAGCATGTTACAACATGAACACGGTGTCTGAAATGGATGAGTATCCTTGCAAGCATATTTGCAGCAGGTATAAATGATCTTGTGACATTTCATAGTCATTAAATGCAACTGGCACTTGACTATACTTGAGGGAGTCTCTACACATACCTATCATTGTGTGTAGTTTGGGGATCGAGCTAAGACTAAGTGGGTTAATGCTACGTTACTTCATGTCGTTCCTTTTCAACGTTAACGTGCTAATTCTCCCCCTAACGGTGAGGAGTACAGTCTTAGCAATGTCACTTTCGCATATCATGCGGTAAAGAGATCGCTTGCCAAGTTTACTCTATCAAATGATAGGTAGGGGATTCATAATCGACGTATGTCCCTGATTTTCAGAGGTCCTTAATTTGAACGATTTAGGAGCTCAATCAAAATATCAAGAACGATTCAGGCATCTGGCTTATAGCCAGTAACCAATTGGTATGTAAATAGTGTTTTGAGTGACTATGGGCCTCATACGGACAAATGCAGCATATGCAATATATCGTGACCCCACACGGAAATATAAGTTTTGGTGCGCAAAACCAAAAAGTGTGTGCAATCATTTGCAATCGCCTAATCAAACTTTCTGTGAGTCTATTTGGGTCTGAACATAATCGACGGTATGTTCAATTTCAATTTCCAAAGTCGAGTATATCGAAAAATCGATTTTAACACTTCGGCATTATAAAGTCGACAAGACTTTTTGGAATAATCCGGATCATAAGCCATCATCTTAATGAGTAGGCTTAGAGTTTGGAAAGTGATGCATTTATGTGGACAATAATAAACATATGAACATATATCGATGCATCAACCATAACCATAAATTTTAATGGTCCGTCTTATGGTTGGATCAGTGCACAATAACTCTTTCAATTTCCAAGAATTCTACGAGTCCATTTTCGTGATCTTTACACATACTAGTCTTTCAAATAAAGAGCATTAGTAGCATGGATTTCAGACTAATCATGAAATTATCTCCTTAAAGAGAATCCAAACGCGATGCGATTGTAAATCAAGCATCGTCTTTTGACTTGGGAATATTTCATCCTGTCAATGCTAGAATATCAAAATGTTTTTATCAATCAACAACAGGCGAATGATAGTACATACAATCATGTCTGAGCGTCTGAATCTTTTATCAATCGACAAGAGGTGAAATGATAAGGTAACTTTAAATGCTTTAAAATCATGGTAGCAACCACTTGAAAGACATTTCAACTCCTCAAAAATACGATTTTGGTCGTATTGAGTGCAGGTTGTGTAAAGAAATTTTAGTTCTTTCATGAGTTCTTTCCAAATAACATTGGTCTTTTCGAATATCTTTTTACTCAACAAAGTATGACATGACCTGGAGTATAAGGCCTCATATTTGACAAATCAATTTGGTTTACCAAAGATTTCGATTTGGAACGACATGTCCAAAAATCGCTGTCACTAAGGATTCTTTAGACAAATAGTTGGTGAAATTATGTGGTACGTTGTTACCCACTCTTTCCAGACCACCAACTACCCCACAAGTATTGCCTAAAGTTTCATAATTTAAAGTTGGTCAAATTTAAAAGGAACTTGCTCAAAAAATAATTTAAATTATTTCGAGAAATTTCATAAACAAGAAAACCATAATCCCAAAAATTGGTCCAGGTGGAAAAACATAATCCAGATGAGCTGCAAAATCCGATCAACATTTATCAAAATATATACTTAAAGGTACCAAACTACAATTGAGCCACAAAATCAAGGGGTCTCAAGAGTTTTCTTTCAGTTAGCTTTAACCACATTAACTTTAGCTCTTCTACCCTCATATAATAGTTTTGAACTATTTAAGGAGTAGCCGGGCATGACATTTGTCAGTTATAGCAAAGAATTGGCTCCTTGAGCATTATATCTTTCTTTTGGACAATGGGAATTATTGTTCCTTTCAATGACTGTCTTGGAGCCACAGGTCTTTGGTTTTGATGATTGTCTAAACCTCGCTTGGCTAGGCAAGCATCGGGCTTGCAACAGTTCGAGACAAATAACCCTTGTCTCAATTCTCAATTCTCGATTCGATAAAAAATGTCCAAGAAGAGCATTAGTATCATGCAAACAATTCGTTGTTGACCTAATAGGATTAAAAACTGCTCATCGGGGCAATTTTCTCACCCAATAACATATTGGCGACGAGCTAAAGGAACATGGTGAATAAAGATTCACAATACTGCTTATGAAATAAGTTTTCAAGCTAGTAATTTTGGTGAAATATCACTCCAATTTGTCAATTTCAGACAATTGTTCACCATAGATGTCATCACGTCTCAAATGTGACGGCGGAATAACATCAACGCCTTATCTTTCATCTGGCGAGAAACAACAAACTCATGTTTTACTCATCAAAGATGGCCTCCAAAAAATTTGGGCATCACATTTTCACACATCAGGGTTACTAACATGTGGTGATGGAATAACATCAATGTCTAAACAGTCATTTCGCAAATATGCTTTGCGATTTTTCTCATCATAGATGGCATCCAACATGTGATAGGAGTTCTGAATTAGTTATCATATAAAACGATCGGTTTATTTGTTTATGGTTTGCACAAGCATAAACTTTGTTTCGAAATGACAGGTTCGAAAATAGTTTTGCTTTTAATGTGAATAGATTTTCATTGATCGAGCGACATGTCGATACCGAGACACCAATTCGGTGAAACATACATCACTATATAAACACACTCGAGGAAATTATTATTTACTCTTAACTCTTTTCGGTAGCTCTAATATGTACGACCAGGAAAGAGAGGGTGACGGTGGTGGGCACGAAACTCCTTAAAAACCGACCTCATTAGGATACCAAATATCCGCCGAAATCTTTATGTAACCATCGAAACATATTAGGTGAGCCTAGTTGGAGAAAAATTCATCATTTTTCCAACTTAAATGTGAAAATATATGATTTCGCAAATTACTATATTATACACATGTGTACATGACAGTAAATAAAATAATACATGGTCGTGATTACATATAAGTATTTTTCTATATATCTGATTTACTAATTATTATCAATTAGGACATAATCTATCACAGTTTATACTAGCAATATATAATTAATCATTAACTCAATGTATGTAACATCCCGTATTTTTATAAATAGTTTTATTTATGATTTAATTTATCCAAAAACGTTTTATACAAAATTTTACCAAAAACCGGTCACTCGACTAATTTTTAGCCAAAAACCGAAACTCTTCCGAAAAACTTTATTTTAAAAACCTGTTACTAATTTTAGTAATAAAAAGGACCCAATAGATTTGTTTTTAAAGATTTGTTATTTTGAGTAGCAAAACTTTATTTTTGGATTTAGAGTTAACTTTTAGAACTTTGGGGACCAAATAGTTCGCTACCACAAACTATCAAAAAGCAGTTTTTCTAAACCTATTTTTCAGCCTCTTTCAAAACAAAAACCAGCAAAATACAAAAGAGAGAAGAAGAGAGAAGAAGAGAGAAGAAGAGAGAGAAAGAGAGAAAAAGAAGAAGAAGAAGAGGAAAAGGAAACCACCATTAGCGGGCTCATACCGGAAGCATCTCCTCTACGCTCTAAGGTAACGGGGGTTATCCATTGCGACTAGACGAGGGTTTATGTTAGGATTAGGTTTTACGTTTATTATAAATTGGGGGGTTTTGCCTTTTATATTAATTATGTTCTTATATTGTTAATTGGGGTTAGTTGCTACACTTTTAATTCCATTTATTTGAATAGTAGAGGTTGAGACCTTATATATATTTTAATTTCGGATTGATGAGAATATTGATGGGTTTGCATGTTTTATTCGTTAAATATATGTTATTACGGATGTTGATAGAATTGGGTAAAATATTGTTGAATAGAGATGAGTTTTAGATTGTGCATACAAGGTGTTTGTTAAAATGCCCGAATGGGATTTTACGTTATTGGAGTTGTTTGGCTAGTTGCGAATTTAGTACATGTGGTTATGTGTTATGTTGTATTACGTTAAGTGGCATATGAGATGGTGTTATTTGATTAGTATAATATTATTGGCCGAGGCCTCAATATTTATACATATGAGATTGTGTTAATTGGATGATTTTATATTATTGGCTGTGGCCTTGTGTTTTAGCTGTAGTGGCAATGGTCTCTGTCTCTCCCTAATTCCGGGGACAGAAGACGGCTGAGGGGATAGGGAATGACCTACCTTACAGACCGGGGTAGGTGGCGTGAGAGGTCCCAGTGTGCACTATTTACTTTTATGTTGCAATGGTCTCTGTCTCTCCCTAATTCCGGGAACAGAAGACGGCCGAAGGGATAGGGAATGACTCGTCTTACGGACTGGGGCGAGTGGCGTGAGAGGTCCAAGTGTGCACTATAAATCTACTTTTATGTTGCAATGGTCTCTGTCTCTCCCTAATTCCGGGGACAGAAGACGGCCGAAGGGATAGGGAATGACCTACCTTCCGGACCGGGGTAGGTGGCGTGAGAGGTCCATGTATGCTATAGATGTGTGTTGATGTTAGTTAATTTATTTAATTTATTCCGTTGTAGTATGTCATTATATTTCTTTTTATTCGTCGATTAATCATAGTTGTAGAATGTCATTATATATCTTTTTATACGTCGATTATCGTAGTTGTAGAATTTGTGAGCTCTTGCATTATGGGATGGAGTGACGGTGTTTGTGGTGCCGTCCCGTCTAGTTATGTGTGTGGGACTCACCGTTACAATTTTTGTCTTTCAGGTACAAATTAGGTTGAGGCGTATGGTTAAGATCTTTAGCAAGGCATCACATGGGTTCGGGCTTTTGCTTTTCTTTTCATTTATATTATATTTTGAGGTTGTAGCCTACGGGCAATTTTCATTCGTTTATTTTATCTCGCCTTGTAGGCCGTGTTGGGCAAATACTTTTGTTTATAGTTTAATTGTTCCTTTAGCTCGCAAGTCTTTTCTTTTAAAATTTTAACTTTGTACCAACAGGTTCTATTTCCTTTTGTTTTAAAAAGGTCATGCCTCGATATCCGTGTTCTATGGATTTTGGGGCGTGACAAGTTGGTATCAGAGCTAACTAGGTTCTTGTATACTTTGGGACGACGGGAAGATGGGTAACCATTGGACCAAGATCCATTGTATCAATTTTTACAAAACTTTTTCCAAAAATTCAAACTTTTTTCTAAAACGGTGGGTTGCATTTAGCTTAAGTCATGTAGCTAGAATTTAGTAGTTTTTGATGGAAGGAAAGTCCACATATGAGGCAAGTTGGGGACAATGAGGACGCTTGTTGACCCCGGCTCGCCAAACTAGTGAATAGACCATTCGTCGGTATGTGTGAAGGAATGCCTTAGCGATGTGGAACTCTAGAGTATGCGAGGACGCTCGGGTGCTTTAGGATAACGTATCGTGATTGGTTATCCCTCGCACTTTTGTGTTGTTTGTATGCGTGTGTAGATTGTTATAGTGTGTATGAGGTGTAAGTTGTATGTCAAGTAGTAACGATGTATTAAAGTGCGAGAATTGTGAAGTTGATGATTTTACGTAGTGCGTTTCCATATTATTAACTTGTTTGTTAAAGTACCTTTTATACGAAGGGATGTTGATAGTAATAAGTTTGCGGACTTAAATGGGTTATTTGTGTGATATATGCCTTGTAGGATATTACGAGTGTTGAGAAATTTTGCGTTTTTGAATCTTTATTTTCTGCAGTTAAACGATCGGTCGACTGTAAAGGCAATCGGTCGAAATTTTTCTGACTCTCTGGAAGAATTTTTACCAAAAACGATCGGTCGTTTTCCCAAAACGATCGGTCGAATTTTTGGTGATCTCACTGGAAGAATCTTGATCCAAAACGATCGGTCGTTTTGTCCAAAACGATCGGTCGTGTTCTGGCAATTCTGCTATTTTTCTCGTTATACTTCAAACGCTCATAACTTCTTCGTTTTAACTCCGATTCTGATTCTGATTCCGCTTGAAGCGTTGGCTTCGTTTTTCAGTACTCTATCTTTCTGGCGTTTCGGAATTTTCATTTTCTATTTTTGGAAAAGTCGAAGCGTTATATCGTCGAAATTGAGAATTCGTAAAAATCAGTTTTTGAACCTTAGAAAGCTTGATAAAGTGATTGAGTTGTAAATCGAGCTTTTATCATGTATGAATATACATGTATGAGTGGTAGTGTCGAGTAAGACAACTAAGGTGTCGGTTTTAAATGTATGTAGTAATGGCTATTACCACAAGGACTAGTGGAAGGAGACCAGCTACACGTGGGGGCGCATCACCACTAAGCGGTGAGGCTACCCGAGGTGGAGCAAATGTAAGAGGAGGAAGAGCTCCAAGGGGACGGGGAGCAACTCGAGGAAGAAGGGCTACTAGAGGTCGTGGGGGAAGAGGTAACACTAATGCCCCACCACTTGAGCAACCCGAGGCTGAGAATGTGTATGAGGAAGTGAATGTGGAAGAAAAAGAGACCTTTGTACTGGAACCGGAAACGGTCAATGCTAATCAAGTGATGACCGACCTTCACCGACCTTCAGAAGGTGGTGCAAATGATGATGCAGAATGCACAAGCTGGAAGTTCAAGCAACAATGGATTGCTTAACTTCACCCGATTGGGGGCTCCGACCTTCGATGGGGTAGGTGAACCATCCATAGTTGAGGGATGGGTGGACGAAATGGAGAAATATTTATCGGCTGCAGGGATAGTAAATGGAGAGCAACGGATGAATATGGCTCAGTTTCACCTAAAGGGTGAAGCACGGAAGTGGTGGTTGGGAATTGTGGATACATACGACATAAGCAACTTCGAATGGAATGAGTTCATCGAATTGTTTAATCGACAGTTTCTTCCAGATTCTTATAAGGACGAAATGAGAAGACGTTTCGAGGAGCTGTATCAAGGGGGCATGACTGTTCAAGCATACCAACTGAAGTTTACCTCACTCTCGAGGTATGCCCCAGAATCGGTTATAGGGGGTGCAGAAAGATGTAGGAGATTCATGAAGGGGTTGAATCCGACCATCTCGCTACAATTGGCATCGGCTCGACATGTCAACTATAGTGAATTGGTAAAATCGGCCCAAGCTGTGGAAGGAGCTCT
This sequence comes from Primula vulgaris, assembly GCA_963920805.1. NCBI lineage: Eukaryota > Viridiplantae > Streptophyta > Magnoliopsida > Ericales > Primulaceae > Primula > Primula vulgaris. Next base: position 18,811,195 of record OY987214.1, read on the forward strand.
ACACCATAACAAGCGAATCTCGGAGAAGTCAAAAACCGGAAATGCTCCGAGGGAAGATAAAAAGCGGACTTGGGATATGGCAAATAATTCGCGATTTCAACAACCGGGAAGAGGAGAGAGGAGTTTTAACCCACCGCCGACAAACGTCATGATAAGGGGAGCGTGTTTCCACTGTGGAGACGCGAACCATCGATAATTCGAGTGCCCTAGGGTCCAATGTAGGACATGCAACCGAATGGGACATACGGCAAGGGTTTGTCCCGAGGGACAAGGAAGAGTCGACACCAACCGACCCTTTAACCAACCTAGGTTGCCACCACCACCACCAAGAGGACCAGGATTTGTACCACAACACCAATTATCTGGGAACTACCGAGGAGGCTATCAAGGCCAGGGAAACCGAGGAAATCAAGGGGGAAATCGAGGACCGCAAGGGAACCCACCAATTCAAGCTCGTCTCTATACCTTGCCACAATTGTCAAACCAAGGAGATCCGGAAAATGTACAAGGTATGGTTCTTGTGTGCTCATCTTGGGCACATGTTCTTTTCGATACGGGAGCTTCGCGTTCTTTTATATCTAGAAGTTTAGTTGAGTCTTTATCGTTAGAAATTGGGGTTCTAGAGAACCCGATTGTTGTAGAGACTCCTGTTCTGGGTCGAGTTGCGTTGGACCGAGTGTGTCGGTCTTGTGAGATGGTGTCGCGGACCACGTGTTTATATTTTATTTAATTGTTATAGAGATGTCGGGGTTCGACGTGATTCTTGGAATGGACTGGTTGGTTCATTTCAACTCTTTCATCGATTGTGTTCGACGAAAGGTTTTCCTTACAACTTCATCTGGAGATGAGGTGTTCTTTCGCGGGGAAAGGGACGCTACCCTTTCTTCTATTCCTTATTATTCCAAGCAGGTTGTGGGCAACCTGTCTTGTCTTTTGGCTAGTCTCTCGATTGTGGATAACGACGAGGAAGTGGAAATGTGGCCACGCGTAGTGGACGATTTTAGAGATGTGTTTCCGAAGGATCTACCGGGGTTACCACCGAAAAGAGGGTTAGATTTTTCTATCGACTTGGTACCGGGAACGGCACCCATAGCCAATTCCCCGTACCATTTGGCACCAGCAGAGTTGAAAGAGTTAAGTAAGCAGTTAGAAGAACTGCTAGAGAAGGGGTTTATTAGGCGGAGTACGTCACCATGGGCGGCACCGGCCTTATTCGTGCAAAAGAAAGATGGATCGATGAGGATGTGCATCGACTATCGAAAGCTAAATAGGGTGACTAAGAATAAGTACCCACTGCCTCGAATTGACGATTTGTTTGACCAACTGAAAGGAGCAACGTTCTTTTCAAAAATCGACTTGCGATCAGGTTATAACCAATTGAGGGTGAAGGATGAGGATATTTCAAAAACGGCCTTTAGGACCCGGTATGGTCACTATGAGTTTGTGGTCATGTCGTTCGGGTTAACTAATGCGCCGGCAGCATTTATGGAGTTAATGAACCGAATCTTTAAGGAGTATCTCGACAAGTTCGTGGTGGTCTTCGTCGACGATATTTTCATTTACTCGAGTTCAAGAGAGGAACACGAGGAGCATCTCCGTTTAGCGTTGCTCACGTTGAGAGAGCACCAACTTTACGGAAAATTTAGCAAATGTGAGTTTTGGCTAAATGAGGTGAAATTTCTTGAACATGTGATCTCGAAAGAAGGGGTAAAGGTGGACGCGACGAAAATTGAGGCGGTTTCGAATTGGACACAACCGAAGAATGTTTTCGAGATTCGAAGTTTCTTGGGATTAGCGGGATACTATCGACGGTTCGTCAAGGATTTCTCGAAGTTGGCGACTCCAATGACTTACCTTACCAAGAAGGGGGTGAAGTTCGTGTGGAGTGAGGCTTGTGAGAAAGCTTTCCTAGAGCTCAAGAAACGGTTGACTAGTTCTCCCATACTAGTTATTCCCGAGCAAGGGAAGGGTTACCAAGTGTATTGTGATGCTTCGAAGGAAGGTTTGGGTTGCGTCTTGATGCAAGACGAAAAGGTTATCGCATATGCTTCGCGACAACTAAGGATTCATGAAAAGAACTATCCGACTCATGACCTAGAGCTAGCGGCAATAGTTCATGCGTTGAAGATATGGAGGCACTATCTGTTCGGGGAAAAGTTCGAAGTGTTCTCGGATCACAAAAGCTTAGGGCATATTTTTACCCAACGCGATCTAAATATGCGACAACGGCGATGGATGGAATATTTGGAGCAATACGACTATGACTTGCACTATCACCCGGGAAAGGCCAATGTAGTGGCGGATGTTTTGAGTCGAAAGTCTCATGCGACCTTAGCGCATGTGGAGATCGAAGAATGGAGGATGATGGGGAAAGTGAACGAGTTCGACTTAGAGTTGGGGAATCTTAATATGGGGACTTTGTACACAATAGTGGTACAACCGGAACTTGTGAGTAGGGTTTTGGAAGCACAAGAAGGGGATGAGAAAGTGGAGAACTTTGAGAAACAGATAAGTTCGAGCGAAGGATTAGAGGGTTGGACGAAAGGAACCGATGGAGGGCTACGCTTTAAGGGAAGGACTTATGTGACAGAAAACATGAGGAACGAAGTATTAAAGGAGTTTCACCACTCCCGATTAGTCGTTCATCCCGGCAGGACGAAAATGTATCACAATGCTAAGAGACAATTTTGGTGGCCCGGAATGAAACGAGATGTAGCTTCATATGTTAGCAAGTGCCTAACTTGCCAGCAAGTGAAGGCGGAACACCAAAGGCCGGCGGGTATGCTCCAACCTTTACCGGTGGCGGAATGGAAGTGGGAAAGGATAGCAATGGATTTTGTGACCAACTTACCTAAATCGGTAAGTGGGAATGACGCTGTGTGGGTTGTGGTCGACCGTTTGACCAAATCCGCACACTTCATTGCAATTAAGATGACGAATTCGGTGGAAATCTTGGGACGAAAGTATATCAAGGAAATTGTTAGACTTCATGGGGTGCCGATTTCGATAGTATCGGATCGAGACGCGAGATTTGTGTCGAGGTTCTGGGGTGCATTGCAAAATGCCTTAGGGACCAAGTTGACAATGAGTACGGCGTTTCATCCCCAAACGGATGGACAATCGGAGCGGACTATCCAAGTGCTAGAGGATATGTTGCGCGCATGTGTGAATGACTTAAAGGGAGGCTGGGAGAGCCATTTGCCCTTAGTGGAGTTTGCGTATAATAATAGCTTTTAAGCTAGTATTGGCATGACACCTTTCGAGGCTTTATACGGGCGGCCGTGTAGGTCTCCGGTGTGTTGGACCGAGGTGGGAGAAGCGGAAATGTTAGGACCGCAATTGGTTCAAGAAACGACAGAAAAGATTAAGTTAATTCGGCAAAGGCTTGAGACGGATCGAAGTAGGCAAAAGAGTTATGCGGATAAGAGGAGGAGACCTTTGGAGTTCAAAAAGGGGGATCAAGTATTTTTGCGAGTTTCGCCCAGGAGGGGGATTATGAGGTTTGGCTCTAAAGGGAAGTTGAGCCCGAGATTTATCGGACCATTCGAGATCGTGGACCGAGTTGGAGAAGTTGTATACCGGTTGGACTTGCCACCAAAGTTGGCGGGGGTTCACCCGGTGTTCCATGTGTCAATGTTGAAAAAGTATCATCACGACCCTTCACACGTGGTGGACTTTGAGGACATTGAGGTTAGTGTGGATGTGACCTACGAAGTGGGACCTATGAGGATTATCGATGTGCAAGAGAAGGAACTTCGAGGAAAAACGATTAGATTGGTAAAGGTGGTTTGGAAACACCACGGGGCCGAGGAGGCAACTTGGGAACGTGAGGATGAGATGAGGAGGAAGTATCCTAATCTCGACTTTTCTTTAGGTACATTTCTTTAGATGCATTCTAATTTCGGGACGAAATTTCTTTATCGGGGAAGGGTTGTAACGCCTAGAGTTTGGTGCTTAGTTTATTAGAGTTTAGTTTACTAGAAATACAGTACATTGAGTCTTGGGTACGTTTAAAATTCTTCGAGTTGTTGTCTCTTATTATGTTGGATATTGCATATAGGTGTTTACCTTGTTCGAGATTCTTACGTGTAGTTCATGTATTTTGAGTTTTGTAGACGTTGTGGAGTTGTTGAGGTAGAAACATGTCATCTTGGTTGTTGAGCTAGAAACATGTTACCTTCGTTACATTATTGTCTTTTATTTTATTAGTCATTGTTTTACATTATCGAGTTACTTACGTACCTTTCGTTTACTTGAGTTATGGATGGAAGAGTGGTATGAGTTGTGTACCCTGAGTATTTTATTTCTTAGATTATGACACAAATTTGACGTTTAAATTTTTATGGCCTTATTTGTAAAAGTTTATCATTTCTGGGTATAGTTGTTTAGATAGGAAATTTCGGGACGAAATTCTTTTAAGAAGGGTTAGTTGTAACATCCCGTATTTTTATAAATAGTTTTATTTATGATTTAATTTATCCAAAAACGTTTTATACAAAATTTTACCAAAAACCGGTCACTCGACTAATTTTTAGCCAAAAACCGAAACTCTTCCGAAAAACTTTATTTTAAAAACCTGTTACTAATTTTAGTAATAAAAAGGACCCAATAGATTTGTTTTTAAAGATTTGTTATTTTGAGTAGTAAAACTTTATTTTTGGATTTAGAGTTAACTTTTAGAACTTTGGGGACCAAATAGTTCGCTACCACAAATTATCAAAAAGCAGTTTTTCTAAACCTATTTTTCAGCCTCTTTCAAAACAAAAACCAGCAAAATACAAAAGAGAGAAGAAGAGAGAAGAAGAGAGAGAAAGAGAGAAAAAGAAGAAGAAGAGGAAAAGGAAACCACCATTAGCGGGCTCATACCGGAAGCATCTCTTCTACGCTCTAAGGTAACGGGGGTTATCCATTGCGACTAGACGAGGGTGTATGTTAGGATTAGGTTTTACGTTTATTATAAATTGGGGGTTTTTGCCTTTTATATTAATTATGTTCTTATATTGTTAATTGGGGTTAGTTGCTACACTTTTAATTCCATTTATTTGAATAGTAGAGGTTGAGACCTTATATATATTTTAATTTCGGATTGATGAGAATATTGATGGGTTTGCATGTTTTATTCGTTAAATATATGTTATTACGGATGTTGATAGAATTGGGTAAAATATTGTTGAATAGAGATGAGTTTTAGATTGTGCATACAAGGTGTTTGTTAAAATGCCCGAATGGGATTTTACGTTATTGGAGTTGTTTGGCTAGTTGCGAATTTAGTACATGTGGTTATGTGTTATGTTGTATTACGTTAAGTGGCATATGAGATGGTGTTATTTGATTAGTATAATATTATTGGCCGAGGCCTCAATATTTATACATATGAGATTGTGTTAATTGGATGATTTTATATTATTGGCTGTGGCCTTGTGTTTTAGCTGTAGTGGCAATGGTCTCTGTCTCTCCCTAATTCCGGGGACAGAAGACGGCCGAGGGGATAGGGAATGACCTACCTTACGGACCGGGGTAGGTGGCGTGAGAGGTCCCAGTGTGCACTATTTACTTTTATGTTGCAATGGTCTCTGTCTCTCCCTAATTCCGGGAACAGAAGACGGCCGAAGGGATAGGGAATGACTCGTCTTACGGACTGGGGCGAGTGGCGTGAGATGTCCAAGTGTGCACTATAAATCTACTTTTATGTTGCAATGGTCTCTGTCTCTCCCTAATTCCGGGGACAGAAGACGGCCGAAGGGATAGGGAATGACCTACCTTCCGGACCGGGGTAGGTGGCGTGAGAGGTCCATGTATGCTATAGATGTGTGTTGATGTTAGTTAATTTATTTAATTTATTCCGTTGTAGTATGTCATTATATTTCTTTTTATTCGTCGATTAATCGTAGTTGTAGAATGTCATTATATATCTTTTTATACGTCGATTATCGTAGTTGTAGAATTTGTGAGCTCTTGCATTATGGGATGGAGTGACGGTGTTTGTGGTGCCGTCCCGTCTAGTTAAGTGCGTGGGACTCACCGTTACAATTTTTGTCTTTCAGGTACAAATTAGGTTGAGGCGTATGGTTAAGAGCTTTAGCAAGGCATCACATGGGTTCGGGCTGTTGCTTTTCTTTTCATTTATATTATATTTTGAGGTTGTAGCCTACGGGCAATTTTCATTCGTTTATTTTATCTCGCCTTGTAGGCCGTGTTGGGCAAATACTTTTGTTTATAGTTTAATTGTTCCTTTAGCTCGCAAGTCTTTTCTTTTAAAATTTTAATTTTGTACCAACAGGTTCTATTTCCTTTTGTTTTAAAAAGGTCATGCCTCGATATCCGTGTTCTATGGATTTTGGGGCGTGACAATGTAGCAGAGGACCAACTCAGTTACTACAAAAAAAAAGTTCCAATCAGTGATATAGACAAATTTGTCGCTAAATTACAATATCTGTCAGTAAAATTGAAATTATTCGCCATACCGTCCCCTATTAGGACGTTGGGAAGTAAAATCTAGGAAAAATGACAATTTAGTACATATTTAGAAACTTATTTACAAAAAGTCCGGTTGTTTTGAACTTGATAACTCTTTTACAAAAAAGTATATATTTTGTGAACTTATTTACAAGGTACATATGTCATTAAAAAATCAAAAAAAAAAATATTTAAAAATTAAAAATTAAAAACAAAAAACAAAAAATTTTAAAATTACATTTTTTATATAAAAAATATGTGTGATCCTGTCTAATCCTATTCAATCTTGTATGTCTAATCCTGTTTGATCCAGTCTAATCATGTCCAATCATGTCCAATATTGTACGTGTAATTATATTTAATCCTATTTAATTATGTTCAATCATGTATAATCCTGTTTGATACTGTGTACAAATTTTTTTAATTTTTTTAATTTTTTCAAATTTTTTTTATATTTTGTTGTTTTTTATTACATATGTATCTAATTGTAAAGAAGTGTGTAGGTTTGTTTTTTATAAATAATTTGATTGGTATGTATTTATTTGTAAATCTCCCTAAAATCTATTACTAATTTTGTCTGCCATCTAGATTTTTTGTTGTTGTTGTTGTTGAATCTATTACTAATTTTGTCTGCCATCTAGATTTGTTGTTGTTGTTGCAGTGACTCCTCCTCCAGAGGACTAACTAATTTGTCAAGTCTAACTAATTTGTCAAGTCGCTCTGGTAGTGGTTTAAACTTTAAACTACAATGTTATTGTTCAAAGCAAACGGTAAGGCTCAAGTGGCAAAGCAGAGAAATGCTCCCTCATATATATCATAATACACAACTCGCGTAATCAACCTAATATCAGGTTCGAGACCTGCATGGGCCATGTTTTTACTTTGAACTATTTTACCTTCCAAAAAATACCATAATATAGTTTAAACATTAAAGTGCAGTCAATCAACAATGACACTAAAAAATGAAGAGGTTTCGAAGACAATTACAAATAATAGCCAAGTGAACGACATGATACCCAGTGAAGCTATATGTTGATCTAGAATTAAAAGATAAACAAATTAAACAAAATAACATAAATTAATTCTTCCCTGCAACGGAAGATATTTGAAATCCCCGTTTTCTTAGAGACAAATGACTGCTACATAATTTAAGCATTCTACCCCAGATATAGTAACAGTTGCAGCAACTAACTGTATTGGTTTAATACATTAGAAAAATTCAACTAGAACTCAAACCAAAGAGCGCAAGAACCAAAAATCCAGAAACCCATACAGAACACTAAAACAAAGATTGAGCAATAATGAACTCAACCAAGCTGAGGTCGAATCCGCAATGACAACAAAAACATTTTTACCAGAAAAAGTTGAATTAACTGGCATAAGAAATAGAAGCACTTTACTGAAATTTGTTTAGATTTTGACTATAGTTTATATTAACTGGCATAGGAAAAATATGGCTATAGTTTCTTCCTAGGTTAATGCCAGATCACCGGCAACTAGGGTCTTAGTAAGTTTGGGTCTTAACTGCAAAGGACTACAGCGACAACAATGACTATGGATGTATGCCTTGTTAATAAAACAAAGAGGTAATTAATTAAGACAATCAAACACAGCATTCTCTTACTTGCTATGCATAATGCACTAAATAGTAGCCACTGGATAACTTTATTGTTCCAGAAGAACGACTTAATCAGGAGGGATAGATATAATCTAAACAAAGTTACATCATGATATGCAATCAAACGAATTTTGAACAATGTCCATCTGATCTTAAGAACTAAAGACTAAAGAGTGGCTACGCGGTTACATGACTAGGCTGTAGCAGTCTTCAACTAAACTAGGTGGTAATACCCAAACCTGCATTTTTTATTTCGGTTTCTTTTGACAGGTTCCTGAACAGAAACATTAAGTTACAAGATTTCAACTAGGGTTCTTCAGATCCAAAAGATCCGAAATTCCTCGTGGCAGCTTTAGATGGACCTTCGGATGCCTGCAGGTCTTTACTTTCCTCCCCATATTTTTGCAAAAGCTTGAAGACTCTGTTCAGAAAGAAGACCTAATAAAAATGACATTGCGAAGCTATCAAAGATGGCGAATTCCATCATAACAAATATTGCAAAAAAAATCTAAAATCAGGTAAATAAGTTTTGAAATCGGACAAGTTTTATTATTATAAATCTAGTTTAGCATTATTTACCTTCTGTTACAGGCCTTAAGGCTGAGTTGCCACGCCATGGTGATGCTGCTCCACACTCCTAGTAATGTCTACCTACTACCCTCCTCTACACTCCATGTGAGAGGAATGGGAACAAAAGAGTGATTTGGTCATTTGTGTTGGAAAAACATGTGAAAAAACATGGGTGTTTCCGAATGGTAGCTGGACCAACTTCGGGTCATTTTTACATGCGACAGCGCTAAGTTGTTAATACCATACTCAACGTGGTTGAGTAGCCCGTGTGACGGGCTTCGCAACGGTATATCGCATGACCTATTTGGAGAATGGGTGTGAATACAAAGTGGCTTCAAAGTTGGTACCTCGCAAGCTCAAATCTGGAAAATCTGGAAAAACCGAAATGGTAATGGAAAACCATTTAGTATAATCCCATATTGGAAGATTAAGAGTTAATTTTACAATATATATACCATACCAACCCATGTAGTTATTAAACTAACATGTCCACATACACCTAAGAGTATTAGTGTGTACCACACACACGCGCTCGCTCGTGTCTCGTGTCTCGGGACGCGGGCGCGGGTTTGGGCTTGGGATTTGGGATTTGGGGAATGTCTTGGGTCTCGGGTCTTGGGGGTCCAAACCCGAATAGGGAGTTTTGTATAAAATACAAAGCAGTCCCTAGAGTTTCCAGCAACATAAACGCTCCAGCAATGAATGAGATTAAATGTTGCGGTTTCAGAATTAATTGAGCGGATTCTGGGGGTGTAACTCCCAGAATTGATGACCAACATTTATGGCTGCGGTTTCATTAGAGCCTATAAAAGGCAGCCATCCCCCTCTCATTTCAACACACCAGAACACACAGCATAAGCATCATATATAGAGAGAGAACTGCACCACCAACAGCTCGACCTGTGGTTCGGTGCCGGTTTCCATACGAGCCACTCTGAGATAGAAGTTGTACCTTGGGAACAAAGTCCCGAAACCAGAAACCTTTAAAGGTGGTTCGGAAAATATTGTTTAAGGGAAACTGCTCAGCAGTTGCCTCTTCTTTTAATTTCTGTTATTTATTTTTCAGTCCTTTATTATTCTGTCCATTTAATTTCAGTACTGTTTCTTTTTTGTATTTACTTTCCAGTACCTTTAGTTTCTGTAATTTACATTTCAGTCTTTCCTATTCTGTAATTTACTTTCCTGTAATTTAATTTCCAGTATTTACATAACAGTCTGGGCAGTTTATTTAATAACAGTCCGGGCAGTTTTTTATTTGTTAAAACAGTCCGGCAGTTTGTTTTATTTACAAAACAGTTCGGCAGTTTTTTATTTGTTAAAACCAGTCTGGCAGTTTGTTTAAAACCAGTCCGGCAGTTTTTTATTTGTTAAAACAGTCCGGCAGTTTGTTTTATTTACAAAACAGTCCGGCAGTTTTTTATTTGTTGAAAACAGTCCGGCAGTTTATTTTATTTCCAAAACAGTCCGGCAGTTTGTTTATTTGCGAAACCAGTCCAGCAGTTTTTTTAATTCTGTACGAGTCAGGAATTGTAATTAATATTCCAATTGTGAGAAATAAATTGTTATTTCCATTGCGTTCCTGTCTTCTTTATTTTATTGTCCTTTCTTTTATAGTATTCAAAATAGTACCAAAACCAACAATCTTAAACAATACCATTTTTTGGTTTTTCTATTTTCGAAATAAGAAAGGACTTTTCTTTTTTATTTTTTGTTGACGTCTCGGTTTTTATTCTCGCAAAATCATTGCTAGTTTACTAGAAATTGAAATTTGCACATAAAATAAATCCGAATTGGTTTTAATCTTTTATTCTAGAATACTATAAAGAATTCTTAGTGAAATCAAAAGTAATTTGATTTTCACGCTAGAATATCTTTTATTGTTTTATTCTTTTGAAGCAATCTAATTAAGTTATAATTAGTATTTGCGATTAAGAATTTTAGTTTTCTTGCGAGAAACTAAACGGTTTTAATTTGTCATTTCAGATGACTAATGAGGATCAAATACCCATCGTTTCTTCGGAAAACGTGCAGGGCGCACTTGTGATTTGCAGTAGCCATAACAATGCGAGCGCTGCGAGTGGGGGGGCTCAGGCTCAGGCTGCGGCCGACGCCGCTGCGGCAGAGGCCGATGCTATGGCTGCGGCCGCAGCACAGGCTGCTGCTAAGGCTGCGGCCAAGGCAGCGCTTGTGGCTGCGGCCAGGGCAAAGGGCAAGGCTCCGGAAACGCCGTCTATGCCAATGTTGTCAACCTCTCAACTGGAGAGACCGGAAAAGTTTAGGGGCAACAACTTCAAACATTGGCAGCAAAAGATGCTGTTTTATTTAATTGCCCTTAATCTGACTCGGTTTCTTAAGGAGTCTGCACCCGTCCTAAGCGAGGACGATGAGGACGTGCAGACAGTTTCGGCGGTAGAAGCGTGGAAACACGACGACTACCTATGCCGGAACTACATCCTGTGTGCTCTGGATGACACTCTCTTCAGTGTATTCGAGCCCAAGGCTTCTGCAAAGGAGCTTTGGGAGTCTCTCGAAAAAAAGTACAAAGTGAATAACGCTGGCGCAAAGAAATTTGTCGTCACGGACTTTCACGAGTACATGATGACTGATGGGAAGAGTGTTATCGAGCAGGTTGAGGAACTCCAACTCATATACCATATGCTTGAGGTTGAGGGGCTAGTTATCAACGAACCTTTCCAAGTGGCATTAATGATTGAGAAACTGCCACCTTCTTGGAAAGAGTTTCAAAACTACCAGAAACACAAGCGAAAGGCTATGACCTTGGAGGGACTCATTGAGAGGCTCAATGTTGAGCAAAGCAACCGTCGATCCGGAAGGAAAGGCGGTGGCGGAGCAGGCAACGCGGTTGCCAAGGCCCATGTGGTTGAGAGCGCTATGTCTAAGCGGAAACGCTTTGACGGCGTAGTCGGTGCTTCTCTCCAGAAGAAATTCATGGGAGATTGCTTTGTGTGCAACAAACCGGGCCATCGTGCCGCGGATTGTAAGATGCGCATCGACAAGCCCAACCCCCCCCCCCAAAGAGGAAGTTCCAAGGAAAAGGGAGGAAGAGGGCACCTACTCAGGCTAATGTAGCTGAGGGAGGAGATGATGCTGGACAGGACTATATGCACCTGAGTGCTGTGGTCTCGGAGGTGAACCTGGTGGGGAGCAACCCAAAGGAATGGTGGCTGGACACAGGCGCCACTAGTCACATCTGTGCCAGCAAATGGATGTTCAAGACCTATACGGCCGTGGACAATGAGAGCTGCTTCATGGGGAACTCGGCTACTTCCAGGGTGGAAGGAAAAGGAACCGTGCTGCTGAAGATGACATCGGGAAAGGAGCTCACACTGAATGGCGTGCTCCATGTGCCGGAAATCCGCAAGAATCTGGTTTCCGGGTCTGTTATGGTGAACAAAGGATTTAAACTTGTATTTGAATCTGCTAAAATTGTAATCACCCTTAATGGAATGTATGTAGGCCGTGGCTATATGACCAACGGCATGTTTAAATTAAATGTTGGTACTCCGGCACCTAAGGCCGAGTCTGCTATTGTGGGTACTAATGCTGAGGCAAGTACCAAGAATAATGTAACCGTTAATGTTGCCCAAGTGGCTAATAAAACGTCTTTTGCTTATTCTTGCGATTCATTTAATTTATGGCATGGTAGATTAGGTCATGTGAATGCTAATTCTATGAAGAAATTGATATCACTAAATCTACTACCTAATTTTGTATTTGATAAACAACATAAATGTGAGGTTTGTGTTGAAGCAAAATTAACCAAGTCTTCGTATCAACATGTTGAACGAAGTACTGAACCTCTCGGTCTAATACACACGGATGTATGCGACTTAAAGTTTATACAAACGCGAGGAGGGAAAAAGTATTTCATCACGCTTATAGATGATTGTACTAGATACTGCTACGTCTACTTAATGAGAAGTAAAGACGAAGCGGTAGAGAAATTCGCTCTTTATAAGACCGAAGTAGAAAATCAACTCAATAAAAAGATTAAAATGTTGAGGAGTGATAGAGGCGGTGAATACGAGGCACCGTTTGCGCAGATATGCACAGAAAGTGGCATTGTACATCAAACCACAGCTCCCTACTCTCCGGAGCAGAATGGGGTTGCCGAGCGTAAGAATAGAACGCTCAAGGAAATGATGAATGCTATGCTAATAAGTTCTGGGTTACCCCAGAACATGTGGGGGGAAGCGCTGCTTTCCGCCAACTATGTATTGAACAAGCTACCGCATAAGAAACGTGATAAACCACCTTATGAACTATGGAAAGGCCATCGGCCGAGCTATAAATTCTTAAGGGTTTGGGGTTATCTCGTGAAGGTCCTTGTCTCGCTTCCAAAAAGAACGAGAATAGGGCCGAAGATGGTAGACTGTGTGTTCATAGGATATGCACACAATAGTAGTGCTTATCGTTTTCTCGTGCACAAGTCGGATAATCCCGACGTGCATGTAGATACTATCATCGAAGCTCGAGAAGCTTCTTTCTTCAAGGAGATCTTTCCCCGCAAGTCTTCCATAACTGTAGAGACTGAGAAGTCAAATAGTGAGGAAAATGTGGGGGCAAGTGAACCGTTGGAGGAAGAAGAAGAAGAGCCTCGACGTAGTAAAAGGGCTAGAAAGGAAACGACTTTCGGTCCAGATTTTGTAACCTTCATGATAGAAGGCGAACCGGCGACATTCAAACAAGCAATGTCATCCCCGGAAGCCCAATATTGGGAGGAAGCGATCAACAATGAGGTTGAATCAATATTACAAAATCACACTTGGGAACTAGTGGATCTACCACCCGGGTGTAAGCCACTAGGACACAAGTGGATCTTCAAGAGGAAGAGAAAGCTCGATGGAACAATCGAGAAATACAAGGCTAGGCTTGTAGTGAAAGGTTTTAGACAAACCGAAGGTGTCGACTATTTCGACACCTATGCTCCTGTCTCCAGGAAGACGTCAATCCGGATAGTCATTGCTCTCGCAGCACTGTTCGATCTAGAAATACATCAAATGGATGTTAAAACGGCGTTCTTGAATGGTGAGTTGGAAGAGGAAATTTACATGGAACAACCGGAAGGGTTTGTGGTTCCAGGTAAAGCTCACAAGGTGTGTAAACTTGTGAAGTCCTTGTATGGACTTAAACAAGCACCTAAACAATGGCACGAAAAATTTGATAGAGTGATGCTATCAAACAGTTTTCGGATAAACGAATGTGACAAATGCGTCTACGTAAAAGGAAATGAAAAGGACTACGTGGTAGTCTGCCTCTACATAGATGACATGATTATAATAGGGAGTATTGATAACATCAACTCCACTAAGAGAATGCTGTCACAAAAGTTCGAGATGAAGGACTTGGGTGTCACTGATGTAATACTTGGTATGAAAATTACCAAGACATCAGACGGATATGCGCTATCTCAAACTCACTATGTCAAGCAGATGCTTGACAAATTTGATAAAGATAGTAGAGCTACATCCAGAACTCCGATAGAGATCTCAACCACCCTGAAAAAGAATTTTGGGGAGAGTGTGAGACAATTGGAATATTCTCGAATAATAGGCAGTCTGATGTACGTCATGAACTGTACTAGACCAGACATAGCCAACTCAGTGAGTAGACTAAGTAGGTACACCAGTAATCCCAATGAAGAACACTGGAAGGCCATCATGAGACTTCTCAGATACATGAGATACACAGCAGACCGAGGGTTGCATTATACCAGATATCCAGCTGTACTGAAGGGTATTCTGATGCAAACTGGATCTCGGATTCCAACAGTACACGATCCACTAGCGGATATGTGTTCGTGATGGGAGGAGCAGCTGTCTCATGGAGATCATCCAAGCAGACGTGCATAGCTAGATCAACTATGGAATCCGAGTTCATAGCATTGGATCTAGCAACAGAAGAGGCTGATTGGCTGAGAAGCTTTCTGGAAGGAATTCCAATGTGGCCGAAACCTGTCCCAGCAATAAGCATGCACTGCGATAGTCAGTCGGCTATTGGACGGGCGCAGGATCATATGTATAATGGAAAGTCCCGACATATTCGTCGGAGACATAAATCCGTAAGAGAATTGTTAGCTAACGGTGTGGTGTCATTAGATTTTTTGAGATCTAAAGACAATATAGCGGATCCATTTACAAAAGTCTTGACTCAGGTAGGAGTTGAAGTTTCATCGAGGGGAATGGGGTTGAAGCCCATCAAACTGGAAACCTCCTCAGAGGCAACCCAATACGAACTGGATTCTCCAGCGTCGGGTTCAACAGGAAAACCGAACTGTGGGGGTGACCGAACAAAGCACGCGGGAACTTAAGTTCCCAGCCCATTTCTAGGATGAAAGAGTGATAGACCTAGACCATCTTAAGGGTGAGCATGAGGCTCTTAATGAAAACAAGTATCTCGAAGGTCGAGAGGGGTGAGTCAGGACACCCTTGACTTGAAATCACCTATGACGAGTGTGTATGGCCGATACTATGTGATGAGTCATGGGCTAAATCACTAGAGCACTCGGTTGAATTTTGCCAAGGCAGTCCACGGCCAAATATGGACAATAACCAAAGGGCTTAGTAAGTGGTGTAGAGAGGACACTGTGTGCGCATTACCCTGGTATGCACAAACGCTAAATGGTTCAAGGCTTAAAGGCTACCCAATAGTAGTATATCAGATTTTACGTCACTACGGCAGGTTCAAAGCGCGCGCTACCTATCCTTATGCAGTGAACTCTTGCGGTTCTCTCGTATGCATTTAGGAGCATTTTATTTTCAGCCAATTGCATTCATGTGGGGGATTGTTGGAAAAACATGTGAAAAAACATGGGTGTTTCCGAATGGTCGCTGGACCAACTTCGGGTCATTTTTACATGCGACAGCGCTAAGTTGTTAATACCATACTCAACGTGGTTGAGTAGCCCGTGTGACGGGCTTCGCAACGGTATATTGCATGACCTATTTGGAGAATGGGTGTGAATACAAAGTGGCTTCAAAGTTGGTACCTCGCAAGCTCAAATCTGGAAAATCTGGAAAAACCGAAATGGTAATGGAAAACCATTTAGTATAATCCCATATTGGAAGATTAAGAGTTAATTTTACAATATATATATCATACCAACCCATGTAGTTATTAAACTAACATGTCCACATACACCTAAGAGTATTAGTGTGTACCACACACACGCGCTCGCTCGTGTCTCGGGTCTCGGGTCTCGGGGCGCGGGCGCGGGCGTGGGCGTGGGTTTGGGCTTGGGATTTGGGATTTGGGGAATGTCTTGGGTCTCGGGTCTTGGGTCCAAACCCGAATAGGGAGTTTTGTATAAAATACAAAGCAGTCCCTAGAGTTTCCAGCAACAGAAACGCTCCAGCAATGAATGAGATTAAATGTTGCGGTTTCAGAATTAATTGAGCGGATTCTGGGGGTGTAACTCCCAGAATTGATGACCAACATTTATGGCTGCGGTTTCATTAGAGCCTATAAAAGGCAGTCATCCCCCTCTCATTTCAACACACCAGAACACACAACACAGCATAAGCATCATATAGAGAGAGAGAACCGCACCACCAACAGTTCGACCTGTGGTTCGGTGCCGGTTTCCATACGAGCCACTCTGAGATAGAAGTTGTACCTTGGGAACAAAGTCCCGAAACCAGAAACCTTTAAAGGTGGTTCGGGAAATATTGTTTAACGGAAACTGCTCAGCAGTTGCCTCTTCTTTTAATTTCTGTTATTTATTTTTCAGTTCTTTATTATTCTGTCCATTTAATTTCAGTACTGTTTCCTTTTTGTATTTACTTTCCAGTACCTTTAGTTTCTGTAATTTACATTTCAGTCTTTCCTATTCTGTAATTTACTTTCCTGTAATTTAATTTCCAGTATTTACATAACAGTCTGGGCAGTTTATTTAATAACAGTCCGGGCAGTTTTTTATTTGTTAAAACAGTCCGGCAGTTTGTTTTATTTACAAAACAGTCCGGCAGTTTTTTATTTGTTAAAACCAGTCCGGCAGTTTGTTTAAAACCAGTCCGGCAGTTTTTTATTTGTTAAAACAGTCCGGCAGTTTGTTTAAAACAGTCCGGCAGTTTTTTATTTGTTAAAACAGTCCGGCAATTTGTTTTATTTACAAAACAGTCCGGCAGTTTTTTATTTGTTGAAAACAGTCCGGCAGTTTTTTATTTGTTGAAAATAGTCCGGCAGTTTATTTTATTTCCAAAACAGTCCGGCAGTTTGTTTATTTGCGAAACCAGTCCAGCAGTTTTTTAATTCTGTACGAGTCAGGAATTGTAATTAATATTCCAATTGTGAGAAATAAATTGTTATTTCCATTGCGTTCCTGTCTTCTTTATTTTATTGTCCTTTCTTTTATAGTATTCGAAATAGTACCAAAACCAAATGTTTATGATTTCTATGCAGAGCAGTGAAAAAGGTGTGTATCATTACCTGGCTGCGGTTATGATGTGAACTTCAGTCCATGCTAAGACGGGTTGCCAATATAACAACTCTTATTATTTTTAGGAGTTGCCGCAGATAAGGGCTGCAAGCCTACAATACAATATCTTGGTAAATTAGACGATGAAAACAATAAAACCCATAAAAACAATAACAACGTAACATTCTCTGAAGTTTCCCCCTACCTAATGTCTTAATTAGAAGTTATTTATTTAAAAAAGCAAGAAACCAGGTAGATTATAGTTTGGTGAAATTTTCCTATTTTTTTACAGGAAAAAAATAGGACTCAAAGTGGCATTAAAAGTTGACCACATTTCTAACAAGTGCAAACGATATATGAAAACCACCTTTGAACTTTAGTAGACACCATGCAAAATTAGTTTCGTGAAGTTCGAACAAGTAACAACTGAAGGAAAAAATAGAAATCACTTGAAATCCGATCAAAGTTAACTAAATTTCAGGAATTATGCATTATCTGGCCATAACGATCGTCTCCGACTAATTTTAACAAACCCAAAATGAGACAGAAAACCAAAAGAAATTTGTGTCCTTTAATAATTTATTACTTACAAACATTTTTTATCGAAAATACCTTACTTATGCATCCAAATTTTCTCACTCCAAATCTCTAGAAAAATTTGATTCCATTAACGTTGTCAAAGTCATTACAGTACTGACTAAAATTGAATGAACTAGTGACAGAAAGGGAAATACTAACTAAGAAAAATGTTAACAAAAATTATAAAAAGAAAAAAGACATAACCATTGATGCGTGTCAGCATCATCTGAGAGAAAGAGAGAGAGGCACAGGTTCTTGCACACTCAAACAAACAAACAAAAGTCAAATTATGTTTAACTGCTAGTGAATGAGATATCAAACAAACTTCCCGCCAGGAGAAAAAATGAAGGAAGAATACATAGAAAGGTGATCTATCATTACGTCATTTTTCTAAATTTCCAATTTTCCATCCTTGCTCTAGATTTAGCATATCAGGAGACAGGACTAGAAACGATGAGAACTTGAAGTGACATTAAAAGTTGACCACATTTCTAGTAATTGCAAACGATATATGAAAAACAAGCTTTGAAACTTCAGTACTGTATCACACAAAATAGTTCCGTGAAGTTATATTATAACAAGTAACAACTGAAGGAAAAAAGAGTAACCACTCGAAATTCGATTAATAAAGTTAGCCATATTTCAGGACTTATGCATTATCTAGTCAAAGATCTTCTCTGACTAATTTTAACAAACCCAAAACGAGATAGAAAACCAAAACAAATTCATGTCCATTCTTGCTCTAGGTTTAGCATATCCGGAGACAGGACTGGAAACGATGGGAACTTGGAAACCCAATTGTTGTATTATCGTTATTTATTTTAAGACCAAAAAATTTGAACCACGAAAAATGTTTTCTGTCATAATAAGTAAGGGTTGTTTTCACCTGAAGAAACTGTTCTGTAGTTCTGATAAATTCAGTATACATATTTTACATTATAAAGTGTTTCTGTTCTGAAAACCATCATAAACAGAACCGTGCTCACAAAATATCGATAGTCAACTCTAAGAATTCTATGACACACTAATGGATAATAACATTGACATAGAGAAATTAAGATAATAGATAAACAACAATTTCAAATATGCTTTCTTAATTCAAATATCCTCACATTCGAGCACTTAGCCATGGCGGCAAAAGGATCCCACTAAATAGAAAAAGAATATCAACAGCTACGGGCATGCCGAGGATATTATATCTGAGCGCCCATACATAGCTTAATCGTAGAACAGAATTTGTTTTTTGTGATAAATCGATGGCTGTGATCACGTCTTCTAAGTTGCTTTTTATGAGAACTATGTCAACTGATTCTATCGCAGGCTCGCAGCGTCAGTTCCTGCGTCGCTTGCCATCCCGACTTTGGTTGCGACTAAGGCCATGGAGTCGTTTATTCCACCTCCCACCATTTCCAGCATAAAGCCTTTCATCTAAAATTTATATGGATTTATTAAGAAAGAACTAGTAGCATGAATTAAGCTTATAACAAACAATAACTGAGACAAATATATATAAATACCTATGTAAAAAAAGTTCTCAAGTAACGTAAACGAAACATATGTGTCTGTATTTAATAAAATCACAGTAATCAGAACAAAAACGTTTTACAGAACAAGTTATACATAATTTAGATAAACCATACCAAGAATTTGTTTTGGATAATTCACTGCAGGGATGGAAATAGAGTTATACCAATGTTTCACTGGAGTTTGTTCTGATAATTAATACTAGGTAAAAATACTTTTAAACCTAAATGTTACTAAACCCAACTTTTATTAAACAACAAAAGTTTGGTCATGGATAAACGTCTGCCAGTGATGAAATTCATGACACCTTCTAAAACTAAATGGAAATAACTATGTTAGCATCTGCATTTTAAAATAGTTAACTACAATCTGGATTGTTAATTTTATTGTGTACTCACAATTCATAGTTGCATGAACCTCCTAACCTAAAGCTTGCTTCAGCGCTTCCGCCATCGAAAGCTTGCGGAAACTTCCACATCACGAGTATAGGGGAAAGAGATACATGCTAATAGAGAGAAGTAGAAAGATAGGAAATGAAAAATTATGTACCCCTATAAACACTTAACACCCCCATTTGTATATATCTGCAGCAACCACGTCCATATCTATCTTAACCCTACCAGATCGACTTATATACTTATGTTAATTCATAAAAGATTATTATGTCTTTGTATTTTACTTTTAAAGTATTGGGAGAAAATATTTTCTTTTAGTATTTTATTACGTAAAGTTATTTTTTTTTAAAAAGACTCCTAGGGGCTTCGGACACGATATCTCACTTCGTGCAACAATGTCACAATTTTCAACTTCAGTTTCTCCTTATTGATTTCACTGGTAGGGGGTCTTAAAAGAATTATTTTTATAAGTCAATATGTTTCCTGTTATCAAACTTTGGTAGTAGGAAAAGTTAAACGTTTAAGCTATTTGCATACGTTTGAAAGACTGGAGTTTTTTCAAGGCAGTTCTGTAAACAGCTTTAAAAGCCATACCATTATTAGGCATGTTCCTCGACGTACCTCTGATTTCAAACAAGATTACAGTTTTAAACAAAAGACAAACCTGTCTTAAAATTTTGATGAAATTAAAAACCTTTATAAATTAATCTTTATGTTGATCAAAAGGGCAAAGTTTATAGAAGAGTGTTCCTTGCATTGAAAATTAATATACAGAAAAATGCAGTCAATACGGTAGGTTTTAGAATGTCACGCAAATAGATTATTTCGGGTCATAAAGAGTATTCTTAAAGAATATTTTTAGTTGCCGGTAGTGTTTGGATATCTCTCATTAAGAAAGGTTGTGGCTATTATAGCTCACTTAAGTGTTTAAGTACTTATTGCTGCGGTGGACATATTTGTCAAAAGACTATGTTTCTTATTTTTTTGTTAGTTTACAACTAATGTCGTAACTTATTCGAACTAATTTCTCCTCCGTTTGGAGCCCTCTGATTACTCAGCCTGTGAGTAGCTGAGTTTTTTCGTTGTTTTGGTTGGTTTGGTTAATATAAGCTTAACTTTCAAAAAAAAAAAGAGTATTCTTAACACATTGAGCAAACTTAATTTAGGATTTTCTTTAAGGAATAATCATTCTCTGGTTATGCGTTCTGTATCAGATTATATAATTTTTAAATATGTCATGAATGTTTTTTTGTCAAAGATGTATTCAGAATTTTTGGAACTTGAATGTCCCAAAGGAGAGTTACCTACAGATCTTTTATCTCGTCGGCCTTTCCCAAAGGGTCGGTCTCAGAAAACACTTTTTTTTTATCCCAACCTGCTTTACTATTCCATCAAAATTCTTTCCTAATTCAAATATTCTCAGATTCAACAGGCTGTAGATGTTTCCTCAGCTGATCTAAACATGCGTACATATACTCTGATTGCAAATGTGACTTATCTCTGACAATAAACTCGTAAACACATCCATTCACCTCAATCGAGCTACAACCAGGAGTTTTTTCCACACCTTGGTTTCTCATCATTCTCCTAACTTTCCCAGCTTCACCCCACCTCTTAGCTTCCCCATACATACTTGCGAGCAAGACATAAGTCCCACTATCATTAGGGTCTAATTCAAGTAATTTCTTAGCTACCCTTTCTCCCATATCTACATTTCCACGCATTCTACAAGCGAAAAAAAGCGATCCCCAAACAACAGCATCAGCTTTCATTGGCATACCTAATATAAGCTCCTCAGCCTCGTCCAATAGGCCAGCCCTACCAAGAAGGTCCACCATTGAAGAGTAATGTTTAACTTTTGGGGAAAGGTTATATCTTGACCTCATTTGATTAAAAAAGTGTTTACCCTCTTCTACCATACCCCCATGACAACAAGCAGATAATAACCCAAGAAATGTAACCTCATCTGGGGTTAAACCGATGTCAATCATTTTATAAAAGTATAAAATTGCATCATGGGCATTACCATGAAGAGCTAAACCGCCAATCAAAGCCGTGTAAGTCAATGAATTTCTAGCCGGAATTTCATTAAACACTTTTATCGCCTTTGAAATGTTACCACACTTGGCATACATATCAACGAGCGCAGTTCCTAGTTCTACGTTTATACGAAAATTGTGTTTTTCAATATATCTGTGCATCCATATTCCGACATCTAGAGCTCCGAGTTGCGAGCAAGCACATAAGCAACTAACCATAGTTACTTCATCAGGGTTAACAGTCGTAGCCTGCATCTCATTAAACAAATCTAAACCCTCTTTGCATTGGTTCGCTCGAACATAACCGCTTATCATGGCATTCCAAGGCACCACATCTTTCTCAACCATCCGATCAAAAAACTCCCGCGCAACCTCCAAAAACCCTAATTTACAATAACCATCGATCATCGTCGTCCACGTCACCATCGTTTTACTCTCCATACTATCAAACATCAACCGAGCCGCTTCAAGATCTCCACATTTCACATACATATCTATCACAACATTCGCAAGCGGAACGGTCAAATTCAGTCCTTTCTCGCCAACAAATCTATGAAAATCTTTCCCAAGATCCAAATTTTCTAGTTGGGTGCACGACGAGATCGCACCAATCATGGTGACCTCGTCGGGCCGAATCCCACTCACCATCATCTCTTTATACACCCATAACGCCTTCTCCGGTTCCCCTTTTTTCACATACCCGTTAATCAAACAGTTCCAAGAAACCAAATCCCTTACGGGACTCTCGACAAACACCTTGTGAGCATCCTCCAGCTCCCCGCCCGAAACCAACAAATGTATCAAAGCATTGTTCACATAAACATCCGACCCGAACCCAAGTCGCAAAACATGTCCTAAAATCTGCTTCCCTGTTTTTTGCAACGACATTCTAGCGCAAACCTTAAGCAACAAAGGAAAGGTATAATGATCGGGCCTACACCCACTTTTCGACAACATCCACTTATACAAAAAGATCGCCTCTTTCACTAAATTACCGTCTTTTTCACAAAACCCTCGAATACCCACATTCCAAGAAAACACATTCATGTTATCAACATGTTTTAAAATAGGTTTGCAATAGTTTAAGTCCCCGTTTTCAGAGATGGCGCAAAAGGCGACAAGTCGGCTAGAGGCGAGGGGGTCTCGGATTAAACCGGTGGTGATTAAATGAGCATGGGTTTGTTTGAGTTGGTTCATGGAAGTGCATTTTAGTTGGAATAAAGAGAGGATTGGGTTGTTGAGGATGAAAGGGTGTGTTGTTTTCCATGTTTTCGGGGTTTCTTTGTGGTGAGGGAGGAGAGTGTGAGTGTGGAAAGAGGAGAGAGAAGCTAGAGAGAAGGAGAATAAGGGGTTAAAAAGGGTTTTTATGCCTGAGTTTAACATTTGGTAGTTTTTAAGAGGGTTTTTTTGGAGGGTTTTGTCACCTGGGCTGGAAGGGCAAAAGGGGTGATACTTTAGCGCGGCGGAAGAAAAACCGTAAAAACCGAACCACCGAACCGGACCGCTAACCAAAAAAGACCGAAACCGAAAAACCGAAAAAATTTCGGTTCGGTTTCGATTTTCAATAAAACCGAACCGAAAAATACCGAAACCGAAAAACACCAAAAAAAAATCAAAAAAGACCGAAAAAAAACGAAAAATACCGAAAAAGACAGAAAATAACCCGAAAAAAAAAAAAAAAAAACTGGACTGAAAAAACCCGGTCCGGTTCGGTCCAAAAATTAAAAAAACCGAAACCGAAAAAAACCGAAGCGAAAAATATGCTCGGTTTCGATTTCGGTTTTGCTAAAAACAGAACCGAATCGGACCGAACTCAAACCTACTGTAATATACGAAATGTGTTTTATGATTGAAAAGCAACCCCTAAAGTTTATGAATTTTAATCCTCAACGTTTAGCTTTTTTACTACTACATTTTTTCAATTCGAGAAAAGGGGAACGGGAAGAGGAAAAATTTTATGTGAAATTTGAAACATCAAAAGTCAGTTTTATTATAAACTTATAGTAAAACATAGCAGAACTTTTTACAAAACCTTCATTATTAATTTCGAACCCCCTCAAAGTTTATAAATTTAATCCTCAACGTTTAGCTTTCTTACTATACATATTTTCCCTTGGGTTTCTGCCAACTCGGAAAGGAGAAAGGCAGCCTAAAAATTTATGTGAAAGTTGAAACGTAAAGCGTTAGTATAGTAAAAATTTATGGTAAAATATAGCGGAAATTTTAGTAAAACTTTAATGAATTTCTAAATCTCATAATAATGTGGAAAAAAAACTCAGTTTCTTTTGTTTTATGAGATTAAATCGTTAAATTTTGGGTAATTAAACATAGAGTATTTAAATATGTATATTTCGTTTTAGTAACTTTATTTCTTCATGATAATTCCTTTTTTGTCTAATTTATTATAAAGTAGTATCGTAAAAGTTTCTCAAATTTTTTGTAAAGTTTATTTTTGATATTATTATAGTTTTCAAAACGCGTTCTTTAAGATTTTCAATAACGTTTTTCCTAAAAATTTAAAAGAGTATGGTTTCCGTTTCCGAAACAGGTTTCCGAAGAAACCTGTTACTAACCCTAAATAGAGTTTCCGGTAACTATGTTCTGAACTATCAGATCGAAATTCTTTTGATTTTGGACCATTTTGCCTACGACTTTGTAAACATATGTACTGAAATAAAAAGTAGAAGTAATCATAACTTTTAGGTACATGATTAAGTGCTAGCAAGTATTTTGGAACTTTGATCTCTATAATACATTCGTAAGGAGTCTCTATTACGAAATTCTAACAATATTTGTGTAACGCCTGGAGTTTGGTGCTTAGTTTATTAGAGCTTAGTTTACTAGAAATACCCGTACGTTGAGTCTTGGGTACGTTTAAAATTCTTCGAGTTGTTGTCTCTTATTATGGTAGATATTGCATATAGGTGGTTACCTTGTTTGAGATTCTTACGTGTAGTTCATGTATTTTGAGTTTTGTAGACGTTGTGGAGTTGTTGAGGTAGAAGCATGTCATCTTGGTTGTTGAGCTAGAAACATGTTACCTTCGTTACATTATTGCCTTTTATTTCATTAGTTATTGTTTTACATTATCGTGATACTTACGTATCTTTCGTTTACTTGAATTATGGATGGAAGAGTGGTATAAGTTGTGTACCCTGAGTATTTTATTTCTTAGATGATGACATGTATTACACGTTTAAATTTTATGGTCTTGTTTATAAAAGTTTATCACTTCTGGGTATAGTTGTTTAGATAGGAAATTTCGGGACGAAATTCTTTTAAGGAGGGTTAGTTGTAACATACCGTATTTTTATAAATGGTTTTATTTATGATTTAATTTATCCAAAAACGTTTTATACAAAATTTTACCAAAAACCGGTCACTCGACTAATTTTTAGCCAAAAACCGAAACTCTTCCGAAAAACTTTATTTTAAAAACCTGTTACTAATTTTATTAATAAAAAGGACCCAATAGATTTGTTTTTAAAGATTTGTTATTTTGAGTAGTAAAACTTTATTTTTGGATTAAGAGTTAACTTTTAGAACTTTGGGGACCAAATAGTTCGTTACCTCAAACTTTATCAAAACAGCTTTTATAAACTCTTTTCAGCCACATTCTACAGATAAGATTCAGTAAAATAGTAAGCAAGAGAGAGAAAGAGTAAGAAGAGAGAAAAGAAAGAGAAGAAGAAGAAGGAAACCACCATTAGCGGGTTCATACCGGAAGCATCTCCTCTACGCTCTAAGGTAACGGGGGTTATTGCAGTGAATCTATCGCTGACCATCTAAGGAACAGCAAGACAATGATGGGCCAAAGAAAACCCTAATCACCATGGGAGATGAGCTGAAGAAGGAGAGAGAGAAGACTGTTCGTTTTGTTTGTTTTGTGTTGTTTTAGGACCTCTGTGTAATTAGGTCAAAGAACTATGTTATTTCTGTCATTTAATTTGAACCATAAGATCAGTTTAGGCTGAGTTAATCTCAGCCATTAGATGCAGCAGTTACTAATTAAAGTAACTGTCCACTACTTCTAATTTCAGTTATTTCCTATTGAGTATTTATACTCTAAAATGTAGCAGTTGCAATATATATAAAAAATTGTGTGATTTCTTTCTTTAACCTTTGCTACTACAGCAAAAATACTAACCTGCATCATAACAAATTGGTATCAGAGCCAACGATGGTAGGAAAAAAGGGTCAAGCATCACAGCAACCTCCAGCCACACCCTTCCAACAAATGAACCAACCTTTAGACCAACCTGAAACCCAAAATACAATGACCACTGATCAGAAATTAGAACAGTTACAGGCATTGATACAGGCCAGTTTACAAGAAACAAAAAGAATGCAGGATGACAAGATCATTTTGGAAAATCAAATTGCACAAATGAACTTGCAACTACAGCAAGTCAGTTTTCTTTACAACCAAAGGAGAGAGGGAGAGATGCCAGAAACCTCAGCAAATAACAAAGGGTCTTCAAAAACTGGTGATGTTAATTTTTTCCATGATCAAATTTCTACAAATTGTAAACCAGTTAGGTTGGATTTCCCCAAATTTTTTGGTGACAAATGTATGGAATGGGTTTATAAGGCTAACCAGTTCTTTAAGTGGAATCAAACACCAGATAATCAAAAAATTATGATTGCTAACTTGTATTTTGAAGATCAAGCTTTAATTTGGTACCAGAATCTTGAGCAAACAGGGATGATAACTAATTGGGAGAATTTCAGTGAGCAGGTTATTAAGAGATTTTATGAACACATGCATGAAAATCCATTGGATATCTTAATTAAATTAAAACAAAGTGGCAGTGTGAAGGATTATAAGAATGAGTTTGAACTTATCTCTAATAGGGTTAGGGATTTACCAGAAAAACATAAGTTAGTATACTTTGTTAGTGGATTGAAAGATGAAATAGGCCTAACTGTTAAGATGCAATTTCCACAGGACATTGATACTGCTTACACCATTGCTAATTATCAAGAACAAAAAGTAGGATTGGAAAAGAAACTTCACTCAAAAACCTTTGCTAGCCATCCCCATAGATTCCCTACCCCTAATTCACAAACTGCTTATTCTAGGGTGCAGAACACCAGTGTGGCCAGTAATCTACCACCAATCAAAAGGCTTTCCCAAACTGAAATGGAAGAAAGAAGAAAGAAAAACCTATGTTATAATTGTGATGAAACATGGACTAGAGGCCATAGGTGTTCCAAACCAAAAATATTTTTATTACAAGGTGATGAAGAGAAGGAACAGGAAGAAAATGATAGGGAGGAAGAACTCATAGAGAATGAACCCCAAGAAAACCCAGAAATAACTTTACAAGCAATTACTGGGGGAAGTAATGCTTCTTCTATCAAATTTGTGGGAAAAATTAAAGGGCAGAAGGTGGGAATCTTAGTGGACTCTGGTAGTACCCATAATTTTATTGATCCTAGGTGGGTTTCCTTATTAAAATTACCAATTAGGCAAGGGGACCTAGTAGATGTTAAGGTTGCTAATGGGGAAAGTATTACAAGTGCTGGTAGTTGTGAGAGGGTCAAAATAACTATCCAAGGGACTGAATTTGTGGTAGATTTCTTACTATTACCATTGGTGGGTTATGATATGGTCCTAGGAATGCAATGGTTGAGCAAGTTAGGGGTTATTAATTGTGATTTCAAAAACCTAACAATGAACTTTAGGCAAGAGAATAAACAGGTTTGTCTAAAGGGGCTTAAGAATAAGACTGAAGTTACTGAAATCCAGTTTTTAGAGGGTAAGATTAAAAAAGGAAGAGGGTTTATCTTACAATTATATTCTGCTGAAGTGTTACATGATGTCTTTCTTGAAGATTTCAAACTTGATACCCTTTTGAGAGGTTTCCCAGAAGTCTTTTCTGAGCCAAAAGGGTTACCACCTGAAAGGCAACATGAGCATAAAATAGAATTAATTCATGGAACAAACCCTATTTCAGTAAGACCTTACAGGTATCCTTATTATCAAAAAACTGAGATTGAGAAAATTGTTAAAGAACTCTTAAGCAATGGTTTAATTAGAAATTCTCAGTCACCATTTTCATCACCAGTAATTCTAGTTAAAAAAGCAGATGGTACTTGGAGGATGTGTGTGGACTATAGAGCTCTCAATCAGGTTACTATTAAAGACAAATTTCCTATACCAGTTGTAGACGAGCTCCTGGATGAATTACATGATGCCACTATTTTTTCAAAATTAGACCTAAGATCTGGGTACCATCAAATTAGGATGAGTGAGAAGGATATAGCCAAAACTGCATTTAGAACTCATGAAGGTCAATATGAGTTTTTGGTAATGCCATTTGGCTTAACAAATGCCCCTGCCACTTTCCAGTGGAACATGAATGCTTTGTTTAAACCTTTTTTAAGGAAATTTGTGTTAGTCTTTTTTGATGACATTTTAGTCTACAGCAAAAATGACAGGGAACATGAGAACCATCTTAAGTTGGTACTACAAACAATGTGTGATAATCAGTTCTATGCTAAGAAATCCAAATGCAAGTTTTTTAAGAAAGAAATTGATTATTTGGGACACTTAATCTCAAAAGAAGGTGTTAAGGCAGATCCTTCAAAAATCAAAGCTATGATTGAATGGCCAAGACCTAAAACTATTAAGGGCTTAAGAGGGTTTTTAGGGTTAACTGGTTATTACAGAAGGTTCATCAAAAATTATGGGGGAATAGCCAGTGCACTGACTGATTTACTAAAGAAAAATGCTTTTTCATGGAATAAAAATGCAGAGCTAGCATTTGAAAATCTAAAAATTGCTGTTACAACCCCACCTGTACTTGCCTTACCTGATTTTTCTAAGGAGTTTGTGATTGAGTGTGATGCTTCAGGAACTGGAATTGGTGCTGTCCTGCATCAAGAGAAAAGACCAATAGCTTTCTACAGTAAGGCATTGAAAGGAAAGTTGTTAACACTATCAACTTATGAAAAGGAGCTATATGCTCTGGTCCAAGCTATTACTAAATGGAGGCCATATATTTTTGGACAGGAATTTATTGTCAAAACTGACCACCAAAGTTTAAAATATTTGCTAGAACAGAAAATTGGCACTCCAGCTCAGCAAAAATGGCTTTCTAAACTATTGGGTTACAATTTCAAAATTTTATACACCAAAGGAACCCAAAACCAGGCTGCTGATGCTTTATCTAGAAGGGAAAATGAGCCAATTATGTGTCAAACTTTAACTGTCACCAGTCACTTCAGTGATTTGAGTGAAACTATCAAATTGGGTTATACCACGGACCCAAAGATTATTGAAATTAATGACTCTATTTCTAGTGAGACATTAGCTTCAATCAAATATAAATGGGTGAATGGGTTACTTTTTTACAAAAACAGGCTGTATATACCCAATGACACAGCTCTAAAATTAAAACTAATGCACCTAATGCATAGTGATCCACTAGCTGGTCATGTGGGATTACAAAAAACCCTTATACAAGCTTATAAGGAGGTGTTTTGGCCAGGACTTAAAAGTGATCTAAAAAAGTTTGTGGAAACCTGTGACACTTGCCAAAGGTGTAAATATGGAAAAACAAAATCTTTTGGTCTGTTGCAACCACTACCAATGCCAGAACAAGTGTGGTCAGAAATTAGCATGGATTTTATAAATGGTTTACCTAAATCAAATGGATTTAATTGCATCTGGGTTGTGGTTGATAGACTGACTAAGTATGCTCATTTTATACCCTTAAAGCATCCCTTTGGAGCACAGGATTTAGCAAACCATTTTTTAAAAGAAATTTTTAGGCTACATGGAGTTCCAAAGAAGATAGTTTCAGATAGAGATACTCTGTTTACAAGTGATTTTTGGAAAGAATTGTTCAAGCTATTGGGAACAAGGTTACTTATGACCACGGCTTTTCATCCTCAAACTGATGGCCAAACAGAAATAGTCAATAAAACATTGGAAACCTATCTGAGGTGCTATAGTTCAGACTATCCTAAGCTATGGGTTAAGTGGATTTATATAGCTGAGTACTGGTATAACACTACTACCCACACATCCACAAAAATGTCCCCCTTCAAAGCTCTTTATGGATATGAACCCCCAAAATTTAACCACTGCCTAAACTCCAAAGAAAATAAACCAGACCTACAACAGCTACTGAAGGAGAAAGAGGAGGTGGTTCATACTTTAAAGAAAAACTATTTGCAGGCTCAAAATAGGATGAAACAAAACGCTGATCTAAAGAGAGTGGACAAATGTTACAAAATAGGGGACTTAGTTTACCTGAAATTACAGCCATATCGCCAGCAAAGTGTGATCAAAAGAAGGAATCAGAAGCTAGCTCCCAGATTTTTTGGGCCCTATAAAATTATTGATAAAATAGGGTTAGTGGCCTACAAATTAGAATTACCAAAGGAAAGTGAGATCCATCCTGTGTTTCATGTATCTCAATTAAAGCTAAAAATCACAGATGAGGAGAAATTGTTACCTGCTTTACCTATCACAGATGGGTATGGAAGATTAAAAGCTACTCCAGTACAGATATTGGCAACAAGAGAAAAAACAAGGGGAAAAAGGAGTTGGGAGGAGATTTTAATCCGTTGGAGTGGCCAAATGGAAGGTGAAGCTACATGGGAGAATTTTAAAAGAATGCTGAATGTTTATACGGATCTTGAGGGCAAGATCCTTCATAAGGAGGAGGGAATTTGTAGTGAATCTATGGCTGACCATCTAAGGAACAGCAAGACAATGATGGGCCAAAGAAAACCCTAATCACCATGGGAGATGAGCTGAAGAAGGAGAGAGAGAAGAATGTTCGTTTTGTTTGTTTTGTGTTGTTTTAGGACCTCTGTGTAATTAGGTCAAAGAACTATGTTATTTCTGTCATTTAATTTGAACCATAGGATCAGTTTAGGCTGAGTTAATCTCA
Organism: Primula vulgaris; assembly: GCA_963920805.1. Taxonomy (NCBI): domain Eukaryota; kingdom Viridiplantae; phylum Streptophyta; class Magnoliopsida; order Ericales; family Primulaceae; genus Primula; species Primula vulgaris. Next base: position 18,841,722 of record OY987214.1, read on the forward strand.
GCCATTAGATGCAGCAGTTACTAATTAAAGTAACTGCCCACTACTTCTAATTTCAGTTATTTCCTATTGAGTATTTATACTCTAAAATGTAGCAGTTGCAATATATATAAAAAATTGTGTGATTTCTTTCTTTAACCTTTGCTACTACAGCAAAAATACTAACCTGCATCATAATAGTTATCCATAGCGACTAGACGAGGGTGTATGTTAGGATTAAGTTTTACGTTTATTATAAATTGGGGGTTTTTGCCTTTTATATTAATTATGTTCTTATATTGTTAATTGGGGTTAGTGGCTACACTTTTAATTCCATTTATTTGAATGGTAGAGGTTGAGACCTTAGATATATAAATTTTGGATTGATGAGAATATTGATGGGTTTGCGTGTTTTATGCGTTAAATATATGTTATGATGGTTGTTGATAGAATTGAGTAAAATATTGTTGAAAAGAGATGAGTTTTAGATTGTGCATACAAGGTGTTTGTTAAAATGCCCGAATGGGATTTTACGTTATTGGAGTTGTTTGGCTAGTTGCGAATTTAGTACATATGGTTATGTGTTATGTTGATTGACGTTATAGTGACGTTTGAGAATGTTGGTATTATGAGAATGTGTTATTTGCGTGGATTTATATTATTGGCCGAGGCCGTATGAGAATGTGTTATTTGCATGGATTTATATTATTGGCCGAGGCCTTGTGATTTAGCTGTAGTGGCAATGGTCTCTGTCTCTCCCTAATTCCGGGGACAGAAGACGGACGAGGGGATAGGGAATGACTCGTCTTACGAACCGGGGCGAGTGGCGTTAAAGGTCCCAGTATGCACTATTTACTTTTATGTTGCAATGGTCTATGTCTCTCCCTAATTCCGGGGACATATGACGGCCGAAGGGATAGGGAATGACTCGTCTTACGGACTGGGGCGAGTGGCGTGAGAGGTCCAATTGCGCACTATAAATCTACTTTTATGTTGCAATGGTCTATGTCTCTCCCTAATTTCGGGGACATATGACGGCCGAAGGGATAGGGAATGACCTACCTTACGGACCGGGGTAGGTGGCGTGAGAGGTTCATGTATGCTTTAGATGTGTGTTGATGTTAGTTAATTTATTTAATTTATCGTAGTTGTAGAATGTCGTTATATTCTTTTTATTCGTAGATTATCGTAGTTGTAGAATGTCATTATATTTCGCTTTATACGTCGTTTATCGTAGTTGTAGAATTTGTGAGTTCTTGCATTTAAGGGATGGAGTGACGGTATTTGTGGTGCCGTCCCGTCTAGTTATGTGCGTGGGACTCACCGTTACAATTTTTGTCTTTCAGGTACAAATTAGCTTGAGGCGTTGGCTAGGTGCATTAGCGCGGTATTGCATGGGTTCGGGGCTTCTTTAGTCACTTTCTTTTTAGTTAGTTCATTTTGAGGTTGTAGCCTACGGGCGATTTACATTCGTTTCTTTTCTTTTATAATTTTGTCAAAATCTTTTGGCCGTGTAGCCGCGTTTGGCATACTTTTATTTATTGTTTAATAGTTCATTTAGCTCGCTTGTGTTTTCTTTTAAAACTTTTTAAATTTTGTACCAACAGGTTGCATTTCCTTTTGTTTAAAAAAAAAAGTCATGCCTCGATGTCCTTTACGGATTTTGGGGCGTGACAATTTGTTGCTAGATGCATTGTCCTTCTGTACCTATTTTGCTCATCCTATTTGTGATGCTTTGAATATGCTCATGTTTTCTATATGTTTATACGGTTTTAAAGATTTATTTGCGCATATATGCATTGAGCCGATGTTTTAAATCTGCTCATGTTGCGAATTTGCTTATCCAAAGTCCGAACATCCCAAAAAATATAGTGTTTCCATATTGACTCCACTAAAGGAGAAAGAAATTACACTCCTGATCTTTGGTTACATTGAGAATCAATACAGAAGAATGGGAAACACAAGCTTATTACATCACAAAAGTTGGGCCTTAAGTAAAATTACATTATTCTTGAATTTTAATTTTGTGCTAATCGGATTTCAACTAGGCATTAATTCCCTGCAATATTCAAAGGCTTTCTGTAAGACTGCAAAAGCAACGAAGAGCAAACAACACTGATTGAAGAGGCCGCCATGCAAGCGCCAGCTAGCCACGGCGGCAAACGAATCCCAGTAAATGGAAAAAGAATACCAGCGGCTATAGGCATGCCGAGGATATTATATCCGAGCGCCCATACATAATTTAGTCGTATACGCGAAATTGTTTTTCGCGATAAATCAATGGCTGTGATCACGTCTTCTAAGTTGCTTTTTATAAGAACTATGTCGGCTGCTTCTATCGCCACGTCAGTTCCTGCCCCGATTGCCATCCCTACGTTGGCTGCGACTAAGGCCGGGGAGTCATTTATTCCGTCTCCCACCATTGCCACTGACATGCCTTTCATCTATAATTGAAAATAATTTGTTAAGAAAGAATTAGTAGCTGTATATAGTGTTAAGCTTACAGCAATCTACAACTGAGCCAGAAATATATTAATATCCATGTAAAAAAACAAGGATCTATTAGTAACACAACGAAACGCAATTCATGGAACAAGTTAAACACAAGTTGGATAAACCACACCAAGAACTTATGTGGGTTATTCACTCCAGGGACGGAAATAGAATAATACCAGTTTTTCAATGGAGGTTGCACCAGATACTTGGTAAAATTTCTTTTAAACCTTGGTGTACCAAACCCAACATGTATTAAGAACATTGCCGAGACTTAATAACAATAACTACATTTGCATGTTATGAAATAGTTAAGTACAATCTGGATAGGTCGTTTCATTATGTACTCATAATTTCCAATTTCTGGTCACCTTATTCATTTCACTGGTAGGGGGACTGGAGAGAAAAAGCTTTTACTGCGTCCATATGTTTTCCTTTTATCAGTTTGCGTACAAGAAGGTAAAGTTTGAGCTTTTCGCATAAATTTCAATGACTGGGTTTTTTTCAAGACAATTCTCTAAAAGATTCGAAGCCCCACCATAGCAATTAGGCATGTTACAGAGGTAACTCTGATTTTAAACCAGATTATGGCTTTTAAAAAGAAGAAGATAAAATTGCCTTATTTTTTGATCGAATTATACCTGTATTGATTGAACCTTATGTTGACCAAAAGGGCAAAGGTTATATAGAATAGTGTTCCTTGCATTGAAAATTAATTTACAGAAAAATGCAGTCCATTCTGGACGTTTTAAAATGTCAAGCAAATAGATTATTTCAAATCCTAAGAGCACTCGTAATTTATTGAGCAAACTTAATTCAAGGAATTTCTTTAAGGAATACTCATCTCCCTGGTCCTGTGTCCTTTATCAAATTATATCATTTTTTTCTTAGATATGTAGTAAATGCTTTTTTGTCAAAGATGTCGTATTCAGAATTTTTTTGAAACTTGAATGTGCCATAGACGAATTACCTGCAATTCTTTTATCTTCTCAGCCTTACCCAACGGGTCAGTCTCAGCAAACACTTTTGTTATCCCAACCTGCTTTGCTATAGCATCAGCAGTGGCCCAATTATCACCAGTCACCATAATGCTAGTAATTCCCATAGTTTTAAGGAAAGACACGACACGCTCAGCCTCTGGCTTCACCGGATCAGTAACAGCAAAAGCACCGGCTATTTTCCCATCAATTGCAACTAAAACACAAGTACGGGCCAATTGCTCATGTTCTGTTACGTAATCCTTGATATTAGGACCTATTGGGACTTTTAAAGTCCGCATGAGTCGTTTGTTTCCCACACATACGGTTTTCTCTCCTACTTCTACGCTCACCCCGGCTCCTGGATGTACTACGAAATTGTTGACCTCTGTACCGTGTTCCATTTGAGAATTATACTTATGGCTTAGCTTCTTTGCATGCTCAACCAGAGCTCTTGCTATGGGATGCTCGCTATTTGTCTGAAAAGTGGTTGTTGAGACAAATATATATCAGCTGGTAGAATCGATAGCGAAGTACTGAAACATATTCTAAACTTCTATGAAATTGCAAATACTCCATACGAAGGGGGAAAAGTTATGAAATAGATTTTCAAAATTAAATTATAAAATCTATCACACATCCAATGAAAGAACATTTAATCTGAAAATGAATCATTCTTTTGGGTTCTGTATACTTCTCTATATGGAAAAACCCAATAATTTTAAATCCATAATTTCCATGACGTGACAGTGCTACTACATCGCATACATAAAGATTCAACTGATATCTTTGGTGTAGCACTGGATAGGCTCTTTATTCTAGGATATATGTATAATCAGTTAATAATCTAAAGGTTCAAGTACCAGCAAGTCATGTCTTCTATAACCAGAACTCGTCATTTGTGCTGTAAAATATCTTAAAACTACACATAAAAGATCAAATGGGGAAACCCACCTCTGTAGCAATAGTAATGTCACAAAACTCTTCCATGGAGATCTTAGTAAATAGCACAGCACTCACTACTGATGGTTTTCCGAGTGTCAATGTTCCTGTTTTATCAAAGACAACCATTTTCACCTGCAGAGATATAATTTTTTTTTATTTCCTCTAGTCAATATGGCAAGCTTAACTATCAATAAGACTATCTCCTCAACCTGTTTAACTATGATCAATGATGCACGATAAATGACATTATCAATCTATCAGTTAAGAAAAATATGAATATTGGATATGACGTAAAGGAGATACTGGAAAGGCATGGCACTCTATTTTCCTTTGAAGCAAGTAAGAAAGAAAGGAGATTTATAAAGAGAAACAACAGGCACTTTATGATCTCATTTGCAGATAATTCAGCATATATTTCATACAATAATGAAATCCGTACAACGTCTCTATCTTAGCGTGTGTATAGAGATGGATAAAAGGTGTGGAACGATAGCCAAGTTTCACTAATACTCAGCTCCGAATAAGTTGAATAGGAATACAGGTTAATTACAGATTTGCAAACTAATGAAATCATGTTTCGGTTATGTACACCAGCCTACCAATACTAGCAACTGTACACTAACTTTGCACTTCTTAATGATATTACTACACTTTATGTACAAAATCGAAAGAAAAATCATAGGTCCCATACTAAATAGGAAAGAAAACAAAAGAGATACAATATTCCATGTTTTTTTGTATGTGCACAATCTACACTATTCTATAACATTTTCCCCATTAGTCCACAATCTAATGGGGGTTTTCCACTTTAAACACCAATCTATGGTTTTTTTTCCTCGTGTGCTAAATCTGTTGAGAAATGTAACATTGGTGTAATAATTGCAAAATATTGTAGGCCGGTTTACAAAAGAAAAATGATGATATATTTACTTTAGAAATACTAGTAAGTTAACATAATCACCAACCAGCTACAAACTAGCTTGCTTGATCTCAAATATGAACGATTTTCTATACTGAAAAAAAACACCAAAGGCACAAACCTTATGTGCCTTTTCAAGTGCATTTCCACCTTTTATGAGGACACCCTGTGAAGCACCCTTTCCGGTTGCGACCATGACAGCTGTAGGGGTTGCTAGCCCTAAAGCGCAGGGACATGCAACCACCAATACGGAAATTCCAAATTGTAGTGCAAGCTCAAAAGCATCCATATCTTTTGGTATCCATTTTTTAGGGAATATACCAGCTTCTCCGGGTATAAACCATCCTAGCCACGTTAAGAAGGCTATAACAACCACCTAAAAATAAATGGAAAGAACATAACATCCATTAAACGAGATAATTTTTGCTAGCTCTCCAGCCTTTCAGTTTTGTGGTTGCTTCCACAAAGACCAAAAGTAATGAAAACTGACTATATAAAAAATTCTCATATGCCCACATTTAATGTCGGGAGAACATTATGGTCATTGTCTAAAGTATCACATTTTCCAGCTATCCTTTACAAAGAAGCAAGAGTGATTCAAATTAAAAACCCAGAAAAAAAAGGATGTAAGGGTCTGGCTTTATTTCTTTAACAAGTTCAATGGACCTATCTGATTTCAGTTTTAACTAGTCTTATGGACCCAATTACAGATACGGAAAATTTCCTGGTCCATTAATCCCTCCAAAGATCAGAGGGGCGCACAGAATTTACTCACAGTAGGAACAAAATACTTCGATATCTGGTCAGCTAGCTTCTGGACGGGTGCTCTAGCAAGCTGAGCAGCTTCAACTAATTGAACAATTTGAGAAAGCGCCGTTTCTGGTCCAACATGAGTAGCCTTTACTAATACACATCCATTTTCATTTACTGTCCCACCAATCACCTGTTTTCAAATATTATTTATTCAAAAAAAAGCAAAAAACATGGAATAATTTTTAGAACACACAAAAAAAGATGCTGAACATACCTTGTCACCAGACTTTTTAGCAATTGGCCGTGCTTCACCTGTAATCATACTCTCATTCACATAGCTCTGACCACTAATAACAACACCATCAACAGGTACTTTTGCTCCTGGGACAACCTTAATAATGTCATTTCTTTGTAAAAGTTGGGTGCTAATCTCCATTTCTGAAATAACATTTCCATCATCGTCCAAAGTTAACAGGTAGGCAGTATCAGGAGCAAGGTCTGTTAACTTAGCTAGAGCATCTGATGTTTTTCCTTTAGCAACAACTTCTAAGTATTTTCCCAATAGAATAAAGGATATCAACATAGCACTGGTCTCGAAGAAATCCTGGCCCTCGAATTTAACTGAAACCGACGCTTTTATCAGAACATATACCGAGTAAAAATATGCAGCGTTAGTGCCTAGAGCAACTAGAACGTCCATATTAGCAGATCTTCGTCTTAGTGTGTGATATGACCCTACATAAAACCTGTAACATGACCCCAAACCATTATGGGTTTTATATCGCACCTTCAAATATAGTATCAGCATATAATATAAGGAAAAACATCACTTTTTGTACCAAACAATTGATGCTTAACTATTGTCAGCTCAAGCTATTAAGTTTCAGTATTTCGACACCAGTCTATAAATAATCGAAATATAGTACACAAAACTGTTAAAAATACAACTCGGAAGCAATAAATATGTATTAGTGTTCAAAAACACTGGTGTACTAAGACCCAATTTGCATAAAATCGGACAATTGGTACACCAATGAAAAAAGAACTTCTAACTTTTGATAGATTGGGGTACTAATTGTTTGATTTTGAATCAATTGGTGTCTAAGTTGTATATTGTGATGGGTTGGTGAAGTAATTGTTTGATAAGTTTAACAGTACGATGTGTTGATGTACTAATTATCGTAAAATGATAGCCTGGTGTACAAAAATTAATAAATTCATGATCTCAAGACAAAGAGACTATCAACAGAATACCTTTTTCCAATGATGAATTGAACCGGTGTACAAAATATCCATCTCAAAAGCATCCCAATAGTGAGCATGTTGTAAACCTTGTAATTTAACCAATCCCCATAAGGCATGAGCATTGGGAGTACCATGGAGAAAATAACCACCGGAACCGAAAATAAGCTGCTCCAAAAAAACTGCTTTCTATACATATCGACTTCGTGTTGCCTCTCTGTATCTCGACTTTTTTGCGGCGTATACAATCTGGCATTGTAATAACCGGTGTCACCACCAGCATCACGTATGCACTGTATAAGAGATCTCGGTCCAGTAATATTGGGGTCATAGCTAACAACGACCTTATAATTTTCCACATCCATTTCAACATTATTTACACCTTCAAAAAACTCAAGAGAGGACTGTACAACGGTCAAATCTTCTGGTTTAATGATTCCTTCAAGTTTAAGGTATACTTTATTGACGTCATTACCCGAGGTTATGATGTCTGCCCCAAAACCAGCATCTATAACTGCTTCGATAATAAGATTGGTAGTGGTGATATTAGGGTCATAATGGACCTTTGCTTCTTCTAATGCAAGACCCACAACTGCTTTTTTTACTCCGTTAACCATTAGGAGTGCACGTTCAGCTGATTCAGAACAGCTTGTGCATGTCATTCCTTTAATTCTAAATCTGCAAACGGCTATTTCATGTTCTGGAAATTCATCAACTTGAAATCCTGCCTCTTCAATTGTTTCTTTAATTTTTTTCGCCTATAAAAAAATGTGAAATAAATATTACTAGAAACAGTATGATATACAAAAGAAATTACAAGGTGCTCGCATGTCAGTTGACAGACTTAGCAAGCATATAGCCATACCAGTATATGTCGATCTTGAGTGCAAAAATAAAAAGAAGTAAAACGGAAATGATGTTTGTTTTGCATTTATGGTTCTCAGAATTAGTAAAGCAAACATATTGTTACTCTTCTCGAATACTAATAATGGTTTTCCTACAAACAGGCTGCTAACAAAAAGCCCTTAAATTGAATCGATGAATCAAAATGACCAGTCAGCCACACCTATCCACAGTCAAGAGATGAGAAAGTGATTATACTTGATATCAAATTGGAAAAAAGTTGATTTAAAAAATTGATACCTCACTTCGCTGAACAACTGCAAATAATACTACTGAAAACTTAATCTATTCATCCACAACCTACCAAAAATCCAATCAGCTGAATATAAGACTAGCGTTAAAATGCAGGTAGAAATTATTCCAAGATGGTCCATGTCACCCTAATAAACTAATATTGGGTTGACAGACAACATAATAATTCTTCTACCTGCTTAAAGGAAATCAGATTTAATACACCTCGGGTAGTAAACCCCGCCAACAATATTATCTCCTGAATACATCTAGAAATACAAGTTCTTATACAAAGAACTACAAAAATTCATCAGTCCAGGTAAGAAACTTCCAGAAAAATCAAGATGGTTCATATATCGTTCATGTCATCATAACAAACTAATATGGTTGGATTGATAATAAACATATGGTTTCATCAAAGTTTAAATTCTATACAACTCAGCTACAAAATCCACCAACACTGTTATCTTCTGAGAACATCCAGAATTACGAATGCTTATAAGAATAACAAAAAACAATTAAAGTTTCAGATAATAAACTTATTCTCACAATTTCAAATTACTAAAATCCATCATTTTCAGTTCGCCCTGGGTCCCGAACTTCTTATTTATTTTCCTCAAATTATATATACCTTACATAACATGGCCTGTCCGAAAATTACTTACATTGATGATGTCCGGAAAGTATTTGATAACAGCTTGTCCTTCGAGAGGGGAAACCATGACACATTCTACACCACTAAGTTTGCCGAGAATAGACTCTATGGAATTTGTGCAAGATGCACACTTAATGCCTCTTATTTTGAACATAATAGATTTTGCAACATTAGCGGAAATACTGTCAACGGGGTCCAGAAGAGGTGTCTTCAGATCATCCTCCACATTTATTTCCATTTTTGTGTCTCAATTGGCAACCTGAAAATGCATCAACGTTTAGCAGAATTCATAGTTTTTATGAACATATACTAATTAACCTACTACAATCTATTCATCAATCCCATAAATATTGCAAAAGATTGTTAGAAGTACAAAGTAACCGACTTCTCTTTTAAAAAATATAGGACACATCAATCAAGTATAAAATATGACTTCTACCATTCTTTAAATGTTATGAAAAAAATTGCGTGCAAAGGTTACCATTCTTCTTTTCTCCCTTATTGTTTTATGTGTTTAGATATACAAATATTATACATTTAAATGTAAACATGGCTATCCTAATAGGTCTAGAAACCTTCCCGCAAGTAAACTGTATTCAAATAAATAAACACTTCTTAAGGATATGTTTTGGACTACAGGAAGGGTAATGGAAAAAAAGGCAGAGAATCCCTTTCATAATTTGGTTCTCAAGTAAATGAAAAGGAAACTGTAAAGAAAAGAACTACGAAAATTAAATCGAATTCCAGATTATGGACAGTCCTAACTCAAATATATTCCTTACAACAACTTACACAACTATGTCGGTGAGTTCTACCAATCCATCTAGTGTGTTAAATAGAACCTCGGAGAAAGAGTCCTAGAGATAAATCCTAGTATTCTTCTAGTTTGAATTAAGTAAAGAGTGAAACTTAATTGAAGGGACTAATTAAGTCGTTAATTGGCTTAACAAAAATGGCTTTTACTAATAAACAAACCTATACATTATACTCAATTTTAGCTGTCTACAACCAATAATTATATTTTGAGCAAAGTCTTAAAAACCATCGAGTTCTCGGAACATGTTTTTTCCTGGAATTACGCTTAAAAGTTGTTTTTATCAGTTCTCAAGATTATTACTCTTTTGTACTAAAAATTGGTTTTTGCAGCTGAAAATCCATAAATAAAGCTTAATTTCTCCAAAAAGTTATAAATTTTACAGCGAAACGAACAAAGCCAAATGAAACAAAGCACTTAATCTTCACCGTCCCATAATTCATAATTTTTAACATTTAAACAATTCTTATTTCTTCATCTCCAAATATTACAAATTACATAAAGAGATATATGTCAACTAAACATATAAATAAATAAAAAAAGACAAAACATAGCTGAATTAATAACAAAACGAACAAACAGCAAATTAATAACAACAAAACAAACAAACAGAGCCGAATTACAAATCACATAAACCGATATATGTCAACTATACATATAAAAATATAAAAAGACAAAACCTAGCCGAATCAATAGAAGATAATCATGAATAATAACAATAACAGCAAATTAATAAAACAGAGCCGAATTAGTACCTACAAACAGAAAAAATAAATATAAATGAGACGAAATCAATACATACAATATATAGATACATATACATATAAGATCACTTAATTACGTAAGTACCTTCTGATTGAGCAGCTAGGGTTTTTATAATAGAGTTTACGAGCTTTTATGTTATCTATAGACTTTTTTTAGGGTTTTTAAAATAAGTTATATATATATATATAAATAGATATATATATATATATAGAGAGAGAGAGAGAGAGAGGGGAGTTCTGTTTTTTTGGAGAGCGGCAGAGTCGTATTTTTGTCATTATATATACGACGGAATAAAGAGATTCTGTATTGTAATGGAGTTTCTTTATTCCTTTTTTGAATTTTTGAATTTTTCAACGTCTTATTTCTTATGTTTCTTAGTTCCCACCAATGCTATGAACTCTTTGCTCTCAACTAGTCAACTTCATACTTACATGTCATCACGAGGGATGAAATTATATTATGTTAAAATTGTCCCAAATATTAGCAACTTCATTCCTTATAAATTGTTGGAAGTATACGAATTTATGTGTAACTTTAACCGATTACAACCTTGTGTTTTAAAATTTTAAACTTTTACAACTTGTGCATATAGTTTTTTAACATTTGACTATGTGATTAAATTTTTAAAAAATTCGATTTCGACAACTTACATATGAGTTATGGTTGATCAAAATTATGCATAGTTTCGTATGATCTCAACAATTTGAAACATATTGAGTGAAATATAGGTTTATCCATATAAATGATTCTAACCGGGAGTATACGTTAGTATTTGTGTACAACAATCCACAACCACAAATATTAGTAGCAAGTATCCAAAATTGTAAATTTTCCGTCAAAAGTACAGTTCACTTATTAGTTGTGTAAAGATATTGTTGTATCCACAAATATTAGTAGCAAGCATCCAATTTTGTAAATGTTCTGCTAAGTAATATTCACTTGTTAGTTGTGTAGAGATACGAGTTTTTTGTAAAAAAAAAATATTAATAATCTGGCATGTGTTTCCTTTTATACTAGTTGGAGAAATTAGGATAGAAAACAATTTTAAGGGGATTTCATTTTTAAGATAACTAGATTAATGTTTTCAAATAATTGACGATTATGAGAGTGTTGTCACCGGGTGTGATAGTAACCAATTTAGCTTCCACATGAATGATAGGGGCGATTTTCTCTCTCACTAGCTCATGAAATTAAGTTTGATATTTACGTTTGTATTAATTTTAGCTTTAAATAGTATTTTGGTTCCCTATATATATATATATATATTGTACTTGGAAAAATTATGACCTTTTGACTTGCCCCTCTCTGTGAAAAACAAATGAACAAATCTTACTTCCGTCACTATTGGATGCGGTGCTCTTGCATTAACTGACATAGGTATTTTTTTGTTTGTATACAATATCTCCCATCTTTTATTCCTTCTTTGTTTATTGCTTCTTCACTTGGTGTCAAATATGACTCGAAACTAAGACACATTTAAACAACACAATAAATAATTTCAACATAAATTTTAAAGCAAGGGTCTCAAATTAGTTTATCACGTACCAAGAAATTCACTTGTTTCACTAGTCTTCTTGGTAACCAGTTTGTACGTAGAAGACGAATATATATTGACTCCGAAAGCACATGAGATCTGGTTAGCGATAATCAGGTTTTTTTTTTTTATCTTTTATGAAAAGAAATGTATGTGTTGACCGTCTTTTGGTAGCATTTGACAGCTTAATTCCGCTTAATCTTGCCTTTGACCATCACTTAACATAGCAATTCATAGTTGGGAATAGCAGTTCATGAATGAATTGTCGCTTTTGGGGTTCATCCAATTTGCTCCACCAAGTATGAGATGTATTCCAGTTGAGCCTTTAATTTTCATATATCAATATTCTTGTTTACTAGTATAGCATTATATCTCAATATTCTTGTTAAGTTTTTATTTTTCTTGTATGCATTTTTATCATAATTAGTAAAATCTCAATCTCAAGGGTAAGTAAAATGTATCATAACAATGTCACCACTATAAACACATGTAATTTAGTACCCAATTAATCCACGTTTAAAATAATTGATTTAGTATAGTACATTTTATAGCAACAATATGCATGGAGTAACATAATACATGGTATACAAATACCTAACTCGTAATCGACCCTCGTTAGGCGTAGATTATTGTCATCTAGATGTATAGCACGCCTTGGACGTTCCAATTTTAGGTTTACGTAAATCTCCAAAAAGCTTTGGCGTTTTTAAATTTTTGTACAAAACTTTCTCCGGCCCTGTATTGTTAATTATCATTTAACATTTAAAATTTGGGGGGTGTGTATATTGTCTTTTAAAAGTACAAATTCGAAGGCCTTATACATGGCTAGTGCTGGTTACGTTGGTATTCTTTTTTCTAAATGTGCTCTTTATAGTCATTACTTGCTAGTTAAGAATCTGCAGAGAACATGTATTGTTGGTTTTGTTGGCGCTGACTGTATCTGTTATGGTTTAAAAGTTTTTTCTTTTATTAGAGTTATTAATAGAAAGAAATAAGCATATGATTATAATTGCATAAGGAGATTTGCAGATGCTTTATGGAATCTAGTTTTCGGTATCTTGTGCATAGTTCTTTTTATTATCTTTGAGAAATAATGTAGTGGTTAAAAATTCGGATGCTTTTGAACGATTTGAAATCGTGTTGTGTCAGGTAAGCAGATATCCATGTTATTAAATTCCTTCCAATTTACTTGTCTACAATAACAGTCCGTGTATTTTAAGATGAAAAAAATTGTAACTAAATTGCTAAAATATAAAGTTGAAGAAACCTTTATATACTCGAATTATATTTGACTTTGTTAAAGTTTTTTCAAATTTCCCATTTCAGCAATATAGATTTGAGAATAATGCATCCTAAAAGGTATGTAAATTGATAATACACAAGTAATATGCAACGGATAGAGTATATATTATTTTACACAAGAGGAAAAAGTAAATAAATACTGTTGCTATCCATTGTTACGTTGGTCGACTTTTTTAAGAAACTTTCATAAACCACTGGTGGACCACTGTGTAGTCCTCAAAGCACAAGGGACGTTATTTTTATTAGTTCTAGGGATAAAAAGTTAAAGAGGAAAAAAATAGGTTATCAACTTTTCTCAACAGAATTTAGTGGTCACACCAGTGAAAAGCTGGTGATATCCTAAGCTGTTTCCACCACTAAAATGTTCACTTTCTCATATCGACTAAAAAGGTCCATCGATCGATGGCTGGTGGGCAGGCATCAATTTATTAGAAATTCCGTTTTAACAATTGCAAATTTGATTTTTTCTTTCCTTTTCTTTTCTTTTCGTGTAGCACTATAGCAGATGTATAACGATGCAATTTTGCGTTTGTTCATAATTATTGTATCATCGTACCCACACAGTGACCCCGCACAAAATAAAGTTATGCAAACGTCCTCAACTATTGAACTTATTAAGGTAACGATAAGGTAAAGCAAACGTTAACGTCCTCAATTATTGGACTAATTAAAATCAGTTACTCTTTTAAAAAGCTAAGGTAAAGCAAAGGTCTTTTAAGTATAGGACGAAATTTTAGTGTAACTTCTTTACAGAGTCCAGTGGATGATGAAGAAGGTGTTCGAAACCTGATTGAGTTGCCCATGCCATTGAATCCAAATTGCCATGTAAACCATTTGAAATCATAATTATAAGATTTGATGGGATCTTTTATTGAATTTTTAATTATTGCTCATTTGGTCCTATCAGCTAGAGTGTAAACGCCCGTATTCTAACGGATTATTAGTAATCCTAATCTAATGCATTAAAAGCGGATTGAAATATTCGGAATTCGAGCCAAACCATTCATTTTTCCAATCTAACCAGACACAACAAACGGATCGGTTTGGTTTGGTGCGGATTTAATGATTCAACGGTTTGGAACTGTTGAACCTATTCGTAGTTAACGAAAGATTATGGACCAATCCGTAATTAACGAAAGTTTTGATAAATAACAAAATACTATTTTCCTTTAGATTTTTCCTTATTTTTTTTAGATTTCCATAAAAAGAATTGAACTTAAAACAAAAATTTCAATCATAATAGAACTAGAATGGAGATACTTTGCCTCATTGATTGTATTTTAGTAGTTTACTTATGATGGATAAAAAGATAAATTTGTAAAATAGTCTAATCACAATAAAAATCAAACACTTAATTGGTATTTCATTCATGTACTATTAATCTTTTTTTTTTGTTATCACGCCATAGTTCGAACATATTAATAGTCATGTTACTACTAATACTGCAACCAAACGAGGCCGTATGTTGGAGCCAATTTTGGTGCAACTTTTTGTTGTGCAGCCTAATATTGAATACGAATTATTATACCAGTTTGCCCCGGTTATAATTATAAGATTGGAAAACATCGTGCCATCAGATAAAAACTACAAATTCCACAGTCATCGGACCATAAAACGTGAATAGTATGTAAAACTAATGTAATCTCAAGTGTGACCACTCATATCAAAACCCAAATGGACTTAACAAGTTTATTTCGGTCGATACATAAATAACATACAACGAGTCAACGACTATCTGTTAGAATTTAACATGGCTTGCCATGTTAATGAACCGAATTTGAGCCAACGGTTAAGTGGTGTACACTTAACGTTTGAGTCCGTCCTTGTAAGTTTTGTCAAGTACATACGACAAGCTTCGAGACGGTATATTAAACGGGCAAAACGGGTTAGAGGTTTGAATAGAAATTGACTACTAAAAGTTCATATTGAGAGGGGTAACTTCCAAGTGGGAAGTAGAAAAAACATTTGTGGGATTTATCCCACATTGAGGAGAAAGAGTCCCAAATAATAATTTATATACAATTTATACTCTTATAAGTTTAATTGATTAAATCTATTATTAGGTAGCAAGTCCATACACACGTGTGCGCGGGTCGGGTCGGGTCCGGGTCGCGGATTTTGGTACTGCGGTACGAGGTACTGGTTCGGTACGGAGTGTTGTGGTATGGTAAACTTTGTATTTGTTATATAGTTAATACTCATGATTCTGTAATGTATGTAACTGATTTCCATTATAAATAGGTGCCCAACCTCTGAACCAAACTCACTCATTCACACACTACCATTTTAGATAGAGAGTACCACATCACAAAAACCTCATAGTGTGTGACGGCACCGCTTAAGACGTCACATTATCAGACGTTTTACCTTGGGAGTCATTTGTCCAAATAAGGCAGAAGTTAAAAGAGGGTGGACAAATAGAATTGAAGGGGAAACGGTTTACGGTTGTCTCGTATGTTTTTGTTTATTCGTTTTCTTGCATATTTTATTTTGCCTATTTACGTTTTTTGTTCAGTTCGGTACGTTATCTGACCGGTCCAGTTCTGTAAAGAGAGTATATCACCTCACAAAAAGCTCATAGAGTGTGGTGGCACCGCTTAAGTCGTCACATTATCAGACGTTTTACCTTGGGAGTCATTTGTCCAAACATGGCAGAAGCTAAAAGGTGACAGGTAAATAGAATTTAAGAAAAACGGTTTACTGTTGTCTCGTATGTGTTTTTTTTTTTTTCGTTTTCTTGCATATTTTAGTTTGTCTATTTACGTTTTCTGTTCATTTCGGTCGTTATCTAACAGGCTCACTTCTACGTTTTCTGTTCAGTTATGTTTTTTTTTTCAGTCCTGCAGTTTCTGTTATTTACATTCCAGTCCAGTACTTTATATTATTTACTCTGCAGTCATGTACTTTTAGTTATTTACGTTTTAGTCCAGTACTTTTAGTTATTTATGTTTCAGTCCAGTACTTTCTGTTATTTACTTTTCAGTCCAATAGTTTATGTAATTTATTTTTCAGTCCAGTAGTTTATGTAATTTATTTTTCAGTCCATTAGTTTCTGTCATTTACATTTCAGTCTAGTAGTTTTTGTAATTTACATTTCATTCCTGCAGTTTCTGGAGTTGCGTTTCAGTCCTGCAATTTCTGTTAATTTCATTTTTAGTCCCTGTAATTTAAATTCCAGCTCTATTTCCTTTTTACTCCGTTAAGTTCAAAAGTTTTAATTTATTAGAAACATATCCGTTGAACTTTTATACAACAATCTTAAATCCTATTTTGTGTTTTCTGTTCTAAAACAAAATCGTTTCTAGATTAACTTTGAAAACCGTTTTTCTGTTTCTAGATTACTTCTTTGTGAAATCATTTCTGTTTACGGAAATTGGTGTTCGCGGTTGAATTAATTCTAGAATTTTATTCTGGTTATTTAATTAATTTTGTTGACAATTACACTTGCAAAAATAAGTTTCGGGGAAACCATTTTGGTTGAGAAACAATTGATTGATTGCAGTGGTATATTGGTTATTTATTTAAAAGAAAATTCGAGATTAATAACATTTGTAAAGTCAATTTCTAGAAACCTATTTGGTTGAAAATTTTGGTGTTTACGGGTGGTTATTAAAGACGATTAGTATTAGATATTATTTTACTAAATAAAATTGAGATTAATAACATTGTAAAATCAATTTCTAGAAACCTGTTTGGTTGTGAATTTTGGTGTTTATGGGTGGTTATTAAAGACGTTTAGTATTTGATATTATTTTACTAAAGAAAATCGAGATTAATAACATTGTAAAATCAATTTCTGGAAACCTGTTTGGTTGAGAAATTTGGTGTTTACGGGTGGTTATTAAAGACGATTAGTATTTGTGATTGTTTTACTAAAGAAAATCGAGATTAATAACCTTTGTAAAATCAATTTCTGTAAACCTGTTTGGTTGGCAAATTTGGTGTTTACCGGTGGTTATTAAAGATGATTAGTATTTGAGATTGTTTTACTAAAGAAATTTGAGATTAATAACTTTTGTAAAATCAATTTTGGAAACCTGTTTGGTTGAGAAATTCATTGTTTATGGGTAGTTATTAAAGACGATTAGTATTTGGGATTGTTTTACACAATCTAATTGTAGGTGTGGTTGTTTTTTCAGATGACAAACCCAACCGAAACCGGACCGGTTATTACTGTTGTAGTGCCCGGCGTTGAGTCCGTGATGACTAAGAGGGCTAAGAGCCCCAAAGCTCACCAGGCACACATGGTCGACTCGGGGGATGATACACACTTTGTTGCGGTGGTCTCCAAGTTTAACCTAGTCGGGAACAACCCGAAAGAGTGGTGGGTGGACACAGGAGCCATTAGTCATATTTGCACCAACACGTGGATGTTCAAGACATACACTGCGGTGAAAGACGAGGATTGCTTCATGGGCCATTCAGCGACTTCCAAGGTGGAAGGTAACAGAACCATGGTTCTAAAGAAGACCTCAAAGAAGGAGCTGACTCTGACTGATGTGCTTCATGTTCCCGACATCCGCAAGAATCTGATCCCGGATTCTGTTTTGGTGAAAAAAAGGCTTTAAGTTAGCGTTTGAGGTTGATAAAGTAGTTCTTACTAAAAGTGGATTGTATATAGGTCGTGGCTATATGACCAATGACATGTTTAAGATGAATGTAATGACTTTGGTCCCTAAACCGGGTCTGAGAATAAGAGTGATGCGAGCACGAGTGATGTAATGAATGTTGTCAAGTGGCTAATAAAACTTATGCATTTGCTTATTCTGTTAAGTCATTTCATCTTTGGCATGGTAGATTAGGTCATATGAATTATAATTCATTGAATAAATTAGTGTCACTAAACCTATTACCAAAGTTTAAAGTTGATAAGAAACATAAGTGTCAGACTTGTGTTGAATCAAAACTAGCAAAGTCTTCATTTCATTCAATTGAGCGAAGTACGGAACCACTTAGTTTGGTTCACACACATGTGTGTGATTTAAAATATATCCAAAGAAGATGTGGAAAGAAATACTTCATCACATTCATTGATGATAGTACAAGATATTATTACATCTACTTGATGACAAGTAAAGACGAAGCAATAGAAATGTTCACTCAATATAAAAATGAAGTGGAAAATCAACTCAATAGAAAGATAAAACTATTGAGGAGTGATAGAGGCGGTGAATATGAGGCACCGTTTGCACAAATTTGTGCAGAAAATGGAATTATTCATCAGGCTACAACGCCTTACTCTCCCAAACAAAATGGGGTCGTGGAGCGTAAGAATAAAATGTTGAAGGAGATGATGAATGCCATGTTGATTAGTTTGGGGTTTCCCTAGAACATGTGGGGGGAAGCTCTGCTTTCCGCTAATTATGTGTTGAATAAGATTCCACGTAGAAAAGACAAAACACCTTATGAATTGTGGAAGGGTCACAAGACTTGCTACATGTTTCTAAAGGTTTGGGGTTGTCTAGCTAAGGTGCCAATTCCTGTTCCGAAGAGGACTAGAATAAGACCGAAAATGATAGATTGTGTGTTTATCGGATATGCACAAGATCGTAGTGCGTATCGATTTCTAGTGCACAAGTCGGATAACTCTGAAGTGCATGAAGACACAATCATTGAGGCTCATGATGTTTCTTTCTTCGAAGAAACTTTTCCCCGCAAAACTCCAAAACTTGTTGAGTCTCATGACTCACCATGTGATGGCAATGTGGGGGAAAACGAGTCTTTGGTTGAAAGCGAGGAACCTAGGCGAAGTAAAAGGGCAAAGACGGAGAAGTCCTTTGGCCCAGAGTTTCTAACCTACATGGTAGAAAATGATCCGGTGACATTCAAGTATGGAATCTCTTAACCGGAAGCTCTCTATTGTGAGGATGCTATCAATAATGAGATAGTCGATTATGCAAAATCACACTTGGGAATTGGTAGATTTACTACCAAGGTGCAAACCTTTGGGTCACAAGTGGATCTTAAAGAGGAAGATGAAAACCAATGGCACAGCCGACAAATACAAGGCTTGTAGTTAAAGGATGTATGCAGACAAAAGGTGTTGATTATTTCGACACATATACACATGTATCAAGGAAAACGTCGATTAGATTAATCATTGCCTTCGCGGCATTGTTTAATCTTGAGATACATCAAATGGATGTAAAGACGCATTTCTAAACAGAGATTTAGAAGAGTAAATTTACATGGAACAAGCTGAAGGGTTTGTGGTTCCGGATAAATGGGGAAATGTTTGTAAATTGGTTAAGTCCTTGTATGGACTGAAACAAGCACATAAACAGTGGCACAAAAAGTTTGATAGCGTAATGCACTCAAATGGGTATCAATGAATGTGATATATGCATCTATGTGAAAGGAGGTGGAAACGACTATGAAATAGTCTACCTTTACGTAGATGACATATGATTATTGTTGGCCCGCATGCTAACCTTAGAGGGGGGGGGGGGTGAATAAGGTTTTGGCGATTTTCGCCTAATTAAAAATTCTAAACAACTAACACCCAACTTATGCAAATTCTAAACTTAAGCGTTTAATAACTTTAATGAAATGCTAGAAAACATAAACGCAAGCAAGAATATAAGCAATAATAAAGTTGCGGAAAGTAAAAGTTTAGGGAAAGAATATGACACCAAGATTTATAGAGGTTCGGCAAACGGCCTACGTCCTCTCCTCGGTACTACCGAGTAATTCACTATAATTCTTCTTTCGGATTTTACAAACCCTATCGAGCTCAATCGACCGATTGGCTCACCCTCTACCCGAGGTTCCTACTCTTGATACAAGTGCAAGAGAACACGTCTACGAGTCTACGACTCCCCCTCAATTTATGAGTACCCGAATGAAAAACCTAGAGCTTTTAAGCTTCACTTGCTTACAAAGCCTCTACCCGTTCACTCGCTCACAAATATTGAGTTTATAAAATACTCGGTACAATTTTTGTTACAAAACGTAACTACACTCACTATTCTAATTGCTTCTTAAAAGCTAATTTGTGAGTTGTTGATGATGATCGAGCTTGAATCTCTTTCTCTTTGATTTTCCTCTTTCTCGAATATATATACACCAAAATGGTGATATTTGGGTTTTTAATGAGAGTTTGGAGGAAGTTGGTTGATGTTATTATTAGTGAGTTTGGGAGAGAGATTGAAGTGGTATATATATGCCAAAGGTCTGTTTTTCTGGGTTATGACCGTTGGCAGTGGTTGAGGCTATATTTCAGAGTTTTAAGCTATTTTCCAGAAAAAGCTGAATAGCTGTTTTCGAAAACTGCAGAAAACGATCGGTCGTTTTCTACAGTCGATCGGTCGTTTTCCAGAAAACGATCGGTCATTTCTGAAAAACGATCGGTCGTTTTTTCGACCTGCTCACTGGAAGAATTTGGACCAAAAACGATCGGTCGTTTTTGTCCAATCGATCGGTCGACTGTTCTTCTGGCAGTTTTTCGGACTTCTGCGAAAGCTTGTATCTTCTTCGTTTTAGCTCCGATTTTGGTTCCGCTTGAACCGTTGTCTTTGTAAACGAATGCTCTTTCTCTCTGAAAACCTGAAATATACATTTTTCTTTTCTTGGACAAGGCAAGCGTTATATCCTTGAAATCGTAAAATCATTAAAACATAATCAAAGTTATAATCAAAATCATTATTGAACTCTATGTTCAACAATCTCCCCCATTTTGATTATGACAAACTAATGATGATTTTACAAGAAAAATATCTCCTCCATTTTAACAAAACGCATTACACCAAATATATCATTTTTCTCCCCCTTTAGCATTATCAAAATGCAATAAAAAATTATGGGGTTATGTGAAGGGTTTTTAAAGAAAAACCAAAACATGAAAAATGTAAATATGATGCATATACCCGACCCAACTAATCACATATATGTAAATACTAAGGATTAGAATATACCGCATATGTGATGTGAGGTCGAGTCCGCTCGCTAATGGCATTTGCATTGAGCGTTGCCGATTCCAAATAGGTGGTACCACTTGTTGGTATGCCTTCCACCTTTGTCGATTAATGGCATTTCCTTCTTGATGGTGGAGTCGATCTTAGGGACTTCCACGGCTTTTGCCGGTGTTGCCAACCACTTGTTGATTTTCTCCTTTTGAACGGAGATACCTACAACACAAGTTTTGTCCTTTGGTCCCCAATTTCTTTTGGGTCCGACATTGTTAGTGGCTCGGGTCTTTACTACCCATTTCAAATCGCTTCTACTAACATGAAAGCGATTTGGGCATTTAGAAGAATTATGCTCACTTCTACTACAATGAATGCAATGCATAGATTTTTTCGAATAACGAGAACTATGCGACTTTTTGTAGGAAGTTTTAGAAGTATGATGAGCGGTTTTGGTTTGAAAACCTAAACTTCTTCTATTATTGCAAGAGTTCGGCAAAACTCTTGAAGTGCTCCCTTGTTTAAAAACAACCTTTTGTATAGGCGGAATAGGAGTTGTAGACACGCTAGAAGATTTGACATAGCGGGTTGTGCTTGAGCCAATAGAGTTGGAAACGAAACACAAACCGCTTTTGTCATTGACATCTTTTTGACAACTCAAAATTTCATCCAACACGGTTTTCCCTTTGGAAAACCTTGAGATTGTTAACTCGAGTTTCTTTACCGCAATGACAAGCTCATCGTTTTTCTTTTTCAAAGAGTCATTTTCGGTTTTTAAAAACTCGTTTTTATCTTTTAAGTCTTCCTTTTCGTCATCTATATCATGAAGAGAAAATGACGAAGTCGGAATAGACTCATTTTCAATTTTATCTCTTTTTAAGGATCTTATTTCTTCATTGAGAGAAGAATTTATCCTATTAAGAGAGTCGACCTTTTCGACAAGCTTAGGAAATTTTTTAGAATAAACATCACACATATGAAGTAATTCATCATAAGAAAGATCATTTACCTCATCGGCTTCGCTTTCACTTTCGTTTGAAGAAGAGAGGTTTTGTTCATGGCTTTCTTCCATGGCCATATAGCACCCAAGGTGCGCGACTTCATCTTCGTCGGAACTATCGCTAGAGCTTGAAGCGGATATCTTCTTCTTGCTTTTGCTCTTGCGATTCATGACGCAATCTCTCTCCATGTGTCCTTCCTTGCCACATGTATAGCAACCAAAATCGTTAGAATAAATTGAATTATTTGACGATTTACCTTTGTGTTTGCGTTGGTCCTTTAGCTTTAGGACTTCCTTGACGATTCGAATGATTTGCATTGAATTTTTGTCGTCATCGGATAGCTCATTGCTCTCGTCACAAGTTGTTCCTTTGAAAGCTATCTCCCTCTTTTTCGAGATTGGCTTGTGACTATTGAGGGTGATCTCGTGAGTAATGAGTGAACCCGTCAATGCATCAAGAGAATAGGTATTCATGTCGTGCGCCTCTTGAATTGCGGTGACCTTTGGTTCCCATTCCTTCGCCAAGCTCCGAATCACCTTAGAAACCATTTCCTTACAAGACAAACACTTACCAAGAGATGTTAATCCATTAGTAATAGTTGTAAATCTAGCAAGCATATCGGAAATAGTTTCTCCCTCGCTCATCTTAAAGAGTTCGTAGTCATGAACTAAAAGTTGGAGTTTGCAATCCTTAACTTGGTTAGTTCCCTCGTGCATAACTACTAACTTATCCCACATATCCTTTGCGGTTTTACAAGCGGAAATTTTGTTGTACTCGTTAGGAGAAACGGCACAAACAATAGCATACATCGCTTTGGCGTTCGTAGAGTAGGCTTCTAGTTGAGCGTTATCTAGGTCCTCTACGGGGATAGGGTTCTCGCTATTTTCGGATGTAGGTGCGGAGTATCCTACTTTTATGGTCATCCAAAGTCTAACGTTATAGCTTTGTAAGAACATGCTCATCCTATCCTTCCAATATGAAAAATTTATTCCATCAAAATATGGTGGTGTATTGGGAGATGAAGCTATGCCGGATGCGAAATTGTATAAGTTAGCCATCGGGATCTTAACTCTAGAATCGTTAGATTCCTATATGCAAGAGCCTCGGCTCTGATACCAATTGTTGGCCCGCGTGCTAACCTTAGAGGGGGGGGTGAATAAGGTTTTGGCGATTTTCGCCTAATTAAAAATTCTAAACAACTAACACCCAACTTATGCAAATTCTAAACTTAAGCGTTTAATAACTTTAATGAAATGCTAGAAAACATAAACGCAAGCAAGAATATAAGCAATAATAAAGTTGCGGAAAGTAAAAGTTTAGGTAAAGAAGATGACACCAAGATTTATAGAGGTTCGGCAAACGGCCTACGTCCTCTCCTCGGTACTACCGAGTAATTCACTATAATTCTTCTTTCGGATTTTACAAACCCTATCGAGCTCAATCGACCGATTGGCTCACCCTCTACCCGAGGTTCCTACTCTTAATACAAGTGCAAGAGAACACGTCTACGAGTCTACGACTCCCCCTCAATTTATGAGTACCCGAATGAAAAACCTAGAGCTTTTAAGCTTCACTTGCTTACAAAGCCTCTACCCGTTCACTCGCTCACAAAAATTGAGTTTATAAAATACTCGTTACAATTTTTGTTACAAAACGTAACTACACTCACTATTCTAATTGCTTCTTAAAAGCTAATTTGTGAGTTGTTGATGATGATCGAGCTTGAATCTCTTTCTCTTTGATTTTCCTCTTTCTCGAATATATATACACCAAAATGGTGATATTTGGGTTTTTAATGAGAGTTTGGAGGAAGTTGATTGATGTTATTATTAGTGAGTTTGGGAGAGAGATTGAAGTGGTATATATATGCCAAAGGTCTGTTTTTCTGGGTTATGACCGTTGGCAGTGGTTGAGGCTATATTTCAGAGTTTTAAGCTATTTTCCAGAAAAAGCTGAATAGCTGTTTTCGAAAACTGCAGAAAACGATCGGTCGTTTTCTACAGTCGATCGGTCGTTTTCCAGAAAACGATCGGTCGTTTTTTCGACCTGCTCACTGGAAGAATTTGGACCAAAAACGATCGGTCGTTTTTGTCCAATCGATCGGTCGACTGTTCTTCTGGCAGTTTTTCGGACTTCTTCGAAAGCTTGTATCTTCTTCATTTTAGCTCCGATTTTGGTTCCGCTTGAACCATTGGCTTTGTAAACGAATGCTCTTTCTCTCTGAAAACCTGAAATATACATTTTTATTTTCTTGGACAAGGCAAGCGTTATATCCTTGAAATCGTAAAATCATTAAAACATAATCAAAGTTATAATCAAAATCATTATTGAACTCTATGTTCAACAATTATCATTGTTAGCAAAGATAACATCAAGGCTACGACGAACATGTTGTCGAGAAACTTCGAAATGAAGGACATGAGTGTTGCTGATGTGATTTTAGGTATGAAAATAACTAAAACATCATATGGCTATGCTCTCTCCCAATTGCACTATGTTAGGCAAGTGCTTGACAAGTTCGATCCGGGAGGTGAGGCAATTGCCCGAACATCGATAGAAGTTCTGCCATATATCAAGAATAATCTTGACTAGGGTGTGCGACAACATGAATATAGACCTGACATTGCCAACAGAGTGAACAGACTGAATAGGCATACGAGTAATCCAAATGTTGATCACTGGAATGCCATAATCAAGTTACTCAAGTACCTGAGGTATACAACGGATTATGGTCTATACTATACGAGATATCCAGCGGTGCTAAAAAGTTATTCTGATGCAAACTAGATATCTGACTCCAATACTACAAAGTACACGAGTGGATATTTGTTTGTACTAGGAGTGGCAGCGATTTCGTGAAAATCATCAAAACAGACATTTATTGCTATTGCACCAAAATAGCAATTTTGGAAAACTAGTGTTATTTTAATTTGGAACACTTATTTTATGTTCCTAAATCTGGAACGCCATAAAAGTGTTCCAAAATTTTCGGATCTCTACATAACTATTCCAAATATTTTTTCTAACATGTGCTACTCACATGATATTACTTATAAGTGTTCCTAATTTCGTCCTATTTATGAGGGGTAGGAAAGTTACGAAAAATCCGAACGGAATGGGAAACAAAACCGGAACTGAACTTTTTGATTCGGATTGAATTCAGTTTTCTTATCGAATTAAAGCACGTTCTCCGCTATAAAATTAAAGCATACCACATTAATTCTCCTTATAATATCTTATCTAATTAAAGCTGATGTATTTTCCTTTTGTGCAATCAATCAATTGAACTGGACACAGTCCCGTTTTTAAAAATAAATATTCAATTGTTATTTTTTTTCAAATTTTGATTAATAATTAAATTTAGTATAGTATCCACTAGGGTTCTATATTTTTATTTGAGTTTTTATTGTGTTGTAAATTTTATTTTTAATTTATTACATCTGAATTTGTTTAATATATGATAAAAAATGAAAAATTAAATTAGTTATTGAAAATGTATCATCTAATAGCATTCTCAACAGTCTCTTTAATTTTTCTCTCTACATATGACTATACTAGTAATCATACCACACGCGTTGCGTGTGCGGCGCGTAATGTAATAAAAATATAAAAAATAATTATAGTTATTATATAAATATGTGAATAATACAAAAAAAAAAATATAGTTTAAAATTTAAAAGAACGTTTTGTTATTAAAGAGTGTAGATGTATTTTTGAAAAAAAAATGGCTAAATTGGGCAGATTCATTTGACTTGGATTGGTTTATTATCATAGAATGATATAGAAATCTAAACTCTGTATAGCCTATGTTTTAAAATAGTGCACAACAGTGCTATATAAATTTGATATATAAATAAAAGAAATAAAACTTTTTCTGGTCCTTTTCTTTTCTTAACCTTTTTTCTACTACCCAAACATTCAAATAACAAGTTTATTTTTTAAGTAAAATAATTCAGAATCGATCACCATTAATCTGAATACAAGAAAATCAAAATGTTTAATAAAACAAATTTGATCTCATTGAAAAGACCACACAGATTAGTACTGTGTAACAAGTTATCATTAATAAATAAATATAAAAAAAATTAATGAAAAACGAATCTCCAGCAAATGTAAAAGAAAACAACTCACACAAAAAAAGGTTTATTTTATTTTCATCCTTTTGAGTAATTTTGAATTAATCAAACGAATCTTCGGTACGTGATACGACTATTCAGAGGAATGAGATGTAGCCGTCGATGAGATTTTTGATATTTTTTGGAGGATAGAAGAGATGAGATAGTTCATAGGAGAAAAAGATAGTATGTGTAGAGAGAGAAATAAAAATGAAAAAATGAGAGAGAAAATAACGTGGACACCTTTTTTATTTACAGTTTAGTGATTAAAAAAACAAATAATGCCCAATATGTATAATTTTTAAACTTATATTACTTCTATCTACATCCATAAGTTCATATTTCCTATAATTACTACTTTTTAATTATTTACTTTATTTACCAAAACGACATACACATATTTCACAAAAAATGGAAAAAAAAAACACATAAAATTATATAAAATGAAAAAATTCTCAAAATAAATGAAAAAAAAATCACAAAAATTGTAAAAATTAAAAAAATGTATTTTTATAAAAAAAAATTATAAAAAATTATAAAAAATCATAAAAATAAAAAAAAAAATAACTTTTATTGAACTTTATGCACTTTCAAGTGTAGTAGATGCACTTTCGACTGAATTAGATGCAATTTTAGCTGAACGATATGCACTTTTAGCTGAACCAGATGCACTTTTAGTTGAACCAGATGCATGTTTTACAGAACGATATGTACTTTTATTAAACTAGATGCACTTTTATCTTAACCATATGTACTTTTAGCTGAACCAAATGCACTTTTAGCTGAACCAGATGCATTTTTAGTTGAACCATATGCATTTTTAACAGAACTATATGCATTTTCGACTGCACTATATTCATTTTCGACTAGACTATATGCACTTTTGACTTACCTATATGTACTTTCCACTAAATTAAATGCACTTTAAGCTGAACCAGATGCACTTTTAGCTGATCTATATGCATACTCACTTTTATTGAACTATATTTACTTTCGGCTGAATTGTATGCACTTTCAACGGAACTAAATGTACTTTAAGCTGAATTGATTGCAATTTCGACTCAATTTTATGCATTTTTGACTAACTATATACACTTTCGATCAAACTATATGCACTTTTATTGAACTATATACGCTTTTGACTGAACTATATGCACTTTCAACCCATTTAGATTAAAAAAAGTCACATTTTCATGGAAAAACCATTGTTTTGTAAAAAAAATCACTTTTCTGTATAAAAAGTGTTATATTGACAAAAAAAAATTATATATTTTTTGTAATTTTATAAAAAGTTTATGATTTTTTCATTTTTTTATAATTCTTTTGATTTTTGTGATTTTTTATAATTTTTTATGATTTTTGTTATTTTTTTATAATGATTTGTGATTTTTGTGATTTTTTTCATATTTTTTTTATTTTTTGATTTTTTGTGATTTTTTATAATTTTTTGTATTTTTTGTGATTTTTTATGATTTTTTATTATTTTTTATAATTTTTGTGATTTTTTATGGTTTTATATAATTTTGTTATAATTTAAAACTATTTTTTTGGGTTTGTAGAGAGATAAAATATGTTATTATATTTTAGTTTGTATGACCATTTAGTAAATAAACTAAATAATTAAAAATTGGTATATATGAGTAATATGAAATTATCAAAATATTTAGAATAAATATAAGTTGGTAAAAGTTACTTATATACAATTCTCACTTAAAAAAAATTGTAGATTAACAATTTTTTTGAAATAAAAAGAGCAAAATAGGCTGATAAATAATCAAATTTATCTATCTATAAATAATAAATAGAGTTAAGAATGCTCTAATCTCCATTTTTTTAATATTTTAAAGGTGACGGTATAACCGGCAAAATGGGGACCCCTCTTTGATTGATCAGAGGTCAGTTGTAAATTTCGGGTTTCAATTTTTGATGATCTCTTTCTTTTTTTATTTTGTAAATGTGTCTTTCTCTTTGTTAAAACTATTGGGGTTCGGTTGCCAATATTCGTGATTAAAAACAAATCCAGTTAGTAAAAGGAAATAATGAAGATGATTATATAGTTTATTACATGCTGTAATTTGATGCATGAAAATTTAAAAATTGTTTTGGATTTATGTATGAACACTGATCCTATACAAGTTTGCCTTTGTATATGCACATAGTGTTTGATTACATGTCAATAAGATTTGAAGCTATGTACCATCAAAATTATGTTCCAAAACGATGTTTTGCGTGTGAAAACTTTGTAATCAGTATGTTCACTTAGTGGGAATTAAGTCGTTTTTTTCTGACATGGTTTCAAACCTGCCTTAGAATATTAGAGGTGTTTTCAGGCGAAAAACAACCGCCATTAATAGTAAAAAATAAGACAGTTTAGTTACTACCTTTTTAAATATGTTGGTTTCTCACAAACAACAACCACCTTATGATGCAATTACAAGCACTCGTCATTAACTTGTTGGAATTGATGAGCCGGATGCTATATCTAGGGTTTTTAATTGAAGCTCTCTATAACAATAAAATATGGATGTGTGTATATGTAAACGAATTTGTATGAAAGATGCGTTTTCTTAATAGAAGCATAAGGATTTTTATGATACAAGGTGGGGAATCTATTTGGAAAAAACCTTTCAAAGACGAACTCGACTCAAGATTGGTTCACTCTGGAAGGGGTATTGTTAGCATGGCAAACAGTGGCCCACACACTAACGACTTACAATTTTTCATTCCGTATAAGTCTGTAAATTATCTGAACTTTTAGCATACGGTTTTTGGTGGAGTTGTTGGTGGTATAACTACGCTCTCAGTTATGGAAAAGGTTCCGATTGATGATGATGACCGGCCTCTGGAAGAGATAAAAAAAACTGGAGTGACGGTGTTTGTCAATCTGTACTCGGAACCTGATGAAGAAGAAGAGAAGGAGAAACAGAAAGCTGAAAAGAATGTTGACGAAGAAGAAAACGCGAAGGTCAAATCATGGTTTAGCAACCCGGGTACAGGTGAAGCGCAATCTGGAGTCGTAGGTGGCGGAATCGGAAAATACTTGAAGACGGGGAAGGAGAACCTTGAATCTATTCCCGAACAAGATTCACAAAAAGCTGTTACGAAAAAGAAAAAAGTAGGGGTCTCAGCGGGGCTTTCTGCCTGGTAACATTTTGCCATATGACTTTTCCCTACTTTTTTTTTTGGATAAAACATATTTCTACTGGTATACTCTGAATTGTGAAGAGCGGGACCAAATGGTTTATGTTCGACTCTGTACAATATGCTGTGAAATACTCCACATAGAATCTCCCTCGGGAAGGATATTCCCCCCAAGTTTAGTTATTCTTTCATGTAGAATACGTTGCAGTTTGTTAAGCGATACGCCTGCTGTTTTACAAAAAAAACAATCTTTTTGTCTAATTGTCAACTAGACTTTATTTTCTTGGTTGATTTAATTATAGTTAGTTTTAATTCTTTTGGATGTACAATATATAAAACCTGAATCTTTAATTGTGATTAGTTGCACTAGTTTAAGGTGTTCTCTTGGCTGATTTACTGCTATTGTAGGACTCTTAATTTGGTTTTAAATATTATAAATGTACACAGGCTTAGTTGATGTTATGAGAAAAGAGTGTGATTATGTAATTAGTTAATTAGTTAAGAGCCTACATTCGATCATGATATTAAATAAATAAAAATACGTTTTGCACTTTCCCATACTATTTTTTAACTATGCATATGATTTTCATACTATGAATCAGTTCCGATATCAAATGTACTTCACATAACTAGCTAAAACACTATTTGAAAGGATAGTATCTTATATTTTATATCTTATATCTTATATTCAGGATTATTTTATATGAGTCTGATGAGAAACATGTAGAAATTAGAACTTAAAATGCAGAAAGTAGAAATTACAGTGTGTCTGGTCATACCGAGGGGCGTAAGAGCACCGTGATGATAGAGTATGAAATGGTAACATTTATGTTCCACTTTATTTGTCTATAAATATTTGTTAATGTTGAAATATTTTTCCTGATTATTGTAATACGCAGATTTCGAATAAAAGAGATACCCTGGTCACACAAACTGATGTTTGGATTGCAAAACACAAGAAAGAATAAAAGCATATTACCCAGTGTTGTGCCATTTATGGTAACGTCAAATAGCATTTGTTATTGATTTTCAGACTAGGGGAGCTAATTAAGTTTTTAGTTTCTCCACTTGTGTTTTTCTTCAAATGATTGTTATGGTGCATTCTTTTTATCTTATCATGCATCTGGAATTTTTGTTTTATTATTTTCAAGTCAAATTATTTTTCATGTGTATTTGCAATGGAACTATCAATCTTACTCGCTTTCTAGCATGTACTTGTATGAAATTGTTTATTGTAGTGTAATGAAAGGAAACTTGTTGCTTATATTGTATCCATATTTTCTACTTGATTTTTTTTTTCTGTTCTATCAAAAGCTAAAAACCAAGAGTGCCCGTTCCTTGTAACTTTTCTCCATTGTACTTTTTATATTTGAAATGACAGTATCTAGGAAACTTTGATGGTAATATTGGTTTTTTCCTTATTATAACTGTTGTTTTTCATTTCGTATATACCATACCGCCTTTAAGATATTGTTGACTTTTATTATTGTGACTATTGCTTGTTGTTTAGTTTTAACCATATTTTGTTTTTTCTCATGTTATTCCTCAGGATTTGCATATTTGTATAATGAGTGGAGCTGGGTTTGAAACTTGACGATTGGAATACATAGCAGACTCTGAAGATGCCTAACCGTTCGAAAACTGTGCAGTTAATGCCTTGCAAGCGCATGAGGGTACGGTGTAGTAATAATTTCCTGTAAAGACCGGAGTCGATCCACAGGGAGCTGCTAAGCAACTTATGTGGGAAAATAGGCTTTTTGGTATTTTATATTATTTTTGTATTTTCTTTTTGATTTTACTGACACAACAAGTAAATAAAAGGTTTTGGTTTTTGGATTTATAAACTACAAAGATTAGGGGAGAAAGTAACTAAACTAAGTACAATTTAGAAAATGAAACAGGGAATAACTAATTAAGTAACAAGTTCGGGAAATTAAACTAACTACTAAAATAAGCTAACGAGAACTTGAATTAATTTAGCTACATAATTACACAAGCAGTTTCTAAACTAACATGACAGTGGATAAATTTAATAACCGGAAAGAAACAACCGAACTTAAACTAAAATTCGATAAACGACAGGAATTGCATAAAAAATGACTAGATTCAAACTATTAAATTATTTGGCGATTTTCCTTAAAGACTAAGCTAATTACGAGTGAAGTACAACTCATTTTATACTAATTGATAAATTAATGACAGAATATCGGACCGGAAATAAACTGGTACAGAAAGTAACTAAAGAACTAAACCATGAATCAAAAGCAGAACCTAGCTAAAAGTGTAACTAAACTAACAATTACTGAAGCAAGTAGACTACATGTTTATCTAAGTATTGTTTACATTAGAAGTGAACTAAACTAGGACAAATATTGCAGGTTACCTAAATTAAAAATGACTTGAGAAAAGCATTGCATCTTATTAAAACTAAGAATACCAAACAACAAACTTGCTAAACATTGATGTACTTTAAACTAGTTCATAGTAAACTTGACTAGCAACACATTACAGAATTTTTACTCAACCAAAATACTAATGAAGAAATTAAACTACATATTTATCTTAAGCTTGTACAAACATGAATGATAAAACTGGTATCATTGATACTAAAACTTGCTATTGAAAATGTTGAGCTATTATCTTAACTACAAGTTTAGTTGCTGGAAATTAAAAAAAAACACACAAAACTAACTTAAGTTCTGAACATAAGATACATTAATTCAACTAGGCTTTGCGTGTTAGATGAAGAACAGTGAGAGAAAAGCCCCAATGCTACTTGTTTCTGGAATTAGGTGACTTTTAGTTCTGCCTTTTCTTTTCTTCATTTTCATTTCAGTCCTTGGAGTTTGTATCTGTCTCCGTATTGGTCCATCATTCTCATTTGTTGCACAAATACAGTCCCTATTGTCTTTTTGATTCATTTCTACACATTGTCATCTAGAATGTTTGGTCTGTTTTATGTCTCCTCATCAACGCCACATCATAGTTATATTACGTATCCCACAAAATTTTCAAAATAAACACGAAAATAAGTAAACTGACGCAAAACTACTAAACGCAATAAAATGATATAAAATACTACTATTAGTTAAAATTATCCTAATAAGTACTATACAAACGTACTTAAACACTACAATTATAGAGACTTATCAATGCCTCCTACCAAACTTCTAGTTTTATAAGTTTGGTCGTCTTTTAGCTGTTGAACTTCGGAAATATTTTAAAAAAAATCTGGACTATTTTTATTCGTTATTGTTTAATTTTATATTTATGAACTTTCAGAACGAAATACATTTGTTTTATTAGATGTTTGTTTAATTGTAAGTTTCGACAAGTTGGATTCATTTAAGCTATGTTTGATGTTTTATTTTTTCTTATGTCAAATTATGAAAACGTAAAGGTCAAGTTTCAATTCTTTTTAAAACTAGCAAGACCCAAGAAACATGAATATGGACTCATGTAGACCACTTATTGATCTAGTTTGACTACTTTCGACGCACTTTTATAGTGTTCCAAAATGTGTTTTTAAGTTATACTCCAAAGACTTATAGGAACACTTTTTTGATATTATGAAATTGGAACACAAAAAAAGCGTTCCAGTTTAGTAATTAGGAACACTTTACTAGAGTTCCAATAAACTTACACACCACTTACACTCCAAAATATATTAGGAACACTTTATTTCTGTTCCAAAAAGGCCATTTTGGGGTAGTGTGCCAGGTCGACTATGGAGTCTGAGTTCATAGCGTTATACCTGCCGACTGAGAAAGCCGAATGGGTTAGAAACTTTCTGGAGGGTATTCCACTAAGGACGCAACCTGTTCCCGCCATAAGAGTGCACTACGATAGTCGGTTAGCCATCAGACGGGCACATAGTACAATGTATAATGGGATGTTCCGACATGTGCGTCGGAGAAATAGATCCGTGAGGAAATTACTAGCAAAATGGTGTTGTATCCATAGACTTTGTGAGGTTTAAGGATAATATTGCGGACGCATTAACAAAATGCTTAACAAAAGAACTAGTTGAAGGTTCATCGAGGGGAATGGGCCTGAAGCCCATGACATTGGTTACCTAAAATGATGGCGACCCAACCTGAATTGTAAACCCCAATTTGCATATTCAATTTGATAACCGAATTGTGGGGGGTGACCGAACAAAGCATTCGGGAATATGAGTTCTCTGCCCATTCCTATGATGAAATAGTGATAGACCTGTTCCATTGAAGTTGAAGCATTGAGGCTTATTAAGATCCAAGTATCTCATGGATATGAGTGGGATATGACAGGATACCCTTGACTTAAGATCACCTATATCGAGTGTGTAGGGGCCGCTACTCTGAGAAGAGTTTATGGACTAATTCTCTAGAGTGCTCGATGAAACTACCAAGGCAGTCCACGGCCAAAATGGAAAAAACCGGAAAGCCAGGTAGTGAGGTAGAGGAAAAGTTGCGTGAGTACTGTTGTCTTGGTATGCACAAAACGCCGAAAGGTTCAAAGTATCGCGTCTACCCTTTGGTAAGCATATCCGATAGTATTTTACTATGGGGGTTAAAAGTGCAAGCTACCTTACCAGATACAACGATTCTTCATGATACTCTTGATTGCATTTAGGTTGCATGTTGCACGTCAACCAATTGCATTTATGTGGGGGACTGTTGGAATTTAACATCGTTTTGTCGTGTTAATGAACTGATTTTGAGCCAACGGTTAAGTGGCGTACACTTAACATTTGAGTCCGTCCTCATAAGTTTTGTCAAATACATACGACAAGCTTCGAGATGGTATATTACACGTGCAAAACGGGTTAGTGGTGTGAATAGAAATTGGCTAATAAAAGTCCATCTTGAAAGGGGTAACTTCCAAGTTGGAAGTAGAAAAAACCTTTGTGGGGTTTATCCCACATTTAGGAGGAACAGTCCCAAATAATAATTTATATACAATTTCTACTCTTATGAGTTTAATTATTAAAGGGGCAATTAACAAAAACATACCCTACCCCTATTATATTACCAAAAACATACTCTCAAAAGTTAAATTACCAAAAACATACATATATATACTTATTATTTTTCTAATTCTAATCAAACCATAATCTAACATATCTCTCTCTAACCGCAACTCTCTCTCTCTCTAATCGCACCTCTAACACGTGCTAATCACCCATCTCTCTCTAAAAATGATTAAAAACTCATAAAATATGCATATGCTAATTATAAAACTTCATACCATAATTTCAAAACTTCATACCCTAATTTCAAAAACTCCATACCCTAATTTCAAAACTTCATACTCTAATTTTAAAACTTCATATCCTAATTTCAAAATTTCATACCCTAATTTTAAAACTTCATACCCTAATTTCAAAACTTCATACCCTACATATGAATTTCTATCAATATTGTACATATGGATTCTTCTCTTTCAACTTGAAACACACAATGTTTACAATAGTCTCAAAACTCAATAAATAGAAAACAATCTCACAAATTCCATATATTTTTTATATATTACGGGGTATCAAATAGTGTAATATTTGTGTATTACGTATGTATATATCTGTATTTATATGTATATGGATATCTATATAATTTAGATGGTGTTCGGTAGTTAGTAGCGGGTTTTTGTGATGGAGGAAGAGAGAGATAGAGTGGGATATTAAAAAAATATATATAGAAGAATGGATGAGAGAGAGAGTAAGATCAGAGAGAGATAAAGAGAAAAATTGGTAAGAGAAAATAATGAAGAGATACATAGAAGAATTGGTGAGAAATAAGAATGGAGGAGAAAGAGAGTAAGATGAGAGAGAGAGATAAAGAAAAGAATAAATAACATTAAATTTAAATTTGTTTGGTATGTTTTTGATAGTTAAACTTGTAAGGGTATGTTTTTGATAATTTAGTTTCAAAAGTAGTATGTTTTGTTAATTTATCTATTATTTGAATCTATTATTGAGTAGTGAGTCCATACACATACGTGCATATGCCGGGTCGGGTCCGGGTCACGGGTTTTGGTACGGCGGTACAAGATACTGGTTCGGTACGTAGTGTTGTGTTATGGTAAACTTTGTATTTATTATAGAATTAATTCTCAAGATTCTATAATGTATGTAACCGATGTCCATTATTGTTATAATGACGAAGTTAATACGTCGGTTTCAGAATTGATTGTGTAACCCCCGCAATTATGGTGTGTCATAATTCAAAAATCATAACACTCTCATTTATGTTGAGGCTGCTCTCACCTAGTATAAATAGGTGCCCAACCTCTTAAACAAACTCACTCATTCACACACACAAGCATTGTAGAGAGAAAGTACTAACTCATAAAAAGCTCATAGAGTGTGACAGCACCGCTTAACCCGTTAAATTAACCAACGTTTTACCTTGGGAGTCATTTGTCCAAACAAGCCAGAAACTAAAAGATGGCAGACAAATATGATTTAAGGAAAAACGGTTTACCGTTGTGTTGTTTTTTATTTATTTATTTCGTTTTCTTGTATATTTTATTTTGTCTATTTACGTTTTCTGTTCAGTTTGTTACGTTATCTGACCGGTTCAGTTCTATACGTTTTCTGTTCAGTTATGTTTTTTTTCCAGTCTTGCAGTTT
Organism: Primula vulgaris; assembly: GCA_963920805.1. Classification (NCBI taxonomy): domain Eukaryota; kingdom Viridiplantae; phylum Streptophyta; class Magnoliopsida; order Ericales; family Primulaceae; genus Primula; species Primula vulgaris. The sequence continues at coordinate 18,878,002 of OY987214.1, forward strand.
TTGGTTTATGGTTTTCAGTCATTCAGTTTCTGTTATTTACATTCCAGTCCAGTACTTTCTGTTATTTACATTCCAGTCCAGTACTTTCTGTTATTTACTCTTCAGTTCTGTACTTTCAGTTATTTACGTTTCAGTCTAGTATTTTCAGTTATTTACGTTTCAGTCCAGTACTTTCTGTTATTTATTTTTCAGTCTAGTAGTTTCTATAATTTACATTTAGTTCAGTAGTTTATGTAATTTATTTTTCAGTCCAGTAGTTTCTGTAATTTACATTTCAGTCTAGTAGTTTCTGTAATTTATTTTTCATTCTAGTAGTTTCTTTAATTTACATTTCAGTCCTGCAGTTTCTGGAATTGCGTTTCAGTCCTGCAGTTACTGTAAATTTCATTTTCAGTCCCTGTAATTTAAATTCGACCAATAAAACCTTTCTATTTCCTTTTTCCTCAGTTAAGTCCAGAAGTTTTAATTTATTACAAACAGATCCGTCGAACTTTTATACAACACTATCAACATTTTTATCACAATTTACCATCAGAAAAAAAAAACTAAGATACCAGAAACTTAAAATATACAATTGTACATTTGAAGTGGGATGACATTTTCCCTTTTAGCCTTTGTTGTCATGTGTCTCACCAGAACCTTCCTATTCACAAATTGGTGTTTGACCAAATCGTCTCCTTTTCAGACAACTCTTTGAAAAAATCCCCCGAATAAGTTTTTAGTGTACTGAATATCCTGTCTCCAAGCTCGTATATTGCCGAGCCTGTATCAAAAAAATTATAAATAAAAAAATTTGGAGCTTAATCACGAATTCTTAAGTTTACTTGCCTAGCTCCCTAATAAACCGTTGAAAAAGAATTAAAGCTCATGGCGTTTTCGAATATTAGGTACACATCATCATGCTGATTGTTGGAAGGTAATTCGTAAATCAATGATGAGAAAATTACTTTACTGAATTTGCTGAATTTTACAATATATCTAAAAGATTCTTTAGTTTTAAAACAAACATGATGGAATTTCAAGCTAATGTTTCAAATTGTTAAACTGATCTGAGTAAATAATTTTTTTAATTATCGTCAAGATCAGAATGCTCTGCAAAATTTCCCTTCTTTATCTTTATAGAAGATTTAAGAACGAATGTGAGAAAATTGTATACATGAAAATTACTTTAACATCCTTCCATTTTTTTTCTTTAAAAAATAGATATTATCATCACCTAATGTCGTATATTGATGACGAACTCAAGTACTTTTTTATCAGGAATCTACGGATGATTTGGCAAAATAGACTGCATTACAGGTAAAAGATGTAAACTAGTTTTTTTGTTTACCAAATTAAATAAAAAATAATTGAGATAAACAAAGATTTTCATAGATATTGGATACCTTTTCCATAAGAAAGATAGCTTCATGGTTCACCATTCCTTCTCCCTGATAGTTGAAAAATATGATTTAAGTGACTAGTGGCATCCTAAAACAACATAATTTTTTTATTAAAAAAATGAAGAGAGTGCATTATGAGATGCAGTTAGTCTAAAAATTTTACCATGTTGACTTGTTATACAAATATGGTATCTATGACTTTATCAAGTCTTTTCTTTTTGGGACTTTCCACTCAGCAACATTTTGAGGCTTCTTGATGTTGTTACTTTGTGTTTATTGAGGCCCCTAGTGCTACTAAACGGGAAGTCTTCCTTGGAAAAGGTTACACGACATGCGCGCACCCGTTAAATTACATTTTTTCTCATATTTAACTTACCCGTTAAATTACATTTTTTCTCATATTTAACTTAATTAGCATCATTTTTATATTTTTAGAGTAACAATTTAACTTTGTACATTTTTCAGCTTGTCTATCAAATTTATTATCATAACTAAATATTAATATATTTTAATATACTTCTATCAATTTTTTTCGAATCAAATTAATTTACTAGAACAATCACATTAAATAACTTACAAATTTTCTCGTATTTAAACTAAAAAGTACACTTTTACAACTCATAAGTAAACGTTTTGGTTTATACAAATTATCAGATTTTTTTATCAATTTCTCTATTAAAATTATACAACTCATCTTTTTGTTATTTTATTAATTTATATGTGAAAAGTACAAATAAATGAGAAAGAATAAGAGAAAAGTAAGAGAGATAAATTATTATTTTAATTATAAGTGAACATATTGATCCCTTATATTTGACTAATATTTGAGTTCATGTAAATTTAATATAATGAATAGGAAAACTGATTCGTGTGTAATTTTAGAACAATTTTCTCATATTTAAGTTAAATGGATCATATAAGGGAATTGATGCATTTACCTCCAAGTGGCAATATTAGAGAAACAAAAATTAAACATAAATAACTACGAAAACATTTAACGTTGTAACTTGAACGTTTAAATTCCATACAAGTAATCCACAAAATGAAATATACTTTTCTTAATAGATATAATTCATCTATTCTGAGTCTTGATAAATATGAAAGAAAGTTATCAATGGCAATCCAAGTCACTATTAAAGAGACTTAACTCCTTTCCTTTTCAACACTAATTTTTCATACTGTCTTATCCGCTTTGAGGCGTTCACGACAACCAACTTGCTTAATTATTATTAACCAAGCTCCATTATTAAGTGAAAAACTAAGAAGCAGAAATTTCTAAGATGTATTAACAACTTTTTGTTTCGACTCAATAAACCAATTTTTTTTTTAATTAAAATTAAATTTGTTGTCAAACAAGTCTTAGACCTTGATTGCTTGTAGTTTTGAGCAAATAAGCTGCACTTTTGAGATTCATTGAGCTTAAAACACCTTATATACATAGTCGTATAGAAGGCTCTGCATATATAGAACATATCATTTTTTATGTTGCTCAAAGGAAAAGGCCAGACAATGTAATTGAAAATAATCACAATGCTGAAATTCAATTAGCTTCGAAGCATCTTATTTCAACATTTACATATCTACATATTATTTTAGCCAAAACACCACTTTTAGCTTTAACATAAAAATACAAGGTTATACCTTGATCAACTTAGAACCTGATCCAACTTTGCATTGTACCCATGTTATGTTGCTTCTAATATCTATATCAAGCCTGTAAGGCTTTGGTGGATTTCCTATACACGTAGTCGTATAGAAGGAAGACCCTGCATATATAGAACATGTCATTTTATATGTTGCTCAAAGAAAAAAGGCCAAACGATGTAACTAAAAATAAATTTGAAGCATCATATTTCAACAGTTACATATCTACATATGGTTTTAGCCAAAACACCACTTTTAGCTTAGACATAAAAATACAAGGTTATACCTTGATCAACTTAGAACCTGGTCCAGCTTTGCATTGTACCCATGTTATGTTGTTTATGATATCTATATTAAGCCTGTAAGGGTTTGGTGGATTTCCTATATACATAGTCGTATAGAAGTAAGCCCCTGCATATATAGAACATGCCATTTTTTATGTTGGTCAAACGAAAAGACCAAACGATGTAACTTAAAATAATCACAATGCTTAAATTCAATTAAATCTGAAGCATCATATTTCAACAGTCACATATTCATATATTTTTTTAATTAAACATGGGAGACCTACTATTTCATTAATATAGAGTTTTAATTAGCCTAGGACCTTATTATTATAGCACAAAACAAAACAGATAGACGAAAAAAGAGAAAAATTTAAAACTAAATGACCAATTGAAAAACAATAAAAACTCAAGTAGTTGTATGGAATTAGACCAAAATTCCATACAATTAAACACCATTGATGCTAGAAACAGGGCTTTTCAATTCCATAATGGATTTTCAGAAATTTTGATGATCTTTGAAGACCTTTGTTACTAATTCTCTGAGAAACAAGTAAGTACTTTACGTAGATCCATTCTTCTAGTTGTGATTTCGCTCATTTCCATTTCTCTTATTTACTTAACAACTTCCATAATCATGTGGATCGTAATAATTGTTGATTGACCTTTCTTTGCTTCTGGTGTTATAACGATGAGTTTTTACTTTTCTTTCTTCTTTTGAAATTTATAATTACTTTCCATATTTTGGCTTGTTTTCTCTTTTTCTCTTCTTCTTCATCTACCTCTATTTCCCAATTGGATGAGTATAGATCAACTACCTATTCACCTTCGTTTATATCTATTTGCTTATTGGCGAGTTAACTGTTTTTCTCGATTTGGTTTTCTGGTATAGAATAAATACTGTTTTTCTCTTCATTTACTTAACTAAGTACTTTAGAAGACCCTTCTAATTGCATAGGCTCCAAATTATTAGTGTTTCCTACACTAATATTTAAAGGAAAAGTCCCACAGTGCAATGCTTTTGGTAATTTATGCAAATGCTCTAACGATGGTTTCATCTTTTGAGATTGAAGTAATTGTATTTGATCAGCTATAATTTTATCCTTTGCATTTTCTTGATGATCTAGAGTAGGAACATACGGGACAACATCCTTCTTGTCTTTTTTCCTTTTGATTATCTAATTGTTTGTCCCTTTCCTTCTCCTTTACCAATGGAGAGAGAGATGATTGCAGGGTATCTACATTTGAATAATTGTTGTATGCCTCAGTTTATTGCCTATTCTCATTCATGTCTTGTTGGGTTAGGGCTTGAAAACTATTGCAAATTGGTACTTGGAAATGAACATGCTCTTGTTTTTTATGATATTTGAAGGTCTCTTTTTTCTTTTCTCATTTTTCCTTAGCGTGAGAATACGCTATTTGCCCTTTTACAACATGTTTCTTCCCTTGCTTGATACTTGGAATTGTCTTGGAAGATTGTACAACTTTAGGTAAGTTATAATTTTGCACGTGTTCCACCGTGTTTTTCTTCACTGGTTTATCATCAAACACCTTGCACACTTGAATTGAATGTCCTACTTTTTTACAGGTTTTGCAATAATCAGGTAGCTTCTCATACAAACAGCTTTGCCAAAATCCCTTTTGATCCTCGTATCCAATCCATACCCTTTGTGTAAGTGTTTCTTTCAAATCAACTTCTATGCAAACTCTAGCCAAGTTTAGTCTACTTAAAGTAGCAGTTGCTGTATCTAGCTTCAGAGGAGTGCCAAACGCACTTGCAATAGAATATAGACTCGATTTATTATAGAGATGAACTGGTAACATGTTAAGCCTAATCCAAACTGTTGTTAGGGAAGGTTCAAACCCAGGTTTAAAATCAAAAGTCCACTTGAAAACTCTCACGGAAAAGCCTTCTACTTTCCAATTTCTTCTAGTCCACAGTCTCAAATAGTCTTCCTCATGAAAAAACCTTATCAAAATATGCTTAAGATCAATGATACCAACCGTGTATTCAGCGTTTAAGTTCAGCTTGCTTATGAATCTTTTTACATCATCTAACCTAGGTCCACCATGTGAAAACTTCCCAATTAGAGCATATTTAAAAGGCTTAGAGAGTGTGTTTACCTCATCTAATGTGAAACTAATAGCTTTTTCCCCTTTATAGGAACTGATTTTCTTCAACGGAATGTAATTTCCTTTTTCATTGTGAAAGATATCAGTGAAGGATTTGGAGAAATCCACTTCGTTAGCTAGCAATTGAGGGTTGAAAGATTGAGTCTTTGACTCTGTTATCAGCGATAGGTTTGTTGGTTCTGTCATTTTTGCATCACCTCCTTATCTCCTTTCTTTTCTCCTCTGGAGCTAGAGAGAGTCTAACCTGATATAAATTTCTATAGTTATGGTGTAGTTTCATTTGCCATGATTAGTTGAGGATAAAATAAGAGCAATGCGTTGCGTATTTATCCTCATCAATGTAATTCATAAACAAATGATAGGTGAAGTTCTGTTACATATCTACATATGGTTTTAGCCAAAACACCACTTTTATCTTAAACATAAAAATACAAGGTTATACCTTGATCAATTTAGAACCTGGTCCAGTTTTGCATTGTACCCATGTTATGTTGCTTCCAGTATCTATATAAAGCCTGTAAGGCTTTGGTGGATTTCCTATATAAATAGTCGTATAGAAGGAAGGCCTTGCATATATACAACATGTCATTTTTTAGGTTGCTCAAAGGAAAAGACCAAACAATGTAACTGAAAATAATCACAATGTTTAAATTCAATTAGCTTTGAAGCATCGTATTTCAAGTTTCAACAGTTACATATCTACATATGGTTTTAGACAAAACGTTACTTTTATCTAAAACTGTCACAAAAATAGTATCAACCTTTTTGATATCTCAGTATATATATTAATCTAAAATACACCCGATTGGGAGAATTATTTTCGATATACAAATGGAGTATATTAAGTCTTTTATGTAAACCAGGAAAGCAGATATAAAACACTTGTTTAGGCGTTGATCAATGTTTGAACGTCAAAGTATAAATCAATGCTTTAGATCACTGGCAATCTTTCCTCACTTTTAAATCAGAGGGAACCTGGTAACACTGTCCTAGGCAGCCTTGAGTTTAGGTAGGTATACATACGAATGTTACGGTAACGGGGACAAAGTGCTATTTAATATAAGTTGAACTCTCTACCGTATCTTTTTTCTAACTTGTGGAGTTTTTTTTAATTAAAGAGGGAAGCACCCCCATATTTCATATCACCAAAGGTCGGGACCTAACCCAGCATACAAGACAAGACGACAAACCAAAAACGAAAGAAAGTAGCTTATAAGCTACATGAGTACAAGCTACTGGAATCATTATCACACCATCTGCTACTACTAGCAGTACTAACTACAATTGCAATCTACCAATACATAAGGTACAGATTACTACAGGCTTCTAACTTGTGGAGTTGATTCAACAGTAAGTTAGTTTAACTTGATCGACAAAGGTAGTATCTGGTATGCGTGGCAATGCAAGCGAGGCATCGACTACTCGAGGTGGTTATAGAGGTGTTGATGGTTATCATCAGCAAGAACAACAACAAATCCAGAAGAGTCGTTCTGCATTATCTTCGATGAAGACTATGAATGCTTCGTCTGATGATCCGCGTTTAATTTTGAGGACGGAGTATTTCTAACTTGTGGTGGATGTAATACCCTAAGTAATTTAAAATATTTATATATATATATATAATATATGTTATATTATATACGTTAATATGTCTTTATATAAGTCTTATTTTAAATAAAATAAAATGGATATACATGTATGTATCTTCATATGTAAGAAAAGGGACCCACTTATATTTATCGTGTCTCACCTCTTCATTCTTAAACATGATGAGTATGGAGGTAATAGTATATGTATATGTATGTACAGAACACATACTTACACACATTCACGTAGGAAAACAGAGAAATAGAGAGAGAAAAGTACAAAAATTAAATATAGACATCTTCTTTCCGACTCCATTTCTTTTTCAAGCTAGTATGTAACTGATACAGAATTTCCATTATAGTATTTCTAGTACACAAATAAGGAATAGCTACATAAAGATAGAAAAGAAAATAGGAGAGAGAACATCGAGTTGGGTATAGCTGCAAAACTACAATGATTAAGTCCTTGATATTTTTCCTACTGTCGTTGGCTATACAAGTGTACAAAGTTGTGCGTGTCTTACTTCGTCGTCATTCGATAATTATGTGAGTGGTTTTTACCTTTGCTATTATTAAAACCCATCATTTTCTAACAAATGTTGCAGGCTGAAATTATATTTTCGAATATAAAAAGTTATATATATATATATATATATATTGTATTGTATTGCAAGTTGCAGGTCAGAAAAGAAGAAAGTTATTTGTGTACGTTGATGAACGTAAAGAAAGTGAAATATTTATATGCGTTGATAAACGTATAAAATTTTGAAGAAAGATTATTTTATTTTTGTGATCTTTATGGTACTATAATTGTGAATTAAGTGATGTAATTTTGAAGAAAGATTATTTTATTTTTGTGAAGTACACAGAATAGAGAATCGGCAAAGTCTGATTCTAACAGAATAAAGAGAACCAGGAAGTTTGGGTCCAACAGAATAAAGAGATTCAAGAAGTCTGAATACAGCTTAAATTCTCATTTATATTTATCGTATTGATCACACCAAAAGAAAAATGATTTGAAAGATATATTTGTTCAATTTAATAAAGTATGCTTTGGGATTTTTATTTAAAGATAAAGTATTGATTTTGGAGGAAAAATATAAGATTGAAAAAACTATTTTCGACTCTATATTATATTGCAAGGTTTATCACTCACTAAGATCATTTAGCTTACCCGTCGTTTTTATAATGTTTTCAGGTTCATAGCATTGATATCGAGTTAGTCGGGACCAGGCAGACTTCATAGGATTTTATATCTAGTTTTCCGCTACGTTAATTTATTAATTTAGATTGTAAGTATTAAATTTTAAGTGTTTGAATTTCTGAACTTGTAATTGTAAGATTGTTTAATAGAAATTGATCGTTTTTAATTGTTTAAAGTTAGGCTTTGTCTAGTACGTGTCGCCGCACGTGTTATTCGGCCGTGCTGACTCCCTATTGGGTCAGGGATGTTACACAGCCTGTAGTGGGTCGTGACACAGTAATGTTGTATTCGAGCGTATCTTTCTCGACAAGTTACTTGGGGGGTAAGGAAGGGGTCAATAGGTTTATGCAGGATCAGAGGAATGGCCCTGTTGGGGCTAGTGTTTTTGTCACATTTACGATCAGGTTTAACAAGGATGCCGACTTGAAGCTCATGTTTGCTTACACCGACTTGGTGCTTATATTCAAGAAATCGACTTTGTTAGGGCGTGGTTCCCACTTGCCCAAAGTGCTGCACTAATTCCACTCCATCGGTTAATTAAGATTATGGTGATATATATTGGTGTTTTGAAGTACTAATTAGTAAGTACTTTCCTGGATGGTTGTCTAGCTAGTTTCGCCTCAGAAAATGTGTTAACTTTTAATCAGTACGATATGTATGCTAATGAAGTCTGAACATGGTTAAATAAGTTGTCTTAACATGGTTAAATGTTTTATTGCAGTTTCAGCTGAAATTGTTTATTCCGCTTTTGCTAGTATTGATATGGTTTTATTTTAACTTGCTAGTGATTTTAGTGTTCAAAGCTCAATTAGTGATCATGTTATGCCTCATCCTTGTCACATTAATGTATTCAAATTAGCTATATTAACTCCTGTGTATGGGGTTTTGTGCTTGTAGCTTCAAGATGATTTATTTTTTTACTGTAGTTAGTGCACCACTTAAAAGCTTAAAACTTTGTTTTTGTTATCTGAAAAAGCGAGAATTTTTTGTTGAATGGCCCAAGTTAATTTGCTAAGTCTCATATAAGTTACTCAATTTGCTTCAAGTTCTTAGACTCTTAGCTATAAAAGTCCTAATCTTGAGATATGACGTGCTATTTCTGTCGTGGCCTTGATTCTATTGGATACTCTTCTGAGTTTGTTAATTTTCGATTGGATGAAATATCGTGGGTTATTTTTTTGAATGGAATATTGTGGATTTTCAAATATACTATTTTTTGAGATTTACTCATTTGTGATTGTCCGTCCCTACATGGTACGAAGTACTCTTGCCTTTTCTCCTTCCTGTATCGGGTTTGATCTTCCAATCTTACTTTGCTTATGAAGTACAGTATCCACTATTAAGTCTTTATTTTGAGCATAGTTCCAGCTAAGTTACTCCTTTTCTTTTGGTTGTAAACTTATAATTACTTGTCCTGGTTATATTTGAAAGTAGTGGTTTTTATAATGTCCTGTTTAATCTTTTGAGCATGTGCTAGTGGAATTTGATTCTGTTCAGATATTAATCTTGTTGTTGTTTTAATGCTAGCTTCCTAGAGCTTACCAGTTTGCTGATATGAAGTAGATATTAGAACGATTACTTTTCATACTAGCTTTTCTACTATGTAACTTATAGAATTTTCTTTTCGTTCCAAGTTTTAATGTCGGATTAGTTGTGCTATAGATAGTAGTGTGCTTCATGTCTCACTTAAGATTTATTTATACTACGGGGGTTGTTTGTTTTGGGTATTGCTATATCGATCAAACGTCACCTGGCTTTCTACTTGGTTAGCAGTCTGTGTGTGCGTCTTGCCTAAATGCAGACTCTAAGATGGCATTGTTTGATCTACGAACAATCAGTTTTTAGTCCAGCTTACAAGATTGTTTCATATCTAGATCAAAAGAGCTCGAGTTTGCTTCCTTTTGAGTTTATTGTAAAGGTTGGGTTCTTATTTGATAAACTGATATGGGGCTTTGAGCTAACATCATGATTATTATTTTTATGTATAATATGTATGTCCTTTTTTCCAGATTCACCTGGGATGAGTTCGAGTTAGTAGGGCTTGATTTATTTCTGGATGTTGTAGTGAGGAGGTTGTTTTGTAATTCGATAAATAACTCTGGAGTCGGTAATTTGTTAATTTTGAGTGATGGATATGCTTTGGAAGCTGTAGTTGTTGCCCCTTTTTATCTGTTACATCTTGTTTTGTTTTTTTTAGATCTTATTCTGTTTCCTACTTTTGCTGCAGTACAATGTTAATTTCATCGTTCCTTTTGCCAAAATTCACTAAATAAAAGCTACAAGTTTTCGGGCATTGCTTTTTTCTGAGTTACTTTGCAATTTTTCTCACAAAATTATATCCAAAATAATGGCTAGGCTAAACCAATCCATGGATGGGCTTATTACTCTTCAACAGTCACGTTTATCAAGGGTCGGAAAATTCAAGATAACAATCTTATGGTTTCCGAACGTTCCTGCAACAAAAATAATGAAAAAGGATAAAGACTTTAAGTATGGCTGTCAAAGCCGGTCTTAATATAGCTATGATTAGTTGCAGTGGCGGAGTCACAATAGGTTTAGAGGGGTCACGTGACCCCCCTGTAAATCTGCCACTAAGAAGCTATTATAGGCCTGTACTTTTGTAGTTGCTAGGTTAAAAATGGCAAGGCCTACGGCATTTGCACAAAAATCCTAAGTCAACTTTAGTTATCAATTTGCTTGGTTATGGAAATGACACATTCTTTTGAGTCTATTACTGAGATAAACTACAAAAAAGTAAAGTGATGTAGTTTCAACTCAATTTACTTAAGACTTTCTTGTTTTACTAATTTAGAACATTAGATCCTAACGGTTAAGAATTCTGAGATTATTTTCATTAATTTATGTTGCCTTGGTTTAAAATTAATTTTGTGACCCTCCTGACACAAGTTGCTGGCTCCGCCACTGATTAGTTGGATTGGGACTGCTCAGAATGGGTTTTGCAAAAACCGAGTTTACCAAAAATTTGAGTTTACCCGATTATGGGTTGATTACACGAGTGAAAGGCATGAATGATGTCGATATCTGTCTAAGTAGGGCCTGAAGCAAGCAACCCTATATCACCTTCTGTATTTATCTTTGTTGCTTGCTGATGTTCGCTCTGAAAAACTAAAGACGACGGTTGAAGGAGGCCTCGTCAAGAGCTTTTCGTTTTGTAGTTGCCTGGTGATTCTTGTACTTTTTCACGGCAATTGAAATTGGCATTTTCAATTGTAGTGTGCAGATTTTGTGTTCTATTTTGGGAAAATTTCGGGAAAATCAGAGATAATGAGTTGATCGACACCTTAATATATCGGGAAAATTTCTCTTAAATTCAAGAATCAACACCATTATCATTTAGACAGATAATCGACAATCATTTCATAAGTTTCACAAAGGCATCTGACTGAAATTAAAGATATTTTTAAAAAATGGTTGTTATGAAATAAATAACTGCAAAAGGCAATAACTCGAAGAAATAGCTGCAAACATAAAAGGAATGGGTGCTACGAAATAAAGAACTGCAAACGTATCCCCAACTGCGAAAGAACTATTGATATACTATTCCCAGTATACCAATTTCATAATAGCACATAAATAAGTTTGTACATTATCAAGTCGAAACTCACTCAGTTATTACAGAGAACTGTTATTGATACAACGCGTACAGGATTTTACTGCTACATTTACCACATCACTTACAGTAGCAGATGAATATAAAGAAAAGACTGAGTAAAATATACCTTGAGGCGCTGAACAAATGAATCAAAATTGAAAACAGACAATGCGAGGTGATGGCCTCTGGAAATATCCTCAGGATCTGCAACAACTGAGGTGGCGCTCCATGGTTCTTCCGGAAGCTTGATATCAGGGTTCCTCCAGATTAAGTGAAGAATTAAAGACAGAAGTTTAAGCCATATGATATCAAACTCAAACTTTGTCCTCCTTATTATCTCAAATCCAAATACCAAGACAATGCTATCAAAGATAATTGAAGGCCCCCCATGTACTAGTGTAGAAATATAAAGACAGAAAACATATAACGAGACAAGATATAACGTGGTTCGGTACTGTGACCTAGTCCACGGGAGAAAGAGGGGTGTGTTAATTATTCATAATACCAATTATATATAGACCATATAATTGATATTTGGTAAGGTATCAATTACACTGTCAATAAATATTGTTATCATAAAATACTACAAAGTAAATCAATCAACATTCGCAAATAAGAAAATAAATCTCCCACAATTCCTCTTTCTCCAAAACTCCCCCTCAAGTTGCTGCGAAAATGTCCATAGAGCCCAACTTGGACAATATCTCTTTGAATTTAGCGGCGGGCAGTGCTTTAGTGAAAATGTCAGCCAACTGTTGGTTGCTGCAACAAGCAGAGTTTCAATTATACAGTCTTGTAATTTTTCGCATACAAAATGACAATCGACTTCAATGTGCTTCGTTCTCTCATAAAATACTGGATTTGAAGCAATATGAACTGCTGCCTGATTATCGCAAAACATTTTAGTTGGGTGTGTAGAACCATAACCCAAATCTTGTAACAAAGCTCGAAGCCAAATAATTTCACTTGTGGTAGATACCATCGCTCGATACTCCGCTTCAGCACTAGACCGGGCAACGACATTCTGTTTTTTACTCTTCCATGTTACTAAATTACCTCCGACGAATGTGCAATATCTAGTAGTAAACCGTCGATCAATTTGACATCCGGCCCAATCAGCATTGGTATATGCGATTATTGAATTATGCCCATGATTTTTCATTTATATGCCTCTCCTCGGTGAAGCTTTCAAATATTGTAAAATTCGATCAACTGCATTCATATGAATGATTTTTGGCGCATGCATAAAATGACTAACAATACTAACTGCATATGAAATATCTGGGCGAGTAGCTGTCGCATAAATCGGTCTGCCAACTAATCTTTGAAACTGACCAATATTTGATAACATTTCACCATCATCATCTAACTTGCTACCACTATCGATAGGGGTCATAAACGGCTTTACCTCCAACTTTCCAGTTTCGCGTAACAAATCCATAACATATTTTCTTTGATTCATAAATATTTCTTTCTTTGAGTAGGCAACTTGTATTCCCAAAAAATATTTTAAAATACCCAAATCTTTAATAACAAACTTTTTGTGTAAAGGGACCTTTAATTTTGAGATTCCACAATGATCATCACATGTGATTACTAAATCATCAACATAGACTAGAACAATGGTACTACCAAATATACCTTTTCTGACGAAAATAGAAGGGTCAGATGGACTCCGATTCAGTCCCATTGCTATTAAAGTGGAGCTAAGCTTTGCGTACCAAGCTCGGGGTGATTGTTTGAGCCCGTAGATCACCTTTTTCAGTTTGCACACAAAGCCAAAATTAGATTCTTGTGCATGACCAGGAGGTATGCTCATATAAACTTCTTCTCTAAGATCACCATGTAAAAATGTATTTTTTACATCCATTTGAAAAAGCTTCCAATCATGGTTAGCCGTCAGAGATATAAGAACCCGAAATGTACTCATCTTTGCAACATGGGCAAATGTTTCTTTGTAGTCGTCACCATATGTTTGGGTAAATTCTTTAGCTACGAGTCTCGTTTTGTGTCGTTTTACGGTGCCATCACTTTTATATTTAATTTTATATATCCAACGACACCCAACAACCCTTTTACCAAGCGTTACAATCTCTCATGTTTTATTTTCATCAAGGGTCTGCAATTCCTCTTCCATAGCCATTTGTTAAGGCCCATATACATTACCATTAAAATGCCTCGTAATGGTAAGGATGGGTAACTCTTTATAAACCACAGGCTCGATCATTATCCAGTTGATGTGGGATAATATACTCTAACACCTTTTTCCAAACTGGTTTAGAGTTCGCCTCTCGAAAAAAATTTAGGCTCATTCTCACTCAACAAAGCAGCCAAATATGAATAATGAGACCGAGAAACATTATCGTACGTTAAGTAAGATTGTATAGGATAACAGGGGCATATGGTATGTGACAAAATCTTCCAGTTCCGTTGAAGGTTGATGAGTTCGAGCTGACTTGCGGATAATTTGTTGTACAGTCGGTTCAATGGGAGCAATAGTTTGAATTAGTGGAGTTAATGCAGAAGGATTAGGTTGTGTTTCAATTTTGTTTTGTACAACTTCTGATATAATGTTAGGAACTCGTCCATCTGCAAAAACATCTCCATTTACAATAGGAAGAGGTACCAAAAAATCTGACATGTACTTACTCCCCCTATGATGGATCACCATTTTCAGATTTTTCTTGGAAAAAAGGTTCATATTCAGCAAAGCGAACATCACGAGAAACCACAAGCTTTCGACATGACGGATCATAACACACATACCCTTTTTTCGTGGACGAATAACCAAAAAATACACAACGGATTGATCTTGGATCCAACTTATCACGATGCACTGCTTGTTGGTGTATGACGGATCATAACAAACACACCCAAATACCCGTAAATGAGAAATATCAGATTTTGCATTTTTTAAAGCTTTCAAAGGTGTTTTAAAATTAATTACTCTACTTGGGAGTTGATTAATTAGATAGGCTGCTGTAGAAACTTCATGAGACCAATATCGTTTAGGTACATTCTTTGAAACATATGAGCCCTCGTAGTTTCAAGAATATGTCTATTTTTTCTCTCTGCTATTCCATTTTGTTGAAATGTTCCAACACAACTGGTTTGATGAATGATACTGTGGCTGCTGATGTAGCCAGGGAGATGGCCTTTTACTTATTGAGTTCCATTATGTAGTGAATCTATGGCTAATAAGCTAAGGAACAGCAAGGCTATGTTGATCAAAAGAGAAAACCCTAATCACCATGGATGATGAGCTTAGGAGAGAGAGAGGGAGAGAAACAGCTGTTTGTCTCGTTTGGTTTAGTTTTAAGTAAATTAGGACCTCTGTGTAATTAGTTGAAAGAATTGTGTTGTTTCTGTTATTTCTTTTGGACCGTAGGATTAGTTTGGGTTGGGTTAATCTCAGCCATTAGATTCAGCAGTTACTAATTACAGTAACTGCCCCACTACTTACTTTTTCAGTTATTCCTAATGAGTATTTATACTCACAAAATGTAGCAGTTTAGATATATAAGAATATTTGTGTGTGTTTTCTTCATTTTCTTTGCTACTATTGCAAAAACCTAACCTGAACCATATCAAATTGGTATCAGAGCCAACGATGGTAGGAAAAAAGGGTCAAGCATCACAGCAACCTCCAGCCACACCCTTCCAACAAATGAACCAACCTTTAGATCAACCTGAAACCCAAAATACAATGACCACTGATCAGAAATTAGAACAGTTACAGGCATTAATACAGGCCAGTTTACAAGAAACAAAAAGAATGCAGGATGACAAGGTCATTCTGGAAAATCAAATTGCGCAAATGAACTTGCAACTACAGCAAGTCAGTTTTCTTTATAACCAAAGGAAAGAGGGAGAGATGCCAGAAACCTCAGCAAATAACAAAGGATCTTCAAAAACTGGTGATGTTAATTTTTTCCATGAACAACTTTCTACAAATTGTAAACCAGTTAGATTGGATTTCCCCAAATTTTTTGGTGACAAATGTATGGAATGGGTTTATAAGGCTAACCAGTTTTTTAAGTGGAATCAAACCCCAGATAATCAAAAAGTTATGATTGCTAACTTGTATTTTGAAGATCAAGCTTTAATTTGGTTCCAAAATCTTGAACAAACAGGGGGGATAACTAATTGGGAAAATTTCAGTGAGCAGGTTATTAAGAGGTTTTCTGAACACATGCATGAAAACCCATTGGATCTCTTAATTAAACTAAAACAAAGTGGTAGTGTGAAGGATTATAAGAATGAATTTGAACTTATTTCTAACAGGGTTAGGGATTTACCAGAAAAACACAAGTTAGTGTACTTTGTAAGTGGCTTGAAAGAGGAAATAGGCTTAACTGTTAAGATGCAATTTCCACAGGACATTGATACAGCCTACACCATTGCTACTTATCAAGAACAAAAAGTAGGGTTGGAAAAGAAACTTCACTCAAAAACTTTTGCTAACCACCCACTTAGGTTCCCTACCCCTAATTCACAAGCTACTTATTCTAGGGTGCAGAACACTAGTGTGGCTAGTAATCTACCACCTATTAAAAGGCTTTCCCAAACTGAAATGGAAGAAAGAAGAAAGAAAAATCTATGTTATAACTGTGATGAAACCTGGACTAGAGGCCATAGGTGTTCCAAACCAAAAATATTCTTATTACAAGGTGATGAAGGGAAAGAACAGGAAGAAAATGATAGGGAAGAAGAATTCATAGAGGATGAACTTCAAGAAAACCCAGAAATAACTTTACAAGCAATTACTGGAGGAAGTAATGCTTCTTCTATCAAATTTGTGGGAAAAATTAAAGGGCAGAGAGTTGGAATCTTAGTGGATTCTGGTAGTACCCATAATTTTATTGATCCTAGATGGGCTTCCTTACTAAAATTACCAGTTAGACAAGGGGACTTATTAGAAGTTAAGGTGGCTAATGGGGAGAGTGTTGCTAGTGCTGGTAGTCGTGAGAGGGTCAAACTTACTATACAAGGGACTGAATTTATGATAGATTTCTTATTACTACCTTTGGTGGGTTATGATATTGTTCTAGGTATGCAATGGTTGAGCAAGTTAGGGGTTATTAATTGTGATTTCAAAAACTTAACCATGAACTTTAGACGAGATCATAAACTGGTTTGTCTTAAAGGGCTTAATAATAAGACTGAAGTTGCTGAAATCCAATTTTTAGAGGGTAATATTAAAAAGGAAAGAGGATTTATCTTACAATTATATTCTGCAGAAGTGTTACATGATGTCTTTTTTGATGATTTCAAACTTGATGCCCTTTTGAGAGGTTTCCCAGAAGTCTTTTCTGAGCCAAAAGGGTTACCACCTGAAAGGCAACATGAGCATAAAATAGAATTAATTCATGGAACAAATCCGATTTCAGTAAGGCCTTACAGATACCCTTATTACCAAAAAACTGAGATTGAGAAAATTGTTAAGGAACTGTTAAGCAATGGTTTAATTAGAAATTCTCAGTCACCATTTTCATCACCAGTAATTCTAGTTAAAAAGGCAGATGGTACTTGGAGGATGTGTGTAGACTATAGAGCTCTCAATCAGGTTACTGTTAAAGACAAATTTCCTATACCAGTTGTAGATGAGCTCCTAGATGAACTACATGATGCCACAGTTTTTTCAAAACTAGACCTAAGGTCAGGCTACCATCAAATTAGGATGAGTGAAAAGGATATAGCCAAAACTGCATTTAGAACCCATGAAGGTCAATATGAGTTTTTGGTAATGCCATTTGGCTTAACCAATGCCCCTGCCACTTTCCAGTGGAACATGAATGTTTTGTTTAAACCCTTTTTAAGGAAATTTGTGTTAGTTTTTTTTTATGACATTTTAGTCTACAGCAAAAATGACAGGGAACATGAGGATCATCTTAAGTTAGTGCTACAAACAATGTGTGATAATCAGTTTTATGCCAAGAAATCCAAATGCAAGTTTTTTAAAAAAGAAATTGATTATTTGGGTCACTTAATCTCAGAAGGAGTTAGGGCAGATCCTTCCAAAATTAAAGCCATGATTGAATGGCCAAGACCTAAAACTATTAAAGGCTTAAGAGGGTTTTTAGGGTTAACTGGTTATTACAGAAGGTTCATCAAAAATTATGGGGGAATAGCCAGTGCACTGACTGATTTACTAAAGAAAAATGCTTTTTCATGGAGTAAAAATGCAGAGCTGGCATTTGAAAATCTAAAAGTTGCTATTACAACCCCACCTGTACTTGCCTTACCTGATTTTTCTAAGGCCTTTGTTATTGAGTGTGATGCTTCAGGAACTGGAATTGGTGCTGTCCTGCATCAAGAAAGAAGACCAATAGCTTTCTACAGTAAGGCTTTGAAAGGAAAGTTGTTAACATTATCAACTTATGAGAAAGAGCTATATGCTCTAGTCCAAGCTATTACCAAATGGAGGCCATATATTTTTGGACAGGAATTTATTGTAAAAACTGACCACCAGAGTTTAAAATATTTGCTAGAACAGAAAATTGGCACTCCAGCACAGCAAAAATGGCTTTCTAAACTTTTGGGTTACAATTTCAAAATTTTATACACTAAAGGAACCCAAAACAAAGCTGCTGATGCTTTATCTAGAATTGAAAATGAGCCAATCATGTGTCAAGCTTTAACTGTCACCAGTCAATTTAGTGATTTGAGTGAAACAATCAAATTGGGGTATACAACTGACCCAAAGGTTATTGAAATTAATGACTCTATTTCTAAGGAGACATTAGCTTCAATCAAATATAAATGGGTGAATGGGTTACTTTTTTACAAAGATAGGCTGTATATACCCAATGACACAGCTCTTAAACTAAAACTTATGCAATTAATGCATAGTGATCCTCTAGCTTGCCATGTTGGATTACAAAAAACCCTTATACAAGCTTATAAGGAGGTGTTTTGGCCAGGACTTAAAGGTGATTTTAAAAAGTTTGTGGAAACCTGTGACATTTGCCAAAGGTGTAAATATGGAAAAACAAATTCTTTTGGCCTGTTGCAACCACTACCAATGCCAGAACAAGTGTGGTCAGAAATTAGCATGGATTTTATAAATGGTTTACCTAAATCAAATGGATTTAATTGCATCTGGGTTGTGGTTGACAGACTAACAAAGTATGCTCATTTTATACCCTTAAAACATCCTTTTGGAGCTCAAGATTTGGCAAACCATTTTTTAAAAGAAATTTTTAGGCTACATGGAATCCCAAAGAAGATAGTTTCTGATAGATATACCCTGTTTACAAGTGATTTTTGGAAGGAATTGTTCCAATTATTGGGAACCAAGTTACTTATGAGCACTGCTTTTCACCCTCAAACTGATGGCCAAACAGAAATAGTCAACAAATCATTGGAAACTTATCTGAGGTGTTATAGTTCAGACTATCCTAAGCTATGGGTTAAATGGATTTATATTGCTGAGTATTGGTACAACACTACTACCCACACTTCCACCAAAATGTCCCCATTTAAAGCCCTTTATGGATATGAACCCCCCAAAATAATCCATTACCTAACCTCCAAAGAAAATAAACCAGAACTACAACAACTGCTTAAGGAGAGAGATGAGGTGGTTCATACTTTAAAAAAGAACTATTTACAGGCTCAAAATAGGATGAAGCAAAACGCTGACCTAAAGAGGGTGGACAAATCTTATGAGATAGGTGATTTGGTTTACCTGAAATTACAGCCATATCGCCAGCAAAGTGTGGTAAGAAGGAGGAACCAAAAGCTCGCTCCAAGGTTTTATGGGCCCTACAAAATCATAGAGAAAATAGGATCAGTGGCATACAAATTGGAGTTACCAAAGGAAAGTGAGATCCATCCAGTGTTTCATGTATCCCAATTGAAACTCAAAATCAAAGATGAGACGAAATTGTTACCTGATTTACCAATCACAGATGGGTATGGCAGATTAAAAGTTATTCCAGTACAAATATTGGCAATCAGAGAAAAATCCAGGGGTAAGAGAACTTGGGAGGAGGTTTTAATACGCTGGAGTGGTCAAATGGAGGGAGAAGCAACATGGGAGAATTTTAAGAGGATGTTAAATGTTTACAGAGATCTTGAGGGCAAGATCCTTCATAAGGAGGAGGGAATTTGTAGTGAATCTATGGCTAATAAGCTAAGGAACAGCAAGGCTATGTTGATCAAAAAAGAAAACCCTAATCACCATGGATGATGAGCTTAAGAGAGAGAGAGGGAGAGAGACAGCTGTTTGTCTCGTTTGGTTTTGTTTTAAGTAAATTAGGACCTCTGTGTAATTAGTTGAAAGAATTGTGTTGTTTCTGTTATTTCTTTTGGACCGTAGGATTAGTTTGGGTTGGGTTAATCTCAGCCATTAGATTCAGCAGTTACTAATTACAGTAACTGCCCCACTACTTACTTTTTCAGTTATTCCTAATGAGTATTTATACTCACAAAATGTAGCAGTTTAGATATATAAGAATATTTGTGTGTGTTTTCTTCATTTTCTTTGCTACTATTGCAAAAACCTAACCTGAACCATATCACATTATCAGTTCTAAAAATATTAATTTTGGCATCAAATTGATTAATCACCATAGAATGAAAATCCTTAAAAAAGTAGCCACTTCATTTTTTGATTTCAACAAATACAACCAATTAGCACGAGAATAGTCATCAATAAATAACACAAAATATTTATACCCATCATATGAATCAATTGGTGCATCACCCCATAAATCAGAATGTATTAATTCAAAAGATTTGGCGGCAACAGATAACGAGTAACTAAAAGGTTAACAAGTTTTCTTAGAAAACTGACAAACATCACAGACTTTAGAGTCAACTAAAACAGATAAAAATAAATACGATAAAACACGATTAGACGGATGACCAAGCCGCTTATGTAATGTTCGGCTATCCGTCAAGCTAGTATGACATGCTTCAATAGTAGGAGTAAATAAGTAAAGCCCATGTGAATAAACCCCTTCACCAATCTTTTTCCTTGATATCCGATCCTGGAAAGTAACAGAATCGGGAGAGAAAATAACATCACAATTCAACGCATTAGTAATTTTCCCAACAAACATAAGTTGGACCGAAAATGACGGGACAACCAGAGCATCAAAATTATGGTCTTTACTAAAGAAATTAACTTTACCACTCCCCACTACAGGAACCATAGAACCATTAGCAACGGAAACATAATGCTTAATAGAGTTTGTAGTAAATTCAGTTACAGAAAAAGTATCTTTAGTCATGTGATCAGTTGCGCCTGAATCAATAATCCAAGAGTTAACTTTAGAAGTGGAGGTGGTAAGATAAGCTAATAAATTACCTGAAACATGAGTATAAGTAGAAGGATCTCGACCATACGACAGTGACTTGCTAAATTGTTGAATGAGTTGACTTAGCTGATTCATAGTGTTATCTGCAATCAATACACGATCCTTCTTGGCCTTTAGTGAACTAGCTTTCAGATAAGGATGCAGTTCCCAACAACGATCTTTAGAGTGCCCATTTTTTCCACAATGATCACAGTGATAGTATTTAGGTTTATTTTGAAAATTAGTGTTTCCTCTTTAGTTCCAAACATGCCTCATTGGATCATCTTTTTCAGTCAAAAAAACCCTCGATTCAGTTTTTTCCGAAGGAGAAGATAAATATTCAGAATTCATAGTTTTTTCCCGAGTTTCTTCCCTTTGGATGATAGCACAAATACTAGAAAGAGAGGGGAGCTTCGAATCCATAAGAATGCTGCTCTTGATGTGATCATATTCTGGTTTCAGACTACTCAATAGTGAGAATATTTTGTCTTCTTCGGCCCTTTGTGTTAATATTTTGATGTTAGTTGTATGAGGGCGATACACGTTCAACTCATCCCACAACCTTTTCAACTGACCAAGGTGTTCACTAAATGTTTTTTTCACCTTGACTTGCGGTAGCTATCTCAAGTTTGATTTCGAAAACACGAGCTGAATTATTTTGATTGCCATACAGTTCTTCAACAGATCCCCATAACTCCTTTGATGAATTAGAAAAGGTGAAAATTTCAGCAATGTGTGGTTCCATAGAATTGAGAAGCCATGACTTAATAATTTGATCATCGACAACCCAATCCTTATATAAGGAGTCTATTTTGGATGGACAATTTCTACAACCGTTCACAAATCCAAGTTTTTTCTTTCCACCGAGAGCCAACGAGACAGCCCTAGACCATGGTACATAATTCTTGACATACAACAAAATAGAACAAAGCCTCCAACCAGGATTAGCATCATATCTAGCCATATGCGGAAACAATCTGCCGTTTAAGTAAATTTATCACTCAAACGGCCTGAAAATAATTGACCCAATAACACCAAGAAATAGGTCTGGATGATACAAATCTAAGGCCTCCGACCATGCCTAATTCCGAGTTATGAATCAAAAGATACTGTCTTTTTTATAAGACAACATAAAGCTGTAAAAGTTCAAAAATCACTCCTTAAAGAAAATTTCAAAAAAATAAATAAAAAAAATCTGTCAAGATCTACCGTTCTGATACCATGTAGAAATATAAAGACAGAAAACATATAACGAGACAAGATATAACGTGGTTTGGTACTCTGACCTAGTCCACGGGAGAAAAAAGGAGAGTGTTAATTATTCAGAATACCAATAGATATTATTCAGAATACCAGTAGATTATATATAGACCATATAATTGATACTTGTTAAGGTATCAATTACACTATCAATAAAGATTGCTATCAGAAAATATTACAAATTAAATAAATCAACATTCGCAAATAAGTAAATAAATCTCCCACAATTCCCCTTTCTCCAACAATTGGTATATTTATAAACCCAAAATAGTTATGATACTTATGGAGTATAAGAAAAGTAGAGGAACTCTTTAAAAGTATGATCAATTAATCATTTTATAAAAAAAGAATGATAAGGAACTAGAAAAGTTTTTTTTTTTGAAAATTAAGGAACTGGAAAAGTTGTCTTACATAAAGTAGCAACTTGAGAAACTAAAGAAAACAGCTTACATAAAATTGTAAATATCATGAATATTAAAATTTAGTTTTTTCCTTCTTAAAAGTCGAAAAACTAAGTTTGTTTTGGTGAGATTTTGATAGAATACAAAAACAGCTCTACTCTGCTCAAAAGTTGCAATCAAAACTTTAATCCAGAGGTTATAATTGATTTCTAAAGAGTATAAATGTTCCATATATGTACCAATCAGTGCTGAATTTAGGCCGTATTGAATTGTGAATATTCCTATCCAGATTTCACTCTCTAGAAATGGTTTTAGTCTTTTTTATTCTTATTTAGGTTTTGGTCTTTAGAAATGGTCTTTTTTTGGGGTTTAGTCTTTTCTTTAAAGTGTTTTGAAAATTGGTTTTTCTCCTTAAACTAATTTTGGTTTCGGTCGTTTTTTAAATAAATACTATAAAAAAGGGGTCAAATATTTATGTTTTTGTTCATTTGCCTAAAATCACTTTTTCTCTTTAAAATATGCCCCTCAATTCCCCTTTATTCCCGATTGCGATGGTGAGAGAGCTAGTTCTGCAACTCCCTATCTCTCTCCTCCGCCTCTTAGTCTTCACCTCCATCTCTTTCATCTCTTCATTGGCGACAGAAAGGGACTATGTCGTGGTTATCGGAGATTTCTCCGTCTCTGTCAATCACCGTCTCTCTGCCTCTCAATCTTTGTCTTTCACTGAGTCTCAGTTTCTCACTCTATACCCATCATTCGATGACGAAGAAGATTGTGCAGGCAGTGGTATGTGTTTTCGTGTCAGTCAATCCAACTAAGGTCACGAAAACGTGAAATGAGAAAAAAAAATATAAAATTTACATATAAAATAATAAGAACCGGGGAATGAGAAAACTAAATACCACCCATTTTTCCAATAAATGGTTCAAATTAGTTTATCAATATGGGTGTTATATATCGAAAAAAAATGAAGTAGAAGGCTACTTTTTATAGAGCATGTGCGGTGAAAGCGAGTGAAGTTCAGTATCATCGTATATCAATCAAGTACTCGCTATGGACAAGAAGATGATCTACTAGAGGAGGCCTTAGAGTAAGGAAAAGATGGAAAAGAGGAGGAAGAGTCTCTTTTGGTTAGCTAGACCATTTTTTTCCATAGGACATCAAGGCATGTAGCGAACCTTTCCCTTGTAGCCAGCGAAAGGAAACTCTGCATTGCACAATTGCTTTGCTTATTTGAAAGATAAACATATTTTATGATAACTATTATAGATATAGGATATGATTTTTTTTTGGAAATTTTATTTTGAGATATATGCATGTAAAATTATTGTTTTGTTAAAATTACACTAATTTTGGAAGTATTACTGATTGTTAACTTTTATAGTTCTTTTTGTGCTATTTTTTTTAATCATATAGTTAAAGGTTGCTAGAATGGGAAAAAGAAACAATAAACAAAATGAAAGGTTTACACGTGAAACGAGAAATAAATAAATAATTTTTTTTAAATTTACACGTGAAATAAGAGGAAAGTCGGAAACGAAAAACTTTCATGGTTACTATCAAACATTTTGAGTATAATTGAAAATTCTATTTTGAACAATTTTGGTGAGAATTTATTTATTTGTTAAAATGACACTCATTTGGGAAGTATTATTATTATAATTGTTGTAGGATATTATTGACCTCTTGCGCCTTACTCTATTGGGCCTATTTTGGGCTTTCCTAGCATATGTAACCCTACCATCTATTATATAAATACGGTCAGGGTCTCTTGATGTATCTCTCTGTACAATCATATTAATGAATAAACACTTCGTCTGTTGTTTATCATACCTCTCTCTATATCTATATATATATCTATAACGAGCTAATATGTCACACAACACGTTATCGGCACTTTGCTCGCGCAGAATAGGATATACGCTTGCGGAGAATAGAGATTTTTGGTAAACGCACGGATATTGGGTATATATAAACCTTGAGGTTTATCCGGATTTTTAGGGTTTTGCTATATTGACCTTCACCAACATACCGTGCGTAAGGTACCGAATTCAAAACTTAATTTATTCCATATATGTGATCGCACGTATTATTTTATGGATAACTAAAACATGATAAATATCCCGTAGTATATAATCCATGTGTATTAGATTTTGTTACTTGTATGGATAACTATATATGATCGTAACAAAATAACCCAAATTGCATGTATTTGTTGAAGAAAAAAAAACTATGCGTGATAGATTTTTTTTACTGTCTAACATGATCAATCTGTCTATAAAAATCAACTTATATGTAATATGTATAGTGTACTGTAAAATTGTATTTTCATACAAACAAAATCAGTAAAAGACATATAATGGGGTTGTAAATCGGAAATCATGTAATTGTAAAACATGTATTAATTTGTGAGATTAAATCTGTAACAAACTGAAAACCATAGAACTGTTTTGTAATTCGCTGAAACTATTGACTGTGCATGTTAATTACTATAGGACTAAACTGAAACTTGTCTGAAATTATGGACTGAAGCTGTAATAATGCTGTAAATAAATATATATATATATATATATTTTGCTGCATTGGTCCGTCATGAGGCCCATAGACACTTAAACACTATATGCGTACCAGCTGATTACTGGTTATGAGCCAGAAGTCTCATATTAACGCGTGTTCAGAGTGCTTAATTAATATTTTGATTGAGCCGCTATAACGTTCAAAATATGGACCTCTGAAGGGGACATAAGTCGATTATGAATCCCCTGTCTATCATTTGATAGAGTAGCATTGGCAAGCGATCTCTTTACCGCATGATATGCGAAAGTGACATCGCTAAGGCTGTTCTCCCCGTCGTTAGGGAGAGATTTACACGTTACCGTTGATAAGGAATGACGTGAAGTAACGTGACATAACCCACTCAGTCTTAGCTTGATCCCCAAAACTGCACTTAGTGATAAGTAAGTGCATAGACTCCCTCAAGTCTAACTAAATGTCAAACGCATTTAATGACTTTATGAGATGTCGCGAGATCATTTATACCTGCTGCAAAATGCTTGCAAGGATAGACGTCCCTGTCGGACGCCGTGTTCCTGTCGTAAGACGTTGCTTTGGCCGAACCCGCCAAGCAAAGGACGTTGCCGTCGGCCGTCAGTCTGTCGTACTTCCCAAGATATGAGGAAGTTGACCGGTTCTTAATTCGTTCAGCCCCAGAGGTGGTGAACTGAAACTCGTTCGTCCCACGAGATTATAAAGGATCTAGGAGATGTGTGATTCCCCTTCATCCTGAGAATCTTGAAATATCTGTCGATCATGATATCTTAGACGATATTAAAGTGGAACAAGAATGTCAGTGATTACTTGTTCATATAATCGGTGATGATAATATGAACAAATTATGACAGAGAACCATATACCGTTGCCTGAAGGCAACGTAGAATAGACTGGACTAATGGAAACTTGCAATCCAAGTAGACTCCTTAGCGAAAGTGTGTTCGGACCTGTAGCTCCAACACCACCAATGTTAAACAAATTCGTTTATTTGGTTATTCGTAAGGAAAAGTGATGAGAATAATGAGATTGTAGAATGCTCGCCTAGTAGCGGAAGACTTCTCTCACACCTTGGAATTGATTACGAGATGGTTGATTTCCTCGTAATGGACGTTATAACGGTCCCCTACTTTATCAGTTTAGTAGTTTCCCAAAACTGATTATGCAGCATGTGATTGTGGTCACTGTTTTATCTCTATGAGAATTTAGACAAATAGATATAGATGAAGGTCCCTGTGTGACTTAATGTGCTTAAATCAAGTAGTTCCTGACCACGGAACACGATCTCAATTGACTGAGATATTCACTATATGGATTAATATAATCCGAGCGGATGTGGTATACCCGCATAAGTGAGTACTTGATTAGCTTGGGATACTTGAACAAGTATTATGCCCTTGCGTGTTTTATTACGCGATCCATTTTTTGATTTGCCTTCGAGATGAAGGATCTTCGGAAGACACGGTAGTGAATCGGCCTGATGATCGAGTCCCGTAAAGATTGAATCTAAGTCCATGATTCAGACTACACCCAGAAGGTGTTATGACGTTTTAGTCATCATGATGCTAAGTCGTCAGATTCTCCCATGATCGTTCGATCACTAGACATTGATATAGACCCAGTCCGTCCCTGATGAGACGATGAAGAGATATTGAACCATGATGTTCATATCTAAGTACAATAAGCGCATCATTGTACTTGGTCTAATGTGCTAGGACGAATATCTCGTCTGCTGTGAATGGTATAGCTCGACTCAGCATCGCGCTAACACGCTGCCATCGAAATGGCACTAAAGACACATTCCCTTACTTTATGGTAATTTTGGAAGTGGGCTAGTTTATCCCATTTGCATCATCGAGTGTACCTACCCCCTTCGGTACTCGAATTAACGCAACCCTTTTTCGGTTATACCGATGCCGGTTACTTATCAGACCCGCATAAGGGATATTCCTAACATGGTCTGTCTTTACCATTAGAAATAAGGCAATATCTTGGAGGTCTTGGAATGACTCCAAACGAATCACTCTGATCTACCCGTGCTCTATGAGACGACTAGAGAGTGTATATGACTTCAAACTCGTATTAGCCATATTTGAATTACATATGCTCTGTCTCACGATCCAGATAAAACACTTGTCTTATTTGAGGACAACTTGTTGTTATCGATCAAGAGAGACATGACTAGATTATGCTATTTAGCATTTCTTGCCAAAATAAATCTTCACATATGAAGTTTAAGAGCATCCTGTCGAATGCTCGTTTTATTCCACGTTATATTTTCTTGCATACAGTCGTGTGCAAGTAAATGAGGCATGCAGTCGAATGCTCGTACTCTTTCTTGAAATATGAAATCTTTGCACCCAGTCGTGTGCAAGTGAGGGCAGTATCCAAGTGAATGCTTATTGCACTAATTACTACTTAGTCGAAATCCTCGCACCCTGTCGTGTGCAAGTGAGGGGGAGCATCCAGTCGCATGCTCGTGTACTCTTTTTGTCCTTAGACCAAGGTTTTTTTCCCACTGGGTTTTCCTTGACAAGGTTTTTAGTGAGACACGTTCCCATTATATCTCACTTAAGATTGCCGAAATTAGGGGGAGTATCCTGTTGTATACTTCTTACCACTGTGTACTCTTTTGTCCTTCGACTAGAGGTTTTTCCCACTGGGTTTACTCTAGCAAGGTTTTGATGAGACACCTGTTTTGTGGTTGATCCCCTACTACTACCACTGTTGCACTCTTTTTCTTTCGATCAGAGATTTTACCATGGGTTTGCTCTGCCAAGGTTTTGATGAGGCACGCTGTTTTGTGGTTAGTTAATTACATAAAATTTCGACCTATATCATTTGTCTACACAGTTTCTCCTAGGTACCGGTTTTGTCCCACACTGGGTTTTCAGTCCCTAAGCTTTTTATGTGTTTAGCACTGCGAATGAACTCGACTCAGATCGACTGTATGAAGACGAAGAAATCAAGACGTCCAAATGGAGAGTGTTGTAGTATATTATTGGCCATCTTGGGCCTTACTCTATTGGGTCTATTTTGGGCTTTTCTAGCCTATGTAACCTTATCCTCTATTATATAAAGAGGGTCAATGGTCTGTTGATGTATCTCTATGTACAATCATATTAATGAATAAACACTTCGTCTGTTGTATCTTTATGTACAATCATATTAATCATACATTTCTGTATATATATATATATATATATATATATAGCTAATATGTCATATTCTTTTTTATTGTTTTTTTGTTCATCAAAAGGGGGACCAAAAAACACTTGAGAAAAACTATTATTGTGATGGAGCTCCTCCCCTCCTGCTAGGGTTGGGAGTTGGGAGTGAACTAGGTTTTTTTCATTTAATAACTCGTAACTCAAAAACCCACTTTAAAAACAAAAAACAAAAAACAAAAACAATGCGTAGAAGAAACGAAGGAATCGTGTTCAAATCCACCACCTCGTTGAAAATCCCCACACTCTTCAATCCACCACCACCACCACCTTCTAATAATATTCCTCTTATCTTCTCATCCCTTCGCTTTGCCTTGGACAGATTCCGAACAAAGCTCCCTATCCTATGTTCCGTTACGCTCTCCAACGAACCACAAAATGAGAGGGTGCTGATAAGCGAGGTTCTTGTAAGGAACAAGGATGGCGATGAGATGGACCGGAAGGACCTAGAGAGAGAAGCTGTTAATTCTCTTAAAGCTTGCAGGTGAGGTGATGTTGTGTTTTTCTCTTTCTATTTAATAACTCACCTCCAATGTTTTTTTTTTTACTACTATATATACTTTCCTAACTCATATACATTCTTATATTAATACATCCATAGAAAAATATACATTCTTTGATGAGTGCAATAAAAAATCATTTTGATTTTCACACCTGTTGGAAATTCCATTTTTTGTGTCGATCACTAAGAAAATAAATAATCCTTCCTAAAATTGTTTGTTCCCAGTGTTTATCCCTTCTCTATTTCCTACTTATTAGTATTAGTATCCACTTCCATTTGATTCTTTTCTATTTAGAATAAATACCTATTATTGTCTTTTATTATATTTGAATCGAGCTAGAATAATATAGTCACACCATCCTCATTTTTGCTCAATTGGTATAATCTTGTAGTTTTGTTAATTTACGTATTGAGAAAAAAAACTGTCTTTCCCTCCTTTTTAGGTTTTTCTAGGTTGTTTGTTTACTCTTTATTTTTCACCAACCTATTATAGTTTGTAAATTATAAGGCTTCTTTTCCTAACAGATTTTTTAAGTTGATTTTTGGATTCTAGATTTTAAGAATCTGTGTGGGTGTTTGGACTGTCAGATTATTTAGCTATTAAAAAAACAGATTTTTAACCTAAAAAGGCCAAAAAATCTGGATTTTGGTTGGATTTTTAAAGCAGATTTTTGAAATCTGATTTTGGACCAAAAAATCTGTTGCCTAGGCCATTAGATATGCATCGGTTCATTCCCAAAAATCCCACACAAAAACCTAGATAACACTTAGGGTCCGATTGGTAGCAGTTTTTTTTAGCTGATTTTTTGGATTTTAGTTTTGAAAAATCTGTGTGTTTGGATAGTCAGATTATGTAGCGTTTGAAAAGCAGTTTTATAGCCTAAAAAAGCTATAAAACCCACCTCCCTCAAGATCCCCACACTCCTTAACCCTCCTCCTTTAATTCCTCCTCTCTTCTCCTCCCTCTGCTTTGCCTTCGATAATCTCTTCCTCCGCTACGCTCTCCAACGAACCTCAAAACGAGAGCGTGTTGATAAGCGAGGTTTTGGTTAGGAACAAGGACGGTGAGGAGATGGACCGGAAAGACCTAGAGAGAGAGGCTGTGGATGCCCTCAGGGCGTGCAGGTGATCTTAAAAAAAAATACAGAATTGAAACTCAGAAAGCTCAACTCTCTATTTTTACTTTTTTTTATCATTTGAAGCACAGGTTGAGCACTATAAAGTGAAATGTATTGTTTAACATGTTTTAGGGAACTATTTAGCTTTATACAATTAGTCAGGTTCCCTATCAATTTCCATGTTATAACCGTATTATGTTATTTATCTATTGTTAATTTAATCGCCATTCATATTTTATATCTATCATTTAATCTCCATTAGATGTTCATTCCCCAAAATCCCACGCAAATATCTAGACAGCACTTAGGGTCCGTTTGGTAATAGATTTTATTAGCTGATATTTGGATTTTAGATTTTGAAAATCCGTGGGTGTTTGGACAGTCAGGTTATTTAGCTTTTGCAAAGCACATTTTTAGCCTAAAAAAGCTAAAAAAAATCCAATAATAGAAATTCTGAATTTTGGTTGGATTTCCGAAACAGGCATACAACACATGGACCTACTAGCTGTTTTCTTATTCATAAACCAAAATGTAATCGATATTCAATGATTTGGATAACTAAAATGGACGTTCATAAGTTTAATTTTCTTTTCATCTCTACATCAGGCCGAATTCGGCGCTTACAGGGAGGGAGGTGCAGGAGGACGTAAGGAGGATTATTGGGTCAGGTTACTTTTCTTCTTGTGTTCCTGTCGCTGTTGATACCCGCGACGGTATTCGCCTCGTCTTTCAGGTCTCTCCCTATTCCCACCCTTCCCTTTGTATTGTCTAGTATTCTATTTTGGGAAGTTCCCATTCAATTGTCCATTTACATTTTTACCCTTGTCCAAATAACTCTTTAGAATTTTAATTATGAACACAACAAGGGTAGACTTGGGAAAACATGCAAAAAGAGGTGTTATAATGTTCATAATGTTATCCCCAAGTTGGGTGATTCCCAATGCACTACAATAAAATAGGAACGGATGAAGTTTACTTTATTGTCAGATACTTTTGGAATCTTTTGTTTTTGTACATACTCTCGGATTTATTTCAGATTTTTGTTATCAGAAACTTTGGACTTTATTGTCTGAAACCCTAGGAAGCACCAATACGAGTACGAGGTGTACTGGAATATGCTGATTTTGAAATTTTAAGGGTACAACGTGAAGTTGGTGTATTTTTATACAACCTCCGAATGCAATAGAAATTGAATAATAGAGAAAAAAACCTAAAACACTCTCAAAACGTCTGATACATACCTCATGCTATCTCATTGCTGTCATTGTTGTATATGAGTCTACTCTATCTATAACTAATAATATATCCTAAGTAATTTATATTATTGTTAAATATGTAAGTACCCGTCGTGTATCAAAGTATTGGGTTCATGATACGTAGCCGGTACGGGTATTTTTGAACCACCTGTGTTTCATAGTCAGAAAGTATGCTTGTGTTTTCTATAATAAATTGGTAAGTTGAGACGTAGCATCATTCAACATCGATGATAACAAAAAAATAATAATAAATGGGTAGCATCATTGAGCATTGACGATAAACTCAAAATGAACAAAGAACTAATATTATTGAGCATGGGAGAGAAACACAAGAAGAACAAGCAGGAAGCATCATTGAATATCGATATACATATTGAGAAAAATAGGCAGCATCATTGAGCACTTTCACCTAATTTAATTTAACTTAAGTTTTTTTAATAAAGTCTTAAATTATATACTAAATGATCATTTTTCAGGGTCAGTTATTTTTATAAAAAAATAATGCTTCAAAGAAGCTGCAATGTAGTTAATGGCACCACCTTAGCTTTTTACTCTTAAGTGATTTATAATTGATATGTCACATATTTAGTCATTACCATATTAGGCAAGCGTAAATTTATGATTGCCATGTTAAATGAGAAACAAAATCAGACTTAGCTTTTCTTTGTGGTTGCATGGAACTCATACGTTTGTTCTTTGGTATAAGGTAGAACCAAATCAAGAGTTCCAAGGACTTGTATGCGAAGGTGCTAATGTCCTTCCGACAAAATTTGTAGAAGATGCCTTTCGTGACGGATATGGTATGCATTTTATTTTTGTTTCATGACACAATCATCATTTTCTAGGAATTCTATTTCTATCCTTGTTTTATATTTACTTTGAAAATTCATCCAACTCTGGCATGCTGCTGATGGGGGACATGCATTGTTAATTTTGTTGTCAAGTTTTGCAGGAAAAGTGGTAAATATCAGGCGTTTAGATGAAGTAATCAACTCTATAAATGGCTGGTACATGGAGCGAGGACTCTTTGGCATGGTTAGCACTTTGTTTATCTCAATTTAAAAACATGGATTTTTCGGATTTGGAACTGTACTGGTCTTTCAAATTATCACACAGCTGTTAAGTAATTAGAATTTCCTTACATTTTGAAAAATGGTGTAGGTTTCAGGCATTGAGATGCTTTCTGGAGGTATTGTTAGGTTACAAGTTTCTGAAGCAGAGGTTAACAATATTTCGATACGATTTCTTGATCGGAAGACGTAAGAAACTGCTCACATCATTTATATATACATATTACTTAACTTGGGCTCTGTATTTCTTCTTGATTAGAAAACAATCATACATGATTTCATATGCTTTATCTTTATTTAACTAGTAATGTAGTTTTTTCCCTTCTCACCTAGAGGTGAGCCGACCGTGGGGAAGACAAAACCTGAAACAATACTCCGGCAACTTACTACTAAGAAAGGACAGGTATGAAAAAATTCTCTCTTCTTAGTTGATGTTATTTATATCTACATTTTCCGGGCATGAAATTACGAGCTCTTAGTTAACAGACGATGGAGTTGCTTCTGTGTTTTTTCTTTAAATGTTTCCTCGCGTTGTTCCTGTTTTGTTGTTGTGAAATTTTTCTAAGGTTTCTTACACACTTGTTTGCCATGTTTTTTCTCGCCCTCTTTTGACCTATCATTTTACTTCTGTATCAAACAGTGGGTTAGTAATTAGTGTTTTGTTTTCGTGATAAGTGTCTGGTGGTTCTTTCCATTATTGGCTTCTGGCTTATGTCTTTACAATTGGGTTAATTCTTTGGGTACCTTTTGGTGAATTGAAATACCATTTCAGAACTTAGTTATTTCATCTTTCTGGTATAATCAGGAATTTTACCATGCTGTTAAGCTTGTCGAGGTTCTTGTTTAATTTTAAGAGTTTTACTGTATGAAGTAAAAGTATTGGGCTAACTGTAATGATTGTTTAGACATCACTGTTAATTAGTCAAGTCCTTGAAAGTAATTATGCTCCTTTTTCACATTTTTTTTAATATTTTTTGCAAATGTTTATTTCCAGCATTGACAAACAGTAATGACAATTATAGAGTTTTCGAACATTTCTTCCTTATTCTAAGTCAGTTTATTTGTGGAGAGTCTCAGTTTTTTTCAGCATGCCTTAGCTTTCGTATAATTAAAAGTTGTAGAGAGTGCTATCTAACCGATTCATTGATCTGGTTATTTAATTCTTTTGTATTTTGAGTCCAATTTTCCACCTTCTGGAGATTACACTATATTATTTGGTTCACTTGCATTGGTCATTAGCTACGTTTTTTTCTTTCCAAGTCACTTTCCATGTTTTAAGTTCAAACATTGAGTCGCCAAATTTAATAGGTTTTTCTGGTGGTTCTATTTTTTCTGGTTGTGTACTGTTGCTTGTTTATCCTTGAGAAAATTTATACCGTTTGTGGATTTTGTTGCCTAGGTCTATAGCATGCTTCAAGGGAAAAGAGATGTTGATACAGTGTTAACTATGGGCATCATGGAAGATGTTAGTATTGTTCCCCAACCTGCTGGAGGTAACATGATCCACTTCCTAATATAAATAAACCTAAGTTTTCTATTTAAAAAAAACATAGCACTAACAGCTTTTTAATGGAGAGAACACAAAATAGTTTTATAATGATATCAATTGTTCATGTCAGTTTATTCATTAATTATATAAATACTGGAAACTGTTAATATGATATGGCTGCCTGGAAGTTGGCTTGCCATTAGCCTAGTCTGTATCGGACTTAAAGTCTTTCTTACTCTTTGCTCTCAATTTCGGATTATGCTCTGTAATTCTTTATGCATATGATCTTATTTTATCTTTCATTTCCCCTCTTTGTGATAAATTGTGAGGGAATGCAGTGTGTATTGATTTCAAAGGGGGAAAAATTTACCTATGTAAAAACCTTAAAAATGTATTTAGTACCTAATAATTGTTGGCCATTCTCAAAGAAATCTACAAGCATATTAGCAAAATGCTCCTTCTTTGATTATGCAAGCATGGTATCACTGTTTTTACAGTATTGAAGTTTGCGGCTGCTTTATTTTTTTATTTTTATATTTTAGATACTGGTAATGTTGATTTAACGATGAACTGTGTTGAACGTGTGAGTGGAGGGTTCTCTGCTGGTGGTGGGATTTCTAGTGGGTATGTGATTTCATAACTGGCATACTATTAACATTTTTTTATAACGTTATTGATGTTTAACTGGTGATTAAATTTATGTATTGTAGGATAACAAGTGGTCCACTATCAGGATTGATTGGGAGGTGAGACTTTTTGGTAAAAACGATGTTTATTCTTTTAATATGAATCCTGCTTTCTCATGTTATTACATGGCCATAGCTGTCTCAATGGGGTCTCCTCTTTAGTTTTATAACCCCGAGGAATGACACTTTTTGCGTGTGTGTGCATGTCTCAGTGTGTCTGTCAATCCTTGGCATATAGAAGTTTAAAGCTCCCTTCGTTGTGATGGTTATTTATATTAATGCATCACCATTTTTAACAATTAACACTTGAATATAATGAACCTCCACGAAAAGGACAAACTTGTTACATGAAAGTGGTCAGTTTTTTGTTTTAACAACTTTCAAAAGTTCTTTTTTACTTATCTGGAATTGTGGTTTGATAAAGTCTGTCTCGGATCTTGTTACTAAATGCGTTCATAACATATTATATATTTCTCTTTTTGATCCATCTTCCCATACTTCTCTCCTGTAATCAAGGTTCTCTAATTCTTACACTTATGATTGCAGCTTTGCGTACTCTCATAGAAATCTTTTTGGAAGAAACCAAAAGCTTAATGTTTCACTAGAGAGAGGGCAAATTGATTCAATTTTCCGCATAAACCACACAGACCCCTGGATTGAGGGAGATGATAAACGAACATCAAGATCAATCATGATCCAGGTACTTCTTCTCTTTCCAATACGGAGTACTTCTTTACTACATAATTATAATTCTATCAACACATTAGGACATAACAATGCTCGTTTGATAGAATTCAAGAACTCCTGGGACACTTGTTCATGGAAACCAACCGGATAATAGTAACCTGACCATCGGTAAGGTCACAGCTGGCATTGAATATAGTCGCCCATTCAGGCCAAAATGGAGTGGAACAGCAGGGCTTATCTTCCAGGTACTTTGGTGCCTTTTCCTTGAAGTTTTTCTCATTTCTGCTACGGAAATTCCGCACTAGTATCATTTAGTTGATCTTTCGATTGTTTATCCTAAGTCGGAACTATTTAAATTCTACCGATTTAGACCGCTGCTTGTCCTATATGCTCACTGCTTGTTTGTTACTAAAGTTTTGCGCCTAATTGTTTAGACCAGAATGGAGACTATTCTGATGTGATTAAATCTTATATGCTCACTGTTTGTTTATTTATTCAAAGTAGTGTGTTTAGTTGTTTCCGTTTGTAGGAAGACCATTGGTCGATAAACAGATACGGTAGTTGGGTTGGGTTGGGTTAGTGAAAAATTGATTAGATTGTGGGGAGAACAGTTAAACATGATTGGGACATGGCTATGTAAAACGTTTGGGCTTTATTACATAAATTCTTCGACATGCTTTTGACTGGGGATTAATACTGAACAAATGCCAGTTTCTCTGTTATCGATAGAACCTGAGAACTGCCCTTCCGAGTGTTAATTGAAGAAATCATGTAAATTTATTTATATAATAAAGTTTATATAATATATACATGTATATGCATCCACATGTTGGTATTGTTCCATGGTTGGTTATTATGTAATGATGCTTCTGTCTGTGTCTAATATCGAAAACACGATAATGCTCTGGTGTTAGGAATTTGAATGTATTTAGGAACACAGCTTAAAGGGGTTGATTGTTTAATGAAAAAGTTCATCTTGCTTCTGATTGGTATTTTTTATGAGAACTTTTAAGTCCACTTGAAGAGTCTCTAAAGACTGTTATGTAGAGTAGTGGTCCATAACTGCTTTTGGCAACTGTCCAATATGGTCTAAGGTATACCTTTGGATATTGTTTATTGTTATGGATTATCTTTACCTTTTATAAAAAAAAAAATCTTTATGGGGAATGATCTCTTTTGAGTTTGAGATGTGGGAACCATATATTGTTAACATTTGACAATCCATTTTACAAAACTTGTCCTGTTACATCCCTGGCTATCCAGTTCAAATTACTTTAATGTATGATCTTGTAAAGTTTTGGACATATAAGAACCTATTGGGTTGCTTTTTTGTATGTTGCCTTCTTTTTCTTAGAATTATGCCAATCTTTGTATTGATTGGTTGGATCATACCCCTGAATATTGCTAATTGTCTTTCTTGTAAATTAGTGTCAGATCCATCTCCTTAGCCATTGAAAAGTAGTAGAATTAAGTCAGAAAAATTCACCTGAGAAAACCACTTTTTTAGGCTGTCTTGTTTCCTGTTTTCTATTTTGTTTACTTTTTTTTAATTACGTTATTGCCAAACGTCTATCATGGAAGAGCCACTTGGGGCCAAACCAGCAAGGAGACCCAACTTTTAGTATATTGTTGTGTAATGAGTTAAATTTATACTCCATGAAAGAAAAATGAACTACTCATTGATTAGTATGCAAAAATAAAGATTTTCTTATGTAAAGAAGCCTAGAGGGTCCAACACGTAATCTTATTGTACAAGATTACATGAGAAGTAATACTCGACACAACATTGGTACATAATCTGTCTTTATGTGTGATGATGCAATAGTGAATCAAAAATCTTTTCAAGAGCAAAATATGATTCTGTTTAAAACTATTATATATATAAACACACACATAATGTGTGCAGGCACATTATATTCTCCGTTTTCTTTTAATATGAATCTATGTTTAATGTTTTGTTTGCAACTCGTCATTTTCAGCATGCTGGTGCTCGTGATGATAGAGGAAATCCCATTATCAAGGATTTCTATAGCAGCCCACTTACTGCAAGGTTGATGAATTAGACTGATGCTATAGAATATTTATTAAAACCATCAATAAACACACTCTCTTAACACATTATTACTGCAGTGGCAACATAAATGATGATACCTTACTCGCCAAGTTCGAGTCCGTATACACCGGCTCTGGTGACCCTGGTTCTTCGATGGTTAGTTCCTGTACCTTCGACTATATTAGATTTTTACACTGTCTTTACATCTAGTTGATCCCCCTGGCCATATTTGCAGTTCGTATTAAATATGGAGCAAGGACTTCCTGTATTGCCTGAGTGGCTGTTTTTTAATAGAGTCAACGCTCGTGCAAGGAAGGGATTGGATATTGGCCCAGCTCGCTTTCTTTTGAGGTAAATAGTCTCCACTAACCTTGTCTTTTATTTTTATTTTCTTTGGTTTGGATACTGACCCAGTTCATTTGGCTTTTACGTAGTTTATCAGGTGGTCACGTGTTGGGCAATTTCTCTCCTCACGAGGCATTTGCAATTGGTGGAACCAACAGTGTCAGGGGATATGAAGAAGGTGCGGTTGGATCTGGACGGTCTTATGCAGTTGGTTCTGGCGAGGTGGCTTTTCCGTTGGTATGTTTGAGTTTTTGTTACTTTATTCTTCCAAATCCATTTATACATCTGTGGGCATTCCTTTTCTTTTTTGGGTCTTTTTCACGTGTTCAATTGTGTACTCTTCATTTGTTGCTTTGTTTTCATCAAAAGAATTGGTACCACAGAAAAGTGGCTAAAATCTCAATACACATGGTTAATTCTGAATGACTTCAAGGTTGTCAAAAAACAAATGTTCAACTTGTTGTGCATCCAAGCCTTATGGTGTGAAGCAGGTCTTCGCCGATAGTGGATAGATATTAAGTTACTGGATTATTGGGTAATCAGAATTGTCTCGATTCTCGACTACCAGTTTGATAAAATGCACTGATATAAACAAAGCCACTTTTGGGTGTAAATCTGACTAGTTTGAACTTGGTTTTATAACATCTGTTGATGTCAATTTGGATTTGTATCCTTTTTCTTTCATACATATCTTCCTCTCCAGTTGCTAGCAGTATTTTTCCCCTTTTCAGTTTTCATGAATTATATTGTACCTGCTCTGTATCAGTACTAATTTGTCGTTTCTTTTTTGCAGTTTGGACCATTGGAAGGGGCTCTCTTTGCTGATTACGGGACTGACCTTGGCTCAGGTCCAACTGTGCCAGGTATGTTTTGCTTCCTTTCTGCAATTTTGTATATTGTAAAAAAGAATTAGTTATATTTGTTCTGAGCAATATGGTCTGTCCTGCATGAAAAGTCATATGTTCCGTTTTGTAAATACAAATCATATGCTATATCACGCCTGCACTTATAAATCTTTCATTAAATACCCTCAAGGAGATTAGGTACTTAAATATCTGCTTGTATATGACACATCAAGTTTTGAAGAAGTTGATGTGCCAAGATTCCCTGTTCGCATGGTTTTTTATTAGCTGACCGAATTTGCCCTTTCCGCATGGTTTTTTAATGGGCTGACAAAATCAATGTCTTTCTTTCTTACTCCCTCCGTCCCATTTTAATGGGGCAATATTCTATTTCGGGATGTCCCAATTTATTGGGGCACTTACCTTGGTAAACAACTTAATCATCATTTACTACACTATCCCTATTTCTAACATTTAGTCATTTAAACCAAGATAAAAAGTAAAGGCAAAAAACACATTTAATATAATGACAAAGATAATGATTATGCCCTCTTAATAATTTTCAATCCCCGTAGCGCCCCAATAAATTGGGATGGAGGGAGCATAATTTTTCTTCAGTTTTTTAGTTGTAAAATGATAAAATAAGCTTTCTCACTATCTTTAGGGGATCCTGCCGGGGCAAGATTAAAACCTGGAAGCGGATATGGCTATGGGGTTGGTGTACGTGTGGACTCACCGTTGGGACCATTGCGACTTGAATATGCTTTCAGTGATAAAAGAACAGGGAGATTTCACTTTGGTGTGGGTAACCGTAATTAAGGTAGGTCGTCAAATTTTTGTGAAACTCTTTTCGATGTTCCAGGTTAGATTTGGTTGTTTAAAGTTTTCCTGTCCTAAAATTTTAATGTTGTATATTAATGGAGTCCTAAATCTTTGCTAAATCCCCTGTCAGCTCTATCGGGCTACCTTTCCTTTTATTCTTTACTGAATCTTTTTTATGTGTATATTAATGACGATTTTTCTCTATGCTCACGACTTCTACCTTCTCTCGCATACTCTCGTCGAAATATCGTCCACACACACTCTCGCATAATCTTTTTTTATCAAGTGTAGTTTTTTGTTTAAGTTTACTCTTTCTATATCGTCCACACATTTGGATTCATTAATCATTATAGACAAAAGTTGTGTTTAATGGTAAATGAAATTTAAAGAAGATAAAGAAGAACATTATTGAGGTGCTTAGTGCTAATAACACTGAATGTTTCGGTGGTTTTAAAGTATAATGTTTTACTGATTATTTGTCTATCACTCCATTGTAATTATTCACCTAACCTGACGACACTGTATCATCAACAAGCTAGTAGGAACTAGGAAACAAATTAAAACTTGATGTTGGAAAATTTTCATCTTATTATATTTTAAAATCCTTTGATGACAGTTGCGATGGGTTCATAACAAAATTCCAATTCAAGTCCTGGGAAGATGAATAGTTTTTTATATGGATCTCGGAAAAAGAAACTATTTGAAGTGCTAGACTCATCTCTTGTTGTTCTAGCAGAACCGCAAAACAATCAACTGTAAATGCCTCTCTGGCTCTTGAACAGCAGGAAAAAGATATATAAGGGCGAAACATATGCATGCAAACTATATGCATCGTGAGAATTTCTGGAAGGGCTCCCTTAATTGGGTAAAGCCCTATAATAATAATAATAATAATAATAAAAAAAAAAACTATATGTATCGTGAAGAAGCCCATGCAAATTGGGAGCTGCTTGTAATTATTTGTTTCAGAGAGTTTTTCTCATGTTTATGGGTAAGCGATAAAATAAGATTACACTGTTGTGTCACCTTATAAATAATATTCCACATAATATTCTGCTGAAATATAAAAGTAATGCTCCTCCATTAACTATACTACGGAAGTGTTATTTTTGTATAGGCGTCGTTTTTTTTTTTGTTTTTTTTATGGTAGTCTATTGGATCTTTCTATTTTGCGAATTCATGATAAGATTTTAAATTCTTTAATTTTGAAGTGTAGAAGAAAAATTAGAAATTGTGGTATAATATTATTAGTTGCTCTAATTTCAAAATATATTAAATGGGTACACTTTTAAAGGACTGCAAAAACAACAAATTGTAATGGAACGAGAAGTGTATCATGCTATACGTGCACTCGCATTCTTCGTATTATTATTCCACATTTGAATCTATTGGAAATGAACTCAGGGAAGTAGGTTTTAACTTTTAAGGATAAAAAGGCTAAAAATCTAAAATCTGGAATCTTTTTAAAATCTAAAATCTTGAAACAGATTTTTAATTACTGATTTAGAACCATTTTTTTTTTGCCAAACATAGCCGGGATCTGTTGTTAATGGGCATAAAACTAGTATCTGATGGTAAATGCTTATTAGTGCATACGAGAAAGCTGATCAAATGCAAGCAATGATCATAATTCATAACTAGTAAACCACAATATCATTTTGTCAACGCCATGTTGAGATTGAGACTAATTACAGGTTATACATAGAAGAATCATTTATTAGTACATAAAAACATACTTAATTATCAAAACACTGAATTTTAAACTTTTGTTTAAAATTTAATACATATAATTTAGCATCATATAACATTAAAATTGAAAACAAATAGTAAAAAGAAATAGCATCATATAACATACATACTAATTTTTAAAAGTATTTTAGAGTCCGAATTTTTAATAGTTAAATAACACCTATGAGTACATATTCATCATTTCCTCGTTATACATGAAGTTATTAAGTTGAGGGCCGCCTAACAAAATTTGCTTATGCACGGTTCATAAATCATCACTAATACGGTGAAACCATTCCCGTTGTGGTTGCTCTTACACATGCTTTGATGTCTCTTCTCGTAACATAACATGATGACCATAGTTACGGCATTCCGATAATTTTAAAAATCCTTCGTAACGTATCTTTTTTTTAGTACAAATATTTTAAAATTATACATTTGACATCACATAAAAATATATTGGCACCGCTTAAAAGTTCTATTTAAAGCTATTCACTTATGGAAAAAAATATTCACACAATTTTGCCACTCTGTTGCACACTCTCTTACATGTATTGCACACTCCATTACATGTATTGCACACTCATTTATATGTATAATAATATATTTTTAAAAAATACATTTATCCCTCTAAATATATATGTATGGAGTGTGTGATTTATATATATATATATATTAGTAATACTATATTTAATAAATTTTTCATTAACTAGTGAGTGTTGCAGTTGTATGCAAGTTGTATGTCTAGCATCACCCATTGCACACTCACTTACATGTATAATAATATATTTTTGTTAAAAAATACATTTTTATCCATTTAAATATACATGTATGCAGTGTGTGAGTTATATATATATATATGGGAGTGGATATCAACTTGGACAATGTTTTGGAAATTATGGTAAAATTTAAAAATTCAAAACATGTCATTATACATCTCAGGAAAAAAAACAAGACGCATATTTGTGTTACCGTCGTGAAACCGTGGAGATTTGCATTAATCAAATCTTGATTTGCAGCGTTTTTACAAAAAAATGTCCATTTGAGTGTTTTTTATGGTGTTCATATATCCTCCCCCCCTACACACACACATATATATATATATATATATATATTAGTAATACTATATTTAATAATTTTTTTTTTATTTTTAATTAATATTTAAAAATTATCTTAAAGTGGTACTGTACTCCAATTATTTTATTTTTATTTGGGTTTTTAGTAAATTGAATTTTTATTATGTTGAATATTTATATTTTGATTTATCAAATTATATATTGTGTTTTATGTATATTTGGAGGGATAAATATGTTTTTAATTAAATAGTAAGTGTGGAATTTATGTGTCTATCATATCTATTCTCTTATTTATATTTTGGCATCCCCATTTGCACTTACCGGTTTCTCCCGTCATAACCTGTTTTATTTAAAGAAATGGATGGTTTCGAAAGTGTCTACGTGTCTAACATGTGGATTAAACAAAAGATCACCGCAATTCCATACTTGGTGACTTGATAAGCTTTCTCGCTATCCATGAGGTAAAATATCAAAGGTCAGATTTTAATTAATAATTAATTTTAAATAAAATTAAATAACTTTGTTAAGTTATAAATAATTGGTGGGGAGAACCCACTTTTATTGATGAAATGTAGGTAAAATACCCTACAGAAATTAAACCAAGTAGCAATACTGTGTGAAACTCAAATAACGAGATCAAAACGAAATAACAGGATACTATTACATCCAAATGAAATTAATGAAACATAATACTCCTAATTCTGCAAATCAGGAGTCAATAGACTGGCGAAGAGAACTTGAGGGACTAAGACTGTAAAAAGATGTAATAATTTCACAGGTGTCTTCTCCACCTCTTCATTTCCAGTGAGTAGTTGAACCAAGAGAGAGAAAAACCCTTTTACTCCATTTTCATCGCCTTCTTAGGTTAGAAAAACCTTTAGCCTCAGTTAAAACAATCACTTTTAAAATATGAGGAAAATCATCCAAACAATTAGAGAAGATGTTACCCTCCCAATTTGCAAGAAGATCAGCAGCCTTATTGTCTTATCTGGCCACGAATTTGAACAGGTAATCACCATCTTTTAACAAGGTTTTAATAAGGTTTAACAGTTCTATAATCTTCCAAGGGCACTTTTGTTTACCCTCTATAATTTTAATTAAAACATGTGAATCACTCTCAATAATAATATGTTTTTTTGGTGAAATAAGTAGACCATAGTATAGGGCTTTAAACTCTGAAAAGAGTGCTGAAGAACTAATTATAGATCTAGAAAATCCTTTAATAAAAACACATTTTTCATCCCTTATAAGACCTCCAATAACATTTATGACATTTGATTGTTTAAAACAACCATCTATATTAAGCTTTTGAAACCCAATTGGAGGATGAAGCCACTTAATAATAGTGGTCTTATCAATATACTTCTTAGCACTGGAATTTGAATAAGAGAAGCTCTTCTCCTTATAGCCAGATAGAATAATCAACTCTTCAGCTTTCCTGATAATATTACTGGATTTCATTTTGATATTATCATATTTGCAAGAACACCTGGATTTCCAAATTAGCCAAATAATGATAGAAGGAAGAACCTGACAAATTTTTTTCTCAGAGAAATATTGATATAAGACCACCAACTGTTAATTCTGCCCAATAAAGAATTGTTTTGAATAAGTATCCCTCATTTTCTCTCAAAGAATTCCCAAACTTCATTATCTATTAAACCAGTACTAAAGAGATGATTGAATGTTTCTTCTGAATTTTTACAGCAACCACACATAGAAGCCAAACTAATATTAAATTTATGCAGGTTGCAATCCAAGGAGACTGCTTGATTAAACAGCTTCCACATGAAACAAGATACTTAAAGGTATCATTCTGTTCTAAATAAAGGCACTTCTCCAATTAACTGAACCTACTTTTCTAGAAATTTCCCATGCTGAATTAATAGTAAAATACCCAAGATTAGTAGGTTTCCATATAGATACCCCATTGCCAGATATAATAGAATTACTATCTGTCAATTCTCTAACTTGAAGCATTCTGCACCAAGTATTAGAACCTCCTTTTATAGGGATGTCTTCTTCTTGTTTATTTTTACAGTATTTAGCTTTCAAGAATTTGGTCCACAATGAATCTTTGGTTTTAAACTTCCACCATAGTTTCATTGCAAATGCTGTAGATATATCCTGAAAACTTTTAATATTTAATCCCCCTTCTTTCACTGGAGTACAAATTTTGCTCCATCTAATCCAATGGTACTTGTTTTTACCATTTTTGTTACCCCATAAGAAGTTTGACAGCAATTGATCTATTCTTTTAATCACTAGAATAGG
The DNA here is from genome assembly GCA_963920805.1 of Primula vulgaris. Classification (NCBI taxonomy): domain Eukaryota; kingdom Viridiplantae; phylum Streptophyta; class Magnoliopsida; order Ericales; family Primulaceae; genus Primula; species Primula vulgaris. The sequence goes on from OY987214.1 coordinate 18,922,536, forward strand.
AGGATTCATAGCAGCCAAAGTATAGATAGGTATAGATTGTAAAACATGCCTAATTAATATTAATTTACCACCCAAATTGAGCCAATTACCCTTCCAAGTAGACAGCTTACTTCTCACTTTTAATATAAGCTCATGAAAAAGAATACACTTTTTATGACCAGAATATAATTTGCATCCAAGATAGGAAAAATGAGGATTCTTACTAGTTATAGAAAGCACTTTGCAAATCTTAGCTTTCTGTGTTGTATTCACACTTTTTGAGAAGTATACAAAACTCTTGTCTAGACTGATTTCCTGACCAGAATCTTTGTTATAATATTGCAGGGTATTTCTTATCTTCCTGACAGAATGGAGGTCTGCTGAACTAAAAATAAGTAAATCATCAGCAAAAGCAAGGTGAGTAATAATAGGACTTCCAATAGGTGATTTAAAAGCTGACCATCTTTTGTTATCAATTAAGTCATTTAAATTTTTGCTTAATACTTCAGAACATAATAAGAAAAGACTAGAAGAGAGAGGATCCCCCTGTCTCAGGCCATTTTTAGGAATAAGAAGCTCAGTAGGGCTGCCATTTACCATAATAGAAGTCTGGTTTCCAGAAATAATTCTCCATACTAAGTCTATAGTCTTCTCAAAGAAACCCATTTTCCTTAGTGTAGAAGTTAGAAAATGCCAAGAAATACGATCATAAGCTTTTTTCATATCTAGCTTTAGAGCTATGTTTTTACCACTTGTCTTTTTGTTGAGAGTTGATATAAATTCCTGCGCAAGAAGAATATTGTCCACAATGTCTCTTGATTTAACAAATCCACTTTGATTCTCAGAAATAATACTAGGAAGAATAGTTGCAAATCTAGAAGACATAATTTTTGAGATTATCTTGCTACAGAAAGTACATAAACTGATGGGTCTGAATTCAGCAAACTTCTTTGGCTTAATCTTCTTTGGTATTAGAGCAATAATAGTAGTGGATAGAGATTTAGGAAGTAGATTCCCCATGAAAAATAGAGTAATAGCTTTGATGATGTCTTTTCCAATAAAATCCCAACAAGATACAAAAAACTGACCTGTAAAACCATCTATTCCAGGAGAACTTGATCTGCTTAGATTAAAGACAGCTTCTTTTATCTCTTCATTAGTAGGGTCTTTATCTAAAAAATTATTAACCTCTGTAGATATAAGTTTAGGAATTTTTTCCAAACTATTATAAACATAAGAAATAGGATGGTCTGCTGCCAATAAGCTTTTGAAATAAACAATAGCCTCTTTTTTTAATGATCTCTGGGTCTTTAGTGCAAGTACCATCTTCTTTTTCTATTTCACCAATGCCACTCTTTAATCTTCTTTTCTTCACTATACTGTGATAGAATTTAGTATTAGCATCCCCAAGTAAAGCCCATTTCAGATTAGCTTTTTGAGCCCAAAATTTTTCTTCAATGCTTAGTTTAGCTTTTAAAAAAGCTTCCACTTTATTAAGCTCAGTTCTGTTAACAGGTGTTGGATCCATTTCAAACTGCTGCTCTGCTTTTAGAAGAAGATCTTCAGCTTTGATTATTTCTTGGAATATATTCCCAAAGGTATTGTAGTTCCACTCTTTCAATCTCTTTCTAGTAGCCTTTAGGTTAGCTGCAAAATTATCTAATGCATTAGAATTGGAACAAACCCATACTTCTTTAACTGAATTAGAAAAGTCTTCATGATCTACCCAGAAATTTTGAAATATAAATCTTTTTAGACTATTGACTGGAACTACCTGTAACTTTAATCATAACGGACTATGGTCTGAAGTAGCTTTGCTTAAATGATCAAGATAAATATTGCAGAATAAATTTGCAAACTCTTGATTGAAAAGAATATTATCTATTCTTTCAAAAATTGCATCCACCCCACTGCGTTTGTTCCACCAAGTGTATTTAGAGCCACTATAGGTAGATTCTGTAACACCCAGATTGGTAATACAAGATAGGAAATCATTAGCAGAATTAATATTAATAGGTAGACCCCTAATCTTATCTTCCTCATTAGAAATAGTATTAAAATCCCCACCAATCAGCCAAGGATTAGTAGGGAAAGAATTTCCTAAGAAATCCCAAAGAGCTTTTCTTTCAGCTGCTGTGCATTTAGCATAGATCACTGTAATTTGAAGCTGAAGACCCAAATAATCAATAGTAACTTCCAAATTAACAGGTTGGTTCATTTGATTAATAATAGAAATGTTAATCTCTTGCATATAAAAGATCCACATCTTATTATCTTCATGTACCAGAACTTCATCGAATCCAAATTTTCTTTTATAAAATTCAACTTTATCAAGATTATTCTTAGGTTCTAAACAAACTAAGAACATAATATGGTGTAGTTTACAAAGCTTAATGATACGCCTAGTGGTAGATTTATTTCCCACTCCTCTAATATTCCAAAAGAGTGTATTAATCATTTAAAACTTTTCTTAACCCCTACATTAGAGGATCTCAAGATCATAGCATCTTTAGCAACACTAGTTGAAAATTTTCCCAAATTTCTTTTGTTTTTAGGTGTTTTCCATTCTCCTTCTTCTGGAATCTTTGGAATTTCTCTAGGAGATAATCCTAGATCAATTCTCAAGTGTTTAGAAATATCAGGAGCATCAATTAGATTAGAATCTCTCATTGTCACATTTTCATCATAGAAAGGTGTGATCTTTAAAGGACTTAGAGGTGGTTCACCTGTAAATATAACCATCTCAGTGTTAGGATTACCCACTTCTTCTCTTTCATCTTCTATTAACACATTTATTTTTTCATTTGCAGTGATTTCTGCAGTTGGCTTAGCTGCTGTTTCTTCAGAAATTCTTGCCTCCTCTCTATTAAAGCTTTTTGTAACCCACTCTTTTGTGCTTATTTTATTTTGGGATTTGTAATAATTGGCCTTTTTGTTCTTATCTTTGGCTTTTTCACCATTTACTTCTGTCTCTTTTGCTGCATTTTTCCCTTTCTCAGAGTTTTCTCCTTTGCTTTCTTCTTCTACTATATCTAATTTAGTGAACTTACAGGCCTCTATAGAGTGACCTATTTTGAAACACTGAGAAAAATATTTTGGTACTTCTTCATATTTGCAATATTGCCAAAAACCTTCATTATTCCCATAGTTTATTCTTACTCTATTTATCAGTTCTTTCCTTAGATTAATTTCTACGCAGATTCTGGCTAGACCAGGTCTAGTCAGTTTCGATGTAGGTTTATCTACTTTAAGAGGTTTTCCGAAAGCTGAAGCAATACTGAATGTGCTGCTTTTGTTGTATAGATGAATAGGTAGTTTAGACAAAGAAATCCACACAGGTGAAACTGGAGATTCTTTTTCTGGACTAAAATCATAGGACCATTTAAAGGTTCTCATTGGACTATTGTCAATGTACCAAATTTTCCGCATCCAAATTCGTAGGAAATCTTCTTCATAGTAACAACGAATTAAAATGTGTTTTGAATCAATAACTCTAATGTGATAATTGGCTTTCAAATCCATAGAACTAAACGTTTTACGAATTACATCTATATTAGGCTTACCGTGTGAGAATTTCCCTACAATAGTATATTTGAAAGGTTCTGATAGGGTTTTAAGATCATCAACTGAATAATGAATCATTGGTTCTCCTTCATAAGATTCGATTTCTTTTACTGGAACTTTAGGTGTCACGGATTGGGTTTTTAATATAGAAGCGAAGGATTTAGAAGCAGGTGGGTCTGGGGAGAGGGTTTGGTTAGGATCGGGTGGTTGAATATCGGTCATTTTATCGGCTGCTAGGGTTTTTCACCCTAGTAGTCTCTCTCTTTCTCTCTCTAATAACTTTGTTAAGTTAATAGACTAATATGAAGGTTAAATTTAAGTTACAAATCTGTCTTTTAACATGCAATTAAATAATGATGTGTAAAAGTTAATATTGTTATAATTAACACAAGTATTGTGTATGCTCTTAGTTAAAAGAAGTATCGAAGGAAATTACAGCAAAGGAGACACACAAGAATGAATAATGATACCCTAGATGAAAGCCAATGGATTTCTTGATGGGAAAGATAAAAAAGAAAAGTAACATAACGACATGAAAAAGTGCCAATCCGCACAAATATGTTTAAAAAGTATGATAACAACGTATATGCGAACTAATAGAATGTAGCTGGTCCAGTGGTTACAATTTAAAAGCCTTACCTGTTATCCTATGCTTACCATCACTGTATAAATTCTGACAAGTAGAAAGTGAGCTATTAAGGGGAATTATTAGGAAACAGTCGATTTATATGACCGGTTCACAACACGTTTGTATAAAAAAAATATCAAATGGATAAAAATAAATAAAATTTGATTAATATTTAAGTTTAGGGTAGGTCCCCATAGGGCTATATATTTTTATTTAGATTTTTAGTGTGTTGTATAATTTGTTTTTAATTTATCAAATTCTAATTTGTTGAAAATAGAAAAAATAAATTAGTTATTGAAAAATATCATTTAAACATTAATTTTCTAATCTACGGTGGTTAAGCTGAATGTATCATAAACAGTCAAATAAGCCGACTGTTCCAAATAAACGCTCTTATTAAGAGTTATTGATTAACAAAAAATGCTCGGACCTACAGGTGCAAAATATTTCTAAGGGAATCGTCAACATAAATGCATCTGGCAGGTCTTTGAGACTTAAATTGTTAATTAGCTACGGACTTGGCTAGTTTTTCTATTAAATCCGTTCGAATATGTATATATTGTTTGGTTACGTTTTCCAAATTTAAAATTAATTCCGACGTTAAGCAAACAACAAATTAGCCCCAAATCGAAAACTAATTCACACAACATAACCACTTATTACTTTTGATAAATTTTACTTGCCGCATATGGACATTTTACTGAACAAGTTTTTGTATACCCAAAAATAAATTAGCCCTATAATATATAAAATCAAGACCTTGCATATTTTTTGATTAGTACATGTTTTATTATTGTTATGGTCATCGATTTGGTTCACATCATCTAAGTATAATGGTACTCGTGTTGGAGCAGATACCAGATGAATAACCCTTGTTAATTAACTTTAGCTTCATACCAATATTTATTCATAAATAGACAATACAATTTGAGGTGATTTGCGTGGTAACCGTTCCTCTTTCCAAAATAAACAATTAGTCACAAAATTCTTTTATTTTTTACATATAATCGAATAGATGGCATGTCAGTTCTCAAGTTTCAAATGAGAAACACTAAACGATGCAATGAATTAGTAGTATGAAACTAATGGTAAAAAAGAGACAAGGCCGTGTGTTTGCAAAACTGAGGACAAGACCTAGACAAGAAGAGCTTGGTTTACTCACACAACATATTACTTTTCCCTATTGTTTTTAATTCCCGTGTTGTCTTGGGATGCATAAAGTATACATATGTAGTTGTATTATTTAGTCCAGTGGTAATTATTCTGAAATATATTTGAAGAAAAGAAAAGAATAAAACCCTTTTTACTATTATCAAATTCCATTAATTTCTGAAATGTATAAGAGCAAACACTTCTCTTAAATATTACTTATATTTTGAATGAAAACATGAGTTTTTATTTTTATTTTACATGACTACTTTACATTTATATAATTATTCAGCTTTCTTTCACTTCCTGTTAAAGAAAGAAAATTAAACGTTGTTTTTGGTAAACTTCCTCAAATTTTGAGGAAAAGTATGGTTTGAGAAATCTATAATGGTTGCTCTGACGGAGTTTCCATAATTTTAGATATGTTATGTGATATATTAGCTAGATATATATATATGGAGATACAAGTATAGAAAGATAAAAGAGTCGTCTTTTATTCATTGATAAGTGTAGGGAGATTACATCAAAAGACCCTATAACCCTCTTTATATAATAGAGGGTAGAGTTACATATGGTAGAAAAGCCTAACATAGACCCAAGTAAAGGCCCATAGAGTAAGACCCAAGATGACCAATAATATCCTACAACACTCTCTCTTTGCACGTCTTGATTTGTTCGTCTTCATACAGTCGATCTGAGTCATGTTCATTCGCAGTGCTAAACATATAAAAGCCTTAGGGTCCGAAAACCCAGTGTGGGACAAAATCGGTAACTAGGAGAAACTGTGTACCCGAATGATAAAGGCCGAAATAACATGTAAGTAACTAACCACAAAACAGTGTGTCTCATCAAAACCTTGCCAGAGCAAACCCAATGGAAAAATCTCTGATCGAAGAAAAAAGAGTGCAACAGTGGTAGAAGTAGGAGATCAACCACAAAACAGCTGCCTCATCAAAACTTTACTAGAGTAAACCCAGTGGGGAAAAAAAATCTAGTCGAAGGACAAAAGAGTACACAGTGGTAAGAAATATACAACAAGATACTCTCCCTAATTTCTGCAATTTTAAGTGAGATATGATAGGAACGTGTCTCGCTAAAAATCTTATCAAGAAAAACCCAGTGGGAAAAGACCTTGGTCTAAGGACAAAAAGAGTACACGAGCATGCGACTGGATGCTCCCCCTCACTTACACATGACAGGGTGCGAGGATTTCGACTAAATAGTAATTAGTGCAATAAACATTCACCTGGATGCTCCCATTCCCTTGCACACGATTGGGTGCAAGGATTTTATATTTTAAGAAAAAGTACGAGCATTCGACTGGATGCTTCATTTACTTGCAGACTCATGGATGCAATAAAATCTAACGTGGAATAGTATGAGCATTCGACATGATGCTCCTAAACTTCATATGTGAAGATTTATTTCGACGATAAATGCTAAATAGCATAATGTAGTCATGTCTCTCTTGATCGATAACAACAAGTTGTCCTCAAATATGACAAGTGTTTTATCTGGATCGTGAGATAGAGCATATGTAATTCAAATATGGCTAATACTAGTTCAAATCCATATAAATTCTCTAATCGTCTCATAAAACACGAGTAGATCAGAGTTATTCGTTTGCAGTCATTCCAAGACCTCCAAGATATCGCCTTATTCCTAATGGTAAAAACAGACCATTTTAGGAATATCGCTTATGCGGGTCTGATAAGTAACCGAAATCGGTATAACTGGAAAAAAAAGGGTAGCGTTAATTCAAGTATCGAAGGGGGTAGGTACACTCGATGACGCAAATGGGATAAACTAGCTCACTTCCAAAATTACCATAAGGTAATGAAATATGTCTTTAATGTCATTTCAATGGCAGCGTGTTAACGCGATGCTATGTCGAGCTATACCATTCACAGCAGATGAGATGTTCATTATGGTTTAATATCTCTTCATCGTCTCATCTGGAACGGACGGGGTCTATATCAATGTCTAGTGATCGAACGATCATGGGAGAATTTGATGACTTAGCATCACAACACCTTCTGGGTGTAGTCTGAATCATGAACTTAGATTCAATCTTTACGGGGCTCGATCATCAGGCCGAGTCACTACCGTGTCTTCCCAAGATCCTTCATCTCGAAGGCAAATCCAAAAGTGGATCGAGTAATAAAATATGCAAGGGCATAAAACGTGTCTCTACATATCCCAAGCCGATCAAGTAATCACTTAAGCGGGATACCACATCCGCTCGGATTTTATAATCCATATAGTGAATGTCTCTGTTAATTGCGAACATGTTCCGTGGTCAGAAACTAATTGATTCAAGCACATGAAGTCACACAGGGACCTTCATCTACATATGTTATTTAAATCCCCACGGAGATAAAACATGACCACATTCATGGCTGCATACTCAGTTTTTCGGAAACTACTAAACTGGTAAAGTAGGGGAGCGTTATAACGTCTAGAAAATAAACCATTTTGTAATTAATTTCAAGGTGTGAGAGAAGTCTTGCGCTACTAGACGAGTATTCTACAATCTTATTATTCTCATCACCTTTCCTTACGAATAACCAAATAAACAAACTCGTTTAACATTGGTGATGTTGGAGCTACAGGTTCGAACACAATTTCGCTAAGGAATCTACTTGGATTGCTAGTTTTCATTAGGACAGTGTATTTTACATTGACTTCAGGCAACGGTACATGGTTCCCTGTCATAATTTGCTCATATTATCAGTCATCACCGAATATATGAACAAATAATCAATGACAGTCTCGTTTCGCTTCAATATCGTCTAAGATATCATAATCGACAGATATTTTAAGATTCTCAGGATGAGGAGGAAATCACACATCTCCTTGATACTTTATAATCTCGTGTGACAAATGGGTTTCAGTTCACCACCTATGGGGCTGAACGAATTAAGTAGCGGTCAACTTCCTCGTATATTGGGAAGGACGACAGACTGATGGCCGACGACAGCGTTCTTTGCTTGGCGGGTCCGGCCAAAGCAACGTGTTACGACAGGAACATGGCGTCCGACATGGATGTCTATCCTTGCAAGCATTTTGCAGCAGGTATAAATGATCTCGTGACATCTCATAAAGTCATTAAATGCGCCTGACATTTAGTTAGACTTGAAGGAGTCTATGCACTTACTTATCACTAAGTGCAGTTTTGGGGATCAAGCTAAGACTGAGTGGGTTATCCCACATTACTTCACGTTGTTCCTTATCAACGATAACATGTAAATCTCCCCATAATGTCGAGGAGAACATCCTTAGCGATGTCACTTTCGCATGTCATGCGATATAGAGATCGCTTGCCAAGGTTACTCTATCAAATGATAGGCAAGGGATTCATAATCGACTTAGGTCCTATTCAGAAATCCATATTTTGAATGCGATAGCGGCTCAATCAAAATATTAATTAAGCACTCCAAACACGTGTTAATATGAGACTTCTGGCTCATAACCAGTAACCAGCTGGGACGCATATGGTGTTTGAGTGTCTATGAGCCTTATAACGGACCAATGCAGCAAAATAGCATAGCCCCATACGGAAATATAAATCTTGGTGTGCAAGACCAAGAAATGCGTGCAATCATTTGCAGTCGCATCATCAAACTTTCTGTGAATCCATTTGGGTCTGAACATAATCGGCAGGATGTTCAATTTCAATTTCCAAACTCAAGTAATTTAAATCAAAATTTCGATTTTTACTCTTCGGCATTATCAAGTCGACTAGACTTTTCAGGATAATCCGGATCATGAGCCATCAAGTTAATGATATGGCTAAAAGTTCGGGAAATACTGCATTTCTGTGGACAATAATAATCATGTGACCATATTGTCGATGCATATACCATAACCATAAATTTTTAATGATACGTCGTATGGTTGGATAAGTCCATAACAACTCCTTCAATTCTTTACAAGAACTCTATGAGTTCATTTCGTGATCTTTACACATACCAGTCTTTCAAAGAGAGCATTAGTAGCATGAATTTCGGATTAATCGCAAAATATATCCTCAAAGAGAATTCAAATGCGATGCGATTATGAATCAAGCATCATCTTTTGACCCGGGAATATCTCAACTGGTCATTGCCACAATGTCAAAAATACTCTTATCAATCGACGACATGCGAATGATAGTACAAACCATCATGTCTTAGCATCTAAATACTTTACCAATGGACGACATGCGAAATGATAATGCAACTTTAAATGCTTTAAAAAAAATATGGTAGCAACCACTTGAAAGACATTTCAACTCCTCTAAAATACGCTTTTGGTCGTATTGAATGGAGGCTATATAAAAAAATTTCAATTCTTTCATGAGTTATTACCAGATAACACTGGTTTTCTCGAATATTTTATAACTCAACTAGGTACGACAGGACCTTACAAGAGTATAAGGCCTCATATTTGACAAATCAATTTGGTTTTACCAAAGATTTCGATTTGGAATGACAGGTCCATAATCATTGTCACAAAGAACTCTTTTAGGCAAGTAGTTGGTGAAATTACGTGGTACAATGTTACCCACTATTTCCAGAAAACCAACTACCCCACATGTATTGCCGAAAGTTTCATAATTTAAAGTTTCATAATTTAAAGTTTGGTTACATTTGTCAATGGAATTTGCTCAAATTACTTTAAATTATTTCGAGAAATTTTGTAAACAGGCAAACCATAATCTAAAAGTATAGTCTAAATGGAAAAATAATAATCCAAATGGAAAAACATAATCCAGATGAGCGAAAAATCGTCTCAATGATTGATCAAAATCAATAAAAAAAGGTACCAAACTTATTTGAGCCACAAAACTGGGGGTCTCAAGAGTTTCCTTTCAGTTAGCTTTAACCACATTAGGATCGACGTTTCCAACTTTATAATAGTTTTAACTATTCAAGGATTAACCGAGTATGACCTTTGTCTTTATAGCATAGAGTTGGCTCTTTGATCATTATCTTTTGCTTTGGGACAACGGGCCATATTGTTCCTTTTGAGTACTGTCTTGGAGCCACATGTCTTCGATTTTGATGATTGTCTAAAACCTCTCTTGGTTAGGTGATTCGTCGGGATCGTGACAGTTCGAGACAAATAAAACTTGTCTCCATTCTCGATTCATGAAAAAAAAACATACACGAAGAACATTAATATCAGGCAAACAATTCGCCATTGACCCAATAGGATTAAAACTGCTCATCATGGAATTTTCTCATCCACAAACAGATGGGCTATGAAGGAACATGGTGAATATAAATTCATAATACTGCTTCTGAAATACAATTTCCAAACTAGTATTTTGGAGAAGGATCGCTCCAATATGTCAATTTCAGACATTTGTTCACCACAGACGTCATCATGTCTCAAATGTGGCGGCGGAATAAAATTAACGCCTTAGCCTTCATCTCGAGGGTAGCAATAAACTCGTGTTTTACCCATCTAAGATGGCATCCAAAAAAAAATTGGGCATCACATGCTCACACATCAGGGTGACTAACATGTGGTGGCGTAAAATAACTCGCCTAAACATTTATTTCGCAAGTATGCCTTGCGATTTCCTCATCATAGATGACATCCAACATGTGTTGAGAGTTCTGGATTAGTTATCATATAAAACGACTGGTTTATATGTTTATGATTTACACAAGTACAAATTTTGTTTCAAAATGATAGGTTTGAATACTAATTTTGCTTCCCATGTGAATTGGTTCTCATTGATCGAATGACGGATCGATACTGAGACACCAATTCGGCAAAACATACATCACTATATAAACACAATCGGGGAAATTATTATTTAGTCAACCCCTTTCGGTAGCTCTAATTGAACACGATCAGGAAAGACGATGAGGGTGGAGGGCACGAATGTCACTTAAAACCCGATCTCATTAGGATATCGACTTCTGTATATATCTTTCCTAGACATCGTATCCAAATAGGTGAGCCTAGTTGGGGAACGTTCATAATTTTTCCAACTTAAATGTGAAAATATATGATTTCGAAAATTACCATATTATACACATGTCAGTGATTAAGTAATTATTTAGATTGTATATGCTTGTTGTACATATTATAACAAGATATTCTAAATCACACTTAGAAATATCTAATACAATCCATCAATCTAAATTTTATTCATGGTAATTACGATATGCAGGAGAGTAGTATATTTAATTACTAATTTACCATATCACATACAGAGAGGGCAAATTTTAATTATCATTATACATTCAAGTTCTATACATGGTAGTTTTTATATCCAATTTACGATTACACTAGCAAGATATAAATAAATATTCTAAAAATCTATTGCTTTTATATGTAAGTTTTAATCATGGTAACTAAATCATGCATGCAAGTAATATATCTTTAATCATCAAGTTACGATATACCCGCAAGTTACAAATATAGTAATTTTAAACCATGGCACAAAAATTTAATTGGTAATTGGCTAATTACGTATAGCAGTGTCCAAGTTTATTACATGCATATCTTGACCAAATATTTACCCATATTCACTTGTATAATGTTCTGCTTTTAGGGATAAACTACAGATGGTGTAATTTTAGGTTTACTATGCCTATGTAAATTACACTTCACAATCAAGCGTAGGTGGACAATATATGTTCGGGGACAAATCAAACAAGTACCATATCATATTCAGCAATATATGTTAGATCTAACTGTTCTCTAATAGGAGCAATATTATCCGTTAACCTAACAATTTATGAATTGATTTCATTATAGGTATAACACCAATTTAATCTCAGTAGGAATATATATTTTACAGTATGGCAGTAGTTGTTTTCAATCGCAATACACATGCAGTACGTATATGTTTGGGATGTACTGTGATATTATAAACTAGCATGCAATATTCTATATGTCTTCAAGATCTATATTCAACAAACACTAGTCATGTACGCATCATAGTAGCATATATATATCAGACATGCAATTTGATTTATTCTTACATAGCTAGCATGCAATCTTATAGACCGTACGGTTACTAATTAGTATCTAAATATGAAGCCACACATGATTTCAGGTAACATACAGTAGTAACAAGATCTACTACGCACGGTTACATTATAAAAAATTATAACTGTGTACCTTACTCCTCGTATATTGATTATTGTCGATATAGCAATAATCCAATAAAATCCGGATAAACCTCAAGATTTATTGATAACCAAATTTCTAGATGTACTCCAATCTCCGAGAGCAGTGCTGATAACGTATAATGTGACATATTAGCTAGATATATAAATATGGAAATACAAGTATAGAGAGATAAAAAAGTTGTATTTTATTCATTGATAAGTGTAGGGAAGTTACATCAAAAGATCCCATAACCCTTTTTATATAATAGAGGATATTGTTACATATGGTAGGAAAGCCCAACATAGGTCCAAGTAAAGTCACATAGAGTAAGGCACAAGATAACCAATAATATCCTACAACAAGATAGAATTTTTGAAAGGAAACAAAAAAAGCCGACACCTTACCAGCCATCAGCCCATCCGAAATTAATGACGCGTCATTGTATAACTTAAATTTTCTGTTTTCGTCTTTTTTTTTTGGTACATCGGAATAACTTTCCGCCTTGTTCGCTTAACATCCAAAAGTAAATCTTTAAGAAAATATAAGGTTTTTTGTTAACAACATTCCCTCCATCCCTATTTAAGTCTCCACTTTGTTATATATAATCAAAGTAGACACTTAAATACGGACAGATTGAAGGAGTATGCCGTTATGGGAGCTAGCGGGTTTGGACTTTCATGTTAAATGTGTTAGTCTGCTTGAGTTTTAGGTAAGAAGAGTTGGTGAAAACGATAATTTCTACAGTGTTTCCCACTCGTATTCTCCTTCCGTTGAAAATGTGTATCATTTTGAAATTCGTAATGCATGCCTATAAATTATTTTTCAGTCGTCCATTTCCGATCCCCATAAATATCATGTACTTTTGTCTTTAGCCTTAAAGCTGGTTATAAAAACAATGTGTAGCCAGTAGTACAATATGTTTTTTCATCAATTTGACCTTTGCAATTTTAAAGAAAGGGTTAATATATAACATGGTTTGTAGCTTCAAAAATGTCTGCGCTCAAGTTCAACCATCGGAACTCAATAGGGTATTAAAATTTCCCAAAATTAGAACTTCTTGGTCAGATAATTATCAAAATTGAGGGAAAATAATTGTATATTATATACTATATTTTCTTATTTATTTAATGAGAATTAATATGTGAACTTAATATCTCCGGAGTTGTTACACCGAAACGCCAAGGCACAAGATAGACATGCCAACTTGGTAGATCATATTTGCTAAAAACTCCAAAAACAACCTCACTTGATCCAATAGAAAAGTGATACCTCATAAATTGCAAAGTTTTGGGTAAATTACTGGTACAGTTATCATTTCTCTTATTTAACTGATTGTGGAAAACCCATAATTTATTTTTTACATGTTAAAGAATAAAAAATGGGGGAAAACACAACCAAAAGAAAACTATGTACCAATTTTTAAAGCAAAAGAAATAATATCTTTTTAAGAAAACTATGTACCAACACAAAACCCTAGCTGAACTTTCGCCCCCCTCTACTTGAAGTGTAGGCAAAAATTTATTGTCCAGTCGCTGAATCTTTTATTATCCTGCAACCAAACCCCTCTGTCCCATAACAAATACACAATTTTTGTAAATTGTGTTTTCGTGTCCATTGCTTCATTTAACTTGAGGGAAAAAAATCTCCGAAATTGGATTTAGACTCTAGATATCAATTAATGGATCACTCCATCCTAATTTTCTCCAAACGGTACACACCTTAACACTTCGGTTAACTTTTTACATTAGTTAACCATAACTTATTATCCAAAGTACCTAAGTACGAAAGTGTAGAGAGATAAAAGTTCAATCTTCTGTGTTTTATTATTAATGAATTCCTCAATTGCATGAATAAGAAAAATAATAAATAAGGAAGCCACGAACCTAAAGGGCCCTACTGTAGCATCTCAGGTCAGGATCCATATCCAGTGCCGCCTCCTGCATTTTGAAGACCAAAGTCGATAAAAAAAAATGGACCCTAAACAATAACATTACTTTAACCATTAAAATATATAAAAAAACACTTGAATTGATAATTTATTATTTTTCCCACCATGTTTTAAGTAAATAATTCGGCACAAACGCACCTGATAAATAATAAATTACTGAATCAATCGTATACACAAAATTGATAATAAATATATCCAATTAAGATAGAATTAATACATCATAGGTACCACTTTTAAACTTTAATTACCACTAGATGCTTATTATAATTTGCATTTCTCTTACCTACCACTTTTTCATACTATATAAATTAAAAAAAAATCTAATTTCATAAAAAAACTAAAAATATCTCTCTCTTTCTCTCTCCCTCGATCATAAATGAAAAAAATCATAAAAAATGAAAAAAAATCATATAAAATGAAAAAAATCACCAAAAATTATAAAAATCACAAAAAATTATAAAAAATGAAAATATCATAAAAAAATGTCAATATACCACTTTTTACACCGAAAAAACGTTTTTCATAAAAAAACGTTTTTCATAAAAAAACGTTTTTCATAAAAAAACACTTTTTCATAAAAAAGTGAAATTTATGTATTTAACTCTCGTTTGACTCATTTCAATACTTGTTAGTAACTAATTTTAGATCCGTAAGCTTAAATTGGTAAGAGTGCTTGCAACCAACACCAATGTTCAAGAGATTGTTGGTTCGAATTCATCCAATTTTTTTTAACTTTAAAGTAAAATATATGCACTTTTAGTGCTGGAGTATATGCACTTTTATTAAACTTTACGCACTTTCGACTGAACTAGAGGCACTTTCAGCTGAACTATATGCACTTTCAGCTGAACCAGATGCACTTTTAAATGAACCAGATGCACCTTTTACATAACTATATGCATTTTTATTGAACTAGATGTACTTTTGGCTGAACCATACGCACTTTCAGCTGAACCAGATGCACTTTTAGCTGAATCAAATGCACTTTTAGCTGAATGAGATGCATTTTTGACAGAACTATATGCACTTTTATTGAACTATATGCACTTTCGACTGGACTATATTCATTTTCGATTAGACTATATGCACTTTTAACTTAACTATATGTACTTTTGACTAAATTAGATGTATTTTAAGCTGAACCAGATGTACTTTCAGCTGAATCAGATGCACTTTTAGCTGAACTATATGCATACTCACTTTTATTGAACTATATTTACTTTCGACTGAATTGTATGCACTTTCAACGGAACTATATGTACTTTCAGCTGAATTGAATGCAATTTCGACTCAATTTTATGCACTTTTGACTAACTATATGCACTTTCGACTGAACTATATTTTTATTGAACTATATACGCTTTTGACTAAACTATACGTACTTTCGACTGAACTAGATGCACTTTCAGCTCATTTAGATTAAAAAATACACATTTTCATGTAAAAACCACTTTTTGAATAAAAAAATTCACTTTTTGATGGAAAAAGTGTTTTTTAATGAAAAAAACAGTCTTTTCGGTATAAAAAGTGTTATATTGACAAAAACAATTATATATTTTTTTGTAATTTTTAAAAAAGTTTATGTTTTTTTTCATTTTTATAATTCTTTTTATTTTTTGTTATTTTTGTGATTTTTAAAATAATTTTTTTTGATTTTTTATGATTTTTGGTGATTTTTAATAATTTTTGGTGAATTTTTATATTTTTTGTCATTTTTTTATAATTTTTTTTGATTTATTGTGATTTATTGTGATTTTTTATGATTTTTATGATTTTTGATAATTTTTTATGATTTTTTATATTTTTTTGTGATTTTTTATATTTTTTATAATTTTTTTATTTTTTTTTATTTTGTTGTAATTTAAAACTATTTTTTTGGGTTTATAGAAAGATAAAATATGTCTATTATATTTTGGCTTGTATGACCCTTTAGTAAATAAACTAAATAATTAAAAAATGGTATCTATGGAGAATGTGAACTTATCAAGATATATAGGAGAAATATAAGTTGCTACGAGCTACATATATGGAATTCCCCCATTAAAATATTAATTTAATACCCTAAATTTAGTTGTCTAAATCGTCATAAAAAATCTCATGAGTCATAGACCCATATGAATAAACCGGATTTATTTTTGGTGTTCTACATTGTTTAGTTTAGCATATCCTACTTTTTTTGGGACCATTCAATCAAAATCAATTTCATCCAATATTCAATAAAAAATATGAAAATATTACTATGTAGTATTGCCTACATACACTTCTCGGTAATATGAGTAGTTAAAAAAAAAGTTCTCAATGCGATTACGGCATGTTATTTTATATTTTATAGTAACACTATCGTAAACCCGGTAAACAAGTGTCAACCACTGAAACCCAACACCTATTAATGAACCTAAAATTAATTAAAACTCAAATATTCTATTGGTTGACACATCCTAAATTATAGTGCACCGTATGAAGAAAAAATAAAAATCAAATTTATCAACCGGACCGAAAAAGTATCGGATGCATTTCAAATACGTTACGTAAAAAATAAAAATCAAATTTATCAATCATAACGAAAAAGTATCGGATATGTAATATGTCAAAATTTTTTTTTTATAGTTTTTGTTGACCATTAGATTAGATTGTTTTTTATTCAATGACCCCTAAAAAACTAGGGTAGGCTACCCTAAAAAAATTAGGACACCAAAAATGGATCCGAATAAACCCCAAAATCTATTAGAATTATAGAGGAGAGTAATTTTGTTTAACTTATTTTGAATTCATCAAATCAAAATTAACTTATTAAATCAAAATTAACTTAAAACTAGTGATTTAAATACTTTATTTAACTAGAAGGGTAAAGGAACTTTGTTACGCTTTGTGAGAGACATAGACTATCATGTGTTTTTTTTTTTGGGAATAAAACTTGATTTTTTTTGTAGCCAGTTGTATATTATTAATAAAATAAAATAATATAATTTATTAGGGGTATATTAGTAATTTTATATATAAGGGAGCCATTTAAAACTGGGCTCTGGAGCCGTTTATGCCCATATCCAACATAATATTGGTCGAGTCATTGTCATCATAAAGATAATAGCCGCTCTAATGATATTGTAACTAAATAAATTTTTTTTATTAATCTTATTGCTGTTGATTTAGGCATTTCTTCACATTTTTCACAAATAACATTATTGTTAACTAATTCAAGAGGATATAGTTGTTCAAAAAGATAATATTATGGGCAATTTAGCTCTTAAAGTAGCTTTGAACTTGATTAGAGATAAATTACAAGATGCTGGATAGTGAGATCTCTTAGAATGAAATATCACTTGTTAAATCTATAAGTAAATATCGTAAAAGATGGATCAATTGGGTCTTTCAGGTTAGAAAATATGTAACAATGTTCTAAAAAGGATAAATTAACAAAAACATATCCAAAAATTTCTAATTAACAAAAACATCCCAAAAGTTCATATTCTAATTTGTATATTTCATACTCTTCTTCCAAAAGTTCATACGCTTTATTTCAAAAGTTCATACCTTAATTTATATTTTTCATACCCTTATTTCAAAGGTTTATACCGTTATTCCAAAAGTTGATATTCTAATTTGTATATTTCATACCCTTCTTCCAAAAGTTCATACCATTTATTTTAAAAGTTCATACCCTAATTTATATTTTTCATACCGTTATTCCAAAAGTTCATACCGTTATTCCAAAAGTTCATACCCTAATTTGTATTTTTTATACCCTTATTCCAAAAGTTCATACGCTTATTTTAAAAATTCATATCCTGATTCGTATAGTTCACCATTATTTTCAAAATTCATACCCTAATTTACATAATTCATATACATAATTCTCAACCCCATATCCTTAATTCACGTAATTTATACACTTATTTTTCAATATTATACACTAATTAACAAATTCAACTCTTACCCGTACTCCGATCTCGAACTATCACGTCGTCGTCGTGGGCCTCTCATTCGACGACCGCATCTCCGTCGACATCAACTTTGAGTTTTCGACCTCGCTGTACACACTCGTCGCCCATTCCGATAGATGTGTCCGTCTCAATCTCCACGGAAGAGAGAGATCAGAGAGAGAGAGGAGAAGAAAAAGATCAAAAAAATAAAGCGAGGATGATGAGAGAAATCGGAAAGAAAGAGAAAGGATGAGAAATCGAAAAGAGTGAGAAAGAGGAGGACAGAGATCAGAAGGAGAGAGAAGGAGGAGAGAGAGATTGGAGAGAATGTGAAATGAGGAGAGAGAGCAAAGAGATTGAGGCAGATGAATCACATTTTTTTTGTCTTTTATTAATTATTAATTGAAAATATGTTTTTTATAATTTAAATTTTGAAGCTAATGTTTTTATTAATATAATAGGGATATGATATGTTTATATTAATTGTCCCTGTTCTAAATAGATAGAGGAGAGCCCCGTGTTTATTTGAATTTTTAGACCTTCAGTTCTCAGAACTTGTGTTTAGTTGTTTATAATCAATTTCAGTACTGTAAATTGTATTAATGTATAATTTCTTCTGTTTTATGGGGTTTCTCCGCACACCCCACTTATCTAATTTCATTATAATTAATAAATTAAAAAGGGATTCATCCCATCCTAAATATAAATAAATATTAAACATAAAATTCCCCCCCAAAAAAAGAGTTCATCTGGAAGGTAATTATTATTGATCATATATTGACTATAAGAATTAAGGTTGTACAAAATGACATTTTAGAATAGTTTTTTCCAGATATGGAAAATTTACAACAAGTTTCTGAAATACGTAAAAAAACATATGAAAGTCTGATTTTTTTAATTATTTTGT
Source organism: Primula vulgaris (assembly GCA_963920805.1). Lineage (NCBI taxonomy): Eukaryota > Viridiplantae > Streptophyta > Magnoliopsida > Ericales > Primulaceae > Primula > Primula vulgaris. The sequence goes on from OY987214.1 coordinate 18,941,747, forward strand.
TAGCGCTATAATCTTTTATTTCATCCAAGTTTTCATGGTTGATTTAACGTGTAATAAGGCCGTAACAACCATTTATTATTAATTGACTGTCAAGATAATTAAAATTTATATAAATTGAAACTAAACATTTGAAGAACACGTAATATAGAATGGGTGGTCTCTCATATACACAGAGAGAACAAAAAAAAAACTGAACTCTAATTAATGCCTTCGAGATTAGATTTATGATAACTGACTGGCTGGTTTGTTATATAATTATAGGAAGATATATGTGATATTATTAGATTAGTAACTTGATGTTCATATGAAATTGTTAGGATTTTTTTGTACAAAACAGTTGATGGTGGGGACTCACTCAAGCTCATCTTGCCGACCCGACCACAGCTCCCCCACCAAAGCAAATGCTGGGAAAATATTATAACTATTAGCTTTCCAAGAAATAAAAACTAAATAATTATATCTAAATTAATCCGCTGCAGTATTGTTGTTATATATGTGTGTGAAATAGGATTTGTACTATCCATCTAATATCAATTACAAGTAAGAAACTGTTTTAGAGTGGGGTACAAGTCCAACCCTGAATTTCTGTCTTTTGTCTTTGGCCCCTTGTCATGTGAAACTCAACACATACTTTTCTTGGATAAATGTTTAAAACATACTATTAAACAAAACATATTATCAAAACATACAAGACTTAAAAGATTTTTCCTAAAACATACAAATATATAATTACACATATTTATTAGAGTTGTATGTTTTGAGAATAAAAATTTTCAATTGTAGTTTTTAATAATTATACTTGAAAAGTTATATATTTTGATAATTTTTCCTAATTTCTCACCAATGTTGCTTTTTACCCTAAAAGTAGATTGACCAAGTTTGAAAGAAATAATTAAATGGTGTATTTAAATTGCAAAATTTCTTGTGCCATTAAAGTAGAAGGAAAATGATAATGGGTGTCCCGGGTACTAGATAAGCCTAATAATTATCATTTATTAAATGTTCTATTCTAAATGTTTACTAATATTCATGTGACACTTGCATATAATTCAATGCTAAGTATGATAAAGTTTTAAAAAATATTGCTAATCAATATATATATATATATTAGTAATAATATATGTGATATTTTTTTTCTAATTTGTATCTAAGTTTAGGGTAGTATTATTTAAGTTTAGTATAATACTAAATAGGGTTATATATTTTTATTTGAGTTTTATTAGTTTGGATAGTTAATTTTTAGTTTATTAAATTATAACTTGTATTTTATAGTAATTAAAAAAAAGAAAAAAAACAATTACTTATCTAGGTAATATTTATCAAATTATTTTAGAAAGTAGCATTTAATGATATTTTAACCATTTAATATTAAGTGTTAATTAGAATTATCCATTTGGTGTTAATTGTGCCTAAACATAAAAAGTCAACATAATCAATGCTTAAAGAGTGCCCCAGGGACTTGTTAACATAACCGAAAGTAAAATTATGTTTTGTTCAGACGCTTGGGCACATGTTCGGAATTAGCCTGGTTTAATTGTTTAAGATATAACGTAAAACCTTGAGTGATACTGTCATAGTTTTCATTTCAAGAGAATCAGACAAAAACATGGTCGATACGTAGACTTTATATATTAAGATTTTTTAAAACGTAGTACGGCCAGTTTTAATTATATTCGTCCAATTTAGATTTATTGGATACCTTTTCAACTTTAGTTCTTAAATTCATCTTACGGTTTGAACAAAAATCATCCACGGGTTACACACGCGCCTTCTTAACCAAAATTATTGTTTGGATTTGGTATATTACTTATAAGGGAATGATCTATAAACATTATGAAAAACACCAATTTAGACATCAAAATATTAGCCATTGGTTTCAATGGTTAGGATTAAAAACGGAAACTAATTAATACTCTCCTAGCTAGAGAGTTAATGGTGACACTATAAGAAAAAATTTATTTAGTATCATAATTTTTTTTCGATTATTTTGTTAAAATGGTTGTGGCTAAATTTTAACAACAGTTTAGCAACAATTTATGTTGCTATTTGTTGTTAAATTGTTGCTAAAATTTAACCACAAACACTTTAGCAACATAACCGGAAAATAATTATGATGCTAAATGAACTTTTTCTTGTAGTGTGAATATAATTATGAGAATTAGTGTCTATTTCCATTTAAGTTATATCTTTCTTTCCGTGTATAAAGAATAATTTTAGATCAATTGCAACTATTTAATTATTGTATTATTAAAAGTTGGAGTTTTTTTAACTAATCAAATGTAAATAGAGTATATTGATACCCATTGGCGATTTATTTTTTAGATGTTGAGGTCCAAATAGAATTGGGTTTTTTCTTATATTTTATTTGGATTTTTATGAGCGAGGTCATGTAATATATTTATTCTGAATTGCTATTAATATTTTGGAAACAAAAAGAAAATATAAATCAATAGAATCAAAGTGAAGTTTGAAAAAAAAAATCATAAGGTAACCCAAGTTCAAATAAAAAACTTATATAAAAAACAATTAATAGAAGTGGGAAGCCTAGTCGTCACCACCGTCGTGGTTAATTGGGTGAAACATCCGGGGTTCCTAATTTTGGTGAGAGTGTTCCCGTTTTGGCCAATCGCTTAGAAGTTATAGAAGATTACAGAGTCGTTTTAGCTAGAGCGGAGGAAAGTGTGGAAATAGGTTCCGTGGAAGATTACGAACGGTCTAGTGTTGTGCATTTGTTGAAGTTGCTATTTCTATGAGTTTGGAAATTCCTGCCTCGAGTAGTTTTCGGTGTCCCTTTCCTTTTTGCCATGTAGCCGAACGTGTGTTTACTAGGTCCGACTCGCTTAGGTCTCATGTTATGAGCCATGTTCTTCACTCTACAAAGGTTTGTTTGGTAGGCAATCGCCTATCACTTTTTGTCTCTCATCTCAGGTCGCTTAATCTTTGGTTCTGTTCAAAATGTGTAAAAGATTATAATATAAGTCGGGTATGCTCTTGTAATAAAAGTTTCTCAGGCGGTGAGTATCCTCTCGTAGTCGATCCAGAATTTCTGCTTACAATCAGTTGGCTTAATTCTGAGGTTGAAACAGAAGCTAGAGAGTTATTCATTCTATTTTCTGAGGAGCCATACATTTTTGCAACGTTGAGAGAGGTGTCTCGTCCAACCTTGATGTTCATTCTGAAAACTTGTCGTCGCCGGTTTGCTCGTGTTCTCGCTGCTGTTATACATGATGTTCTTGATGCTCCTTATAACTTAGATAATTGGGCCATTTTGCATATTTTTTCGGTATTCATTCTTCCGGCAGTTCATCCAGATAGAAATAGGGTCTCCGGTGGTAAAATGGTAGGGACTAGATTGTTGCGTTGGGAGGATGGTCCTAGTACGAGGAGATCCTTGTAGCTTGATTTGGTTAATATCCCGCAACAACATCGTGTTGTAAGAAAGTCAAAATTCGTTAAAGAGATAAAAAAAGGCAAATCTTGTTCGATATGGTAAGTTGGTAGCTCAAAAAAGGTTAGGCCTAGCAGCGCGAGTTCTAGAGAGTCATGCCATATGCGAAATTTCTGAAGAAGTGTTATCAGATATCCGGGAGAAGCACCCTGCTCGGAATTGGTTGTGTACATCAGTATAGCCCGTGCCAGAGGCTCTTAAGCCTAATTGGGTTTCATTTTTTGCTGCCTTACGGTCTTTCCCCCATGGTTCTTCTAGAGCCCGAGACGGCCTTAAACCACAACATTTGTTGGATGCCGTGGTTGGATCTATGGGACACATGGAGGAGTATAGTTTGTAGAGTACTTTAGTGGGACTTATGTCCATTTTTCTCGATGACGAAGTTCCATCTTTTCTAGCTCAATGGGTAGCTAGCGCTCCTATTATCCCTCTTGCCAAAAAAATGATTCATACAGGCCTATTATCGTGGGTGAAGTGTGGAGGAGGCTAGCTAGTAAAATTGTCATGTCGGCTTCTAAGATTGCTTATATAAATTTGTTAGCTCCTCTTCAAATCAGTGTAGGACTCAAATCTGGTACAGAAAGTCTCGTTCATACAGTTAATCGGTCAATTGGGGTTCTTATTGACAAGAAAAACTTTGGTCTTATCAAGATTGATCTTCCTAACACTTTCAATCTCGTCTCGCGCCCGAAGCTTTTTGAGCCTGTTCGTTTTTTCCCCCTAATATTAGTAGATGTGTAGAATTCTGCTATCTACAGAGCCCATTTTTGTACGCTGGGGATGCTATTTTTCATAGTGAGTGCGGTTTCCAGCAAGGTGATCCATTGGGCCCTTTGTTGTTTGCGATTCCCATCCATCCAATTTTAGCTAAAATCAAGGAAATTTGCCCTAAGTTGGTAGTTAATGGTTGATATCTGGATGATGGGATTTTGTTAGGAGATAAGGACGACACCTGACGTGCTTTTAAGATTATCTTGGACGAAGGACCAGAATTTGGCATGTATGTTAACACGTCTAAGTGCGAAGCTTTGTGGCATGTTGGGGAGAATAGCGAGTTGGTCTTTCCGGAGGGTGTTCCTTTTTTGTTCTAAACAGTGTACATTGTTTTTGGGCAACTATATTTCTTTCTCGGGCGAGGCGGCTGATGCGCTCGTTCAGAAAAGAGTTGATAAAATTGGTGAAATTTTGTCTATGGTGACGCTAGTTCAAGACCCGCAGATACAACTTTTGTTACTCCGCGATTGTTATGGATTCCCAAATATCTGTTATATTTTGCGTTCTATTTTTCCGTCTTGGATTAAAGAAGCTATTGATAGTTTTGATACTATTACAGACGGGGTTTTAAGGCACATTTAGAATGCAGGGTTCACCGATAGTTAGAGAGTTCTCGTGAGTCTGCCGGTAAAACTCGGGGGTTTGGACATACCAATTGCTAAGGTGGCAGCTTATCCAGCTCTTATTGCTTTTATGTTTTAGTCTGAAGATCTGCAAAGAAAACTGGTTAGGCCTGATATTGATCTGTTAGGGAAGGGAATCAGGTTACTTTCAGAGTGGAATTATGCATCAGGAGCATCTGAGTATGTGACCATTGATCAACTTCGAAAAATAACTAACCGCAATAATGGCTGACTAAAAAGGGTTGTTTAATACATTGCCTTACCATTGCCTTTCTATAGGACGTCTGCCTTACCATTGCCTTTCTATAGGACTTTCATATCCACGACGGCTTATAGGTGCGCGCTCAGATATCGCACTGGACACCCCATTTTCTCGAGTTTCACTGTTTGACTAGCTTGTAAGTAGCAGGTTTCAGATGGTGCTGGTGATCATGACTCCTTTTGTAAAGGGGGCGGGCACCTTATTCGAAGGCATATCCTTGTCCAGGATAAAATTTGCGCCCTAGCTCGAGAGGCATGCTTGACTCCTCGCTTGGAGGTGGGTCATCTCTTCGGCGATGGTGCTATGAAACCTGCTGATATTCTTTTGCCATCATGGAATCGAAGTCGTGATTTTTGCTTAGATGTGTCAATTTTGTCCCCCTTTACTTTCTTGTCTTCTGTAACCAAAACAGGTGAGGTGGCATGAAAATTCGATGATCGAAAGGTGGTTAAATACGAAAGGCATTGCGTTTCAAACGGCCTCATCTTTTGCTCTCTTGTCTTGGAGTCGACGGGAGGTTTTGGTGTGCACACGAATGAGGTTTTGGATGGACTGTCAGTAGAGTTAGCGTTGGTTAGGGGAGTGTCACATGCTGAGGCTCTAGCCTTTATTCGACAACAACTCTCTTTCACTACCCAAAAAGTTATGGCCGACGGATTTCTAATGCGTTCTAGTGGATGATTTAGAAGTTGAATGAATTTATTCATTTATAACTGGTTTAGACGTGTATTTTATTACTTTTCTGTAACATTACCTTTATTATTTATAATGAAAATTAGATGTAGAGAAAATGTTGATAAATACATACAATCGGGAGTTATTTAAGGAAAAACCATCGTTAAAAACACTTTTAAAAACTAGTAAATATTCTTCTATCATGCCTATTATACCTTAACTTATAATGAATCTCTATGGTTATTGCTATACGAGTAAAAGTTACACACACGTTGCGTGTGAGACGCATAATGGCATAAATCTCGTAATATATTTTATTTTAAACATAATATTCAGATTTGGTATCATTTATTGTAGTTATGCAGGTTAAAACGAATTGTTAATTAATTTAGGTTACATCCGTAATTCAGAAAATATAGTGATGACAATTTGTTAATTAATTAGATTAACTATATTGGTAATTATTAAAACATAGGGAGGGTATTTTTGAAAAAATTGGGCAGCCTCATTTCTCTTGGCTTGACTTATCACCTCACTTACATATATATATATATATATACATGTTTCACTAATTAAATATTAATTAATATGCAATTATTTTACTATGAATTCAAAACGTTTCGTTATTTCTAAAGAGAGAGTTTGTTTCTTAACTAGTTAAAGGTAAAAGGAAAGTGAATATGGTGTAAACTCAATTTTATTTCAGTCTTTCCAAAATAAAGAAAAAAATGTGTACACAAAATATTCAGTCGGCAAAGAAAATAAAAATATAATTTTTCTATCCAGCGATTGCACAGAATAGTCGATAAAATTTCCATAAAAAATGTTTAACTTATTCAACGACGATTTGTAAAAGTCGATAATTATTATTAATAAATAAATATTTATTTAATCAATGAGCAATTCTTAACAATGTGTAACTTAACAATTCTTAATTTATTTTACTTAAACATGGATAAATGTGGTGTATGATTTCTATCACATTGGTGCATGTGCTTGAAGATATAGTGACAGAGGTGCAGTCGAAAAGGTAAAAAAAAGAAGAGTTTTTAATAATTTCGGAAAAATCATACGTAAAACTTATTTACCCCCTAAGATTTAGACGCTTACAAGGTAACAATTTGTATCAGAGCCTACCTCTTTATATTCATAAAATCTAGCAATGTTTTAGTTTAAAATACAATATGGCTAATTACGGCTAAGTCGATAAATAGGCCACCGTTTTTGTTGATGGAACAAACTATCCCTATTGGAGAAATGTCATGAGAAATTTTCTTTGTGGTTACGAGAAACGGAATAGATAAAACCGTAGAAAAACTCGATGTGGATGACCGCAACACTTTCTCCCTTAATTATAGATCAATAAACTCCATAACTTGTGCGCTCTTTCCTAGTGAGTGTACAATAAGATATATGGGTGTGATACCGCTAAGCAAATGTGGGATAAACTAGCTATTATGCACGAATGGACAAGTCAGGTTAGGGACTCTAAAGTTAGCATGATTGTTCATGATTGCAAACTTTTTTGGGGTGATGATGATGAGTCTATTGAATCTATGTAAGGGTGGGCGCGGTTCGGTTTGTTGCGGTTTGAGGCCAAGCCAAACCAAACCACCTAAAAAATGAGCGGTTTGGTTTGGTGCGGGTTGATGAAATTTCAAATTTCTATCCAACCCAACACAATCCATTTTAAGCGGTTTTAGTTCGGGTTGGGTTCGTGATTTGTTCATTTTAGTCCTTCAACTTATAAAAGATGCAATTTTAACCCCAAAAATAGGAAAAAGAAATTCAAAAAAATAAAAGTCAAAAATTTCAAATTAAACATTCATAAACCAAAGCATAGTTGCATAATACATGCACGAGGCAAATAGTTTGGCATAACATTTTTATTCATGTCTATTATGCCGCTATAACAAGATAGAAACGAGAAAAAAATAATTAAATGCGTGACATAAAACCATAAATTAGTCAAACAATTTAAAGTTGTAAATTAAAAGATGGTGCAAACCGAAACCCTATGTGCTTGATCGATCATAAGATATTAGGGTTAAATAGTTTATTATGTATATTTGATTATTTATATGTATATTTAACTAATTTATATATATTTAAATAATTATTATTTTTTGCAGTTTAGCGGGTTGGCTCGCTGATCGACTCAAAAATGTGTTTTATAAAATAAATCATATTTACCTAGCAAGAGTTCTAAGTCCAATCGTAGTAATAAAATTTATAAATTCGTAGCAAGTACGAGTCTTTCCAAGAGATTAAGTAAAATAACAAGAATATATTTAAACACGGGTTTTCTAGTTTAATTCAATGATAAGGCTCGTGCGTTTTTATTTAAACTAATAAAAACATAAACAAGAATAACTCATCAACAAGAGTTGTCAATACTTTTTTTTTATTATCCTACAACTAATCTAAAATAATAAATACAATGCATGAATTAATATGAACAGTAAATAAAAGACAAGGGAAAGAAGGATATTACCGAGTAGGCAGAGTTTAGGGAGAATAAACCACCACGATCTCAGTAAAAAAGGTAGAAGAAGATGCTCATAAGGGTGAGGGATCGTAAAGGAAGAAGGAAATAACATAAAAGAAGGATAATATAATTGTATTAAGAAAGAGAATAGAATTACGGATTTCTGCACATAGGCAAAGCCTAAAAAATTACAGAGACTACACTTGTATTTATAGTGTTCAATTCAGAAAATTTTAGAACTTAATTCCTAAAATACTCTGATCCGAATCAGAGATTTTTGATCCGAATCAGGCTTTGTTGACCAATTAAAATGCGCCATGTCATTAAATTATGGCGGCGGAGGGTGTCTGATTCGAATCACATGGCGGAGAAGTGAATTTCATTTCCTTTTTGACTTGATTTATTTCTTGCTCCCCAATTCTTGCTAATTTGACCGAATATAACTTCAATATCATCTTCTTTTAGGTCCTTTAGCTTCTCCAACTTGTGCGTTGAGTCCTTTCATCTTCAATATTCACATAAATGCACCTAAAAAGGGCAATTTTCACTAAAACTAGATAAATGACTGCAAAATACATAAAAATGGTAAATCGATATAAAAACACCTATTTACGCAACATAAAATGTGATTTAATATCATAATTAAGGCCAAGATATGACAGTTTCCAGGTCAAATCACCCGCGGTTTGAAAATCTTAACACGAATTAACCAATTTATATTATTTGAAGTGTGGTTGGTTTGGCTTCACAATTTTGAAAACTTCAACACGACCCAACCCGCCGCGGGTTGGTTTGGGTTGCGGTTTGGTCCGGATTTTTACCCACCCTTAAATCAATATACACTCGTTTTACTAAAATTATTAATGATCTTAAAAGACTTGTTAAACTGTATTCTAGAAAAAAAAAATGGTGACGAAGATTCTAAAGAGTCTTCTTAAAAAGTGGAAAGCAAAGTGACGACTATACAAGAAGCAAAATATATGAACACCCTCACTCTCGACAACCTCATAGGATCACTAAGTACCCATGAAATAGACATGAAGATTCAAGAACAAGATGACGACTCGAAAAAGAAGAAAAACATTGTTTTCAAAAGTACAATCAATAATGATAGCGATGACGACTCGCCTAGTGAGGATGACAATGGCTCTCTTTGCTAAACACTTCAATAAGTTACTTAGATGGAAAAGGAAAGGTGGTCAATGATTTCGGAAAAAGTAATACTAAGGAGAGCCATCAGAAAAATAGAATAAAAAGGACGAAATCATTAGTAATAGATGTCACAAATCCGATCACATGGGAGACGAATGTCCTTTGAAGAAAAAAGACAAGGTCGAACAGAAGAAAGAGTTCAAGAAGGCATATATGGCCGCCACATGGGGGAGAGATGATGATATCCCCGATAATGACAAGAAAGAAATCGCAAATATTTGTCTCATGGTTAGAGGCGACGAAACCAATGATGTAAGCTTTCACTCATCTAACTCCTCTTTATCTAGTAATGATTGCATTTATATTGATGATTTGTTAGCCTATTTAGAAAAAGTTAGAGGTAAAAATAAATCGTTTAAAAATTGTTAATGCCTAACTTATCATGTAAATGATAAGTTAGTAAATGACCTTAGTTCATATAAACTTAAGACGGATAGCGCCGAATGAGCTTAGTTAGTAAATGACCTTAGTTTATGTAGAATGATAAGTCAGTAAATGACCTTAGTTCACGTAACATGGTAGAGATGTGGACTTTATATATTCAGATTTCTTAAAACATAGTAGGACTCAGTTTTAATTATATTCATCCAATTTAGATTTATTGAATACATTTCAACTTTAATTCTTATAAATTCACCTTACGATTTGAACAAATATCACCCACGGGTTACACACGCGCCTTCTTATCAAAAATTCCTGTTTGGATTTGGTATATTACTTATATATATATATTGCCATATTCATTTCTTCAAAATATAACAAAACTATGGAAAATAATACTAATTTACTATAAGAAAATGTAGTAGTTCAAATTTATAATTTTTATATATAAAATTACATAATTTTTCATTATATGACCAAACTAAACCAATAAGGAAAAGGTCGATATATGCATACAATCGGGAGTTAATTAAAGAAAAATCATCGTTAAAAACACTTTTAAAACCCAGTAAATATTCTTCATTTCATGCCTATTATACCTTCACTTATCATAAATCTCTATCATTATTGCTGTATATCCTCTCCCATCACTTACATGTACATATATCATCATCATCATCAAATTACGCTTTTATCCAAAAGACTTGGGGTCGGCTATATGAAACCAAATAAGAATTTATTCGTTTTCACAAGAATGAACTTCCATAAGTTTCTATCCAATGTTAATTGTTCATCGATTTGTGTTATAATCAAGTCATTACGAATGACTTACATCCAAGTTTTTAACGGCCTAACTCTACCTTTTTATTTTCAACATTAATACGTTCACTCTTTCTAACCGGAGCATGTATAGCTCTCCTTTCCACATGCCCAAACCCCCTTAATCGACCCTCGCTCATTTTATCCTCAATCGAAGCTATACTTAACCTAGACCAGATAGCCTCATTGCTAATCTTATCTTTCCAAGTCCTACCACACATCCATCTCAACATCTGCATATCTGTTACCACCATCTTATTTTCACCCATGTTTTTAATAGCTCAACACTCACTATCATACGATAAATCTGGTCTTATAGCTATTTTATAAAATTTACCTTTAAGTCTTAAATGCATACTACGATCACATAAAAAACATGACACGCTCGTTCATCTCATTCCAACTTGCTTGGATTTTATGGTTAACATCAATTTCTATTCCGACATTGTTTTGAACTATTGACTATAGATAACGAAACCTATCACTTTTTAATACTATCTCAACACCTAACTCAACTACAAGTGGATCTACCATACTGCTACCTCTAAAGCTACACTCCATGTATTCGGTCTTTGATCTACTTAACCTAAAACCTCGAGTCTGTAAAGTATGTCTCCATAATTCTATGTTATTGTTTACATAGGTTTTACTTTCATCTACTAAAACTAATCATCCGCAAACAACATGTACCAAGGTACATCATCTAGAATATTTCTAGTTAGTTCATCCATAACTATAGCAAACTAGAAAGGGTTTAAATTTGATCCTTGGTGTAACCCTATTGTAATAGAAAAATTATATGTCATGCCACAAGTAGTTCTAACATTCGTAGTTACTTCTTCATACATGTCCATTATTTTGTTAATATAATTAATAGACACAAATTGTTTTTTCAATACCCACCAAAGCACCTCTCTAGAAACTTTATCATAATATGCTTTCTCTAAATCTAGAAAGACCATATGTAAATCTTTCTTCTGTGCCCTATATTTCTCCATCATTTGCCTAATTAAATGTATTGCTTTTACAGTCGATCGCCCCGCCATAAATCCAAACTGATTTTTGAAACTTCAACTATACGGCTCAACCTAGACTTAATTACTGATATGATGACACTTAAGTTTTATTCCTCTATAAATTAATTTGCTAATTTATTATTAATTAATTTGCAATCATTTTATTATAAATTCAAAATGTTTCGTTATTGGAACAATAAAGCCCAAAACTCAACCTAGACTTAACCTAGACTTAATTAATGATATGATGACACTTAAGGTTGATAAAGGTTCTCTCTCTTAAACTATAAAGCCCAAAACTCAAAAACAAAACCTAAAACCATCGCCGTCAGTGTTTGGGACGAGGGGAACCACCACCACTCCTCCTACGCCCAGGCCATCTTCCCTTCCCCCATCTCCTTTCCTCTCTCCTCACTACCAGAAAGGTAGTATTCGTGACTATCAAAAATTAATGCCAACCTGTAAAAACTGTTAGCAAACGCTACCAACGATGGAGCATGGTCAATAAATTTGTTGTCGCTAAATATTAACGAATGGATATAGTAGTCGCAAATAAATAACGATTGAAAATCTGTCGGTAAATATAAGACTGAATATAGTAGTCGCTACAAATTAACGACTGAAAATCAGTCGGGAATTGTATTTTCCTGATAATGATTAAAAATATTTTTATTTGATGAGCGACAAAATATTTAGTAGGCAAAGAAAATAAATAAATAAATAATTTTTATTCAGCGACTTCACAGAATAGTCGGTAAAGTTTTCACAAAAAGTGCTTAACCTATTTAGCGGCCATTTGTAACCATTGGTAATTATTAATATATAAATATTTGTGTAATTAACAATCAATTCTTAACTTATTAACAATTCTTAACTTATTGTATCTTTATATAGGGGGTTTTATAGGTTTAGTACACCAACCTATCTGCTTTTAACGATTTGGGTACCCACCTTTCAAATTTTCCAATTTAGGTACCACACTATATAATAAATTTCCAATTTAGGTACCACCGTCTTAATAAATCACGCGATATTTGACAAATATTAATTTGAGAGGCTAATTTGACAATTTTGCATAAAAATATGTCATCCTATAAAAATATTTTTCCTAATTTCACACATAACAAAAAATTGGATAATATGCTAAATTTTTTTATGTGTGAAATTGGGGTAAAAGTTTTTCTAGGATGACATATTTTTGTGCAAAATTGTCAAATTAGCCTCTCAAATTAATGTTTGTCAAATGTCACGTGACATGATTTCGTGATTTATTAAGACGGTGGTACCTAAATTGGTAAATTTGAAAGGAGAGTACCCAAATCGTTAACCGCGGATAGGTTAGGGTAGTAAATGTATTTTTTTCCCTTTATATAGTGATACAAGTGTAGTCAAAAAGGTCAAAAAAGGAATGTTTAATAATTCCGTAAAAATCATACGTAAACCTTATTCACACAACCCTCCTTCCTCCTCTATAAGGTTTATCCGCTTACAAACCATCAATTGGTATCAGAGCCTAGATCTTTAGTTTCATAAAATCTAGCGATTTTTTAGTTTAAGATCCGATATGGCTACTTATGGAGATTCTAAGTCGATAAATAAGCCGACGTTGCTTGATGGAACAAACTATCTCTATTAGAGGGATCTCATGAGAAATTTTCTTTGTGGTTATGAGATAGACCAATGGATTACTATTAGAGAAGGATATAAAGCACCTACGAGAAACAGAATAGATAAAACCATAGAAAAATTCAATTCGGATCAATGCAATTCTTTCTCACTTAATTGTGGAGCTATAAACTCTATTACTTGTGCACTCTCTCCTAGTGAGTATAATAAGATATCCGGGTGTGATGCCATTAAGAAAATATGGGATAAGCTAGCTATTATGCATGAATGAACTAGTCAAGTTAAGTACTCTAAATTTAGCATGCTTGTTCACGATTATAAACTTTTTTAGGTTGATGATGATGAGTCTATTGAATCTATGTATACTCATTTTAGTAAAATTATTAAAGATCTTAAAAGACTTGATAAAGAGCATTCTAGCACAGAAATGGTGACAAAAATTCTAAGAAGGCCTCCTAGAATGTGAAAAGCAAAGTGATGACTATACAAGAAGCAAAAGATATGAACACACTCATTCTCAACAACCTCATATGATCACTAAGTACCAATGAAATAGACATGAAAATTTGAAAACAAGACGACTCCTCGAAAAAGAAGAAAAACATCGCTTTTAAAAGTATAATCAATAATGATAGCGATGACAACTCGTCCAGTGGGGATGATGAAATGGCTCTGTTGGCCCGTGCAGATAAACCTTAGGAGGGGGGGTGAATAAGGTTTTAGGCGTTTTTCACAGAATTAAAATTTAAGAGCAACTAACAACCGGACTAGCTCGATTTCTACTTTAGCAACAATAATATAGGATAATAATGAATGAATAAATTGAAGTATGCACACAATTACAAATAATATAAATTGCGGAAAGTAAATAGTAAGACAAGAGATTAACACCACGATATATAGAGGTTTGGAAAACCCGCCTACGTCTTCTCCTCGAAATTAACTTTACCGAGTATTTCACTATAACTTTTTTCCCAAGATTACAAATTCTATCGAGCTAATCAATCGATTTACTCACCCTCTACCCGATGATACAATCCTGATACAAGTGCAAGAGTATACAAAAGGCAAGTTAACGACTCCCACTCAATTTATGAGTATCCCGAATGACTTGACCTAGAAATTTTTAAGCTAACACTTGCTTAATAAGCCTTTACCCAAACATTCACTCACAATTGAGCTTATAAGTTTGCTCTTTATAATTTTTTTAGAACAATGTAACCACACTCACTATTTTTGTAATGACCCGGCCCCACGGACCGAACCATCACGCCCGTATCAACAATATTGTCCTCTTTGGCACAACTTCCCAGGGAGGTCACCCATCCTGGTACTACTCCAAGCTAAGCACGCTTAACTGTGGAGTTCCGTCCTCGCTATTGTGCCGCACGGGTTTAAAAGGCCTTGTTAATAGGAAATGGATCTTTAAGCTCATATACCACACGGGTAATCTCATATCTGGGCGATGTGGGACTGACGCACAACACCGCATCACATAAATTCCTTTCGGGAAATCTGGGTCGTCACAATTTTATTGCTTCTAAATAAGCTGATTGGTGAGCTTTTGATGTTGTTTGAGGTTAATCTCCTTTCTTCTTGTTTGATGTTGTTTGATGGGCCGGACTGAATCTCGATGGGTCCAGATTTCTGGAAAACTGTTTTACATGTACTTGTTTCGATTGATCGACATCTATCTCGATGGGTCAAAACGAATTATAACTTTTTAGACCATTTTCGATCGGTCGGATTTCATCTCAATGTGTCGAGATTTCTGAACTGGGTTTTCTACTTTTTGTAATGCTTGTAATTTGCCCGTTCAGACTCCGAATCGACTTCCGTTTGAACCGTTGGATTCATTATTGAATACTCTATCATTTTAAGTCCTGAAATATATATTTTCTCTTTTTTCAAAACATCAAACATTAAATCATTGAAATGTGAAATCATTAAATCATAATCACACTAAAAATCAAAATCAATTATTGAATCCAAGGTTCAACATGCTCTATTCTCTAAACACTTCAATAAGTTCCTAAGATGGAAAAAGAAAGGTTGTCAATGATTTTGTAAAAAGGAATAAAAAGGAGAGCCATTCGGCAAATTGACAAAGAAGGACGAAATCATTTGTTATAAATGTCATAAAACCGATTACATGGAAGACGAATGTTATTTGAACAAAAAAGACTAGCACAAACAGAAAAAAGAATTCAAAAGGCATATATGACCACCGTATGGGGGATCAATGATGATTGCTTTGTCTCATGCCTAGAGGTTGCAAATCTTTGTCTCATGCCTAGAGGCGACGAAACCGAGAATGTAAGATTTCACTCCTCTTTATCTAGTAATGATTGTATTGATATTGATGATATGTTAGACTTTTTATAAAAAGCTAGAGGTAAAAACACATCGTTTGAAAAATTGTTAATCACTATACAAGATTATCTTGAAGCCCTGGCTTTAGAAAATGAATCATTCACCTCTAAAAATGTCGACCTTACCATGGAAAATAATAAGTTAGTAAATGACATTAGTTCATGTAAACATAAGGAGGATAGCGCCAAAATTACTCTTGCTAAGTTTTCTAAAGAAAGTAAAATATTAAGTATTATACTAGCTTCTCAACAAAGCGTTTACGATAAAACTGGTGTAGGATACAACCCACTTCTAACCACAAAACATAAAAAATTATTTACTAAACTAATAACTAAAAATGGAAATAGACAACCTAGTTATTCTCGTAAAAATAACTTGCATAAAAATTACTTAGTTTATAATCGGTTTGTGAAACCAAGTGTGCATGTTAAAAGTCTTACTAGAAATTTTTGTGATTATTTTGAAAATTATTTCCATTGCCCTTATAGATATAAATTGAATAAAAGTGATTTAGTTTGGATTCCAAAAGGCCGAGTCACTAATCATCAAGGACCCAAAAGTGGATTAGGGTACCAAACTACCAATGACTGTTTTATTTTGTAGGTATGCTTGAGGTCGAAGTTTAACGAGGAAATGTGGTTCTTGGATAGCGGATACTTAAGGCATGACGGGAGACGAAACAAAGTTTACTACTCTTGCACCAAAAGACAGAGGCTTTGCGACCTTCGGGGATAATAGCAAGGGAAAAATAATCGATATTGATAGTATTTCTAAACCTCCTTCTGTCATTATTTATAATGTGTTGTTAATTGATGGACTTAAACACAAGTTTCTTAGTATTAGTCAATTTTCGGATTTGGTTCATAAAGTTATTTTCAAAAAATCACATTGCATCATTCATTGTATTTCGAATAATAAAATTATTTAGAAAAAATAATGAATATATAATTGATTTGAATAGTTCAATGAATAGTGAAATCAAGTGTCTTGTTACTATCAACAACAATAGTTGGTTGCGAAATAGAAAACTTGGTAATGCTAGCCTTGATTTACTCGCTAAACATTCTAGAAAATATTTGGTAATAGATTTACCGAAAAACTTTGTCATTCTTGCCAATTAGGCAATCAAATAAATATTTCTTTTAATTCTAAAAATATAGTTTGTACCATTCGTTGTTTGGAGCTCATTCACATGGACTTAGTTGGTCCTTCTCAGAGATTTAGTCTTGGGGTACGTGCATATGCATTCATCATGGTTGACGACTATAGTCGGTTCATATGGGTTTTTTTAACTAATAAGCATGAATTATTAAAAGAATTTTCTACACTTTGTAAAAAGCTCCAAACACATAAGGGTTATATGATCAAAAGTATTTGAACGGATCATGGTAAACAATTTGAGAAGACACCATTTCAAACTTTTTATGATGATATTAGTAATGATCATAACTTTTCGGCTCCTCGTATGCCTAAAAAAATGGGATAGTATAGAGAAAGAATATGATTATAGAAGATATAGCACGTACCATGATTTGTGAAAATAATTTGTCAAATTATTTTTGGGCTGAAACCGTAAATTCCGCTTGTTATATTTTAAATAGAACATTAATTAGAACAATATTGAAAAAGACACATTGTGAAATATGTAATGAGTAAAAGCCCAATATTTCTTATTTACATGCATTTGGTTGTAAATGTTACGTACATAATAATGGTAAGAACAATTTGGGAAATTTCTATACTAAGTCCGATGAAAGAATTTTCCTTGGATATGCAATATCGAGTAAAACATATAGTCTTCAATAAGAGAACTCTATTGGTAGAAGAATCACTACATGTTTATTTTGATGAGACTATACTGACTCTTGATAAACCTCTAATTGTTAATGATAGTTATTGAACCATGGGTTCAATAATTGATTTTGATTGTAAGTTTGATCATGTTTTAATGATTTCTCTATTTCTCTATTTCGATGATATAATGCTTTGTCTTTTCCAAAAATAAAAAATGTATATTTCACATCAGAAAGATAGAGTAATCAAATACAAAGTCAACGGTCCAAGCGGAACCAAAATCGGAGCTAAAACGAAGAAGTTACGAGCATTCGAAATAAAGCGAAAAAAACCGAAAATTGCCAGAAAATGACCGATCGTTTTGGACAAAACGACCGATCATTTTTGTCCAAATTCTTCCAGAGAAGTCATTATAAAAACGACCGGTCGACTGTATAAAACGACCGATCGTTTTTCTGCAGATTCAAAAACGACCGGTCGACTGAAGAAAACGACCGATCGTTTTTCAGCCGAATTCAGAAACAGCTTTTTAGCTTTTTTGAATTAGTAGCTTTAGCCTTTGGATAAAACCCTCAACCATCTACCCAACGGTCATAATACATAAAACAGACTTTTCAGGTCTTATAAACACACCCCAATCACTCTCCAAACAAACCCAATCAATCTTTAAACCTCTATCTATCTAAAAACACCCAAATTCTCCGTTGTTGAGAAGAAGCTCCAAAAGAGGGAAATTGAAGAGAAAGCTATACAAGCTTAAAGCAAGATCGAACATCATCAAATATCACAAATTAGCTTATTTAGAAGCAATCAAATTGTGAGTGTTGTGTTATTATTCGATAAATTTGTAAAGAGCAAATTATAAGCTCATTTGTGATTGAGTGTTTGGGTAGAAGCTTTTAAGCCAAAGTGTTGGTTAAAAGTTCTAGGTTAAACACTTGGGTACTCATAGATTGAGAGGGAGTCGTTGACTCGTAAACGTGTTCGCTGGCACTTGTATCAAGAGTAGGAACCTCGGGTAGAGGGTGAGCTAATCGATTGATTAGCTCGGTAGGATTTGCAATATCGGAAAGAACATTATAGTGAAACACTCGGTAGCACAAATACCGAGGAGAGGACGTAAGCGGGTTTTGCCGAACCTCTATATATCGTGGTGTCAATTTCTTTCCATAATCTTTACTTTACGCATTCCTTATTATTATTTCTTATTCTCTTGCTAGCGTATAGAAATTCTAGCATTTCATTAACTTTTGTTAAACGCTTAAGCTTAGAATTGCGATAGTTGGGTTGATTAATTGCACTAATTTTTAATTAGGCGAAAAACGCCTAAAACCTTATTCACCCCCCCTCCCTCTAAGGTTTAGCCGCACGGGCCAACAATACTGTTGATTATATTTTTAAAGTAGCATCTTTTTCTAATCATGTTGCGCCTAGTGTAGAAGTTAAACCTAGTGTCGATGAAATCATTATAGAAAAGCTTCAAGAGGACTTATAAACAAGTGTGCAAATTAATTACGATTTACCTCAAAAAATGAGGTTTGCAAACCACACCCCACAATAATTAATTATAGTAAATCCAGGTGAGATAGTGAATACACGTTATTTTTTGAGAAATTTAGCTATGCATTCTTGTCTCAATTAGAGCCCAAGAACATTCATGAAGCGGAACTAGATAAGAGTTGGGTTTTAGCCATACATTCGAGCGTAGAAACGTTTGGACGTTAGTTCCTAGACCGCGTGATAAATCTATTACATGTACAAAATGGGTATAACCAAGATGGATGAATCTGGTATAGTCATTAGAAAAAATGCTAGACTAGTGGCTCTAGGGTATAACCAAGAAGAAGAGAACGAATTCGATGAGACTTATGCACTCATAGCTATACTAGAAGCCATTACCTTGTTGCTTCCTTATGCATCTTCTAAACTCTTTAAATTATTTCAAATAGATTTCAAAAGTGCTTTCTAAATTGGGTTTATAATTGAGAAAATTTATGTAAAACAACCACCTGTTTATGAAATTCACGAGTTTCCCGATCATGTGTACAAACTTCAAAAAACACTATGGTTTAAAATAACACCGCGAGTCTGATATGAGAAACTTAATAAGTTTTTTTTTGAAAACTGTTTTTCTCAATACTTTGTATACAACACTTTTTATTAAAAAGGATATAAAATATATGCTTTTATTTTAAATTTATGTTGATAACATTATTTGTGGTTCTACTAATTGTTGCATGTGCGAGAAGTTTTCTAAGTGTATGCAAAGTGTATTCGAGATGAGCATGATGGGCGAGCTCACATAGTTTCTCGGACTTGCTCAATCGAAATACACGAGAGACTTTCTCAACCGGTTCAACATGAGGGAAGCGAAGCCACTAGGTACTCCGATGAGTCTGGCGGTAAGGCTAGACAAAGATGAGTCTGGTATATGCGTAGACCAAAAGTTATATAGAGATATTATCGTATCCCTCTTATATTTAACCGCTACTAGACCCGATATCATGTTTAGTGTTTGCTTATTTGTTAGATATCAATCATGTCCTAAATAATCGAATGTTATAGCCGTTAAACGGATTTTTAGATATCTTGTACGTACATGTAATCTAGTATTATTTTACCCTCATGATACATCATTTGACTTGTTAGGCTATTCCCACGTCGACTTTTCCGATATGTAATCTAGTATTATTTTACCCTCATGATACATCATTTGACTTGTTAGGCTATTCCCACATCGACTTTTCTGGTTCTCGTTTGGGTAGAAAAAGTACTAGTGACACTTGCCAATTTTTAGAAATACATTAGTTTCTTGGCATAGGAAAAAACAAAATTCAGTTGCACTTTCTACGACGAATACAGAATACATCGTTACAGGTAGTTGTTGTGTGCAAATTCTTTGGATGCGTCAACAATTGAATGATTTTAAATTATCATATGATATGTGCTTATGTTGTGTGATAATACTACTGCTATTAATCTTTCGAAAAATCCCATCCACCACTCTCGTAGAAAACATATTAATTTACGCCATCATTTTTTACGGCGTCATGTTCAAAAAGAGGATATTTTACTTGAATATATTGATACATATAGGCAATGAGCCGATATATTTACAAAACATCTGAATGAGTAACAATTTTGTTTTATAAGAGGAGAGCTTGGAATGTTTGATGTGTAATTATATATATATATATATATATATATATATATATATATTTGATTTTTCAAAATTTATATTCAATATATGTGTAATTATTTTTGCCCAATCGGTGTCGAAACTACCAAATTGTAAAAAAATCTTTGCACATTTCAACCACTCGGTTTGTGCTTCGACCGATTGGAAATATCCATTGTAACTTCTTCTTTTTGCATTTTTTGTTAGATCGTACTTTCCTTTCGATCGATCGAAACTTTTTCCAGATTTTGTTTCTCCTTTTCCTTCGAAATACGTACATACATCTATACTTTCTCGCTCTTTCTATTTTGCCCTAAACCCGCCGTTGCTTTATAAAAATCATACAAATCTTCATATAAACTCACATTATTTGTTAGTAATCCTACTTTTCTTCACCCTAAATCATCTATATTACATCCAAATCAATCAAAATCCATTGATCTGTTCAAGATCAATTCATTTTTATTAAAAACCCTTATTTTCAAAACCCCCAAATATTTTAATCAAGCAAAATGCCTCCAAAGAAGGAATCCTCAAAGGCGACTCTTCAAGACGTCCAATCGGATTACTTCGAATCATCATATCCTCTATTCTCATGAAAATGTTGCATATACGAAAAGTGGGAAAAATTAGTTCTCTTGGTAAACCTATTTATATCGAGCAATCTTTTAAATTCTATTCAAATCTCGTTGTTAATAAAAAAAAAAAGGCCAAAAAAGTACTACTTTTCAAACCTTATTTCAAAACACACACTTCCAAACTTTTCATTCCATCATTTAGATCATACTTTCTCTCTCTAAAAATCATCACACTCCACTTCAATCCCTCTTCCCTCAACTAAAGTTTATATATATATACTCCGATTCACCACTTGCCCATGGGTTGGCGGCAACAGTGATGGTTCGTCGGAGCTCCGCTGAGATCGGCAGAGCTCCGACGAGCCGCCGCCGCCAATCCCCACTCAAAAAAAATCAAAAAATCATGAAAATTTCATTAAAAAAATCAAAAAAATAAAAATCAAAAAATTATGTATGCACTATTTTGGATGTGTATGCACTATTTTGTAATGTGTGTACACTTTCGTTGATGTGTATGCACTTTTTCGGGATTGTGTATGCACTTTTTGAATTGTGTATGCACTATTCTGGAATGTGTATGCAATTTCGTGTATGTGTTTACACTTTTTCAGATTATGTATGCACTTTTCGGATGTGTATTATTGTGTATACGCTTTTCTCGATTGTGTATGCACTTTACTCGATTGTGTATGCATTCCGGATTATGTATGCACTTTTTTTGGATGTGTATCCATTTTTCTCGATTATGTAAGCACTTTTATGGATTGTGTATACACTTTCTAGATTGTGTATGCACTTTTTTGACTTGTTTTTTGATTTTTTAGATTTTTTTGAATTTCTTTTTTTGGAGATTATGTATGCATTTTTTTTGCATTGTATATGCACCTTTTTGCGTTTGTGTATGTACCTTTTTTGCATTGTTTATGCATTTTTCTCGACTTTTTTTTTTGACTTTTTTTTTGTTTTTTTGAATTTTTTTGAGCGGAGGCTGCAGATTGTGTATGCAAATTTTTTATCTAGTGTATGCATATTTTCGTCATTGTGTATGTATATTTTTTGAATTATGTATGCATATTTTCGCGATTGTTTATGCACATTTTTTATTATGTATACACTTTTTGCATTGTTTATGAACTTTTTGCATTGTTTATGCACTTTTTTGCATTGTGTGTACACTTTTCTGAATGTATATGCATTTTTCTAGATGTTTATGCACTTTTTCGGATTATGTATTCCCTTTTTCTGAATTGTGTATGCATTTTTCTGGATTTGTATGCATTTTTTTGTATTATTTATGCATCTTTTTCATGTGTGTTTATGCATACTTTTTGGATTGTATATGAATATTTTTCACGATTGTGTATGCGCCTTTATTTAATTATGTGTACACTTTTTTTGGATTGTGTATGCATATTTTTCGCGATTGTGTATGCGGTTTTTTTTAATTGTGTATGCACATTTTTTATATTGTGTATGCATATTTTCGCGATTGTATATGTACCATTTTTTGATTGTTTATGCATTTTTATCGATATTTTTAATTTGACTTGTTTTTTTATTTTTGATTTTTTTTTAAGTTGAGATTGGAAATTGTGTATGTACATTTTTTAGATTGTGTATGAACCTTTTTGCGATTGTTTATGTATATTTTTTGGATTGTGTATACATTTTTTTCTCAATTTCTTTAATTTGACTTGTTTTTTTAGTTTTTTAGTTTTTTTTTTTTTATAGTTTTTGGAGTTTTTAATAAGTCTTTTAAAAAAATTTATTTATTTTTTAAATTTCAGTTTTTCAGTTTTTTTGATTTTTTTGAGTGGAGGTTGGCGGCGGTCCGCCGGAGCTCCGACGGACAACCACCGTCACCGCCAACCCTTGGACAAGTGATGGGTCGGAGTATAGGTACAAACTCTAGTTGAGGAAAGAAAATTGGAGTGGATTGTGATGGTTTTTAGATTAGGAGAGATAAAGGCAAAAATAGAAAGTAGTAACTAAATAGAACAAAGGTTTGAGTTAGTACTTTTTAGAAATATTTTACCTTGATTGAGACTTTTTTGGTATTGCCCCTAATCAAAATGAGCATAAATTTCTCCAACTTCAAACCAAGGTTGCCCAAAAGAAAATTACGTTTACCGCTTCTCAACTTTGTTTTCTTTTAGATTAGACACTGGTGGGGTTTCAAACACTTCAAAGTAATTGATTTGTACCAAGTCGATAATTTTTTCCAACTTTGTCAAAATGTCTTTCATCCGGATCATATTGGACCTTCAAAAGCTTATGTCCTACATTTTCAGAATAAAATTGATTTTCATCTTCTTGCCAAAATTATCTTCCCTCATCACCACTCAATTTCCTCGGATGTTGCAGAAGAAAATGTTGTTGCTCTTGCGTGTGTCCAAGGCAAAATTAAATTGAACACCGCCAAATTGATTCTCTGAGAAATGAAAGAAGCCAAAAAAAGAAAGTTCCACACTCTACCATATGGTTCTCTTATTACTACTTTCCTTGAAAAACATAAATTAAAGTGCGAAGAAACTATTCAGTCGAATAGGGAGATATATTTCATTAGCACAATTATTTTCACTCAAATGAACATTAGTGTTATCGGTGGTGACATCTTGACTATGTATGGGAGAAGGGTATTTAGTGAGAACTTTAAACCCGTTCCTCTATCTCAATAGCCATATGTAGGAGTTAATGCCTCTACAATAGATCCTACTTCGAAACCTGATCATCATTCTGTTCTCATTTCCTCTTCCGATCCCATGCATTCGTCCTCTCATTCGCAAAAAGGTAGCCCAATCTCATCCCATTCCTCCTCTTACTACTCAATCTCCTTTTACATTTCCTCCTCCTCCCACTTAGGCTCCCCCCACTATAAATTACCATTTGGACATAATGACGATGATGTATGAAATCGGTCGTATGTAACGACAACACTATCGGGAATGGAGAAATGAAGTGGCACTAGTGCTCCCGATCACACCGACGTCAATGCCCACAGCAAAAATTATTATCATACCTATCGAATATACTCTATGGACTATATTCGGCCAATAAGAAATGAATTTGAATTTTAAGGTTATGGTGATGATGATAATGACAATGATGATGTTTGACACGACAGGGCTAGGATTTTTTTTATGATACCAAAGGGGGAGAAATACCCCTTTGTTGTAATCATTACCATGTTATTTCTCGACTCTGATTATGTTTTATGTTATTTCATATGGTTTCGAACAATCTTACTTTTATGCATGTGTTTATTTTAAAGACGTGTGTTGGCTATTTCAGGATTTGTACTAATATAGAGACTTTATAGCTCATTTTATTTTTATTTTGTGTGTTATTAGACTTGCACTTTGAGCTATGATTGTTAATGTTTATCTTGTAAGCAAATTTATTTCGACCTATTATTTGCGCCATTGGATGTGTATGTGGTATTACATGTTATCCTTGTGATGTGGAATATTTGTATATAGTTATCATTTGTGATATTAGTCTGGTGTTGTCATAATGTTGAATCGAAAGTGTGCGATTTTGAATCCATGACTTATTGAGATATTGGGTTGTTTATATATCTTATATTTATTGTGTTTTTTTATGGCGATCATGCATTTTTCAGCGGAACTATGGCCAATTTATCGCTCGTACTTGCTTTCCATTATATCTTATATTGTGATTCATGCTTGACTCTAGTTTACGCTACTTATTTATGGTTACTCAATAATAATTTTTCAAAAAATTTATACTTCATGAAAAGTACTCGTCTTTGGTTCTTTGTTTATACTTGCTTCTCGATAAAACTCTTTCGGTATGAAAACGCCTTCTACACTTTTTTATTGTATATTTGACTATTGTGGAAGAGCTATATTATGTTTAAATTCAATATTTTGTCAACATAAAAAAGAAAGAGATTGTTAAATGCTGTTGTTCTAATCACTTGTTTTGATTATTAAAAAAAACTCACTTTGTGTTACTAATCATTTTATCAAGTGTGTTAAGGCTTTAAAGTCATAAATGATTTAATAACGAAGTTAACGGTTAAAACATAACTCATTTTCGATTCTAAATAAAGAAGTTACGAGAGTTTCAAGAAATCGAATACGAAAGATTGTTCAGGGAAGTTTGACCGATCGGTGGTCAAGTCCGACCGATTATAATCATGCCAAAAGTTCCCGAATACTTTTCCGACCGATCAGAGGTACAGTCTGAAAGATCTGATCGTGCTGGTTCAAAAAAGTTACTTTTTGCATTTTCAAATAATGACTTTTACTCATTGAACTAAAGCCACAACCATCCCAAACGGCCACTTATATGGAACAAGAAATATTTTGGGTTACAAATACACCTCAATGCCTCTCTCAAACTCACCAATTACAAACTCTTACATCTGTTGATACTGAATACAAGATCAAGCAAGAAAAAGACTTATACTTCATATTTACCACTTGTATTTACATATGTTCGTGTGTATATTTGTATTGTAATCATATAAATACCAAGATATTATTTGTTTATGAGCGATATACATTTCATTCAAATATGTAGAGCGAATTATAAGCTCATTTGTGAGCAAGTGGCCGGTTAGAAGCCTTGTAAGCAAATGTTGGCTTAAAAGCTCTAGCTTTTTTCGTTCGGTATACTCATAGAGTGAGTGGGAGCTTAATTCGTCAACTAACTCATTAGCTTGTAATCTTTGTAAGAAGAATATAGTGATAATACTCGGTAAAGTTAATTTCAAGCAGACGGCGTAGGCAGATTTTTCGAACCTTTATATATCGTGTGTCCATCTCAATCATTTCTCTTTACTTATTTATTGCTTATTTGATTGTTAACGCAAATCATTGTACTCTGGAATTGCTTATTACGAATCGCTTAAGTTTAGATAGACGCTAGACGGATTGTTTATTTTTCTAGTTTTTAATTCCACAAAAATCGTACGTAAAATTAATTGAGCCCCTCTAAAGTTAAGCCGCTTATGGGTCAACAATATTAATTCAAACATAATCAACACACATGCATGATAGATTGAAATGTCTTTAAATTATGATTTACTAATATTTACACAGAGAAAGATTACCTAAAGTCATGCCCGGGTCGAACCGATTCAGTAAGAGGTGATACACTTTCAATAAGCAGCTATGTTGGTGAAAACAATAGTTTTTTGGGAGATAAAAGCACATTTTGGGTTAAAAAAACTGCTTTATTCCAAAAGGTCCGGTTTTGTTGGAAAAAAACCGCTTTGTCGATGAAAAACTTTGCTTTTTTTTAAAAAACTTTTTTGTCGTGAAAAAGTTGTCTTTATTTACTTATGATTTTATTTTTCTTAATTTTTTTATTTTTTTAAAAGAATTATTTTCTGTGTGTATATTTTTTTTTCCTATTTTTAGAGAGATAAACTGTGTTTTGTACGAGAGAATCTGAAACCTTCCAATGTCACGAGTCCAAAAATATGAGAAAACGTTGAGTATGAAGCGAGCAGATATTATTGAAAATAGATGCACTGTTTACTATTTCCTTGACCTTCTTTATGTTGCTAAAACAGTACGGTCTAAACTTGGGGCAAACACAACTCTCCTATATTAGTTGCTGAGCTCTTTTAAAGAGTGAAAATTTTCACTAAGTTGAGATTCACAGAATTTTATCCCATCATGTTCTAACGCTTTTAGAAATTATTCGTTTGAGTAAACCTCAGTGACAAACCAACATACTTTGCTACAAATTTATATTATTTCGTTTTGGTGTGTGAACAATAATATTTGGAATGCATCAGTACATTTAGATACTTTCTCTCATGTTTAGTCACCTCACATACATACTGTTGGTTCAAACGAGTCACTTTATCCACTTGACCTCCCATCATTTTTTAGTTTTTTCTTTGCACCTACACACTCTCACCTCTCTTAATATGGGGTTTTTGTTCAGTACCCTCCAACTTTCTAAACTCTCTTTTCTCTCTCTTCCCCTTTATTTAATTATATACATATTTATTCATATATATACAACACCTTACCCATCTCATTCAAGAAACTGTTCTTCTCTATAGGAACTTTCAAGCATGAGTGATCCCATATCTCATTACTTCAAAAATGAGTGGTTCACTCCTAACCCTAGCAATTTCTACCACTTTTCCTCTTCTACATCTCCTTCTTCATCTACTTTAGGTTTTAACTTATATACAAACTATTACAATTACTCTTCTCCTCCATCTCCCCCCTTGAGAGAAGCTCTTCCTCTCTTGAGCTTAAGCCCAGCAAGATCTGAATTACTAGATCAAAAAACCTCTCCAATGGAAGTTGAAATCAAGAGTATTAAGCCTGTAGAAAAAGACTTATTGTCTTGCTTCAGTGGAGATAATATTTCTCTTCACTTAGGGCTTTACCCTACTTCCCAAATATTCTCTAAAGAAAAAGGGAATGATGATGATGATGATAATAATAATAATAATAATGATAAAGAAAGAAAAGGAGTAGCTGAAGAAGAGGGAGAGGGAGAAGAAGAAGGAGAAGTGAGTATGGCTTGTATAAGCCCACTAAATAAAGGGCAATATTGGATCCCAACTCCTTCACAGATCCTGATTGGTCCAACTCAATTCTCATGCCCTCTTTGCTTCAAAACATTCAATCGATACAACAACATGCAGGTATTTTTTTCACTTTTTGTATCATGTTTTCATCATAACAGTTTAGGCTCTCCCCTTTCTTTAGGTGTTATAATCTCTTATCCCTTTTGATTTTGCTAAAAAAGAAGAAATTTCTACCTTGACTTTTGCTTTCAAAATCCTCTTTTCTTGCTTAAATCAACCTTTCACTTTTTGATCTGAGCTTTACTGTGTGGACAAGAGGGAATAAATATCACATCGCGGGTCCTCAGTTTTTAGGTTTTAACTTTTTTCTTTTTCTTTATCGGGTTAGTTTCACTTTTATATGTTTAGTGACACTTGGATATTTTCTTACATTTATCTTTCCGTTTCACTCCAATTTCATTTATAAAAAGTTAAAAACAGTTTCTGTAACTATACTTATATGAGATCTATATTCTAAAAGAAATGGATACAGTCTGCAATCCGGCTATGGAACGATGTAGTATATTGTAGCTTATGTGTATAAGTGTCAAATAAAAAAGGAGATTAAATGATATAAAATTAATCAAAAACAGGCTTCTCTAGGACATAGGACTGAGAGACTACAAATGATCTTTACCCAAAAGAAACTACCAATATTTGGTGGAAAATTATAACTTAATACCCAAGTATGAGAGGTAATTGAAGCAATTTAATGGAGTAATATTTAACTATTGAATATAAAGTCCGCTTGCAACATTTTCTTTTTTTGTATATCTTATTGAAGTCTATAGTCTGACTACTATCAGAAATTTTTAATTAAATTTATGTTAGACTGTAATACTGTAATTTAATTTAGAATTATTTACTTTTGACTTTGGGTATTTAAGCAATTTATTTTCCTGATCCAACTGAGCTGGTCTTGGACTCTTGGTCAGTCACAGTCATCTCTCTATAATTTTTGATTGAACTAGACAGCAAATATGCTTTCTGTGCCTGGGAGTATGTATTTTTAACACCACCATTGGCATTTGTGCACAACTGAATATTTCCCACTTCTTCTATGTCTCAGGTGGGATTCTTTCAGACAATGAAAGTTACTACCCAAACTGAAAACTTAATTTATTTAAAAAAACATTAAACGGAAAAAGGAAAAAAAATATAAAAATATGATGAACTTTCTGCAAGCATGAATTTGGTAGTAGTATGTATATTATTTTCATGATTTTTTTTTTATATATACCAGATATCAAATTATTCTAATTTCTTTGTGAATAGAAATTAGATTTCGAATCCAGACTTGTCATAATGGGAACTTGTTTGTGCAAGTCCTGGTAAAGCATGGTGAACACCAACACTGTCTTTAGTTAAAAGTACATGAATATTGCAAGGTAACATCACATATATATGTGTGGGATAGAGAGTATGTCCGTCTGTGAAACCATGTAAAAGAGTGCTCTTTATTTCCGTAAAAAAGTTAATTAGTGATTTCAATTAATTTTTTATGTCAGCTCTATAATTATCTTTTCTCTAAGTCATGAGGACTGAATGGAAGTCTCAACTCTAATCAGTGAAATGATCTTTTTCCTAGCATATATACAATTCGGAACAAGACTATTCACTTTTCCTATGAATTCATATGGTAGGAAAATTCATTGTAATATACTAATATTTATCTTTATGAGATCATATGCATATGAGCATCACTGATGAAGCATCACTACATACTAGCTAGTTTCATTACTTAATTTTTCGAAATAGATTTAGCATATCTCACAAATAGTAAGGTAGAACCAAATTTGAATACTGGAACAGCTGCTTTGTATTTTCAAAAATTGTGTAAAGAGATATGAACCCCCTTAATTACTATATGTCAAAAAAAATATCTGGAGTTAAGTAAAATCCATGTAAAACCATGAAAGATAGAGTTCGAGTACAGCCTCCTGCAAAGAGATATTAGAGTGAGATCTAGCTCATTAAATACTTCCGTTACGAAAAAAATCTCATCATCTTGAAAAATTAGATGTCTTTACATATATGACTCATCTTATGATTGTTTTAATTTTTCAACAAACAACAACAAATTTGGGTATGATTTTCATAGCATGCCACTAAAATTTTAACTCCACGCATCAAGATTATATGAAATGTCACCTTCATATACTCCAGTAGTTGCATGAAAACATTACTCTTTGGCTAGGGAAGGAAATAATCATAAAATATGTCTCTATAATTGTATACAGATGCATATGTGGGGGCATGGATCTCAATACAGGAAGGGTCCAGAGTCATTAAGAGGGACACAACCCACAGCCATGCTTAGGCTCCCTTGCTATTGTTGTGCCCCAGGGTGTAGAAACAACATAGATCATCCGAGGGCTAAGCCTCTAAAAGACTTTAGAACCCTTCAAACCCACTACAAACGAAAGCATGGGACTAAGCCATTCATGTGTAGAAAATGTGGCAAGGCTTTTGCCGTGAGGGGCGACTGGAGGACCCACGAAAAGAACTGCGGGAAGCTGTGGTACTGCTCATGTGGTTCCGACTTCAAGCACAAGAGATCTCTTAAAGATCACATTAAGGCTTTTGGGAATGGCCACTCGGCTTATGGGATTGACACTTTCGATCATGAAGAGTTGGAGGATGAGATGGGTTCCGAGATTGATCAGCAAGAGAACGATATTTCCTTGAACTAGAGGAAATGGCGGTCAAACCTTTGAGAGATCTTGTTTGGAGGAGAAAAATGAAAATTTTATACTTACGAGGGATGAATTAATGCTATAGGTTCCCCGCCTAATATACTGCCTTCTGCTTCTTCTTCTGCGTCTGCATACTACTAAAATTTGGAAATGGAGTTTAAATTATGTAATATTGGTTTAGCTAATAGCTAAAAGTTTAGTTATATGAGTAAAAGTAGCTTCAAAGTAGCCCCACACAGTTGCTTTAGTAGCTTCTTTATCCTTGTTCAGGCCAACTTTAGCCTTTCCACTTCATTATGATATTAGATTCTAAATAGAAGGTACTGATTATATCATGAATCTGTAAATTAAACCACTTTGTTATCTTTTCTTTAGCTTATAGGTTTGTCAATATCATGTAAGTGCGAAATAGACAATCTGTGGTGGGTACCAAGGCTTGAAATATAATGTGTTCAGAGAGCCTGATCAGATGAAATTGTAATGTATTAAATGTCGGATTACTTTCTTTAAAGTTTGAATGAATGCAACATCTCTAAACTGGAATAGTTTGGTGTTTAGTTCCGGTCTAACGAATGTTCTTAGTTGCACCTGGCGACACGACATGATACGATAAATTGTGTAAACATAGAGCATGACACAATTAAGACACGGTTACTGATGATTAAAAATATAATGTTTGTACATATATATAAATATTTTACTAAATAATAAATGTTATAACTACAGAATTTAATACTCATAATAATTCATCATAATTACTAATTTTCCTATTTTTATTATAAATTATGCAATTTTTTGGGCTCTTCATATAAAATTTAGATGGAAAAATTCATTCTTGATAAAATATATTATTTTTAGTATCGTTCAACAAAGTCCAAGTCTCGGACACTTTCAGAAGTAAAAGACACGTGAACTACCGTGTGACATCTTATTTGTTGTGTCCAACTGACTGGTGTCCGACACTCTAATTTTTTTAAAGAGTCTATGCATCCTAGGTTTAATATAGGGAAATTTTATGTTTGGTCCAATTTTTGATCTTGTATCAAGTCTAGGTCCAAAAAAATACAATTTATTTAAGTTTTAGTTCAAAATATAAAAACAGATGAAAATATAAATCAGATGAAACGTTAAAATTTGTGTTATTATGAGTCAATAATCTATATTTTACAAGTAGAAGTTTATTTGAACGTGAAACCTTAATTTTAAACGTAAAATCTGTTACTAAAAGTCAATAATTTTCATTTTTAAAACAGATAAAAATATAAAAACATATGAAAATTATGAATTTTGAGTCAATAATCTCTATTTTACATATAAAAGTTTATTTAAATGTGAGATTTTAATTTTAGACATAAAATCAGTTATTAGAAATCAATAATTTGTATTTTTAAAAACATATAAAAATATTAAAACAGCTAAAAATCATGAGTTTTGAGTCAATAATATATATTTTACATGTAGAGGTTTATTTAAACGTAAAAGTTTAATTTTAGACGCAAAATCTATTACTATAAGTCAATAATTTGTATTTTAAAAGACAGATGAAAATGTAAAAACAAATGAAAATCATGAGTTGTTGGGGCTTGACTAAAACTTAAATAAGTTTGGGTACTGCACTAAAACTTAAATAAGTCAAGTTTTTTGGACCTATCAACAATCAACGTATAATGTATTAATTTCAACATACCTCCACTCATATATGGTTCTGGTAGTCAAAAACTTTGAATGCAAAAACTTTGTAGAAGACCCTTGGAACTGTATGTTTGAATGAACAAAATAGTTATGTAAAGTAGCATACTCTTAATAACTAGCATGGTTAAAAAATTAAATTGGAAAAAGATTAAAAAGTAGTTAAGGAATAATTCACTTATAATATGGAGTTTTATGCAGTCTTTGAAGCATTAACGCCACTACCTCGTGCAGAAATACTTTATTTTGCTTACTTATCATGAGGCACTGAATTATATCAATAGTCATCACAATTTGAAAAGAAAGGCATGCCAAGTGGGTTGCTTATTTGCAGAAATTCACCTTTTTACTGCGGCATCAAGATGAGCATTTGACTCGTGATACGGATGCCTTGAGTTATCGTTCTATACTTCTCACCACTATGAGCACTCGAGTAACTGCTCTCTAGGTTTTTCCATTTATGTATGTGTTGGATCCTTCATTTGGAAGATATATCATGAGGTTATAACTAATGTCATTTAATGTGATTTTATTTTATGTGCTAGCAAGTTATCTTCCTTTATTTTATTTTTTTATATAATTTATACCTAAAAAGAAAACTAGTTTTTCCCCTTAGAAGCGAGAAAAGTATTTTCATATTATATAATTCGCGGAAATACCCACTTTTTTTTATTAATAACAAATTGATCTTGTAGAACTTACTAGATTGAAAAATGAAAAAGAATAAAGAAAAAAAATTAAGAAACCAAAAAACAATAACAATTAAAATGTAATGTAATGTAATGGGTATGAATGCT
Organism: Primula vulgaris; assembly: GCA_963920805.1. Lineage (NCBI taxonomy): Eukaryota > Viridiplantae > Streptophyta > Magnoliopsida > Ericales > Primulaceae > Primula > Primula vulgaris. The sequence goes on from OY987214.1 coordinate 18,974,741, forward strand.
ATTAGTTGTAACTTTGAACGATAATTTGTATGTATGTACATACAACTTGCAATAATATAATAGTTGTTATGACATAACTAGTTATTTGCCGTTGATAATTCAATAGAGGCTTGAGTTACAAGATGTCATTTCGAAACTCATTAGCACAGAGGCATTCCACATCTTCCTCAGCTAAATAATTCCATCCGAAGGCTTCACACAGCTGCAAAAACCCTTCCGTAGCCTCTTTGGAACTCGACAGAGTTTGCTGGAGGTGTGGTGAGGTCCTCCAGGACAGTGGTATTATGGAGTAGGACTATTAAATATTAGAATTTTCACACGTTAATAATACATCGATAAAGTCTGTGATTATTAAAAATATCCCCCTCGCTCAGATATTTTATCATAGCTATTATGTTAGAGCTCATATAACTAATCATAAAAAGAGCTATTACGTCAAAAATGAGACTCTTTATAAACTAGTAATTAATATATATATATATATATATATATATATATATATATATTAATAATTGTGGCCCACACGTTGCGTGTGCGACGTGTAATGACAGCAAACTCTCAACTCATCAAAATAACTTCTACAAACACATGTTTTTTTTAAAAAAATGGACAAAAATACAGTAGGAAACTTATTATCATTATTATCAATTTTCTTCTCGAAGATAAATACTTATTTTTTGGGTTCCATTGAAAAATAGAAATTTCTTCTCTCTTACATTTGCGCTTGCTTCCTTTTGAGTTCAGCAACTACACAAATTTATTTAAAAATCAAAAGATTGGCAAGTAAGAAGGTTACCAATCAATATTACAAAAAACTGTGAATAGTAACTACTTAAATACAATTTTAAACCAAAAAATTGAGATTAACCAAAGAATTGAAATAAGAGATTGTTAATAAGTGTAACGCTCGTTACCCAATTCAGTGACTTGGTTTTGGGACTCCGATTTGGTGGATTTACCTTTGAAGTGATAATTTATCTTTACAAAGTGTGCATAGGAAAGAGGGAGATAGATTGGGTTTTGACAGTTCTTGTACTATATGCAGAAGAAGAGAACTAATAAGGAGAAGATTAGTTTTTATTTGTTTTAAATTGGTTACACTGGTTATTAACAAGAAGAGTTGGGTTTTTTTTTTTTTAAGTGTGGGGACTTTGGAAGGCTAAAAAATAGCTATATTTTCTTGTCTTCCCTTATTATAACCAATAGGTAAATTTCTACAGGTCACATCACTTATGGGCTAATTAATTCTACGTCGGCCATTAAAAGGGCTCCATATTCAGGTGGACAAGACACAAAATCGAAGATCTGCTATGAGATTATGTTAGTGAGACCTCACTCACTTCTTCAATGAAACATATCGTTGAAGAAATGAGAAGTACTCTTATAGATAGCAGATGATATATTTTACAATATGTTGTTGCAGCCCAGAGGGAAAAATAAGTAAAGTAAGGGACTTTTTTAAATTATGGTGAATACTAATGTGTGATAGGTAGAATGGAATTTAGTTCTCTTAGTTTTTAACTAAACTGCACATTAAAGACAATAGAAAAAAAACACTACTAAATAACCAAGAAATATTTGATACAACTTTTTTCTAAATTTTGATATTAACCTGATGAAAAGTTCAAAGCTACACAATTAATTTGGTAAAATTGTTTAATTTTTTTATACTAAAAGAAATGAAGGGATGAGTAACATAAGGTTGGATGGGATGGAATGGATCCTAGTGGCAGCTTTAATAAAAGTTATTTCGTGATGAGAGAGAGATGAAAGCAGTCAAATGGTGAAGTGTCTTTGAAGGGTCTTGTCAAAATTATGGAAATGATGTGCAAGGGTATGTACATGTACAGTATGTTGCTATAGAGATTTTGTCTTTAAAGTGGGCCCTAAAACTGGAACTCCATCCTATATATGCCCTCTCTTAATTGAATTTGAATTGAAAAGAATAGTGTACCCAAAGTTTTTTTTGAGAAAAAAATATAGTGATGAGTGATGACCGAGTTTTGTCCTTGAGTCACTAGGGCTTACTGTACTTGAGTATTCAAAAGAAAAGGAACATTAAATTTGATTGGTCATGAATACAGAAAAAAATTGTACCATATGCCATGATATCTTCTCCCTCTTTTATTCTTATTTTTCTTTATTGTTCTTTTTGTATGCTTGGTCATTTCCTGATGACCTATCACAGCAGCCACACTATTTAATTTACCATAAAGGAAAAAAAACATTATGTGCAATCTTTTGTTCCGCAAACTATCCAAGCGTAACTCGGGAGAATATCCACCAAAACCCTCAATAAATTTCACTTGTTAATTTGTACATGTTCTTTCAAAGGAAGGCCAAAACATTAAATTCCCTAAATCGAATTTAATTACTGCTAATGAATCAAGATTTTTTTAATCAAGTTGGTTGGTGTAAGTGATTAACACTTTAATATATCATGCTCACCATTAATCTTTTATTCTTTGTGTTCACAAGCTAGGTTATCTACAAAGAGAAAATTATTGATTATAAAAAAACAATGAATCTTTAGAAAAAATAAAATAAACATGTATATATCAAAATCAAATAATTAGATGAGTATAAGAAAATAAATTATGGGCAATTCGCAAAAGTTATAAATAGGAAACTATATTACAAAAAAGTAATACTCCGAAACCTTTCTTTCCAAAAGTGCTACGTACTTTCTTCAACTCATGATTGTGTATGTAACTCACGATTGTATAGGCACTTTTTAATGATTGTCTACGCAATTTGGCAGAGCTTCGACGACCTCACTATATGCATTTAAAAAAGAAAATGCACTTTCCACGAATGCGTATTCACTCCGATGGACAACCATTGCTGCCGCCAACCTATGGGCAAGTGATGGTTGGGAGTTATGGTCAAACTCTAATGTGATTTGAAATTATTTTTCATAAATGTGTATGCATTTTACAATTGTATATAAACTTTGCTAGAGTTCGACGACGTCGTCAGAGTTTCGGCATCATCGGAGTTTCGGGACTACCACCATTACCATCGCCAACCCATGAGAAAATGGTGAATGCCATAGGGGAATATGTGATTGGAAATTGTTTGTGAATAGATGATTTGAATAGATTGTTGTGGATTTTAAATGAGAATAGAGAAAATAGTACGTTTGCAGAGTGAGTGGTACTTTTTTATGAATATGGTTTGAAGGTGACATTTATTTGACATTTCCTAGATAATTTTTTCGACTTCTAGTGCTTTGAGTAAGGATAAATTTATTAATTTATTTTATTATATGAGTAGGTTAATTAGTACATTTTCAATTAGTATCACCACAATTATCAATTGGTTAACAATGAAACATTGTACATGCATAATATAGCATGATATGTGGAAAGAAAATAGGTGAACGTTGTCATGAGCCGCAGCTTCTATTTTGATAAAAGTTGATGAAAAAAATAACCTTTTATGTGTGTTTGGTAAAATATTCAAAAATTGGTTACAGCCCTTCCATATTATGGAAAAACTTATATGGTTATATTTTTAAAAAAATAATTTCGGCCCCTCCCATTCGAATTTCATTGTTGGCAGGACAAGAATTAAAGTATAGTTTCTTTTAGTGCTTTAAGCCAAAATTAATTATATTTTGAATTAAAATAAAGTTTTATCCAAGTAGGTTAGCACAATTTAAATTAGTATCACAAAAAGTATCTATTGGTTCGTAACAGGCGTACTGAAAATTGAACATATATGTCTGAAATTTGTTTCCTTTGATCGATGTATTTCTTGGGGTGTAGACAATATTTGTGCAGACGAAAGATTGGTGTTGCTAACATACTGACTGAACATTTCACAGTTTTTGAATTGACACATACGGGGAATTTCTGTATTTATATAACGAAAATTCTTTAGGTACCGTCTATGTAGCATGGAGATGGATTCATATTTTTGATACGACACGTACACAGCAAAGCTGCAAAATTTTAAAATTTAAGACACGACAAAGTTAGGATACAATAATTAAATAATAATAAATATATTATATATTTGGGTTTATATATATCTAGATTACAAAATCAAGAAAAATTATAAAAATATTAATTACAATAGATAAATCTTAATAATAATTATATTTTTGGTTTGAATATTTAATTTTTTAATTTTTGAGATGGCATAGTAAATTTGAAAGTTAAATAACTTTTTAGCGATATAATTTGTGTTTCTCGTGTATTTAAAGAGCATGTCCTTAACTTTTTAGAAAGTGTTTAAATCATGTTCACGTGGTCTACATGGCAATACGTGAAGTACCACGAGAAATGCCGTGTCGGACTAATGGACACATGTCCGATATGACTTCTTTTTTTAAGTGTTCGTGCATCATGGGGTGTCGTCCTCTTCGCCAAAAAAAAGAGTAGAAATTTAAGCATATTGTTTAAAAAAAAAAAAAATTATCTGATAATGATTAAATAATTACAAGTTACAATTATCTTTAACACCAGCTTTTCAGCATTTTAGGCAATCAAACTTGGAGACATGGATGTTAATTAAAGCATTTAACAATTCAATCAAACAGTCACCAGTAAAAGAATAGTCATGCATGTCATTGATATCTTCCTTCGACATTCATATTCTAATAAACAATTAGAAGAGTTTTTATGTTATAAAGTTAATTTGAATTGGGGCCGTTTTTTAAAAACTTCGTCCCAGAATAAATAGAATACACAAAAGTTCATCACAACCTGTGACTGTCTATTTATACACAAAAAGTATACAAGTTCCACTAACAAACAAACATTCCAGTGTACGTACAAAGTTTTAAGTGTTTGCAATCTTCTGATATCGTATACTGTATAACGTGGTTAACTTATTTGTACTTAGTTTCAGAAGACATAAATCAAGTGGGTCATTCGGGCCCCTGAAACATTGTTAGGAGTAAAGCCTGTACTGAGTGGCTATAAATGTTTAAATGATGATGAGGGGAAATTTATGGTTGCTGAATACATCATATGATACACCAAACCTAGTCACCGACTAACTATTCAATCATGCCTCTATTAATTCAAATAAGTATAATATAGAAATTAATGGATTCATTATAAATAAAGACTAGCAAAAAAATTAATCAAGTATTTTAGCGTCAAAATATCAATAATGCGTGAATCAGCGTTCATATTTACTTGCAGTGATTCACATGCACATGCGTTTTTTTTATTGATAAATTAGGAAAGCGGACAATTATTTTGGTACAATCAAATATGAAATAATATACACTTATTTAGGGACGGAGGAAGTATGCGATATACAAATTTTAATTCATGATAGATCTCTAAAAGAAAATTTGTACATTATGTACGTGTTAGTTAATATTTATGATAATTTTTTTTAGATATATTTTTGGAAAACATATTTCTCAAGATCTTAGAAATGTGAAGTCTATGATACTTATCACTTAAATGTTTTTAGTTATAAGACAAATCATTTGTGCAATAATTGTCCGGATATACTAGCGACCATATAGAGATGACTTTATTATGGAAACTGGGGGTGTAAAGGGTTGTTCACCACGAATTGTTACAAATCGTTAAATTGTTCTCAACTCAAACGAACTTTTTGTAAATAATTTTTAAATTTTTTTGCTCGTACTCTTGTAGATGTTCTTACAATTTTTGTGTGTGTGTTATTATCTAAATATGGTTTACGATATATATGATTACTTAGAGCATCCATAATAGTAGTTATGTTAAATTTTTATTATTAAATATTGACATATGTGCATGTTAAATGTCACATATATATGTTAATCTTGACAATCATACAAGTGTCACATTAGTGCATTTTTTAATAACATTATCTATTTATTTATAATAAATAATTGATTTCGGATAAAGAAAAATATTATAGTAAATAAATAAGAAAGAGTGAATGGGTTATTTTTGTTTTATTGTATGGTTTAATATAATAGTTAGTCAACCAAATTGGCATGTTATTACTTAACAATATTAAATTTGTTGTTAAATATAACAACAATAAGTTTAATGAGTTGGTTAACAACACTATTATGAAGAAAAAACATGCCTACTAACAATTTTATCTAAAAATTTACTTAATAGCAGGAGATGTTTTTATATGTTTATTACTTATTTTGGATTCCAAATTTTCATCTTGAAATAAATGCATTAACGATGGGTCTTATTTGGGAGAAGGAAAAGAGGGGAGATGGAGTTTTACACGTGTGTAAGTTGAGCTTGTGCCATTTTGGGTTGTTTAAAATTATTGTTGAGCTTGTGTCATTTTGGGTTGTGTGCGTGTTTGATTGGGGTGTATTTGTGTTGGGATTGGATTGTGTATACTATGGGTCATATAAATAATATATACGTTTGCTTATAAAAAATTAACTATGTACCACTAGTAAGGACGAAATTATAAATGACTCCGAATGGAGGTTATTATTCTTAGAATAATAGGGGAAGGGTGGTATTACGACATTTAGTCGAAGCCTACTATATATATATATATATATATATATATATATATATATGAATTAATGTAATTATGTATATATACGTTATATATAATTATATATATATGTATATATATGTATAATTATATATATACATATATATATATATGTATATATATACTTATACATTTAATATTTATGTATTTTACTAGTATTATGGATATAAAGATAAATTTGTAAAATAGTTCAACCAAAATAAAAGGTAAACAAACATTTCATAGGTATTTCATGTATGTATGTACTATTAATCTCATTTGTTTTTTATTCCATCATAGTCCGAATATATTGATAGTATCAGTACTACTAATACTGCAACCAAATGAGTCATCGATATAATCCAAATGTCACGAGTGTTTCATTTTACCACCCTCACTCCAAGGAAAGAAATGACACAACAATATATAAAGATTCAACAACTCGCCTATTCCTCTATTTGGTTTTTTGATATTTGGCGCAGTCTCATGTTATGTGTGCTTCCTCACCACAAGCATAGAAAATAAAATTGTTAGAAAAAGTTTAATTATGTGTACATTAACCTATGTGTTTGCGTTGACCTTTTAGTTTGAGCACTTATTTGACGATTTTTATGATTTCTATTTGTTCCTCGTTGTTGAACCAATTTGTACATTAATTAATAATTTGATGTATAAAAAAAAGATTTCATTTAATTTAATAAAAACTCATTAGTTATACTAATATTAAAAAATAAAGTGTTAGATAAATAAGAACGAATGCCGAAAAACAATGAACGAGAGTAGAATAAGTCAAAATGGAATTTGAGAATTTGGCACATACAAGAGATTAACCTGTTAAATCCGAATTAACCATGCAGTTAACTTGGTTACTGATTAGAAATAAAGTTACTAACTAAACCTCTGTTTATGAAAAGTAAAATCAGTCTCGACTCAATATTTGAATATATGGAAATGATTCAAAAGTTAATGCAACTAAGCAAGTGACCATTGATGATTATTCTGCAATAATTATACTTGATTAGGGAGCATCTCTAACGTTTAAAAGTTTATAAAATCACGAAGATATTCATTATATAAGATGTCAACTAAACAAGTCTGAACAGCCTCAATTAACTAGTTAAACATAATCCAACCGGTTAGATTGATCATGTTTTTGAGATTCAAGCTAGAACGGTATCTCACTACCACCACTATAAATAAAGTTCTCCCCTTACAGAATCTGACAACCACACACTAGAGCAAACAAATCTTGATTATTATCTTTTATACTTTGTTTAAACCGGTCATTTTGAAGCCTAAATTTTGATTAGACAAGCCTTCATTCTTTAATCAAATTCTCTGACACTCATTATAGATATACATTTGAGAGAGTTAGTGTGGTTGTAGTCGCTTGATATTTTCATATCATTTGTGATACAATCAAAGGAAAAAGAGAAATGTAACCTTCTCATATATCGATGTAATTGCTTAGCTAAAGACTTTATGTTTAGCGTGTTCTTGTGGTTTTAGAGGGTAACTGTGCACTAAAGGAAAATAAGTGTTAACGGGTACGAAACCCTTCACTACAAAATAATGTTTGATTTAGTGAGAGTCAAAAGCTGTCATAAACATGTCGCTAATTTAAAAAGTTGTCACAAATTTGTCGCAAATTGACTAAACTGTCACAAAACCGTCACAAAAACCGTTGCTAATAAGCTCGTAACAAAAAACACCGTTATTAATCCCGTCGTTATTTGAGTATTTTTTTATAGTGCTTGAAAGAAGAGTTAATGAGAATCTCAAGATGCAGTTGGACTTGGAGACTAGACATAGTCTTTTATTAAGGTGAAACATGATAAATATTTGCGTTATTTACTTATGACCTATGAATTATAATATGGGTATGCGGTACGGTAAGATACCGGTGCGAGGGTACGACAAGTGTTCAAATTTAAGGTACGGATACGGCGGGTATATATGGATATATAATAGTTTTTAATATAATATTTATATATTAGGGGATTTTAATGTTTAGTACGATGCTATTAACTTAATTATAAAAAACACAAATTTGGATTTCTTGTTTAACTTTTAATACATTTTAAAAGTTAATGTACTAAAATAACCCCCTCCTTAAATTTATCTCTTTTAAACATTGTTTAGTTAATTATCAGTTGACTTTTCTTTTACAAAACTATTTGAAATTTCGAATTTAAATTTTGTACAAAATAGTCTCTTTTTTTTTTAAAGATTCAAAAAAAAATCATTTTAAGAGAAAAATGGAGAGCATCAAGAAATTTAATAAAGAAAAATGGATATCATCAGAGAGCATCAATAAAAAAAAAAAATGAATCGATTAAAATCCATAAGAGTAAAAGCATTAAGAAATTTTATAAAGAAAAATGGATATCATAATTAATAAAAAAAAATATAATCAATTAAAATCCATAAGAGTAAAAAATCGAATAGCATCGTAAAGTATCAAATGAACAAATATAGATGGAGGAATAGAGAGCAACAAATAGTATCAAGTAAATGAATGATATTAGTGCATAACATATATAGAAAAAAGAATAGTGAGCAACAAGTAGCATCAATCAAAAACAATAAAGAATAATACTATAAAGAATTAATTACACAATAAAATAAAAAATAAAAAGTAAAGGCATCATGGAGGAGGGAGCACCCAATAAAAAAGATAAAAATTAAATTAAATTTGGGGCATCATATAAAAGAAATAAAATAGAGAGCAACCAAAATGAAAAACGATAATTGAGTATATAGCATCAAAGGAGAATTAAAAAAATAAAATAAATAGCAACAAAAAGTACCAAGAACAAAAAAGCCCCAACAAAATTCAAAAAGGATATAATTGAGTATATAGTATCAAATGAAAGTATATAATAAAAATGTAGAACTTGTATTTCTATTTTCGGAAAGGAAGAAAACCCTTTTACATTATTAAAACGTAAAAACGTATGACTTGTATTTCGATCTATTTTCGGAAAGGAAAAATTAGACTATACTTACAATAGTAAAAAAAACATTAATCAAATTAATTAGATATCATGAAAGCATAAAAGGAAAAATGTTAAAACGGAAAAACCAAATATCAATATGAAATAAAATCTCGAGCATATAAAGTATTGATAATTGGAGACAACAATAAAATTAGTGATAAAACTCAAATTAGAAGAAAAAGTAAATGTATTCCCATTAAATACGTAAAAATAAAATTGTACATAGAGAATTAAAAAAAACGGGTTGTAGGAGAAAGAAATAAGGAGTAAATGAGATAAAGTGCTAACAAATATTAAATTAGTTAATAGTTTTGCTATAATAATTGAAGGGTAATGCGGGGATATTTTAGACGCTATGTATCAAATATTAAATAAGATTTTATTGATGTTTTTTTTATATAAATATTAGTGTACTTAACCATCATTTTCCCCATATATTATATACTTATTATATATAAACATTAGCAAAAACGAAACAGAAGAACAATCACTCCAATTTGCAATTCTGATTGTTATGGGTGCTCATTTTGATAAATCAAGTAATCAATTATACTAACTAACGTTTCGTTAGATCATCTACAATAGTGTTGTTATCTCTATTGTTAACTAAAATACTTAGCTAACAATGCATTTTTTTATCTTCATTAGTTATGTTAAATCATGTGTTATCTTTATACATGTTAAAAAACTTGTTAAATATAACAATGTTTTTAATATTGTTAATGGATGACGTGGTAAAATACAATTAATTAAAACGTGAACTATATTTCAAATACACCTATTTTAGTTCCTATATTAGTGGAGTTTATAAAATAACCAATTAATCAGATTTCAATTAGTAATTAATTTTAATTAAAATTAGATAAATTTGTTAAGTTAATACACTAATGTGAATGTTAAATTTAAGTTACATATGTGTCATTTAACATGCAATTAAATGATGATGTGTCAAAGTTAATATTGTTAAAATTAACACAACTATTTTGGATGCTCTTAGCACTGGATACAATTTAAATATTTGTTTTATAAATCACAGAAAATCACAAAAAATTATAAAAAATGAAAAAAATCACAATTTTTTTTATAAAATATCATAAAAAATGTCAATATACCACTTTTTATACCGAAAAAACGTTTTTCCACAAAAAAACACTTATTCATAAAAAAGCACTTTTTCATCAAAAAGTGAATTTTATGTATTTAATTCTCGTTTGACTCATTTCAATACTTGTTAACGTTTGAATTGTCTTTTTAGAAACTAATTTTAGTAACTAATTTTAGATCTGTAAGCTCAAATTGGTAAGCGTGCTTACACCCAACACCAATGTTCAAGAGCTGTGGTTCGAATCCACCCAGTTTTTTTTAACTTTATAGTAAAATATATGCACTTTTTTGTGCTGAACTATATGCACTTTTATTGAACTTTATGTACTTTCGACTGAACTATATACACTTTTAGCTGAACTATATGCACTTTCAGCTGAACCTGATGCACTTTTAGCTGAACCAGATGCATCTTTTACAGAACTATATGCATTTTTATTGAACTAGATGTACTTTTGGCTGAACCAACACTTTCAGCTGAATCAGATACACTTTTAGCTGAACCAGATGCATTTTCGATAGAACTATATGCACTTTTATTGAACTATATTCATTTTCAACCGGACTATATTCATTTTCGACTAGACTATATGCACTTTTGACTTAACTATATGTACTTTCGACTAAATTATATGCATTTTAAGCTGAACCAGATGCACTTTTAGCTGAACTATATGCATACTCATTTTTATTGAACTATATTTACTTTCGACTGAATTGTATACACTTTCAACGGAAATATATGTATTTTCAGCTGAATTGAATGCAATTTCGACTCAATTTTATGTAATTTTGACTGACTATATGCACTTTCGACTGAACTGTATGCACTTTTATTGAACTATATACGCTTTTGACTAAACTATACGTATTTTCGACCGAACTAGATGCACTTTCAGCTCATTTAGATTAAAAAAAGACACATTTTCATGTAAAAACCAATTTTTGTATAAAAAAAATTCACTTTTTGATGGAAAAAATGTTTTTTTATGAAAAAAAACAGCTTTTTCGGTACTAAAATGTTATATTGACAAAAAAAATTATATATATTTTTTGTAATTTTTTAAAAAGTTTGTGATTTTTTTTATTTTTTGTGATTTTTTATAATAATTTTTGATGATTTTTTATATTTTTTCTCATTTTTAATAATTTTTTATGATTTCTTTTATTTTTATAATTTTTTATTGATTTTTTATTGATTTTTTATAATTGTTTATGATTTTTTGTGATTTTTTTAATGATTTTTTATATATTTTTTTAATAATTTTTTTGTGTTTTTTTTTTTGTTGTAATTTAAAACTATTTTTTTGGGTTTGTAGAAAGATTAAATATGTCTATTATATTTTGGTTTATATGATCATTTAGTAAATAAACTAAATAATTAAAAAGTGATATCTAGAGGAACCAATAATCAAAGAAGAATGAGAGAGGAGAGCCAAGTAATGAAGAGGAGTCAATTCCCAGTGAGATCATTCCGGAGCATAAGATTTTACACTTCAAACAGTCATATAGATAATCTGAGCCATCGCCCCCACCCATTGTTAACAGGATTTTTTTTGTTTTGACTTGGCTAGTTTTGTGAAGCAGATTGGCATAATCTCAATAATCTAGAATTGCTTCAATGGCTCGGCTTAAGCCTTATCAGGCTCATCCCAATACTCATGTAGTCACAGTGAGCAAGTTTAACAAAATCCAAATCTAATATAAATAACTATAGATAACCAAAATCCTCACAGAACTACAGAAGGATATAATATTATAATAGGTCATTTATACTGTATACTTGCCCCCACTAAGAAGGATACGATAATAAAAACATTTAAGCTGTACTAGTCTTATAGTAATAAACTTTACACTGGAAGTCCAAACTTCCATCTGTTACCTAAGTACTGAAGGGATGAAAACATAACTGGATTAAATTCCAAACTGAACATATTATTTATACTTAATACTCGACGATATCTTCCTTATGATTCAGTCTCTTCCACATCAGCAAACATAGCTGCCCCTTCAACCGCTTCCGAGGTCATACCAACCTCATTAGCAGAATTAGTGAAAGAAACATTAGAATCGAAGAACTCCTCATTAATAATCAGGGGATCAATCTCAAAAGGAACTTTCTCTACGAACTCAGAACCCACAACCGCATCAGTTAACGAATTGTATTTAACAATTTCCTTCATTTGGTCATTTATCTCTTCCTCACATTCCTCCTTCATTTCTGCAGTAGGATCGGCATCTGGAGATGCAATAACCAAAGACTCAGATACACTTAACTGAGACATATTCTCCTTTTCCTCGGAACATTTTTCTTTTATTTCTTCTACAGTTTGGTTGGCATTTGGAGACACCATTTTCAAAGGCTCGGATACATTAAACTGAGACGCAAGAGCAACTTTCTCTACGAACTCGGAACACACAACCGCATCAGTTAATAAATTGGATTTAACAGTTTCCTCACATTCCTCCTTCATTTCTGCAGTAGGATCGGCATCTGGAGATACAATAACCAAAGACTCAGATACACTAAACTGAGACATGTTCTCCTTTTCCTCAGAACATTTCTCTTTTATTTCTTCTATAATTTGGTTGGCATTTGGAGACACCATTTTCAAAGGCTCGGATACATTAAACTGAGACGCAAGAGCAACTTTCTTTACGAACTCGGAACTCACAACCGCATCAGTTAATGAATTGGATTTAACAGTTGCCTTCATTTGGTCATTTATCTTTTCCTCACATTCCTCCATTTCTGCAGTAGGATTGGCATCTGGAGATACAATATCCAAAGACTCAGATACGCTAAACTGAGACATATTCTCCTTTTCCTCAGAACATTTCTCTTCTCTGTCTTCTACAGTTTGGTTGTAATTTGGAGACACCATTTTCAAAGGCTCGGATACATTAAACTGAGACGCATTCTCCTTTTTCTCGACGCATTTCTCCTTTACTTCTACAGTATGGCCTGCATACGGAGACACAATTTCTAAGGGGTCAGATACATTAAACTGAGACACATTCTCCATTTTCTCACAATTCTCCTTTATTTCTACAGTAGGGTCTGTCTTTGGAGACACAATTTCCAAAGGCTCAGATACATTAAACTGTGACATATTCTCCTTTTCCTCGTTATTTGTTTCTTTCTCCTCCTCCTGGGGAGAGTCCCCAACTGCTCCTGTTTCTATATCAGAGAAAGGGGGTTTCTCATTCTCAGAAGACCCAGTGCCTTGAGGAACAACACAAGTCTCTTCTAAAATATTGATTCCACTATTTTGATCAACATTGACCTCAGTTTCAACAACAATTTCTTCATTTTCAGGCGCTATCGATGTTGAGATTGATTTCCATTCCAAACCTGAAGGATTAGAATAAGAAGGCTCGACATAATGTTCATCTACTTGAACGGGAAGTTGTTTCATGACCTCTACTTCCGAAATTTTATTTTCTGAAAAGTCAACACTTGTCTGCATTTCCTTGTGTGAAATAAAGGCTTCAGTTTCAAACCCCAGGATATCAACAGGCTCCACACTAGTTATATTATTCTGAACTGGAAATTTTCCTTTATCGTTTTCTCCTGCGTTTTCGTTTGGTAACTGGCCTTCAGTATCCATAATATTATTCGAGATCGACGATTCATTTTTCAGATCTGGTAATGTGGTTAAAAGGAAAGATTAAGAGTAAAACTACGAAAAAGTAGCAAAGAAAGCTAATAGAGGAGAGAGGAGAGAGGAGAAAGAATTTAGAAACCATTAGCAAAATTTTGGATTTCTTTTTTGGAAAGAGAGGCAGACTCTATGATGCATGGACTCTTAAAAAAAATCAGTTTTTGGAGAGTCGGACATGCGTGAGACATGTCAAATGGTGTGTCCGACTTAGTTTCTCTCCTTTTATAATTTTTCTGTTGACCACTTAGGCACGCGAGTCCGACACGGTTAAAGGATTTTTATACACGGCTACTTTTTAAAAATAGTTAAATTTGAAAATAAAATAAAATGAAAACCATCTAAAATTCTAAACAAATGTGAGGCTTAGCAAAAAATGTCAATTAACATGTTTTATAACACTAGAATCAGAATAAGACACTTGTACAATTTATACCCTTGCTCTACCATGGTATCACGATTCTCAACTTCACACCAAAAAGCTCTCACACGTATATGACAACTTATTGTTGTTTGGTTAAGTAAAAAATATGACACATATATGAAAAAGTAATTATATAAAATATGAAGTGCCGTGTTCTGACCGAGTCGGGTCCTAAATTTTAAAATTTTCCATTTTTGCCGTGTCGGTATCATGTTGTCGTGTCAGACACCTGCACTCAGTGTCCATGCATCATAGGGAACTGAGGAACTCCTAATCACTCAAAATAAATTCTGCCCAATAACATCAACCGATATTCGGTAAAACCTAAAACGTAGCATGAAAGTAAAAAAAAAAAAACTCTAAAAAAGAAGCCTATCCCTCACACAGTTGATATCAACTGGGGTATTTGAAAAAACAAAGTTTTAACTAAATAAAATAAAGATACGCCGACATTAGGCCCATTCTGGAGTACCTGAAGTAGTAGTAGGTTCCACAAGAGTAACATCATCTTGAGATGGAAGTTGTGGCATGCTTTCTTCTGGAACTTTATTCTCTGTTTGTCCCTCATTGGAGTCCACATTATTATTTTCTGAGTTTTCATTCGGTAACTGGCCCTCGGCAGCCATAATATCATTTAAGGTCGATGGTTCATTTTCCAAACCTGGTCCTGTGGTACAAAGAAAAATCAAGAGTTGGATCATAAAGAACTAGCAGAAGAAGTTTGGCAGATGGTTTGAAATTGATTTTAAAAGAACCTATTTCACCAAGTAGTGCTAATTTCTCCCTTTTTAGAATGGCTCCAGTGGCTACATTTATGTTAAGTCAGGTCGCTCGGGCCGTTGTACCTTTTGATTATGGTATGATATTGTCAGATCCGAACATAGGACTACTTTATTTGTTTGCCATATCTTCGCTAGGTGTTTATGGAATTATTATAGCAGATTAGTCTAGTAATTAGGGGGCCTCCGTTCGGTCGCCTATGATACAAGGACCAATAGGTCAAAAATGGGTTTGTGCCGCAGGTGTTTAACGATCTACTCTAACATATAAGAGGGGAGAAAATATGTTTAGTACACATTAACTATCACACGTTTACAAATAAGGTACCAAACTATTATCATTAACAATTTAAGTACCAAACATCGTTCTTTTTTCACAAATAAGACCTTTCCGGCCAAATCGATCTCACAAATTATATCCTTTAATTTGAAGGAAAAAAATGAGGCAAAACAGCAAAATACTCTTTGATTTGGTCGCGTGATGGCATGGGACAGTTTCTGAAATTGATTTGGCAGGAAAAGACTGATTTGTGAAAAAAGAACCAAGTTTGGTACGTAAAATGTTAATGGTGATAGTTTGGTAGCTTTTTTTTAATGTGTGGTAGTTGGGTGTACTAAACGTATTTTTTCCCCAGATAAGAGAGAAGGAACAACATAGAAAGCACCAGAATGAATCATTAGAAAATAGAGAGGCACACTGCAACGCTTAATCATTCAATCAATAAATTTCAATAACCAAAATTTATCCAAGTAAATAAAAAAATTCTACCAACGTAATTATATCCTCGCAAAGAGTCTACTTTCTATAGACCGGCAGTGCAAAAACTCTGCACCAGTGATGGATTAAAATAATCAGAACAAAATTTAGCTAAACTAACCTGTCTCCTGAGTATCTAGGAAACTTAATTGGAATATAAACATAACGATCCACTAACATAGAGACAATTTTCCTCACCTGGAGAACTCAAAAGAGTAGGGTCCACACGAGGAACGCCATCCTGAAATGGAAGTTGTGGCACACTTTTTTCTGAAATTTTATTATCTGATTGGCCCTCACTGATGTCCATTTTATCGTATACAATCGAGTCTTCATGGTTCAAATCCGGAGCATGAGGAGGAAGACATTTCACATGAGGTACATCATCTTTAACCAGAAGCTGTTCTATTACCAGTTCTTCTGGATTTTCTCCCTGTGACTCCGCTTGCATTAAAAATTCTGCACCAGTGACGGGTCAAAATAATCAAATTCTACCAAACAAATATGTTCCCTGACTATGTGGGAAACCTTGATGGAAAATAAATCTAATATAAAATGAAGATACACTTTATAAAGGCCTATTGTCCTCACCTGGAGCATTTGAAGTAGGGTCCACATGGGGAAGATCGTCTTGAAAAGGAAGTTGTGGCATGCTTTCTTCTGGAACTTTAATCTCTGATTGGCGCTCACTTCCGTCCATTTTATCATCTATAGTCGAGTCTTCCTGGTTCAAATCCGGAGTATCAGAAGAAAGTACATCATCTTGAACGGGAATCTGTTCCATAACCAAATTTTCTGGATTTTCTTTCACTAACCCTGCTTGTGTTAAAAACTCTGCACCAGCAGTGGATTAAAATAATCAGATTCTAACAAAACAAATCTGTTCTCTGACTATCTAGAAACTTAGTTGGAAAACAAATCTGACTACATAAAATAGAGATACACTATATTAAGACATATCGTCCTCACCTGAAGCATTCAAAGGAGTAGGGTCCACATGAGGAGCATCATCTTGAAATGGAAGATGTGGCACACTCTCTTCTGAAAGTTTATTCTCTGATTGGCCCTCACTGATGTCCATTTTATCTTCTGCAATTGAGTATTCATGGTTCATATTCAGAGTATCAGAAGGAAGACATTCCACACAAGGTACACCATCTTGAACTTGAAGCTGTTCCATTACAACTTCTTTCGGATTTTCGTTCTCTAACCTGCCCTCATGCAAGTTTGTTATTAACTCTGAAACTGTGGCTCCAGATCTCAACTCGCACTCTATCGCTGTTGATTTTTCCTCATCTATGTCAGTTGAAACATTCATGCCATAAACGGGACTTGGGTTCAGAATGGCACTCGTATCTAGTGCTTGTACATTTGTTTCTGGCTTTTGAGAATCAATCTTGTCTGAGGAAACATCACTAATCACCAATGGTTCTGCATCTATTTTTGGGTTTTGAGAATCAATAATGTCTGAGGAAACATCACTCGTCTCTCGCAGCTTTGCTTCTATTTTTCGTTTTTCTGGGTCAACATTTCCAAAAGGTATAGCATTAATGTATTTTGCATTTGCTTCTCTCTTTGGAGAATCAACCTTATTCACGGCTATAATATGTTGATCAGACAAGGCATCTGTAGAAAGTTGGGAAATAGATTGGAAAAGTAATTTAGTATCAATGCGATAATAATAAAACAGAAAATGGATGTGGGTAATGGTAGCAGAACAAACACTTTCAATACTACAAAGACAACATGAAAAAACAGAAGCATCCATTGACTAAAACACTGCTAGTAATGTGAAGTCCACATGAAAATGTATAATCAATTAACAATTTACAGAGGTTCAGTAACAAATTTGGCTATTACAGAATTGTACAAATGTTCTCTTGACAAGAGTAAAAGATACCATCAGGGATGTAGATTTTCAGAATGACAAGCAAAGAGAAATTATGGTAGTAGTGAGCATGGAATATATCTAAATAGCCCATTAGAAATCTTCCCCATCAAAGAATAATGGTGTATTACTTGGTGTCAAGAAAAGCTCACGCTGAAGCTCGCTTTTACTTGAAGCTCAAAATATATACTGTTTTGACCTAAAGCTCAAAAAATTATGCTTTAACGCATCAAGCCTAAGCTTGAACTTGTTAAAAAAATGCAGGCTCACGAATTGGTCCAAACACAAAAGCAACCCAGTGGACCACGGTCAGAGGACAGTGATCCTGTAGCCGTACTAGACAACTTCAACTATGTGCTAGCAGGTGAATCTCAGTGCAATATAATTAGACGTGACTTAATCTTAAACAAACAAGCAAAGGAGGAATCACTCATTCATTTACTTTATTAATGAAAATTTCCCCTATAAAATATCAATCAGGATAGATATTCTTATCAAATTATCTGACCATTCAAATCACCACTCAATCAATTAAATCATATATTAGTAATTCTATCTAAAAAATGTCATTACATAAGGTTATGTATAGATGAAATTTTCAAACAAAGACTTAAAAATAAGTTAGAAAAAGAAACTTTCTCCAAAATAAACCAACAGTAAGGATCAAGAAAAGAAGTGTCTTTTTGTTTCTTAACATTTCACTAATAAGTTAATTAGATGCACAAGCACAAACACAAGCAAATACTAGTATTAGTCACATAAGTAAATAAATTTCCATCCAATCTTAATGAAAACTGTAAATCATTTTTATTCATGATGTGTTGGACCTTAAGTGTTTATGAGTAAATGAGAACAAATATTTATTGACATTTTTATAGTAAAGCTTACGCTTTAGTCAATCTCTCATGAAAACACTTCAGAGAGCTTTTATGATTTAAAACATTGGTGTTATAAACTTATAATGGTTCATTTATAACCGTACATGATAACTTTAGTTTAAAACCGTGGCTGTCATAACCAACAAGTGGGACCGACAATACAGAATCTTAATATGTGGAAGGCACGGAGTACAAGGTTTCATTTCCAAACCTAGAGATACTGTATAAATAAAACAATCCTGTTGCTAGGTTTTCCTTGTCTCTTTAATGGAAAATATCCACATAAATAACAAAACTACAAATTTAAAAAAAAGAGAAAGAAGGTCGAAGAAGCTTTTACTAAATTACTAATACATTGAAAGTTGGTCTGAAAAAGTTTATCATAATGTATCAAAAATGAAAAATGGAAGCAAATATGGGAATTCTATTCTATCATGTTTTAATACCACAACGAATTACGAATCAGAACTTAGAAAAACCTTTTTCCCCTAGAAACTAGGAAACCAAGAAAGAACAAAATAAGATACTAAAACATAAAATTTGGAAAAGTTAAGACCTGGTGTCCTTACCTGGCGCATCTGAAGAAGGTTCCACATGAGAAACATCATCTTGAGTTACGACTCCTGTTATTTCTTCTTCTAAATTTTCCTTCTCCAATTTTCCCTCACCAATGTCCATTTTATCATTTTGAACTGCAAGAAGTTTCACCACCGGTTCCTCAGACATTTCCTCGGACTTTTCTCTCGCTAATTGTCTCTCACTCACATTCGTTGAAATGTTTGAAGCTTCCGCTTCATTATTTGAATGTGTAACATTAGAAAAGTGTGGTTTCAGACAAGCTACATCATCTAAATGGACAACATGAGGAGATACATCTAAAGCGTGTTCATTTTTTGTCGATACAATATCCGGGCCTACCACATTGACGAAATTACATGCACTTTCTTTCTCATTTCCTTCTGAATATTCCTTCTTAGATTGGTCCTCACTCTTTTCCTCTTGAACAGCTGCAACAGAAATTTCTGCACTCCTGACAGAAGGATCCTCTCTTTCTGATGATATTGCACTTACCTCTTGTGATTGCTTATCTGTTTGTGGTAACTGAGGGTCAAGCTTGTCTAAGGATATGGTACTCATCTTTAGTGATTGTGTATCAATTTCCAGTGTCTGTGACTCAACATTGTCTGAGCATCTGGCACTTATCTCTTGTAATTGTTTATCTGTTTCTGGTAACTGAGGGTCATCCTTGTCTGAGGATATTGTACTCATCTTCAGTGACTCTGTATCAGTTTCCAGTTTCTGTGACTCAATCATGTCGGAGGATGTGGCTCTAGTCTCTTGTATTTCTGCATTAGTTTCTGGTTTTAAAGACTCAAAATTGGCCTGGGATATGTCACTAATTTTTTGTAGTTGTACAACTGTCTCTGGGAGTTTAGCTTCAATTGCTTTTGATGGTGTGGCATTTATTCCTTGTACAACAGTGTCCAGGCTTTCAGCATCAGTCCTTTTTGACGATGTGGGATTTATTCCGTGTGCATGTGTTTCTGGGATTTTAGCGTCAATTGTTCCCGATGGTGTGGCATTAATTCCTTGTAGAACAATTTCTGGTTTTTGAGACTCTACCTTGTCTGGGGATAGAATATTAACTTGAATCTGTCTAGTTCGTTTGACTCTGGTCCCGGTAGAACCTTTTCCAGGGGACACCACTGCATTAGCCTGCACTTCGCCTATGTTTGAATCTACATCAGACAAAGTATCTGCAAAAGGTTGATAATCCTATAAAGAAATGGACATTCTATATAGAAGAAAATTGTGAAGCAAAAAGAAAATAAAAAATCAAAAGACCATGAGGAAAACAAAATTCAACCCCCCCCCCCCCCCCCCCCCCACACACACACACACAGAGATTAATGGATGTTATCAATGGTCAATTGTAAAAGTAAAACGTAACAGTAGTATAAAAGGTGTGGTTGCCACTACCAGCAAATGGAATAGACAATTGAACAGAAAATTCTTAGACGGGCCATTTGATGTTTGCTCATGTTTACTTTAGAATGTGTGTTCAACAAGCAGTGAAGTAATCCTATAAATCCTGCCAATATACAATAAGAAACAAGTCTCCTCTTCCAATTTAATCATGCAAAACCTATAGCTAATACCATGGCTTTCTTATCCAAAAATCCAAAATTTTAACATTAAGTTAGGGCATCAATTTCTAACTAAAAATAAACCTGGTCTCTTTCCTCTGCCGGCTCCTTCTCCACTTTTACGACCTCGTCCTCTTCCTCGACCTCGTCCCCGGCCTCTAAGTATATGGGTGCCAGGAATATCAAGAGGGATGGAAGGTGGGGTCCCGAACTGAATCATATTCCCACTAATGTTTGTTATATCCGGAGCAGCAGAAGTAGAACTAGGAGCAGTTCCAATTGGATTTTCAGAGACTGGTAGTACCACCGAACCCGATCCCACATTGCTTTTCTCAACAGTTGTTTGAGTAACTGGAACAACAGAAGATACCAGATTTTTATTGTCATGTTCATCCTTCAAATCTAATTTCTCAGATCCAGGACCTGTAGACACATGAAGAGGGACAGTTGCAGGTGGGAGAGAAGCCGTTTCTATCTCTACATAAGGCGGTGGAGGAACAGAAACAGCAGCTGGCACTTGAGCCTGCGTTTTTCCTCTACCTCTACCTCTACCTCGTGGTTTCCCAGTTTGACCCCTTGCTCCGATTCCGATAGATGATGGGGAAGAGAGCATTGTCGAACCAGAGCTAGGGTCATTACATACAACCAGTGGAATTTTTACGGAAATAGGTTCTGGGGAGTCACTAAGCAATGAACCTGAACCAGAAGCCGGAGCTACAGGAGAGGGAGAAACTGCAGTTACTGGTGCTGTATGAAAGATGGGAACTGCTGCTGTTGGTGTTATGGGAGAGTTGGAACCTGCCGCCACAGGTGGAATAGAAGAGATGGAAACTGCTTTCACAGGTGGTGTCGGAGAGAGAGAATTGCCCGCCACATTTGATATAGGTGCTCCAGGAGCTGCTGGACGAACAGCAGGAGATGGGGGAGTTTGGGTGGTTATTTTTTTCGGTCTTCCACGACCGCGTTTAGGTGGTGTTGCTCCAATAGAAGGTTGTGGGAACACTATCGTGGGTGGCTGTGAGGAAACTTTCGGGGGTGGCCGTGAGGAAACTATCATAGGTGGCTGTGAGGAAACTATCGTGGGTGGCTGTGAGGAAACTATTACGGGTTGCTGTAACACCATTGCGGGTGGCTGTAACACCGTTGTCTGTGGCTGTGACTCGATTATGGGTGGCTGTGACTCGGTTATGGGTGGCTGTGACTCGGTCACGGGTCTTGGCAGTTCATTCAGTACAGTGACAGCTTCTGTAATAATGACAGGTTCACTGGCTTTAATTGGAGATTCGTTTAAAACAATTTCATATTTCTGTTTAGGGGACTCGGGATGTTCAGCTTCACAAAGCTTCTCGAATTCCTCCTCCGTCAACTGTTCTTCGTAAGATCGTACCTAAATAAGGAAAAGAAAAAAATCATATCAATATAAACGGAATAAATGTGTTGAGCAGACTAGTTCTTATTTACAAATCCATCTGTATGCTTACCTCTCTAGCTCGCTTGCCCCTTCCGTAATGTTGCGTATCAAGACCGCCAAGAGCCCCTTTCTTACGCTTTCCTCCAACAGAAGGAGGGGAACCTGTAACATTTGGTACATCGTATATCTTCATTGCTTCACAGAATGTCTTTAAATCATCTTCTGTTATAAGCCGAGAAGGCAATGAAATTATTGGCTGAGGAACAATTTTCCCCTGTTCTATCAACGCATTTTTCCATATGTCCTGTCAAAAAAGTAACCTTGGTAAGCATGCCAGGGGAAAACGGAAAAGAACAAGCATAATTTAAAGAGCTGACAAATGTTTTATGATCATACCATCTCCTCTTCCTGCCTTTCTCTATCAATTGATTCAAATACATCGATCTCAGACTCACTGTCAATATAAAAGGATTTTGTAAAATTTAGGCAACCAAATAAAGGTGATGACAACAGATTTCAAGAGAAATGTTTCCACCAAAATAACTGCATACAGTGGCAAAACAATCATGGTCAGTCACTCGCATATGTAATGACATATCAACATAGTACTCAAAGCTTGAACTTATCTTCTTGAAAGTTCTATACTTTCATGATATTATACTATGACCACATTCCTTAGAACATAGTATACAATATGACTTGTTAATTTGAGCAAAACTGACTGCAGAAAAGTAAATAAACCCTACCTGCGTGCTATAATATCATTTAAAGCATCATCATTTAGAACAGGAGCGGCTTCCTCTTTCTTACACTCTCTCAAGAGTGATTCTAGGTATTCTCTCCGATCCTCAGCACTGTAATCAATCAACAAAAATTTTAGACAGCTAATGAAAAGATCTTAAAAGGATAAATTAGCTTCTATGATACCCCCATCATACCTTGTGTTATTGTCAAAGAATCCTGCAGTAATACTCTGATTCGCAACTCCAAGTTTGTGTTCGGCTGAAGCTCTTACTTGTTCTTCTACAGTTTTAACCTTGTTTCATAAATTCAAAACGGTTTAGAAAGACAAACTCATAATCTCACAGCAAGGAAGCCACAATCAAAAATCTCACAACAAGCAAGAAACAATCAATCTAAGAAGACAGAAGTAAACTAAAAGCAGAGTATTCAATTAAACACGTATATTAAGAATGAATAAGTTATGTACTCCTTGCAATCCACTACGAACGAAATTTATACATGACATACTTTTGAAATAAATATGTTCAACCACTTAACCAAATTCTACGTGCCTTGAAGAAGTTTGAAAGCGTCAAAGATATATACTATCAAACAATGTTCTTTTTAAACCCGCTTGTCCTTTTTCACTTACGTCAAATGCATATCCTCAGGAAGGAAAATAATTTTATATTCCTCACAAAAGTATTCTAGTATTCATAAAAATTATATTATGTCGATTCACCAGGAGGGGAACAAAGAAAAAAATAAGTACAAAGTTCCAACATAAATTGAACATACTATGGTAACAATTGACTAAAAAAACTTTTACAGACGAAAAATAATTTCAAAATGATGTCGCCTCCAGTTTTACCATATTTACAACCGACCTGCAATAAACCCAAACCAGATCGAACTAAAACATCCCAAAAAATTAAAAACTCACAGTTTCTAATCGAAGAACAAGGACATCTTTCTTCTGACCAATTCTATGTGCTCTGGCCTGTGCTTGAAGATCAACCTAACAAAACAATAAAAGATTCTATTAGCAAAAAAAAATACGACTATATATATATCGACATATGTATTTATATATAGAACACATATACGTATACATATGCACCACTGGGTTCACCAAATGCTTATTAAGTACCTGCGGATTCCAGTCTGTATCAAAGATGATCACGGTATCAGCAGCTTGAAGATTCACACCAACGCCTCCAGCACGGATGCTAATATAACCAATACAAATATGCTAAGTGCAATAGAACAAAGTCATAAAGAAGAGAAGTCTGACAACTTTGATATATCGTGAAAAATAATGTCCAAAATAAAACAGAAAAGTAAGGTTGAACTGTCACAGACATAGATACAAAGATAGCAAACAATTAGATCCACAAAAGAAAAGAAAATATATAAGAATAAAACCGAAATGTCTACTAATATGCCAAATCCTCCCAAATAATTCATCCAACAAAGAGAGAAAGGAGACTTGTTCTAACACAAAACAAAGAAAGGTTGTAAAGAGATTCTAAGAGAGAAAATAGTGATCCTTCTGACAGCAAATAGACTGCAACCACTTGCTAAACCCATAAAGTAAGAGACAATTCAAACTCATTTAATTTTGGAAAAGAACTAGAAGCAACAGAACAAAAGTAATAATTCTCACACCCTTAAGTTTTCTGTTTTTATGATTATATTTTAACTCCGTACTTTTGGTTTATTTGTTTCAGTTGTTACTCAAAACAGAACAGAAGTTTTGTACTGTAGTTTACTCAACAAAACTTAAGAAAAGGTCTACATTAAAAAAAACAAAAAAAAAACTAAAACTGAATTTATGCTCTATATCTCTAACTGGCTTCTATTTATTCCTCACAGCCAAAAAAAATTAGAAGTATGGCTGCATACTATTGAATGTTGAACGGGGCGGCTATTTAAATAAACAAAAATGTATTTTCATAAGGGAAAAAAGAAAGAAAAAGCTGCATTAAGTCATTTGATCCAAAACAAATAGATGATCGTCAAATCAAGGAGTCTATCGGATATAAAAAAATCCAAAGGGTTAAGTATCATTGTAGGCTTTCAGAACTTGATTATTAGAGGGGAAAATTATATTCAATCATCGTGGGAGAAAAATCAAGAAAAACAGAGATATTTGAATAGTGTTTCTTTAAGGAAAAAACTAGATCAGTTGCTTGCATCTATCTATCTATCTATCTATCATAATAAGAAAACCCAAGAGTTGGGCGAAGCTGCTAAAGATTGTCCCAAAATTTCCCAAAATACCCCTACTCCTTACAAATTACACTATTGCCCTAATTTCATCATATTCTAATTCTTTTTTTTCAACCCTCAACTTTTATCAATTACCCCTAAAAAAATATTTTCTTAATTTTTACATTTTTCCTCGTACCACAACTGCACATCGACCACACATACTGTGGGCACGTTTACTAGTATAAGTATATAGAAACAGAGCAGTAAAAATGACCACCTCACTTCAAATAGCCAAATAAATCAGTCGCTATCAATAGAAATTACCTGAGCAAAAATATAAAAAAAGGAGAACCAGGTTGGTTGAACTTATCAATGAGGCCTCCTCGGTCACCACCAGATGTATGTCCATCCAACCTAAGATATTTATACTGTTTCCAGCATAAATAATCTTCCATGACATCAAGCAGTCTAGTCATCGTTGAAAAGAAAAGTACCTACACAGAACAAAACAAATTTATCAGAGGCAAAATTTTGAAGACAAATTATCAGTAACAGATTCACCAATCTTTCAACATATTACTGTTACCACTACACAGTAAATATTTAAGACCAGCACCAAATAATGAGATTAAGATAATGAGTTGAAAATTGAAAAAAAGTTAATAGAAGAATAAACAATAACCCCAAACAATTCCCTATAAAGTTCTTATGTACAGATTGACCAGTAGAAGAAGAAAGAAGTGCAAAAAAGATGTATGCATACTTGATTATTGAACATCATCAAAAGCAAATTGTCTTTATGCAAAAACTGATTTTTTTAACCTTTTCTAGAGAACTAAAGCTAAGACAGGGCATTAAAACCAGGAAAATCATCCTATTCATGATAGCAAATCAGCTAATGTGTACTCCCGTCACAATTACAACACGAAGACATCCTTAAACATACTTACAAGAAAGCTAAAGAAAAGGCATCAAAACTCCATCCATGGAAGTCTTTATATTGCAAATGCAGAAGCCCGCAAAAAGGATCAGAAGATTATATGTAGCCAGAAACATATAAACAAGCATTTCATACCCGATGATCTGTCGCTTTAAGCTTCGGCAGCAATCTATCCAACATCTCGAGTTTCCCACAAAGCCTAATGACATTGGGAAGGTAGTGCTTAGGGACAAAGTCATGAACCTACAGAATATCATTTTAATTTTATCAGTAAACTGTCCTCAGTATAGGAGTAACTATTTGGTAAACCCGGTCCACTAAAAACTAATGCACCAAGATAATAAAAACCCATCTAGGAAAGCAGAATCCTAGTGTGGCCCACCCCAAAAGTAAATAAAATGAGAATAGAATATTCATATTGGTTAGGCACACTATTTTCAAACATGGACCGGTTTCACCCAAAATTTGCCTCATTACAGATAACGATTTTTCAAATGTCAAAAGGAACAGGTGAACTGAGAAAGAACATGCCTCCTCCACATGAAGCTGGCTGAGATAAGGATGATTGCATATGTTACGAAGCTCCATAACAGAGTTGTGTACTGTTCGAGCCTATTAAAATGAAAGCAAATATTAGCACTGGAAAAATAGTACACTATCACATAAGCTCTTAAATCAATGCATATTTAATAAAATGAGGTATAAAGCAAGACGTGAGGCTCTTCATTCTCTACTAAACAACCACCGAGTCAAAAGTACCAATATAAGAATACCTTCCATATAAAAACTTTATTAGTTGTTAAGATAAGAGTTCCGTGTCATTCTGTAATTCTTGGATAATTTAGCAGAATGATGACCCATATGAAGAGTACCAATATAAGAGTAGAACAAGAGACTGACTCATTTCAAAGGAGAAGATAACAAAAAGGTCAATGTTTAGTTTTTTGGAATAGTGTGATTTGAGTCATTTGACAATAACTGCAATATTTCAATGAAGAAGAATCTCATATTCCTCAACAGCGACAAGATCCTCCTCCTACTTCCCCCTTCCGCCCCGACCCCACCGTCTAGATGAGAGGGTGGAGACTCTTATCTCAGGTAATTATACTGTCATAATAAATACTAGTGCATTCTCAACTTCTCCCCTCACAAATTTAATAATATGCAATTTTATATTCAAGGCAAGCTTCCATTTAATTTGTTCCACACCATAGGTGCATGCTGCTCTTGACACACAGCGGGACATAGTCAGGCATGATGTTAAATGCCTAATTTCAAATAATTATAATATTAGCCATACTTTGGGCATGTTAATTCTCTGGAAAAAAAAATCAGCTAAATATGTATCAATTTCTATGAAACTGTATATCTTTTGAACTAAATGATACCATAACATATAAGCGATATTGAATCTCTTATAATTTCTGGGAAAAAAATGTGTTTGGTGTACCCCTTTACACTTGCACCCCAATCAGTAGGTGCGTCATAGATGGTTACTTTGAAGAGAAAATGGGGACCTACTTATTTGGAAGTTAGAATGAGCAATCTACCTTCTAGTTTTTCGTTTCTTGTCGACCAAAGCAGACACTAACACTAGAACATCAGTAAGTAGAAGTTTAAACAAACATGCCATAAGTATATTGATCCAAAATAAAAAAAAATAAAAAAAATGGAACCTGAAACACCAAAAAAGATGTTAGTTAACCTTTGAAGTTCCCATTGCACCAAGATTGTCCTCTACCCTCTTCATCAAAAGCTTCTGATAGGCCGAGGCCTCGCATCTTATAAGTCTTTCAATCTTTTCAGGCAATTCGTTCTCGACCTATCAAAGCATTTATCAAATTTAAAAGCAAATTACATAAAAATCTAAAACACAACCTTAAAAATATAACAAATGAACTAAAAAAAAAAACTTTGTAAAAGCAAATCCCCGACTCAATATTTATTAAGTTACTACACCTGCCGAACCTTGAGGACTGCTACACATGTAGGAGGGATGAAAATCTAACTAAGAATAATTTTGATAGAAATACCTTATGTTTCAGTCTCCTGAGTACAAATGGTCGCAGAACTTGATGAAGACGATTGATAATTAGAAGATTTTCTTCTTCCGATAGCAAGGACTAAATACACATTGACAAAATTATCAAAAGATGAAAAGAATGAACGCATAATAACAATTCAGCAGATAAAAAAAGTCAAATAGAAAGCCTACTTCATCAGCAGAATTATCACCATTACCCTCAAAGGGCTTGTTAAACCATTGAGAAAAATCGTCCGAAGAATTAAAAATATTGGGCAATAAGAAATTGAGAAGTGCCCATAATTCCTCAAGATTGTTCTGCATCAAACAGGTTAGATAAACTACATGAAACAACGATAAATTACATATCACTGTATTTACATGAAAACATAAATTGACTGAACAATTTTTATCATATAACAAGAAACACACAAAGAACACAGTTGTTGAAGACAAAACCAGTAACGTAAAGAGTTTCAGATAAAAAAATACTTTTGTCTAAAAAGTTAATCATTAACCTCTCAGAAACTTTTCAAGCATACTACCCTCAGAATTTACAAACCCCAAACAGTTGTTCGTAATATCTTCTGTTCACCATAAAATTACAATGTTAACAGTGGACTTGTTTGATGGCAAATCATAACTTGTACAAAAATACACTTTCTGATAGGACCCAATAAGCACTTTCAAGTGTTAAGACATCGCCAATTACATTTCTACCAACGTACAAGTATTGTGGGTAACTTTCCCAGAAGAAGTACTGTATGTTTCCGAAATATTAAGAGAAGAGATAAACTTACTTGTGTTAGTAATAGAGCAAAATATAGTTTTTTTTTTATATACGTAAGAGAAGTACATTACTTTAGTGTCCCAAAAAAACAGCCAATATGGTAGAAAAAAATCTATGGATAAATATAAATATAGCAAAAGAATCCAAAAAGAGTTAATAACAAATCAAAGGTATGTAATGCTAAACCTGCAAAGGAGTTCCGGTCAAAAGCAGCCTGTGAGAGCTACGATAATGCTTCAAGTCGGCATTTAACTTGCAAGAAGCATTTTTTATACGATGTCCTTCATCTATTATTATATAATGCCACAAAATTTTGCTTAATTTCGGTCTATCATGCTTGTTCATCAGATATTCATATGTTGTCAGTAGTACGTTGAATTTCTGGTGGATAATTCTTTCCCTACATTATAAGCCTAAATTTAGCAACAATAAATTGTAACCAAACAAAATGTAGAAAAATTAACTCCGTTAAAATTCCCTTACTTGAATAGACGTCTACGCTCCTCTGGCGGACCAGAATAGACAATTTTGTTAATAGTTGGGGCCCAAAAGTTAATTTCTGACTCCCATCCAGGTAGCACTGAGGATGGGACCACAACCAGAAAAGGTCCTCGGTCATTTTTTGTTTCCATAAGATAACAGATCAGAGAAATGACCTGGAGATAATCAAGTTATCAGCTCTTATAGTTTAAAACAAGTAACATATCTTGCAAAATAAGAAATCTGGTAAAAAATCCAACCTGAACAGTTTTACCGAGGCCCATTTCATCCGCAAGAATCCCATTAAGGTGGTTATTATAAAGCGAAACCAACCACCTCAGGCCATTCATTTGGTATCTGTTTCAGAATATATGTACTCATCAAAACTCGACCAAAACCAACTAACAAGATTACTTTTTTCAATTAGTTAAAAAAAGAAAAAACCATACTTACTCTCTAAGTTTTCCACCATTAAGAGATGTAGGCTGATCTGCGATGCTCTCTTTCACACTGAAAAAGTCAAATCATATAAGCTCATAGTCTGCTATATGTCATTATTTCGATTAGTGAAGAGGAGTAATGTCTATTTACATTAATAATCGATAACATTTCTGGATATTCAAATTTAAAGCTTGAGCTTCTAAGATAACTTGAACCAAAGCTATCCAATTTGATCAGAAAAAACTGAAGAAAACCACATTAATATGGTGAACCCTATACACAAATGTTAACCGATCACAGGCTCATGAGAGCTAAAAGACGTGTACACAAATAGATGATCAGCATAACCTCCAATTTTCCTTCATTGAAAAGACACTTCTAAAGAAACCTCCTATTAAACCAAATACGATAATCATGAATGGTTTACATGTGAAGGGTATAAAAATGTTCAAAAGGTCTTTCAAGAGAACTGCTAATCTGATAGAATTAGAGAGAGTAATAGGCAGCAGATGTCAGCTTACAACTCCAATAACTAAACATTAACTAATCAAAATGTACAAATATTACAACCAATATAATTTATGACATGAAGTTGCATTATCGTTTTCTGCGACAGTAAAACTAACATCGATGCGCTTTGGGCTTAACCTTCTCCAGAACTCTAAACTACTAATGTTTTGCAGAAACTGTTTGAACCTAGGTTCCCTAGCTAAGAGCCTGGTTCAGTTGAAAAGACAATAAAACTCTATAAAACCTTCTAGATTGCTAAAGAAGACTGATAAAACTGATGAATCGGATTTAACCACCCCCCACCCCACCCCACCTCTACCCAAAACAAATAAGCCAGCAGGATATAACAGTGAGATCAAATAAATTATAATAACAGATGAAGTACCTATGAGCCATCATATAGTACTTCTCATTGCTTTCCAAATAATGCTGAAATATAGAAAACAATAGAACTAAGCAAATGTAGATAAAAGTTGGAAGGAATCAGACGGATAAAAACATAGGCAGAATAAAGTAACAAATGCGGACAAAACTCGCCTCTGCTGTGTCGTCTTCATTATCTGCAAGAAAATCATAATTCTCAACAATACTTGAACCCCGACTATCATCAACATTTGCCTCAAAACGTCTCGCTAAAGTCTTTGCTTCTTGTAATTTTGACCCTAACTTTGAAAGATACTTCTCTGTCTCTTTCAGCAGCTGCTTAACGCGGTCTGATTTTGCATCCTATATTAAAATAACAAAAATAAAACTAAATAGAACTTTCCAAAGGATAAAGAAAATATAAGCATGAAGATGGACGGACCTTAACCATTCGAAGGTAACCCTCGACATCATTGATCTTTAAGAGATTAATCTTCTCTCTCTGTATTCTATCAATCTTCTCACGATAAAACCTTTCCTTCCTCTTATGGTACTCTCTTGCGTATTTATTGAAACCTTTCAACCGCTCTCTCTTTACTTTAAATATGTCATCCAGTCGCTCCCTAAAATAAAATTAGAAAAGAATCCAGAAATCAACCAAATAGAAAGAAAACAACTTAATTATGTCAGTCGAAAAGGTAGTAGAACAAACTTGTGAAATTCAAGCTCTGTGAAGAACTCCTTTTGCCTGTCTTTATTTCTCTTTTGGCGCTCTTCTTTCATTCTCTGTTCAAATTTTTCAACTTGCTTTGGTCTCCTACCAATCCTATGCTTCTTAACTGACTTTATCCGATCCATTTGAGCGGATATTGGTTTGAAGTAGTCATTTAGAATTTCACTGTTTGTACAAAACACCACAATGAGAGCGACAGCGTGTATAGTTATGTATATAAACACAGACATATAGGTATGTATAAATATATGTATGTATGTACGTATGTATATGTATGTGAGTCTAAATACATGTGTATGCTAAGGGAAAGAGATCACATTTATTTGGATATTATTCTTTCAGAAAGGTAAAACCTTATTCGAATGTAAACTTATGTTACCTCCGTAAACGACGTTGCAAGTCCAGAAGTTGCAGTTTTTTCAGTTCAATGACACTTTTAGTCTTTGCAGAGATATCTTCAGCCGAGCTCACAGTTTCCTACAAGCAAAAAAGATAGTCAATACACATCACAACAAAACAAGTACATAGAACTCTTTCAATACACATAAACAAAAAGCAATTATGTAGGACCCTTCCCAATAGAAAACTTTCCAATCATCATTATCTTACCAGAAAAACAAAGAATGATATGTTTTTTCTGGTTTCTATATGCATTAAACATACATGAATTTTCATTTGAGTTCTATGGACCAAGCGGTTTCAAATAAACAACTCCAAATATACTCTGAATTTCAAAAAAATAAAAAAATGCATTTCTATAACCTTATTTTAGTTTACTCATTTAAAATCCAAGCGGTTTCATAACTTCTCTACAAATGCCTATATTAACTAATTAACACCTGTCTTTTTAGCAATAGCAAATGCATGCATATTCACGAAGTAGCACTTTCAACACTCATAAAGAACTAGGAATTCATTTGAGTTCTATGGACCAAGTTGACTATTCAGCTTTATCATTTAACTTGAGATTTATTTTCTTCTAAAGACTTTTACATGGGATGAGAATGCCGCTGTCACTCATAGAAATGAGATGTAGAAAATTGTGAGACATCCAAAAGGCAATGATGCCTAGAATCACGAAAGGGTAATTGCTAGTCAGTTGGTGACAAGAAAAACTATAATTACATGGTCTGAAACCCTTCCCAACAAAGTCAGGAAAAGGAGCAAAACAAAACGCGAGAAAATAATCCAACTATTGCACATTAACCCAAAACTTATAAGTCTGTTAACAAGCCAGGGTAATTCATCTTTATCTCAAACTTCAGTATTTCATTTTTTTTTTTCCAAAAGTAACAAGTGGAACAAGAAAGATACAGCAAAACGATGAAAGAGAACCAAAAAATATAAACAAACTTGAGAGCAGAAACAAAGATCAGAACGTAAACTACAATATTCCAGAAAAAAAAAATCCTTGGAAACGTAAACCAGCCAAAAGGCTATTTTATTTGCTGCCACGCAAACCTTTAATTTTGCAGAACATGCGGCAATCTTGCGATCAGTGTTCTGCTGTTTCAGGACCCAGTTCTGATCTTTTAGCCGTTTTTGTTTTTGCTGATCCATAATCCACTTGTCACATGTGGTGTACTTTGGCGGTGGCAGTGAATCTTCACATAAAGCTATGTCGACATCATCCTCTTCATCACTTGCTACTAGATGATCATCACTTTTGGATCCATCTGAAAATGAATCTTCACATTTAAAACACACAATAAATAGAAAAGGCAACAGAAAAATCTTCAACAGGTATATTTTTTCTTTAAAAGTATGCAAACTGACCATCATAAGAATGTTTTGAATTTGAACCCTCACACACTTTTTGCATTAACAAATTGGTATCTTTTACAGGCATTAATATCTGGCGTTCGCTTTCCATTGCTGGTGTTGATTTCCACCTAAACATCTCAGGAGTGTGTTGTTTTGCAGCCATCACAGAAGAAATTTGGTTTGCAGCTCCAGCTTGGTGTCCGTCAATTCCCAAATTATCGTATTTAGTAATAGCTAAACCCCTTGCAGAATTTATTTGTGCTTCCTTAGCTGAAAATTCTTGTGACTCTACAAGTTCTTGGGTCGGTAAGTCAGCATTAATATGTCCTTTGTTAGATAAAACATTTCCCCTCTCTTCTGAACTACTAAATAGATGAGAAGAATGGTGATTTTTGTCCTCATATTCTACTGATGAATTTGCCTTTGTAAAATTTCCAATTGGTAAAGAACCTTGAGAGGCAATTTCAGTTTCCCTTGAACTGATTGTTCTATCTTGAGGAGTGTTACTTCCACCAGTCATATATAGCTCTTTTCCTTTATGGTTTGTGGTCTCCATGTGAGGTACATCTGCAGCATAATAATAAGGTTACGCATAAAGTGATAAAACAAGTTTATAAAACAACAATAAAAAATTACCTTCTTTTGAATTGAAGTTGCCAAGTGCAAGTTCAAGATGGAGTCTTTTTGGTGGCAAACCATTCCTGCCAAAACAGAACCATTAAGAGTCTTAAGGTAAAAGCAAATTGTTATTTCTCGAAAACTTAATTATTATAGAATTGGTATAGCACCATATATACCTAAATGCTAGAAATACAAGGCATTGCGCCCTCAGTTGTTTCAGATGTTGTTCCTTGAAAGGCGAGTTAGGAGCACCGGCAACCTGGGACATTGGGAATTTTCCTGCATCTCTAGGAGCTGTACCTTTCAGCATGTTCATTTCCACATTAGCCCCTGGAAGACCACCCTGTTAAAGAATCAAAGTGAAATTCTCAAAAGGTGGTAAATACAATAAATAAATGAAACAAATTACAAATACCATCAACACCATAAAAATATATTTAAACCCTCTATATAGAAATAGAAAGGGTAGTAACCATTTGAATTCTATTGTCCACAAGTTGGGCCAGGCGTAACTAACTTGAAGGAAATTGTTTATGAGTCTAAAGAACGCAATTACAATTTTGCATTTTTTTAAAATTTATCAGTCTAAAGAACACCACAACCATTTCAAATTGGCCTTCTGTCCAGATAATTTTTCAACCATATAATTATCATAAAACTAGACGAATTGCAAAGTCAATAAACTTAATAAGGAATCTTAAATCTTGTAGCTTAGTTGCAGTTGCACGAAGCTTCTAACCTATCTATGCTTTGGCTTCGGAAGCTTGCTTCCGTCATCGAAACCTCACGGAAACTTCCATATCAGTGTAAAAAAAAGGAAAGAGATAAATTGTAATCGAGAGAAGTAGAAAGATAGGTAATGAAAAATTATCTAACCTTGTTAACACCCAATTTATATTTGCCTATACCAACCACATCCATATCTAACCCAACCCTACCAGATCGGTTCATATACCTATTCTAACCCATAAAAGAGTATTACGTTTTTGTTTTCTATTTTTTAAGTATTGGGAGAATTATTATCGTCTAATAGTATACTTTAACATAAAATAATAAAATATAAATATAAATTATCTTAGACGCTTCCTCACTTCTACTACCATCCGCTTCCCGCTCCCGCTCTCGCTTCGTGCAACTATGTCTTGTAATAAGAAAATAAAGCCACTCTTTAACTTAAATAAACAGATGCCAGTCAGTCAACTCTTAAGAGTGGCTATCTTCCATAAAAGCTCATAGATTGGCTGGCATCAGCTTGGTACTGGAAGCTCATCGTGCAATTTTATCAAAAATTTAAAGAATAGGCAAAAAGTACAATAAGTGCACTCATTCTTGCTTTATTTTGTTCACACACCCTGGAGGCCGAGATTAACTTCAACTGCACTAGCATCTCTTGTTTAATAAAGGGGGAAAAACATACATTAAGTGCCCTAGTAATGCAGACGAAATACTAAACAGTACATACTACCTCGTAACTGAAAGCATAGCATTAAATAAAATTTCAGCAAAAAGGACGTACCTGAAACATCCTACCCGAGTATGCAAGCAAGTTTGATGGTCCTCCATCATGATCTATTGCCCTTTTTGTGGACATTTCAGAGGTTCCTAACTCCCCATGATGGACAGAGAATAGTTGGGCTTCTCCGGTTTTCTCAGAACCACTTATTCCTGCACATCATTAATGCAATCACCCCTATGTAAATAATATTTGCACACATAAAAAGATTCAAACAACACCAAAGCTCAGCCATT
Source organism: Primula vulgaris (assembly GCA_963920805.1). Taxonomy (NCBI): domain Eukaryota; kingdom Viridiplantae; phylum Streptophyta; class Magnoliopsida; order Ericales; family Primulaceae; genus Primula; species Primula vulgaris. The sequence continues at coordinate 19,010,609 of OY987214.1, forward strand.
TTGATTAGTGAAATCCATAAAGACAAAACAAAGCACACCAGAAAAGAAAAGTCTTGCACATGCATCACTATAAGAACAAAAGATAAAGATTTACCACAAGAACGGGGAAGAATATATGCATTTTTTCTTACTGAAAAGGCATGGCTGTGTTTAAGAATTCAAGAAAATATACATATAATGTCTACAAACATACCTTTTCGGGTATTTAAATTGAAAGTATCAACTTGCTGCAAGTTATCAGTCTGTGGTTCACTGGCAGATGAACTATCGGTCCTCTTTCTCTTGCTGTTAATAATCCTCTTACCATCATTTTGATTTGATTTATCCCAAGTTGTTAAATCATGCCTTTCCTGTGAGTGACCAGATTTAGTCTCTAAACTAGAGGGACTTTCATGATCCACAAGAGGCTTGTTTGAAGTATTTGAACCAGCAATCTCATTTCCAGCCATGCCTGGTTTACCATCATTTTCAATTGCACCTGTTTGAGACAATAACTAAAATCAGTTCATCTCTAGTACTATAATATTAAAGTTTTCCCATACTAAAAAGGAAATAGTTTTGAATGTAGAAAAGTGAGAAATTTACTCGTGAATTTTGATGATGAAGATCCACCTACATTAGCTCCACCAGCAGAAGGGTGGGGTAATGACTTTAGTTGCTCAATATCAAGGCCATGTTGATTAATAACGGTCTCCATCGCCCTTCAATAACGTAAAACGGTTAAAATCACAGGAAAAGTAATAAATAAGTAAACATTATGGTATGAATGATCTGTTGACAAGCAAATCAAAGCAGTTATCAGCTAGCAACTAGCTATCTTATCACTTCAATTGAAACAATGATGCACGTTCCAAATAATCATTCAAAACCAGCAATAAGAAACTAGTCAATTGGTAGTCAAATGATGTAACTTCACAATCAGCACAGAGATAGTTCCCACAAATGCCTTTAAACAATTAACCAACCACGAGTACAAAGATGAAGCCAACTGCCTCATGAGCAAATCACTTATAAATAGTTATGATTCATTTGGCAAAAAAGCATAATAAGTAATGCAGTTTGTAATTGTAGAATTTACGATAAAAGAATGACAAGCTTTAGTTACCACTTTTGGCGTTTATCTACATAAAATTTTCACCTATTGATGGAAAGCTGCCCATTAGTTTACTTATAAGAAGATTTCTACACGAGCACATAAATTTTAACGCATTTCCAAATTCACCATGCTACGAAGGGGAAATCGTGTTCTATAAATGGTGATTAGGCGGGCATTAGATCGAGTTGTCGGGTCAGTCTTAATATTACCTGGATACATAATCCGCTCTGTAGAATAACGACTCCCAGCTAATTGATTGACCATTTCCGGGTTCGTTCTCTCTCTCTCCTTCCATTTCTCTTTGTTATGAGGCGGCGGAAACCCTAGATCTATACAATGTATATACATATACAAAACTCCAAAAGTTCTCTCAGTTCATAAGATATTACATAAAAGCCCCTTAGTTTTAAAAGCTGCCAAGACCCCCAAACTAAAGAAATACCAAAACATAAAAATAAAAAATATGCGGTCCGCTAGGAGGCGCGGCTCCCAATTACTTCCTTGTGAGGTTTTGAGTATTGATAGGAAACACGAACGTTCGTGCCGAAGGGAAACATACGATGTTATGACTATTCGAAATACAGTTGTGTACTTATTCATTGAAAGTACAGTTTTATTACACAAATTTCAAGTTCCACTTGAATTTCTTTTAGAATTCGATAAATTCCATATTCATTAGTACTTAAGACAAACAGATAGCACGTAATGATTGAGAGTAAAGTGTCCAAGTCATAGGTTCCCAGCTTGAACAGATATTACTTTTTTCAGTGTTGGCTTGGAAAATTACTCATAATGTTAGTAACTCAAACAAGACAAAAGACTCAATGGAGCCTGCTAAAGCACTGTCACAAGGTGGTTTTACCATCCAAAAAGTGTGGAATTTCATAATTATATACCACATTCCAGGATTCAATATTTTTGATAAATTGACGAATATTTAAAGACAAGCATCACATTGTAGAGAGAGCATCCCAGTTAAGCTCTCTTATAACATTACCTTCTCCTCTCAATTCACAATACAGGATGGTATAGCTATGTTATAGAAGTAATGAAGATTTAACATTTACCAAAAGACTATGCTATACTATTTACTCATATGACTTGTCCATTTTCCCAAAGATGTTTCAATAATTACGATACTTAATGAAACACACCATATGATATAAACAAGTCTAAAATAAATAACTTCACTGTGATATTAAATTGACACATTAGGCGTATCAATGTAAACAAATAACAACATGATTTGGCAGTAAATCCAGCTTCTAAAGTTTTTTAACTGGATTACAATTCCAAAAGGGATATATACATTTGAAGATGTAAATGTGACTAGAGTTAATGATGGAAATAAAGGCAGCTGAAATTAGTTCACCTTGATATCACCTGAAAAGGCATTGAGTTCTCCTTTCCACTTGATTTCATATGTTGCAGTATCTGAAAACATTTACATTACCTATTGTAAGTGAAAATATAAATATTAATGACCAAATGACGCATAGAAGTAAAAAAGAGAATTACACATACCAGACAAAGCTTGGCAGCCAACTTTGTAGGCTCGTCTTTAGATTCCTGAATAAGCTTTTGCAAAAACTTTGCAGCCTCTAGTTCCACATTTTGCGGAGCTGTCATCTTGTTTTACTACAATAACATAGAGAATCAAGTATTGCCCATCACATCAAGATCCCAGATGGAAAAAAAGACTAAAGCAGAAAGATAAAGACAACGTGTAGAGCACAAACTTCCCATAACAAATTAACTAAGAAATAAAAGTTTTTACACTCATAACCGACATGCAATTCCTGATAGAAAAAGCTGAATGTGATACATGCGGTGGACAAGAAAAATCATTTGGTAAATATTCAGCTCTTAGAAAAAGCCAAAAGTTTTTAGAACCTCATAAAAAAAAAAAAGAGAGAAGCTTTTGAAATAAATGCTATAAAGAATCATATCAAACAGCTAGATACAGGCATAATATATATATATATATATATATGCATACAAAAATAGGAGAGATTCGTGATTGTTCGTTCATTACGTGCTAATAATAATCATTCTATAAACAATAATAGTGTTTTGGCTTATATCCATGGTATATTGTAACCTAATACAAGAGCAATTTGTTGCTAATTTCATCACTCAAAATCACAAATCATCGGTTTTCTAAAAACAGAAACCCGCATTAAAAACCGAACGGACAAGAGAACACTACTCTCTCTCTACAAATCGGCCTCGTTAACAGAAGTTAGAGAATTAGAAACCTCTCCCAAGAAGAAATTCCTGGGAGACTGCTTTGTGTGCAACAAACCGGGCCATCGTGTCGCGGATTGTAAGATGCGAATCGACAAGCCCAACCCCCAAAGAGGAAGTTCCAAGGGAAAGGGAGGAAGAGGGCACCTGCTCAGGCAAATGTGGCTGAGGGAGGAGAGGATGCTGGACAAGACTACATGCACCTGAGTGATGTGGTCTCTGAAGTGAACCTTGTGGGGAGCAACCCAAAGGAATGGTGGCTGGATACCGGCGCCACAAGTCATATATGCGCTAGCAAATGGATGTTCAAGACCTATACGGCCGTGGACAATGAGAGCTGCTTCATGGGGAACTCGGCTACTTCCAGGGTGGAAGGAAAAGGAACCGTGATGCTGAGGATGACATCGGGAAAAGGAGCTGACACTGAATGGCGTGCTCCATGTGCCGGAAATTCGCAAGAATCTAGTCTCCGGCTCAGTGATGGTGAACAAAGGTTTTAAACTTGTATTTGAATCTGCTAAAATTGTAATCATCTTAAATGGAATGTATGTAGGCCGTGGCTATATGACCAACGGCATGTTTAAATTAAATGTTGGTACTCCGGCTCCTAAAGTCGAGCCTGCTAATGAGGGTACTAAGGCCGAGGTCAGTACCAAGAATAATGTAATCATGAATGTTGCCCAAGTGGCTAATAAAACTTCCTTTGCTTATTCTTGTGATTCATTTAATTTATGGCATGGTAGATTAGGTCATGTGAATACTAATTCAATAAAGAAATTAATATCACTAAATCTACTACCAAGTTTTGTCTTCAATAAACAACATAAATGTGAGGTTTGTGTTGAGGCAAAATTAACTAAATCTTCGTTAAATAATGTAATTATTACCAATTTATAATAGTCATGTTCATATACTACTAAAAGTAACACTAGTTCCAACTAAATTAACTAGCTAATCAAGTTTAATATACAAAATTTAATCTCTTTCCACTTTTATATAAGTAACCTAGCTAATAAAATCGATTCACACAAATCAAGGTCAATCGAAGTGCAAATTAGGGTTTTTGATGATCAATTAACATATTAGAAATTAGAATTAGAAATGCCCTAATTCTGATTAGGGTTTGTTAACAAAAAAACAAAACAAAACAAAACTTACACGTAGAGGGAGGAGAGACAAAAGCAAACCCACATTAAAACCCAAACAGTTCTCTCTCTCTACTAATCGTCCTTGTCGACAGAAGTTAGATTATTAGAAATATATATAACACAATAAATAATGTAATTAATACCAGTTTCTACTAATCATGTTCATAAACTACTAAAATTAACAGCAATTTAAAGTTAGATAATTAGAAAGCTATAACACAATAAATAATGTATTTAATACCAATTTCTATATACTACTAAAATTAACAGCAATTTCAGTTAACAGAAGTTAGAGAATTAGAGAGCTATAACACTAAATAATGTAAATATTACCATTTTCTACTAGTCATGTTCATATACTACTAAAATTAACAACACCTTCAATTAACAGAAGTTAGAGGATTAGAAAGCTATAGCAAAATAAATAATGTAATCATTACCAATTTCTACTAATCATGTTCATACCCTACTAAAATTAACAGCAATTTCAACTAACAGAAGGTAGATAATTAGAAAGCTATAACACAATAAATAATGTAATTATTACCAGTTTCTACTAGTCGTGTTTATATGCTACTAAAATTATTTCTTCAAAAAAAAAGATACTACTAAAATTAACAGCAATTTCAATTAACAGAAGTTAGAGAATTGGAAAGCTATAACACAACAAATAACGTAACTATTACCAATTTCTACTAGTCATGTTCATATACTACTAAAATAATTTCTTCAAAAAAAAGAACTACTAAAATTAACAGCAATTTAAATCGACAGAAGTTTGAGAATTAGAAATCTATATAACACAATAAATAATGTAATTAATACCAATTTCTACTCAAACTAACAGCAATTTAAACTAAATTAACTACATAGCAATTTAATCACTTTCCACTTTTAAATTACTTAAATTGGCAGACCTAGCTAATCAACTCGATTTACACGTGGATCAAAGGCATTGAAGTGTAAATTAGGGTTTTTGATGATCAAATTAAATATTCTAATTACTACTAATATCTACTAGTCATGTTCATATACTAATAAAATTAACAGCAATTTCAAATAACAGAAGTTAGAGAATTAGAAAGCTATAACACGATAAATAATGTGATAATTACCCAGTTTCTACTAGTCATGTTCATATACTACTACAATTAACAGCAAATTCAACTAAATTAACAGAATTTAGAGAATTAGAAAATTATAACACAATAAATAATGTAATTATTACCAATTTCTAGTAGGCATGTTCATATACTACTAAAATTAACAGCAATTTCAATTAACAGAAGAGAATTATAAAATTATAACACAATAAATAACGTAATTATTGCCAATTTCTATTAGTCATGTTTATATATTATTAAAATTAACAAACAGAAGTTATAAAATAAGAAATCCATATAACGCAATAAATAATACAATTATTACTAGTTTCTATTAGTCATGTTCATAAACCACTAAAATTAACAGCAATTTCAACTTAATTAAGTACATACCAATTTATTCTCTTTCCACTTTCATATACTAAATTAGTAAACCTAGCTAATAAAATCGATTTACACGTGGATCAAGGTCAATCGAAGTGTAAATTAAGGTTTTTAATGACCAATTAACATATTCGAAATTATAATTAGAAAAGCCCTAATTCTAATTTAATATAATTATATCTAGGGTTTGTTAACAACGAAAAAAACAAAACTATTTCAATTAACAGTAAGTTAAAAAAATTAGAAAGCTACAACACAATAAAGAACGTAATTATTACCAATTTCTACTAAAAATTAACAGCAGATTTCAACTAAATTAATTAGATAGCAATTTAATCTATTTCCACTTTCATATGCTTAAGTCGATTTACACGTGGATCAAGGTCAATCGGAGTGTAAATTAGGGTTTTAATGATCAATTATCAGATTCTAATTATATCTAAGGGTTTGTTAACAAATAAAAACAAAACTTACGGTTAGAGAGAGAGAGAGAGAGGCAAAACGAACCAACCACCATAAATAAAGTAACGCGCGATAGAAAATCAGATCAACTCATTTTCACGAAAGAGTAAATAAATATATAAAATTATAAATAATAAAGAGAGATTATATGTTATTAGGGTTTTATTTTCAGGTGACGGGGAAAGAAGATGGAGAAATAAACAAATGAGCACCTGTGTATATTATTTTATAGTAGTAGTATAGTACTAGCAGTATATATAATTATATAGTAGCGGAGTGTGGCGTGAATCCAAAAACATACATGCATACATACGTCTAATAACAAAATACGCTGGATTCTATATTTTAATTTGAATAATAAATGAGATAAAAATGTAAAGTAAAAAGTATAATAAATGGAGAGAAATGGTATTTAACTGGTTTGAGAGAGGGAAGGAACCAACATATATAATATATAATGATAAAACAAATGTTGTCATATCTGATTATTAATTAAGAAATTTGTACATATTCATAAATATACTTTAGAGAGAGAGGGAGAGAGAGTGGGTGGAGAAAAATTGCGTGTAGTATAATAGAATAAGGAGACGTACTGGTTTTGTTTTTGGCGAGTGACGTTTTTTTTGCAGTTTTTTTTTTGAATTTAAAACTGTTTTTTTTTGCTGTTTTTTTTTTGCAGTTTTTTGAATAATAGTACATGTGTGTAATTTTTCAAACTATCAATATTTATTTATAATTAATTGTTTCAAGGTTTCATGCGTCTACACATATATTAATAGTATAGATATAAGTTATTCTGTGCATTCTACCTGGAATTAGTCATGGATCATTTATTCAGCTTTAAATCTGTTTCTATCTTCTTCTTTTTTTTATCTGTTTTTATCTTTATGTAAGGTTATATATACTACTACTATTATTTATTATTCAGCTTTGGTGTATAAGTTGTTTTCTAAAACTTTGTTTTTAAATATGTTTCTTATAAGAAAAGAGTGAAAAAAAATATTGAAATTAATAAGGGTTTATATAGTATGATATCAAGATGGGAGTTATTGTAAAATAAATAATGTAAAGAGCTAATGGTACATAAATTATATTGTACATTCATATTTTTTAAAAAGTCTTTAACTGATTTGTATATTTTATAAAATAAAACTCATTTTTTTCGAAGTAATTATATGCACACAGGTTGTGCACTCCCCGACCACAGTAATCCAGCCAGCTGTCTGACATGGCAGGACTACGCTGCAATTACTAGAAACTTTAGGAACTATACCTGTATTTCTTTAAAAAAACATAAAACCAGCCTCCTTTCTCTCTTCTCTGTATCTCTCTCTGGCACATGTGTGTGTGTATGTTACGAATCTCTGCTCAATTTTTACACCCGTAATCTCATTTGGTGAGTGAATTATTCTTCTCAATGTCTTTATTATTTATGTATGCATTGAAAATCAAATTATGATTTTGAAAATATACTTCTTATCGTACGGGTTTCTATCTTAAGATTTTGATTTGGGGTTCTTATAATTTTGGGTTCCTGTGATTCGGCTTTTTCTTGGTTTATCTTTCGTGTTGCATTTAAGCGATTGTTAGAAAAAAAAAATGACATGTTGTTTTTCCTTTATTGGGATTTTCATCGAACACTTGTTGTGCGTTAATCTTCATAACCTATTCATTATTGTTATATGCATTAATTTTTTTGATTTTGAAACTTATGATTTTTATAGTTCGGGTTTTTTTATATTTAGGGCATTGATTTCAGTGTTTGACATTGAAGTTATAGGGCCGTTAACATTTCTAATAAGTCGTTGGTTTGGATATAATTTGGTTTGTGCCTTGCTCCGCTTTTTCTGACTTGTACTGTGAACACATGTGTTCGGAACAGAAAAATGGAGTGAAAAAATTGAATATGTGCACAATTTTCTTGCATTTTGTTTTGCCTAACCGATTGAGATTGGTTTATAATTTGACTTTGTATAAACCAACTTTTAAGCAGAAAAACAAAGATTTTGAGCTTATAAGCTAAAGCCAATACAAATATTTTCTTAAAAGCCAAAAAAGCACATTTTTCTTTAGAAAATACTCCCTCCGTCCCAAAACAATAGTCCACTATGAAACCACGTGGCAAGTTTGACCGGAGCTCCGGCAGACCACCACCGTCGCCGTCAAACCATGAGCATGGGTCGGAGTATTGGTACAAATTCTAATTGGGGAGAGATAGAGTTGGAGTGTTGTAGTGTTGTGTGAGAGTTTTTAAATGAGCAGAGAAAGAGTTGGGGAAAGAGAGCCAAAAAGTAGAAAGTATCACTTAAATGGAAAAAAAGTTTGAGGTAGTGTTTTTTGAAATATTGAAACTTCTTTGACACTTTTTTGTCATTGCCCCTAAAAAGTGGTGTTTATGAAAACTTTGAGTTACTATACACCAACCCTTACTCTTTAAAAACTTCTGAACGGTTTCAATTTATTATAAAAAATTGTTTGAAGAAATTACAAAGTACACTCTAAAACCTAAAAATGGACCCTAGGTATTATATTTTTTAAATCTAATACAAAACAAAGCACCATATATCGGCCCACAACGACTATGAAGTATAGAACTAATAAATAAATATTTTGATTTGTGATTGGTTCAGATAAATATTGAGATTTTTTTATGTATGATATATTTTTATTTTATGCGACAAAGTTGAAAAGGGGCCCAAAATTTTCTGCAGCTTAGGAGTCAAAAAGCGTCGGACCGGCCCCTGTGATGTGCCCGTCGATGAGCCAGCGTTGAGGCGGCGGAGGTGGTTCGACTTAGCCACCGTGGCACCGAAGAAGAGAGATGCATACGAGGAGATACTTTGGAGTTTGAACCAGATCTATTTTTGGCCAGGGACCCAATGTGTAATTTTGACAATTTAAGCTATTAATAACCTGCTTTCCAAAATTATACAAGAACACAGTTTTACCACATGGACTAAATTCGTAAATTTGAATAATTATAGTAATTAAATTTAGATACATGTCATTGCTTCATTATAAACTCTCTCTCTCTAAAAAAAAACATCACAACCAAATCGACCCAAACCCTAGCGTCGCCACCTTCTCGCGCCGCCTAGGATGGATGGAGCTCTGACTCCTCTATCCCTGGGGTTTCTCCGCTTCTTTTGAATTTACCCCCTACACTGTCCGTCGCCTCAGATCTAACATTGCCACACCAAATCGACCCAAACCCTAAGCTTCGCCGCCTCCCTCCTCACGTCATTCGCCTCAAATCTCTCTCACCATCCTATGCCTAGTTAAAGTCTGCTCGTAGTAGTGTTCATTTGTTTAGAAGATCTGAAATCAGGTATTTTCTCCCACACGGTCCTCCCACACGGTGGTTGATTTTCCGTACGCAACAAATTTGGATTTTTTTTGCGGTTCTTCGATCACTATATGGATCTCCTATATCCCATTCTTTGCCTCTTTCCCCCTTTCGTTCTCTCACAGGGTGTGTAACTAGGTTGCTCGTAGCAAGATTTGGTTTTGTTTCTCAATTTGGTCAAATATTTTGCCTTTCATCACTTTCAATCCGGGTGGGTCAACTTTGGGTTGGGTTTTGGCTTGTTTGGTTTTGGTAGACTGTCAAATGTGGGCTATGGGTTTTGTAGTGGGGGTGATACCATAGGCATTAGCCGCTGCTTGTTATTAGTACTCATCCACACCGGTGAGCCTGTTTTGATTTATTAGACCTTTAATCTTGTGTTATGGTAATTGGGAACATGGGTGTTATATGGTCTAATTACTTAAACCTGGTTTAGAAATAGTTGCTCGGTTGATACTTGTATGGTGATCCCTTTTAGTTATGAGCGTTCATACAATTACTATATTAGAGAGACCTAGTCGATATCCATGGGCTCGGTTTAGCGCGGACTGATTTCTATCCTAATGGAGGTTGTTAGATCATTTGGAAATAGATATATGGTTTTTGGATTGTCGGATTAGTTGAGCCTTGATTAGGATTCCATTTTATAGGTGATGGGTTGATGAACCAGTATGGCGGTCCTTTTTAATTATGTGAGTTCATACGATCTTATATACTGGGAATAAACCTGATCACTATACATATGCTCGATTTAGCGTGGACTAGGTTAAATCTAATGGACTTTATTAGATACGAGAGTGACTATGAGCTATGCTACAGAGGCTTGTAGTTAGTGATCGATATTTGACATATGTCATGTTTGGGTGTCACCAAGTTTAGAGGGCTCGAGTTCTATAGGCTTGGTTAGTGTGTACATAGTTTTATCTATTTGATTTCTTGCTTAGATAAGAGGGATTGCAAGACTACCTTTCAGTTATGCTACAAAGGTTGAGACCTAGGTCTTCATGAGATTTTTAGGTGGTCAAATAGTTTCTTGATGTTTAGTGTGAGATCTTGTTAGATGAATCCCGATTAGAGAGTTGGGGCTGTTTTGGTAGGCTTGGAAAGCATGGACCAGTTCCATCCTGATGGAATATTATAGACGGGGATGACTAATTATGGTTTATGCTACAGAGGTTTAGGCCTGAATCTTCAAGAGCTTGATGGTTGGTCAACCCCCACTTTGCGATATATTTTGTTAGATGGATCATGGTTTAGAGAGCTTGAGCTGATGGTGTCATTTTCTTGAGAAAACTAGTTTACACATGATACAAACTAGGTTGTCTATTTTTTTGTCGCTGGGTTGAGGCCTTGGCAATGTTTGGATGTCCGGGTATATTGTTGTATAGGATTGGTTATTTATGTTCTTCATTGTATATCTGGGTTAAGTCCCATTTTCTTATATGGTATGTTTTCGTTGCTGATTAAAAAAAACATTTAGATACATGACTTGTTAACTTTACACATTTGACCATAAATTGTAATAACAAAACATTTTTTAACTAAATGTAACACTTAAATCAACAACTGTGACATTTTAATCCCAATTTTTAAATGTGGAAAAACATACATAGTGTATGAACTTTTCTATATTGTGTGCACTATTCTGTGTCTTCATGGTTGTGTATGCATTTATTTTTCTGCATGTGTATGCACTTTTGTGAATTGTGTATGCACTTTTCGGGATTGTGTATGCACTTTTATTTATTGTGTATGTAATTTCCCGGATTGGTATGCAATTTTTCAAATTGTTTATGTACTTTCCTAGATTCGTGTATGCACTTTTCTGGATTTTCTATGATTTTGTATGCACTTTTCTCGATTGTTTATGCATCTTTCCCTATTGTGTACGCATTTTTCTCGATTGTGTATGCACTTTTCTCGATTGTGTATGGATTTTTCTCGATATGTATACACTTTTCTCGATTGTGTATGCATTTTATTCGATTTGTGTATGCACTCTATGTATTGTGTATGTATTTTTCTTAATTGTGTATGCACTTTTCTCTGTTGTGTATGTATTTTTCTCTATTGTGTGTGCATTTTTCTCTATTGTGTATACATTTTTCTAATTGCGTATGCACTTTTTTACATTTGTGTATGCATTTTTATAAATATGTATACACTTTTATCAATTGTGTATACACTTTTCTAAATTTGTATGCAATTTTCTAAATATGTATGCAATTTTCTCGTTTGTTTACGCAATTTTCTATGCACTTTTCTAGATTGTGTATGCACTTTTCGATTGTGTATGAACTTTTATTGATTGTGTATTGACTGTCCTCCAAACGTGTTTTTTCCACGTAAGGAAGTGTCGCAGGAGCACGACAACAGTTGCAGTAAATAATGGGTTATCGATGCAGGGACGGATTTAGGGTAGGATTAAATTGTGTTTTCGAGGGTTTTAAATATAACTAACGGCTTAATTTAAGAAAGAATCGTTAGTAGACAAACGCAGAGCATTTGACGAATCGTTTTCTCCCTGCGAGATGAATACTAATAATATAATAAAAAGTTTTTTATAACGTTTCCAATTATAGAGTCGTCAATCCTAATCATGAAAATACGTGTAGAGTTGTATTGGACAACGTAACGAGTTGGAAAGGTTGATCAATCCTAACATACAACTACAAATCAATTAAATCCGATATATGTTTAGCTTTTTGTCCCTTTTTACTAATCTAACAAAATTATCAACATATAAATAACTAACCACAAACTTTTTATTAACATTATTATTGCTATACAATGGATCCAAACCACAAATAACAAAATAGATAAAAGAAGGCGACAATTAAAGAGTAAAAAGAAGAATCAATTTACTATTAAATGATGGATTTTCCCATGTTTAATTTGGAGCAACAAGGTACTCTTTCTCTCTATATTTCGAAAATTTGGTTATGAATAGTGAAAATGGGCTAGATAGAGATGTATTTATATGCCACAAAGCCTAACAAACTATATCTTTTTAAAACTTAAAATCTGTTGCGCCTGACCAGTAAGCGTAACCGGTCAGGTCTATTCCATAATGTTCTTTTGAGTTGACTTATTTGGTCTTCGTTTGGTCTTCTCTTGGGGTTCCTTTGTCTTCTGATTTTTTCACTTTTGGTCCACCACTTAGTATTCTTGTGTACTTGTTTTATTTTTTTGCTAATTTCATGCAATTTCCTACAAAAATATAGAAATGTGCAAATAAACCGGGAAAAAGCAAAAAAAACTAAACATGGCTTAAATAAGCTGAAATAGGAATGAAACAACGACAATTATGATCATTTTAACCTATAAAATATACCATTTCATAATCTAATCATACTACCCAACTAGGTCAATGCTCGTCCCGAGAGTTAGAAGCGATAAAAGATAAGAAATGTTCGTTCATTTTTCCATTTTCCTTTTTCTCTTTTGAGTTTTTGGTACACTAAATAGCCTAAAACTAAGTACCATAAAAGTAAAGGATAAACCAATATCGTAGAAAGCACGATTGTATTTAACATACGCAACAAGCCGTTAAACCTTTAAAATGTAAAAGGACAAGTTTTCTCTCGTGAGGATTTACTATAACGACTCCCACAAACAAATACGTTTTAAGTCTAGCAATTAAGTCTTCCTATTCTTACGATATCACACGGATGCAAGTAGATGAAAACTACTTCATAGTTATATTAAAATTGGATAAGACCTCCAAAGATACCTAAAGTTTGTTGCTAAAAATGTCTCTCGTCCCAAAATAACTTGATTTAATATTGTACATGCTTTATGACTAGTATATAATCGTTAGCTCGAAGTTCGACAATTTATCAAGAAAATCACATTACAATCCATCATTTTTATTAAATTTAACTATAAAGACAAAAGATTATACAATATGAAAATTATAGATATACTATTCATAATCTCTAGCTATCTTACTCACAATTGCATTTTTTTATTTATTATTATTAGGAGCTCATTTTTCCCATTTCCAATTGATTAGACCATGAAATGGTCATTTTTGGGTGTTAAAATGATATATTTTAGAGTTGTTTCTTTGACATTTCGGCTTGTTTGAGCCATGTTGTGTGTTTTTCGGTATTTTCCCGGTTTATTTGCATTTTTGCAGGAAAAAGTATGGAATTAGCACAAAAACGAGACAAGGACACAAGATGACCCAATGGAAAGACCAAAAAAGTAGAATTTATAAGTTTAAGGGTCTGAAATCAGCTCTAAAAAAGTTGAAAAACGGAATAAATTGAAGATAAGAAGAAAATAAGATTCTGGAACACTGATATGACCGGTCAGGTTGACCGGTCAGGTTGCGTCAAATTTTAAATTTTAGAAAAAAGATAAATTTTGTTAGGGTTTTGGGGTCATATAAATACATTCTTTCCAGCCCCATTTTCATTATTTACACTTCAAATTTCGTTTTAGAGAGAGAGAAAGATAGAGAGAGTACTTGTTTTATCATAAAAACAGTGGAAATTCCGCCAATTGCCAATTATGGTTATTCTTTCCTTGTGATATTTCTCGTTTTCTCTTTCTCGACTACTTTATTTGTTGTCTATGTATCCATTGGTTAGTAATAACAACGTTAAAATAATTCTCTAACTTCATAGCTAGTTATTTATTGGTTGGTAGCTTGGCTAGCGTTAGTAAAAAAAAGACAAAAAGTAAACATGTTGAATTAAATTGATTTGTAGTTGTTAGGATTAATTACCCTTTCAGACTCGTTAATTTATTCACCACAACTTACATGTAGTAGTTGCATGATTAGAATTGACGACCCTAAAAGTGAAAACAATGTATAACCCCTGAAAACAATAATTTAATCATAGCCTAAATCCGGCACTGGATTCGATATTCCGGGTACTTTACCCATTATTTACTGCAACTTCTGTCATGCTCTGCGATACTTCCTTACGTGAAAAAAACACGTTTGGAGGGCAGTCACCAATTATATTTTATTCTTTTTTTTTATTCTTTTGAGTCTTTGGCTTCTTTTCATCCTTCAATCATACTACACCGCTCTTCCTTATATCATCGGGTCTTTGACTGCCTTCTAAATGGGTAATTTTTAACGAAAGGAAGCCTTTCAAGAGTACGAGGCTAATTGTAATATAAATCCTGTAAGTAAAGGTTCGTTCCACGGAAAACTAAGAAAGTTCGATATTAGTTTAAAATGTTTCCTAGATTTGGGTTTTAATATTTCTTTTTATCTAATTTTCCACCAATATATTTCTAATAACTAAACCAATTTACCGAGTATAATATGCAAGAGTTGTCAATTCTAACATGTTTAATCTAGCAAATTACGGCTATGTTTAATGTAACAATATAAATCATGCAATTTAGAAGTCGTCAATTGCTTAACATGCAAAAATATATACAGTTGTACTCACTAAAACAATATCAATCAAAGGGTAAAAACCAGCAATAAGAACGAATAAAATGATTATAAAGATCAAATAAAAGTACTTAGCTTGATAGGCTTGGCGGTAATATCCAAAATGATAAGAGTATCTCAAAATATATTATAAAAGAAAGAATATTTTAGAGAGAAGGCAGAGGTTTAGAGCCTCCAAATGGGCTCTCGAAAAATGAGTACATAATTGTTATGTTTCAACTCTCATAAGTATCTATTTATATGACCTACAAATTTAAACCTAATTAATTAAATCTGCTGTAAGCTGATCGATCACATGATTCGGTCAGGCCTGACCAGTCACGTGATTCAGTCAGGTCCGTTCTACAATGTTCTTCAAGTCTATCCTCTTTGGTCTTTGATTTTGTTCTGTTTTTTACTTTTCTTTGGGGTCCTTTGACTTCTAATTTTTTCACTTTTGGTCCTTTAATTGGTCTTCTTGCATCCTTGTCTCATTTTTGTGGTTTTCCATGAGATTTCCTATAAAAATATAGAAATGTGCAAATAAACTGGGAAAAAGCGGAAAAAAATTAAATATGGCCTAAATAGGCTGAAATAGCAATGAAACTACGCTAATTAATAATGTTTTAACCAATAAAAACTATCATTTCGTGGTCTAATCATACCCCCAACTAGCTCGACGCTTGTCCTGAGTGTCGGAAGCAATAAAGAACAAGGTAAAATTCGTAAGTTTCTTTTTTCTTTTTAAAGCGTGAAAGAGTTTGGTGCACTAACTAGCCTAAAAGTGAGTACGATAAAAATACAGATAAACCACTGTCATAGAAAACATGATTGCATTTAGCGTATACAACAAACTGTTAAACCTTTAAAGTGTAAAAGGACGAGTTTTGTCTCGTGAGGGTTTACTACAACGACGCCCACAAACATATTAGTTTCTAAGTTCCTAGTTTCTCCCCATATGAGCAAAATAACAAGCAAGGCATACGACACAAATAGAACAACCACTGAAAGAAATAGAGGCGGGAAAAACAAGTATAAAAATCAATTAGAACACGCTATTATGATTAACCGAATTTACTACTAACTAGCAATCAAATAGAGTACTTCTATTCGCCTTGTACACATCTGCCACACCACTCAATCACTCAAAAACACTACTTCAGGTTCTTGATGTTCACCGGGGCTTGATATGGCTTATTGAATCTACCTAGACGTTTGCTAGACTCCTAATAGTCAAGTCTTCTATGTCGGTGAAAAATAAGCCAAGTGGTGGCTCGTGTCGAAGTCGAAATGCCTCGAACTAATGATGCTCCGTGTTGGTGTCGCCTCCAAATAGCAAAAATAAGACTTCCTGAAAGATGGTAGTATCCAATGTAATAATCCAACTTCCTAAGAGGTAGAAGTGCCTAAGAGCTCTAATAATAACGACTCCCTTTCGGAGTGTCTAAAACGTGTAACAAAATGAACTCAAAGGTATATATATGCTCGGTGTATGCATGTCAAAATCATAAAAATAAACTGCTAAATGTAATATCAAAGGACTTAGCCTAATAAACAAAATTGTTGTGCTATCAAGTCACTTCATTTTTTTCTTTCTATTTTTTCATCTTTTTTTTCCTCACATATATATATATATACATATATATATATATATATATATATACATATATATATTTTGGAGATGGGGTATAGTTCCCTTTATTTTTCCATGTCAATCTTTTTTTTTCTTTTGAGTTTTTTTTTTTGAAGTGACAGATATGATGGAAATAGCCTATTAAAGTAGTGTACAATTCAAAAAAATAATATTTATCGAGGTTTGCCTCAATGTTAATCAACACGGTACTACTAATTATACCAAATAATGAGATAAAAATAATATAAATAAAGCGAATGCGTGTAATCTCCATAAATCTGTGTCGAAAGCTCAAAAGAAATGGCGTCTCATAGAACTCCTCCCAATCGAATAAGTGTGTCGAAGTCGAGATCGGGGACAACTATAAATCGTCGAAACTGTATAAATGTCGATGTCGTGCAAACTCCTACTTGACCATTTCGATATTCGGCTTAGTCTAGGCAAACTCGGCTGTATTTAGTGGGGACTCTCAAAATCTCTTACTACCCTGATGTAAGCCATGGTAGCATATTCTAAAACTAGGTCATATATATAGCCTCCCCCACCCACAGTCATGTGTACGAAGATCCTAAAGAGTGCCCTATGTGATTCTAGCTTTTGATAACTCAAGGTATTTCCTAAAGTTGTGCGTAATTTAACGTTTATACATGCTTTTCTACTTCATTTTAAACTTCAATTTAGTTTGTATCTAATTGCACTTTCAACTCTGTTTTCTAAGCGGTTACTACTTATACAAATAGAACTTTCAAAAAATAGAAACTATTACAGAGAGTGTACCATGCAATGTAAACTCAGAGATAAGAACATGGCTTGACTCCCACCAACTAGTATCATGAATTTTTTTTTAATTTTTTTTCATTCAATCCTAACACAATATATACAATTCACAAATGTAAAAATAACAAAGATGGAGTGTATAGAGTAGATATACCTTTTAGTGTAATGCCGCGAGAGATGTTAGTTATTCGTTGGCAGATGGTTGGCTGCCGTATATTCCAAACAAAACTCTCTTAATCGCGGTCCTGATTAATTATCCACTAAATACTCCTGTCTAATCAAAGCACTAAACGAAAAGTATAAAACGCAAGTGTGGAAGAAATTCGTATAAAATTTATAACTCCTAAGAATTCTCTCAAGTGAGAGATAAAATAAAGACTCAAATAATTTTTTTGGTTTTTTTATCTACTTTTTTTGATTTCATGGTTTTTTCGATTTTTTTTGGATTTTCATACTTTTATAAAAAGAAAAACAAATGGATGTTTTAATCAAGTAAAAGCACATATATCAACAATTTTTTTAAAAAAAAAATCTCACAATTTCCACAAGTATTCAACGAAAATGTATCCCCTCCCCCAACTAAAACAGACATTGTCCTCACTGTTGAAAGCAGAAGAAAAATATTAGAGTTGAATACCTACAGAGACTCCATGCAAACATAATATATGCAATATTTACAAGTTTTTTTTTTCTAGTTTTTTTAAGGTGGCTCTTTTTTCAGATGAGGTCGAGGTTATAGATATTTTGAATACGTTTATGTCTCCCTCAATGCTTCCCTCTATGACAACACCTCTTACTCCGCTTTCTCCCTAAAAACTTTGTTTGAACGTTAATTTCACTCGTTCGCCTCTCTTTACAAGGAATTGATTTGTTGGTTTTAGGAGTTTGACGCTTATGATAAGATGACAAGGATACTTGGCTAATTCCTATATTAGGCTCACCAAAATTCGCTTCAATACCTAAGTTCTTAAACCCTAGAGAGATAAATAGAGAGACGACTAGGGTGAATAACCCTAGCCGCCGCAATTATGGTAGTTATTCCTGCCTCGCCGCAAAGAGATAAGCCCACAGCAATATTACGAAATCCCCAATGTATGTCCCCTGACCCACCCCCAATGAAATCCTTCGCATCTATAGTAAGTTCTCAACCAAAGAAAAAAATAGCTTTGAAAGAAGTCGGAAGCTACAAAGGTGAACCATTAATTCATTTCTCTATGGATGACATAAAGCAGTTATCAGAACCTTTTAAGTATACATTAGTAGGCAAATTTACTCATGGAAGGCCAGATGTGGAAGTTATAAGAAAATTGTTTGGAAAGCTTGAGTTAAAATCAAACTATAATATCGGTGTATTGAACTACAAACATATATTGATTCGTTGTTTTCATGAGGAAGATTTCTCACGGATTTGGCTTAAAAAAATCTGGTATATAGATCACTTTCCTATGCGTGTTTTTAAGTGGACATATGACTTTGATCCTGAGTTTGAGACCCCTGTTGCTCCAGTATGGATTAATTTACCTAAGTTGCCTATACACTTATATAACAATTCTAGTATTTTTTCGATAGCAAGAGCTTTTGGAAATCCATTAAGGGTAGATGAACCTACGTCAAAATTAACAAGACCAAGCCTAGCTAGAATATGCGTAGAGGTGGATCTAAGTGAGGAACTAGTACACAGGGTTCGGATAGGTTATGGTGAAGACAATGAAATGGGGTTTTGGCAATACTGTGAATATGAAGACTTACCGAATTACTGCAGTTATTGTTACAAGCAAGGCCATAAGATAGATATGTGCAAATTCAAGAATGAAAAGAAGGAAAGTACTGCTGAGGAAAAATTAAAGGAAGACAAAAGTAAAGATCAAAATAGGAAAAAATTAAGTACCAAAGTATACAGCAAAACTGTAAGGAAGAAAGAAAGTACAAAAGATTGGGTTGCCAGAACCTTTAACAAAGCTGAAAGAGATCTAGAGGTAGCTATTGGTGGCTCCAGTAAGATTCCTAGTACCAAAATCTCAGCTCCTTCAAAGGAGGTTGTGGACAGCTGCGAGGTAGAAACAAGAGAAGAAAGAATAGATGAAGAAATCATCTGTGATAATGTTCAACAAAAAGAAGTTTCATTAAAAGAGAAAGAAGGAAGAGAAAGTTGTATAAAAATTAAAGATCATAATCAACAAATAGATCCAATTCAATCCCTGGTCATATATACAGAAAAGAAGGTTCAACAACAAAGTAAAATTCTGGATATCACTGAAATTGAGGAAAAAGTAGAAGAAAGAGCAGAAGATTTGATAGAATTTCATAAAGACATAGAAGAAAAAGAAGAACTGTGGACAGAATCTTTACCAAAGAGTCAGAAAAAGAAGCTTAGAAATAAAGAAGCTGCAAAAATAAAAAAGCAAGAACAGATGAGCTTAAGATCATCCTCTAATGTGGGGGAACGAAAAAGGTATAATAAATGATTAAGTCCTTAATTTGGAATGTGAGAGGGCTAGGAAATGGAGCCACTTCAAGGAGAATTAAAAAGTTATGTTTGGTGAACAATATTATGCTTCTTATTTGTATAGAACCAATGGTGAGCTGTGATAAGTTGGAAAAGTATAAAATTAAGTTTGGGTTTGATAATGTTGTGGGTCATGGGAATAACAAAATTTGGATTTTTTATAATTTTGGTTTGGAGATGAAAATGGTAGGGCAGATGGAACAATGTATGCATATGGAACTTGTATGGCAAAATAGTCCTATGTTTCTAAGTTTGGTGTATGCTAAGTGTACTATGGGAGAAAGGGTAGATTTGTGGGATTTTCTGAAACAGAATTTTACTTTGCAACCTTGGTTTATCACAGGGGATTTTAATACTGTGTCAAAAGAAGAAGACAAAGTTGGGGGTCTACCTATAAATATTAGAGCAGCTAATGATTATTTACATTGTATGGATGGTATTGGGGCTTCTGAACTTAAATCTAGTGGATCGAGGTTTACATGGTGGAACAAAAGAAGTGGAGAAGGTTCTATTTTCGAAAGAATTGACAAAGTTTGTTTTAATAATACAGCTGCTAATTTATTCTCTAATGCCACTCTCGAGCATTTGAGTAAAACCAATTCTGACCATAGTCCTCTTTTACTAAATCTAAAGACAGAGTTTGATAATAATCCTAGACGGTTCATTTTTCAAAAATTCTGGACTAAACATCATAATTTTCTTCAAATAGTCAGAATGAATTGGAAAATGTTTTCTAAAGGGAATGCCTTATATTCTTTGGTCACCAATCTCAAAACTTTGAAAAAAGCTCTTATAAGCTGGAATAAAAGTACCTTTGGGAATATATTTCAACAAGTTATTGATGCTGAAGATGAGACTCTAAGAGTGGAAAAACTCTTTGAAGAAGATTCAAGTCCTGCAAATAGAGCTGTGTTAATGGCAGCTAAAGCTACTTTGATAAATAGGGTGAAAATAGAAGAAGAATTCTGGGCCCAAAAGGCTAACCTTAGATGGGCTAAAGAAGGGGATGCTAATACTAAATTTTTCCATGGAGTTGTTAAAAAGAGAAGAAATAAAAGTATTATATCTTCTATAACAAACTCTCAAGGAGAGATTTTGACAGAAAAAAAAGAAAATACAAGATGAAGCTGTTAATTTTTTCAGAAGTCTTCTTGCTACCAACTATTCTCCTAATAGTTATATCTACAATAGTCTGGAGTGTGTGCCAAAGGTTATAAATGATGCTGATAATGAATTTCTCACTAAAGATCCTACTATTGAAGAAGTTAAAGGTGCTATATGGGGGTTAAATAAGAATAGTGCTCCAGGAATTGATGGATTTAATGGCCATTTTTTCACAGTTTGTTGGGATATTATCAGTGAAGATATCTTTCAAGCTGTTTTACAGTTTTTTTCTGGAACTACTTTGCCAAAAGCTATGACTACTACAGTTATTACTCTCATTCCAAAAAAAATGACCCTATCTCTTTTGCTGATTTCAGACCCATTAGTTTGTGTACTTTTTTCAACAAAGTCATTTCCAAAATATTGAGTACTCGTCTTTCAGATATTCTACCTATTATTATCTCAGAAAATCAAAGTGGTTTTGTTAAAAAAAGAGATATAATAGATAATATTCTTCTATCTCAAGAACTTATTAGCAATTTGGATAATAAAAGCAGTGGAAGTAGTTTAGCTGTTAAGCTAGACATGAAAAAAGCCTATGATAAAATTTCCTGGCATTTTTTAATTTCTACTCTCAGGAAAATGGGATTTGCAGAAAGATGGATAGATAGAGTTTGGAGACTTATCTCTGATAATGGAGTTACTGTTATGGTCAATGGAGCTACAACAGGTTATTTTTCTCCAACAAATGGTTTAAGGCAAGGTGATCCATTATCTTCTAGCCTTTTCATATTATGCTCTGAAGTCCTGTCCAGAAATTTAAATGAGTTAATTCATAATAAAAGGTGGAAAGGGTTTAAAGCACCTGTTGGAAGCCCTATTATTACTCACTTAGCATTTGCAGATGACATTATTATTTTCTCAGCAGCAAATACTAACTCAGTTAAATATGTGAAAAGGGTGCTGGATAAGTATAATAAAGATTCTGGGCAAGAAATTATCATTGACAAGAGTTTTGCCTATATTTCTAAATGAGTAAGTAAAAAGCAGAAAGAAAGTGTGAGCAAGCTATTAAGTATAAGGTGTAAAAAACCACCTTTTACTTATTTGGGATGCAAAATCTATTCAGGAAGGAAAAAATGCATCTTTTATCATGATCTAATTTCGAAAGTAAGGAAGAAGTTATCTGGGTGGAAAGTACAATTTCTCAATATGGGTGGAAAATTAATTCTCATAAAGCATGTGCTAAGTTCTATTCCTATATATACAATAGCAGCAATGAATCCTCCCTTACAGGTAATAAAGGAAATAGAAAAAATTATGGCTAATTTTCTGTGGGGGGAAAAAGATGGGAAAAACAAACACCATTGGGTAAAGTGGGATAAAATTTGCAAAAAAGAAGAAGAAGATGGATTGGGTGTACGAAGTTTAAAAGACATTGCAGCTGCCTATTCTATGAAATTGTGGTGGAAGTTTAGAACTTCCAATTCTTTGTGGGCTAATTTTATGAAAGACAAATACTGCAAAAATGTTCATTATTTTGAGGCCAAAGCTAGAAAAGGAAATAATACATGGAAAAGAATGCTCCTAGCTAGAAATAAAGCAGAAGAAAGTATGCAATGGCTAGTAGGAGAAGGTAATGTTTCTGTAAACTTAGATAATTGGATGGGTACAGGAAATATAAATGATGATAGTATCAACAATGGTCTAAGTATAAAAGATTTGCTGCAAAATGGTACCTGGAACAGTCAGAGTATCCAAGAGCAAATTCCTCTTCATCTCAGACACCTGTTCAAAGAAGATTTCAAAGTAAATAAACATGGTAAGGATGAAATAGTCTGGAATAAGGAGAAGCTAGGAAATTTTTCTTTTAGAACAGCTTGGGAATCTACAAGGGTTAAGTATGAAACTAGTTGGTTCAATCAATATAAATGGGATAAAGCATTACCTCTTAAAATCACTTGTTTTGTATGGAAGCTGTTCAACAATTCTCTGCCTCTAGAATCTACAGTGAGAAAATTTGGTATACAGTTAGCTTCTAAGTGTGAGTGCTGTGGTGTAAATGAAGAAAACAGTGAGCATTTGTTTGGTACAGGGAAAATTGCAAAAGAAGTATGGAATTATTTTGATGGTTTGCTGGGTATTTTAAATACTAATAGCAGTATTAAAGGAAGATTTTTAAAGTGGTGGTCAATAGCTAAAGAGGAGAAAAATAAAGCTACTTCTTTTATGCAGAAGGTAATTCCATCAATAATTGTTTGGGAAATTTGGAAGGCTAGGTGTAACTACAAATTCAATGACAAAGAGATGAAATCTACTGAGATTTGCTCTCAAGTCACTGATATATTATATTTATGTTCCAGAAATAACAAAATATTTCCTAAGGTATGGAATATTCATGATATGGTTATTAAAGAAAAAGCTACAAAAATCAAAAAGGTCTCCATAGTGAAATGGCTAAATCCCCCGACTGGGTATGTGAAAATAAATACTGATGGGTGCTATAAATCCTCTACGAATTCTAGTGGTGCTGGTGGAATAATCAGAGGTACTAAAGGTAATTTTATCTATGGGTTTCAAGCTAGGGTTACAAGTTTCTCAGCTATAGAAGCAGAAGCCAAAGCAATTTTAATTATGTTACAACTAACAAATTTGAAGGCTTTTATCCTGGAAACTGATTCGCTACAATTGGTCAACATTTTAACAAATAAAGTAGCATCACCTTGGTTAATCAGACATGATATAGATGAGATCAAAAATAGATTAAAGGGTAAAGACTACCTGTTAAAGCATGTAGTAAGGGAAGTCAACTGTGCAGCAGATACACTAGCGAACTGTGGATGCAAGGATGGCTTCAAAGAATATTTTCAGAGAGAAGAGTTAACAAGAACATTGAGGAACATAATCGATTTAGAAACCAGAGGGCTTCCAAATCTAAGGTATTGTTAAGGAGAAATTGAAGGTTTTGGAATTTTCAGTGGATCAATTTGGAGAAGAAGGAGAGATTTTCTCTCTCATCAGTGAGGCGTTTTCAATTCTCAGATAATAATGGGGGTTTTCTTACACGTATACCTGGTCTGTGTGCTATTTACACAGTTTAGGGTTAGCTTGGTCCATTAAGTTTAGTTTATTTATAAAGAAGTATATCAAGTTGTAAAGTTCTATGTTTCCATTTTCATTTTTCCATTTCTTGTAATTTTAGTACCACTTTGTGATACTAATTATATTCTTTATTATTAATAAATAAAAGTGGGGGTTCTCCCTCAATTTATATAAAAAAAAGGCTCACCAAAAGATCTAATTCTCTTAGGCCCTATGACCATTAGCTCCTCCATTTTATGTTTACCACTATCACATACCTTACTTTTAGCTTGTGTGACCATCACCTCCTCATTAATTCCTTTACCAATGTCACAAACCTCGATTTTTTTACCACCCATTCTCTCATTTAGTTTTGACTCCTCAACTCTTTTATGAGGATTATAGGGGGTTGTTGCTTTATGCAAGGTGATTACTCGTGATTTAGGCTCAAAGTTTGGTTGAGGTATGGACTTAACCCTAAGTGATGTTATCATATAGGTTACCTCTTCGTCTTTTGAATCACTATCAGTCTCTGACGACGATTCACTAGTTTCTATGATATTTTATTTTGAAGTACCAATATGCTCAGTGAAGAATGCATTTTTATGGAATTTGGTTAGTTTGGGTCGAGACAAAGGGTCTTTAAAATATTTTACGACCCAAGTGATTTCCTTAATAGCTTCTTGTAGTGTGACTTGCAAACTCATTTCCTCTGCCCTAGCCTTAATTAACACTTGTTGAGCTTGGGTTTAGGTAAGAAATGTGGGTACAGAGATGAAACTGTTATCATAGGATTTTGTACATTAGCACTCTCTTCCTTTTTTCATCTTCAACGGGGTTAGTAATGCATGACTCCTAAGTTTGGTGTGGTTTCACTTTTTTGGAAGAGGGAGTAGATTCATTAATTTTTCGGCCACTTGTTAAATTAACAGCAAAGGTTTCACTAAATTTCCGTTTAATACATTTTTTTTCATTTTTATCCTATATTTTCTTATTTTTCCTCTTCCTTTTCTAAGCTGGTAGCGGTATCTACTATCCCGCAAAACGAGCAGTAGACTATCTCACGGTTTGGGAAATTTCTCTCTTTCAAGTTTATATTAAGAATATTTTCTTTTGATTCGTCATTTCCCTTGGGGATTGAATTACTTTGTTCATAGTTGGGAAATAAGGAAGAGATTGGATGAGGTTCGATATTTGAGACTTGATGGACTTGACTGACTGAGTCTTTTGGTTGCTCAGACCCTTCCCACTCCGGGGTCATTTGCACAATCATGTCTAGTTTCTCTACTCCTTTAGCAGAACTGAGAGAGAAAAGCTGTCATTGAGTAATGGTACCCATAATTCGCTTCCACTCTGGTCGCAACGATGTATAGAAAATTTGGATCGTCATTCCTAAGGAGAATCCATGGGGTGGACATGCTCTAAGTAGCATGTTAAAATGATCCCAAGCTTCATAATAGGCTTCAATAGGTTCAGGAATGAAGTTTTGGACTTACTTTCTAGCTTCAGCTAAACGAGAAAGAGTTTAATACTGCTTTAGAAAGCGATTTACCATGTCACTCCAAGTTCTAATCGAATTCCTTGATAGAATTTTATACCATTCTAAGGCCTTTTCTTTTTGGGAATAGTGGAACATTTTCAGTTGTATCTGATCAAGTGGGATTCGACCGTCACACACCCCAAGCGGCATGTATCGGAGAAATCCTCGAGATGTGAGTAAAGACACTCACTATTCAGACCATAAAAGTTTGGAAGAAGATCAATGAGTTTAGAATCGTGCAGAACGAATTGCTCCTGGCCGGGGTCAAACACGATGCAAGACAACCCATCCGGTGCGATAGGATTTAAACATTGTTCAATTGTTTTTTCACTTTCGGTTGCACGCCCTAATTCCATTAAAAACAAGCGGATAGAAGTGCTTGGATGGTGTCAGAGTTTTTTATATATACAATAAATAATTAAAATTAATTAATAAGTTTTCCTTTTTGGAACCTGGTTCTTCAAACCAGAAAAATAATTTTGGAATTTTCAGTTTTTTTTAAATTAAATAATTAAATTAAATTAAATAATTAATAATTAATTTTTTTTCAAATTTTTTCAAATTTTTTTTTAATAATTTTCTAGATTCTTGAAATCATAGAAAACAAAATTTTGGGATTTTTTTAGGTTTTTATTTATTAAAAATTATTTAATTCCGAAAATTAGTTAAAAAAAACTATATATTCTGAAATCTTTATCTTATTTCTTAAGATTGAGTTTGTTAAGATACGATTTGTTGAGATTTTTTTGGATCTTTGTATATCCAAATTAGTTTAAAAATGATTTTGTTGGAGATTTGGGGATCAAATCTTAAGATTAAAATATATTTCTAACAAGTTTAAGAGCTTATTATATAATTTCAAAATTTATATTAGTAGTTTATTATTAATTATATACTGATTCTTTAAATTAGGAATGAATTTATATTTTAACAAAGTAGGATTTTAATAGAAATAGCTATAACAAAATTAAAAATATTACGAGATTTAAGATTAATGGGCAGAATTGGACTGGATAGATTTTAATATACAAACCTTTAGTGGACAAAAGTGTAACATTTGGCGAATCGTTATTTTCCTACGAGATAAATATTAATAGATTTTAATATTAAAGGTGTGACCGATAAGGATAACTGGTCAGGCATGACCAGTATGGGTGACCGGTCAGGTCCGATATCAGCTTTTTGGAAAAACCAAAAACAGATCAAATGTTTTTATTCGTTTTGCAACCCAATTTCCAGGTTCGTTTTGGAAACTAATATGAACCTGAAATTAATTCCCCGACAGTGGCGCCATTTATTCTCCCGCTCCTCTTTATATCATTGGGTCTTTTACCTATTTATTCTTCCGGACTTTTCCCATTTGTACTATCATGAGTATAGAGGGTAACTTATAGCCCCCTTCTTGTTTACATGCCTTTCGATATCGCTGGGAAGATATTCAACCATATCAATACTTATGTATGAATTGTGACAATACTAATTCTAGAAAAATCTTCCTTCAATCTCTGCTCACACTTACGTGTAAGTGAAGACTTATTGGGCATGATGCGGATTCCTAATCTAGCCATTATATAAGTATATGCCGTAAAGCTATACACGTTATCTTAGAGAACGGCGGGTTTACGCACTTATCGATCCACCCCTAACCTAATGCTGGGGCTATAGGGTGCTCAGATCAAGGACTCCGTCTATTTAAAATAAAACTTTGTGATAGTATAACTGTTCTATAAAAATGATAGTATAAATGTTCTATCTTAATGCAATCACCATTTTTTACAATATTCTGAATTCAATTGTGTATTCAGGGTGTTTTTCATGTTGTCAAAGTTTTTATATATAAGATTATTTCAGTCATGAAAGGTATGTCTTTAGTTCCTTATCTTTCATGTGTTTCATATTTTGCTGGTGTTTCAATTAACTTTTCTTGTGTTTGTTGCTTAATAAATCTTGCCTTAATACAATAGTTTGTTGTACAACAGTATTTTCTTTAGGCATAATCATCGGATTGTGAAAATTCTTGGGTTTGCCCTTTATTTATATTTCAACCTCTCACTGTTCTGTTCCATACAATTGTCATTTTCATACCGAGTTACATGCTTAAACGCACTTCTTCTTTATGTTAGCATAAAAATATCATAATTCATCACATTCATGACTAGTTCAAACATAAACACTTGTGTTACACAAACCAGGGGACCTTCTCACTAGTATTTTGAAAAGATCGTACATGATCAAAGACAAATGTGTTTGTAATTTTATTTGATTTAACTTACACTTTTGATGGTGTCTTCTGGTGGCCCTAATTGATAATTGAAAAAAGGCCTTATATATCCCACAACCTTTCTTAAAGTAAATTAAGAGTTAGCTTATGCGTATACTAGAAACCAAAATGATACAACTTCAGTCTCATCCATTAATCGTGCAATGTGACCTTTTACGTGTAACCAGAGACACGGATGATTCATATTTATTCAGATAATTTTAATGCCCAACAACTGGTATCTATTCTAGAAGATGGTTATATTGAGTTAGATGAACTCACTCATGAATGGATTTCACGTGATTAAGCAAGAATTATTGGTCTAGAGAGGGTTTTAAATTATTGCTTTAAACCTCAAAATCATATGCTATAGCAGGTTGAAAATCGATAATTATTCGATGAAATGTACCAAAACGCTAGGTGCAGAAGCGGATAAATACATGGATTTGATCATCCAAAAAAATAAGAGCTTATAAAATTCCATTCGTCTATTTTTTCATCTGTACCAAAACTCTTTTTTTAAAAAAAATTGTGACAATGGGTGCGACAATATGTGATCCCATCCTTCAATATTTATCATGGTCCAAATAAAAGCGACTCATATCAATCATTCAAAAATTATTGTTATGCTATTTTTTTCTTTTCTTCATTTGATAAGAAAGCCACAGTTTTACTTAAAAAATCAACAAAAAAACACCGTCTGTATATGCACAATTTTCTTTATTTATGCTAAGTGTTTGATGCGTTGGTTTTGTACTATATCGAAAAATAATAAATTAAATAACAAAGGATTGAAATGGAAATAAACAATTTTATTTCTCACAAACGAAATATAAATTACAATTCCTGACTCAACAGAATTAAAATTACACTAATTTAAATTTCAGACAGATTTAATATAAATTATTAAACTGCTGGACTGAATTGTAATTGTTTGAAACTGTCAGACAAAATAGTATAATTACTAAACTGCTGGACTGTTTAACAATTAAAAGAAACTGCCATACAGAATAGTATGATTACTAATTGTCTGAACTGTTTCTGTAAATAAAAAAAATTACAGAACTGGAATGTAAATGACAGAAAGTAAATTACATAATAGAAAAGACTGAAAAGTAAATACAGAAAAATAAACAGTACTGGAAATGTAAATTACAGAATTAAAACAGTACTGAAATGAAATGGATAGAAGATAAAAAGACTGAGGCAACTGCTGAGCAGTTTTCCTTAAACAATATTTCCCGAACCACCTTAAAGGTTTCTGGTTCTCGGGACTTTGTTCCCAAGGTACAACTTCTGTCTCAGAATGATTCGCATGGAAACCGGTACCGAACCACAGGTCGAGCTGTTGGTGGTGCGATTCTCTCTCTAATATGATGTTATGTATGTTGTGTGTGTGTGTTGTTTGTTGTGTCTGAATGAGAGGGGGAGGGCTGCCTTTTATAGGCTTTCTTGAAACCGCAACCATTAATGGTCATTCAATTCTGGGAGTTACACCTCCAGAATCCGCCCATTCAATTTCTGAAACTGCAGCACTTAATCTGCAATTTATTCTCATTGAATGCTGGCGTTTCAATTTGCTAGAAACTCTAGGGATTACTTTTGTATTTTATACAAAACTCCATTTCCAGAATTTGATCCAAGACCCAAATCCTGAATCCCAAGTCCCGAGACCCGAGCGAGCGCGCGTGTGTGGTACACACTAATACACTTAAGTGTATGTGGACATGTTAGTTTAACAACTACATGGGTCGGACTTGTATATATATTGTAAAATTAACTCTTAATCTTCCAATATGGGATAACCCTCATTGATTTTTCCATTTATTCATTCCATTTTCCAGTATTGAGTTTTTCTCCTCTTTCGAGAACCCAACTTTGAAGCCGATTAGTATTCACACCCATTCTCCGAATAGGTCATGCGATATACCGTTACGAAACTCGTCACACGAGCTACTCAAACACATTGAGTACGGTATTAACAACTCAGCGTTGTCACATGTAATATCGACTCGAAGTTGGTCCTGTGACCATTCGGAAACACTCATGTAAAACATGTTTTTCCAACATGATGTTCTTGTTGGAAAACTTGTCGTTTTCTTTGAATGAATGTTATTAACTATGTGGTTATAAAAAACATTTATTCTCCCATTTATGTGGGTCTTTTTATTTGTAAAATGAGTTACAAAGACAATGTTAAAAAGTAATGGTCTTGTTACATTTTTACATAAGTTTTCCAATACAAGAAATAGATACATGACATTCACACACAAACACATATGCATACATATAGAGAGAGAGTACCGCACTACCAACGGCTCGACTGTGGTTAGGTGCCGTTTCCGCCGAGTCACATGTGATAAACGTTGTACCTTGGGAACGAAGTGCCACATTTAGCCAGAAGCAGATGTGGCGGGGCAAATATTGTTTAAGGAAAACTTCTTGCAGTTAACTCATCTCGGACTTTAGTACATTTCGGTATCATTTACATATTCTTAATTTTGAAGGTTGTAATTGATATTTATATATTTAAGGAAACCATTTTCTATTTATTTGTCTATTTCTTTTCCGTAGAAATTATTGTGTTTATTTACAACGTACCCAACAATCTTAAACGATATCTTCTATGTTTCGTATGTTAATACAATAATTTTGGTGTTTGGATACACAGAAAATTATTTTCGTGGCTAGGACAGTTCTTTGGAAAAAAAATTTCTAACAAACTTTTACTTTAGGAAATTGATGTTTTCGGCTGAATAGTCAAAAACGTTTTATGTCTCATTTATCCTTATTGAGGGGAATCTCGTTTTCCGGTTAAACCATGTGCGTGTGCATTTTGTGTATAAGCATGCTTAGATATATTTTATGTTAATTATATATATTGAGCTTAGTCTATTTTGGTTGTATGCACAACCATAATTATATGTTTTACATTCTGTAACAATTGCATAATAATTAACATTGTAAAGTCTTGATGTGATGTAACATTGTAACTTTACTACTTGTCATTGATTCATATCTTTGGTTGTGATTGCTTATCATTTCGGTGGATAAGTTAGTATCTAAATTGTTTTATTAAAAATCGGTTTCTAACCGTTTGAGCATATACATATATATGTGTAGTACATGTACTGCTTGATTGAATGATGTGATTAAAAAAAAAATATATATATATATATATATATATATATACTACAGAATGAGTACGTGACAATTTTCTAATGACATATTTAAGATCCATGATTTAAGTTACATAATCACTGGTGGAGCCTATGACATATAATTGATAGTTGTGTTGAAATCTTTCGGTTGTAACCACGTGGTGAGAAGATGAAGTTTCTGAAACCTTGTAGGCTTTAGAATTCAATAACCATGTGTTTATACGTGTCTGTTTAAACGTATGGATGAGCTTTTTTTTTAGTTAGTAATTGATTATGGCTATAACCTTGAAACATGATTTACAGTGTTTACTGTTACGTTATATATTTTTAGAATATGTTAACGTCTGTAGTATGAGCTGGTCACGTGTAGAATTAATTTCATTTTTTGGGAATTCTGTATAGATATGAAAGGTTTTACTGAAAGACAAAGACGTCTTAAAGAGTATTAACACGTCATCTATTTCAGAGTTAAAACTATAGTGTTTTTGTCAATTACATGATATTGGTACGTGGACTCGTTTTGTGGAAATGATTTTACTTTGATACTATAATAAGTCATGAGTACTATGTAGTATGAATGAATTTACTATTATTTTATTATCTCGTAAATGGTTATGTTAATGAATTAGTAGATTGTGATAATTATATTTTCTAAATTTCTAGAATTTTTATTTATGAGAAATAATTTGGTTAGAGACTAAATTAATTATATTGTTAGTGGATTTATACATGTTTATTGTTTTTATGTTAATAAAATGACTAACAATTTCCAATGAGTATTTGTGTAGACATATGGATCTCTACAATGGAATTGGAGAATTGGTGATTATTCGAAACAGTTCTAGTAAAAGTTATTAAATTGGGGATTACGACAGAACTGGTTTCGAAATAGTTCTTGTAAAACCATTTTCTGATTTTTCAGCATTTGGGGCTTACGACAAAACTTGTTTGAATTCTGAGATTTTTCTTTGTAAAATCAGATTTACTGATGTTTACGGTTGAATAAATCTTTCAGAATTTGATCATCTTTTTCGGGAATGAACTAGAATACTCTTGCAAAATCAGTTTCTTGAAACCATGCGTGGTTATAGAAATTTAGTGTTTGCGAATGAGGAGTTTTAGTTTCATTATCCGAAATTAGATTGTGCATGTTTGTTATTTGAGATAACAAACAGTTTCATGCGAAAAATGTCCGAAACACAGTGGGTGCTGGAACTGACCAGAATATTGTGGGTGCCGGTATAATTCCTATTAATTTTGCATGAGTGCATATTAATGACGGATGTTACAAATTCCAAATCATCATTATTAAACACACTAATGTGATGATATAATGAGTAATATCCTTATTAATTGTGATTTATTGTAATTTAATTTGGAGGGTTACAAAATTTTTAACGGTAATCATTAATGAGATTAATGACGAGTATTTATAACTTCTTATTAATTGTGATTAATCACAATTTAATATGGAGAGTTATAAAGTATTATAACGACGATTATTGTTGGTATTTATGGAGAGTTTTATTAGCTACCTACGAATTATAATGACGAGTCCGTTAGATATTTGGATGAAAGGTTATTTAATAACCAACTTTGTTCATTAAATAGCAAATAATTTGATGATTAAACAAATTATAAATGGCCGTTGAGTTTTATTTTAATAATAAACAAATATCAGTTAATTTATTAATTTGTTGTAAAAACATCTTATTATTTTATTGAAATAATATTTAATAATTTGTTGAAATAACATTTTATTAGTTTGTTGAAATAACATTTAATAATTTGTTGAATTAACATTTTATTAGTTTGTTGAAAGAACATTTAATAATTTGTTGATATAACATCTTATTAACTTGTTAATATAACATATTATGAATATGTTGTGGTTGCTATTATCGAAAATAGTAATTGAGTAATAGTATATTATTATTATTGGGGGAGAACCCCGAGGGTCCTACAAATGTGGGGGTAACCTGTCGATTATGTAGATCGAGAATCTAAACGTACCCCAAAGCACCTACGGGAGAGTGAGAGAATATCTAACGGTTCAGTGGTATAGATCTTAAACGTATGAAATAAATGATAAAATTCATTTAACACATTGAAAGCGGTTAAGTTTCTCAATAAAAAATGTGCATGTCCTGAGTGAGGACAAAGGGAATACATGAACTGTGGGGGTGTTAATGTGTGAAAACGTTTTAAATGTTTGGAAGTCCACTAACAAGTGCAAACATACAAATCTTAATCATGACTAGTGGTTTTTGAAACTTAAAGGGCAGTAGCCTTTCGGTAGCCAAAATATTAGGATCAAATTGTGATAAGTTTGCTTGTTTGTGGCAATACATAAGTGACTATTTGTTCAAAATAAGCATTTTAGTCAATACTCTTGTGGTCAATAATGACATGTTGAGTTATTCAACTAAGTCACTGATTTGACATGATATAGTAGGTCATGAAAATATAAAATCATAAATGTTTTGTTTTTTGAAATCTATTATTTAAATTGAAACACGAATATGAGTTTGTGTTGGAAGCAATGTATTGCTAAGTCTTCAGTTCGAAGTTTCGAACGGAGTACATAACCTAATGGTTTGATGCATTTGAGATGCGTGCAAACCAAGAAGGGGTTAAAAGGTATTTTCTCATTTTATTGATGGTTGTACTAAACACTGATATGTCTACTTAATGAGAAGTAAAGACAAATCAGTCGAGATATTCATTCAAGTAAGAATGAATACGTGAATTCTATTGTTGAGAATTAAGTCTTGTCAGAAAACATGTTTAATCATGGGTGTTCTGTTGTGTTAATCTACCAACTTTAATCCAATGGTTAAGTGTTAATCATTAAGTGATAGACTATTCTTGGACGTGTTAGATATTGTCTAACTAGTTCCAAAACAGTATATTCACATGGATATGAATACATGGCCAGTGTAAATAAAACGGTGAATATGAGACGCCATTCACACAATTGTGTTGTTGGAATGACACCAATTGTTAAAGAACGACTTATTATGCTCTCGAGCAAAAATTTAGTTCTTAAACGATGAATATCATGTTGATAAGTTCAGACTTAAAGTCTGAATTTATGCGGGAAGTGAGCTTTTCGCAAGCTATGTGTTGAACAAACTACCGCTTAGGAAGTTTGACCAAACAGTCAGAATTATAGAAGGCATGGTGTCTGACTATAAGTTCGTGAAAGTTTGGTGCTACCTAAGAAAGGTCTCAATTCTTGTTCCTTGAAGGACTTGGATAGGATCGAAAACGGTAGATTGTGTGTTCATCGGATAAGCACAAAATATAGTGCTGGTCGGTTTCTAGTGTATAAGGCATATGACTTTAAAGTGCATATAGAACATTCTCTATGCCCGAGAAACATATTTTCTAAAAGAGAAGTTTTTCCACAAAAACTCTAACGCCTGACGAGTGTGATTAATACGTTGAGGGTTCAAAGCATTACGCTACTCAAGACAAGTGAACACTCAAACGGTGCTGGAAAAGTGGGAAAAGTGAATCTTATAAGGAAGATGAAGTGTCTTGGCATGGAAAAAGGGTAAGTAATGAAACTTCCTTTGTCCCTTGACCTTCATGAGTGAATGTGAATCGACGACATTGAAATAATCAATATTATCCATATAATGTGTATATGGGAAGATGCCATCAACAATGAGGTTGATAGGCACGTGAGAAATAAATTCAATTACTTTAAGTAAACTGACGGTTTTGATAATTTTAATGTCTATACTCTAATCTCTATGAAAAGGTGCATCATTAATTAATGAGAACATTAGATCTAGAGAATTAGGAACAATCCATTGGGTCGTGGTTCTGTGTAAAGTAAGCCAATGTGCGAAAACTTGTTAAGTCACTATATGGACTAAAATAAACACCTAACTTATCATAAGTAGTCTCTTGTGCGTCAAGAAGTGCACTAGACCAGGTATAGCCAACTCAGTGAGCAGACCGGGTAGGTTTGCCAATAAGGCTTCTCAGATACATGAGTTATACTGCCAATCATGAACTGCATTATACGAGATGTCCAAAATGTTTGGAGGGTATTTAGATACCAAGTGTATCTCGAACTTTAACAGTACAAGGTGCACGAGTGGATATGTTTGTACTTAAAGAAGTTGCAGTCTCATGGAGGTCTGTAAAACAGACATGCATAGGTGGATCAACTATGAAATCATAATTCATAATGCTGAAGCCACTGTAAAGGTAGATTGACTGAGAAGTTTTGGGAGGTATTCTCAGGTGGAAAAATTTATTCCCTCAATAAGCATGCACTGCTAAAGTCAGTCAGTTATTGAACGAGATCAGAGAAATTTGTAGAATGGAAAGTCCCGACAAAGTCATGACATAGTCGTCGGAGACACAAATCCGTAAAAGGAATTCCTAGCAAACAGTGTGGAATCCATAGACTTTGCAATGTCTAAGGATAATGATGCGGATCCATATACAAAATGCTTGACTCGTGGAGGAGTCAGAGCATCATCGAGTGAAATGGGGTTGAAGCCCAATAAATTGGAAACCTTCACATAAGCTACCCAACCTGTACCAGAAACTTTAGTCTCAGGTTCAATGGAAAAACTGAACTGTGCGGGTTACCGAACAAAGCACTCGAGAACCTAAGTTTTCAGCCTATTTCTATGATAAAAGAGTGATAGACATGTACCATTTTAAGGGTGGGCATGAGCCTCTTAATGAATCAAGTATCTCGAAGGTCGAGTGAGGTGAGTCAGGACACCTTTGACTTGAAATCACATATAACGAGTGTGTATGGCCGATACTATGTGATGATATACGGCTAAATCACTAGAGCACTCGGTTGAATTTGCCAAGGCAGTCCAGGGCAAAATATGGACAACAACTATAGGGCCTAGTAAGTGGTGTAGAAAAGACACTGTGCGGGTATCATCTTGTTATACACAAAACATTGAGGGTTCAAAGTATTACGCTACCTAAGACAAGTATATCCGAAAGTTATTTCGCTATGGCAGGTTCAAGGCACGCGCTACCTTTCCTTATGTAGTGAATTCTCATGGTTCTCTCGATTGCATTTAGTTGCACGTTGCATGTTTTAGATCGCATTCATGTGGGGTATTATTGGAAAACTTGTGGTTTTCTTTGAATGAATGCTATTAAATTTGTGGTTATAAAAAATATTTATTCTCCCATTTATGTGAATCTTTTTATTTGTAAAATGAGTTACAAAGACAATGTTAAAAAGTAATAGTCTTGTTACATTTTTACATAAGTTTTCCAAGACAAGAAATAGATACATGACGTTCACACACAAACACATATGCATACATATAGAGAGAGAGTACCGCACTACCAACGGCCCGACCGTGGTTCGGTGCCGTTTCCGCCGAGTCACGTGTGATAGACGTTATACCTTGGAAACGAATTGTCACATTTAGCCAGAAGCAGAGGTGGCTGGACAAATATCGTTTAAGGGAAACTGCTTGCAGTTGCCTCATCTCGGACTTTAGTCCATTTCGGTATCATTTACATACTCTTAATTTTGAAGGTTGTAATTGATATTTATATATTTGAGGAAACCATTTTCTGTTTATTTGTCCATTTCTTTTTCGTAAAAATTATTGTGTTTATTTACAACGTATCCGACAGTTATTTTCTCAACTGAGATGCACAATGTTCTGTTTTTTATTGTTCCAGTGGCCCATCCGGTGGATTTGGAGAGAGAGAGAATTGTGGGAGATAGCGGATACATAAATATACCGCAACATTACTTCCTACCCCCATCCCCCCCTCTCTTCCATATATATATATATATATACACCACCTACACACATGCACACATCGATACATACATACACACACATACACTACAATTTAGTTATACATATTACACATAGAAATAAATATATACATGATCTTCAAACTACAACCAAACACCATGGACCGGCAGTTTGCGATTGGGCTTCGTCTGGTGAGCAAGTGGAAGGAGTGTAAGCAGGCAATGGACAGACACAAGTTCAACAAGACACGTAATTTATTGTCGGAGGTACGCTGGCTGGCAGAGGCTCATTCAGGTTTTCTTATGAGTAGGGTTTCCATACACTTTGCAGATGCTTTGGAGAATGCTATAAACGAGGAGGACGCGGCTGAGCAGTCCTCATACACATCCAATATAATCCCCGAGGACCATTTCTACCAGCATGTCCTTTTCTCAAATTGGCCCATTTTGCGGCCAATCAGGCTATTCTCGATTCCTTTGATGGCTCGGTCCATGTCATCGACTTTACAATAAACGAAGGGATAAAATGGCCTGCTATCATTGGGTCTTTAGCTTTGAGGCCTTGTGGTCCGCCAACTGAGTTTAGACTGACCGCTATTGGCCAGCCTCATAACGTCACCGCGATACAAGCATTGGATGAGGGTTTATCTAATGTGGCTGTCTCTCACGGCCTTACTTTTTGGTATTAATATTTTTTGGTTAATAACTTAGCCCAAATCAATACTGACTGGATGGGTTTTCAGGGTTACGAAACCGTGGCGGTTAACGTGGTTCTCGAGCTCCACCGCATGTTATCTCAAGATCCCCAAATGGTCAACAGGGTCTTAACCTTGATCAGATCTATGAGTCCCAGGATAGTTACTATCGTAGAACAGGAGGCTGGCCATAACGGTTACATGTTCTTGGGTAGGTTCAACAAGGCCTTATATTACTACTCATCACTCTTTGATTCCCTCGAGCACTCCAGGTTGAGTTGGGCTACCTACAACGACGATCTGTTGATGAGTGAACTTTATTTACGACGCCAAATACTTAATGTGGTGGCATGTAATGGGGTACAAAGGGTCGAGCGGCACATGCCGTTTGATTGGGGGAGGGAAATAATGGTTTCAGCTGGGTTGCACACGGTTCATGTAGAATCGGCCACAATTGAAAATGCGAAAATGTTGATTGATTTATACACGGGTAGGTATTATTCTGTTTACGGTAACAAGGGCGTTTCATGGTTGGCTGAGGTGAAGTACCCTTGTTTGCAACGTCTTTTTGGCAAGTTTAATTTAAGTTTTTTTTATCGAATAAACTCTCTCTCATCTGTAATGAATTTAATGACTATCCCTAGTGTATGATTTTTTTTTTATGTGTTTAATATAGTACGGTAATTTAGTGATTGTCCATGTGTTTGACTGTTTTTTATTGATTTTGGAGCTCATATGTGGGGATGGCAGTAGAAAAGCAAATAAGCACGTGATGATCCATGCTTGCTTTTACATTTTGCATCCTTACTTATTATGCTTTTCATATCGGTGTTTTGAGGGTTTATGTTTCACTTGGTAGTATTTGTTGTTATTTCTTGTACTTGGTATTTTTATCTATTTTTAGAGTTTATATGTTTACATGAAAAGTTTTAACAAAATAAATTGTTGTTTCTGCTTTCACTTATTTGCAAGTTGAAGAGCTTTAACACTTTTTGTTAAAAACTTTTTCTTCCAAGGTTAAGTATATCTACAATGTATATAATCTAACATTGTATTAAGTAATAGATTTTTTCATGATGTGAATTACTTGATTGTGATAATTTGTTTTAGGTTTTGGATGATGAATTTACAATTTCAAGTTTATTGTATTAGTCAACTATTTACGTTAAATGCCTACCTTTTTGTTTTAAATGTTTTTGCTTGTTTTGGTAGGCGGCGGCTCACCCTGACTACTGAAACTTATAAATCCTTGATTTTGTAAATTTGAATAACCTGAACGACTAACTTTGATATTTGTTAAGTTTGATATTAAAGTAAAATACATTTAAGTATGAGTAATGTTATGCACACAACTTGCATATAGCTTGAGCACTCTATATAAGTAAATTATATAAAGTTTCTTAGAAATTACATGCATAGTAATATTCATTTTGTTAAAAAATACATATTTTTCCCTCCAAAATTACTCACATCGAATGTACTAGTTGTGTGCAAGTTGTTTGTGTTCATAGCATTACTCTTTTTGTATTTAAAAATTATGTTATGGGTACAACTCCTATTACTTACTGATTATTATATATTTACTGCTAAATCAAACTAAATTAATTACGTCTAACCTAATAAAATTAGTAAGAAAATAAAGCCTCCTCGATAAACTAAAAGAAAATATAAAGCAAAAAATACAAGTTATAACATATACATCGAACAATATATATTAAAATATGATAACAAAATATATTCTTATTACAAAATAGTCATATAATCATGATTAATGAAAGTGAATATTTTTTAAATCAAACCCCTAAAATAGTATAGATTTATACAACAAATTAAAATCATGTGTATACATGGAGAATTTAATAATCATAATTAATATGATCTATCTTAATAATCTAACATAAAATAGAAGTTCTAATACTAATTGTTAGGATTAAATCAAAATATATTAATAAGTATTGAACTAATATTAGATTATCAAGAATAAATAAATAACCAAAACACTCATCATTCCATGATGTTTGTTATGAGAAATTATTATGGGTAATTATATTAGGTCTTAATAAAAAAACCTTGAACATATAAGCTCTGATAACAACCTTTTATTTATATCGAAACAAATCGAATTAAATTATATAAATTCTCTTTTAATTATATACTAATGGCAAAAAAATTACAAAATTATTGCATCTAAATGTTTCTTTAAAATAATCCACGTATGCATTGTATCTGACGTATGTATATGCATGTAATTTTTTTTATCCGTGTATATATACTATAAATTTTAAACTGCACAAGAAAAATGATTAACTGTAAACATATTATAAAGAATAAGACCAAATTTAAAGTTGAAATGAACTAGACGAAGATGTCTTAGTAGTGAACTTTTGGTCGTTTAGTAGCAGCTTGTTAAATAGTTAATTTTAATACACTACAAAAAAAAAACCTTTTAGAGCACACAAAAGCACAAAGTTACGCTGAAAAGATAGATATTTTCTTTACTTGACCATCCGCACCTTACAAAGTGCGCTGCAAATCTGCATATTAATAGCGCGTTTACTGGGCTGCAAAAACTTTATATTAACATCGTATTTACTGCACTGCATAAACAGCATATTAGTAGCGCACTACTCAGAATTTTTATTTGTTTATTAACGGCTTACAAATGATATTGTGGATAATCTATTAATAGCTCACATTGCACGTTATAAATTTTCTATAATGGCATGTTTTGTACGTTTTCATATGTAACCAAGCAATGGGAAAACTACTTATCACTAAATACATTGCATGTCGCAAATGAAAGAATTATCAACCATATTTAGCCATACATGCATTTGGTTTTTTATTTATATATTCATGTTGTACATACTAGCAGGTGCACATATGCAAACATATGTGTATATATATAATATACACACGCAAAGAGCTGATCTTAACAACCTGAAGTTATGGAGATTTGACACTAGTGTTTTTTTTTTCATATGTATATGTATTTTATGTATACAATATGAAAAAATAAGCACTAATGTCAAATTTTCATGCTAAACAAACAAACAATGAAGCTCACATAGAGATCTAAGAGATGTAATCTTGGTAACATTTAATTATGGCAGAAGAGAAAAGAAATTCAAAGGTTGCAAAGAAAAGGTGTCGACCTACTGGATAGGTTTTAGAACTGGACTATTAGGAGAGCGAGTTCACTTGTTCGACCATAAGCAATGCGAGAGGGGCTCAATTCCATAAATTTAATATTAGAGACCGACACGTGAATTAGCTTTCGAGGTCGAGTAGTCTCAATTGAACTAAATGATTTGCGAGTGAATGATGGGCTGGGCCACCTTGAATGGAAAGAGACGCATGTGGGGAGACCCGCACGTACAGTTTTTTACGGATCTGGTCCAAAGACCGGCTGGCGGCGCCCACCCGACTTGAAGGACTGAAAAATCAATAGAGTACAAAACTTATCTTAACTTCAGCTTGTTAAAATCAACTTCAATTCAAACTTTTTTAATAATAAAGAGTAGATTATTTTACTACAAATCAAAATAAGCTTCTTAGCATGGTTTTCTAATTTACCAAAAATCAAAATACGCTTTAAAATATGGTTTTTCAACAAAACACGTTCTTGCTAGAGTTTTAATATAAAGCACCCATATAGTGCGTTTCTAGTACAGATACGTCAAAATTTTTCTTTCTGCACATAAACAAACAAAATTTAGGAGTAATGTACCATCAAGCAAAATCATAACAAATATTTTGAATTCTACTTATGAACAATGACTTGATTGACTTAAAAAATCGGAAAATCAAGAATAAAAGCATGTGATAGTATTTGTTGAAAAATGTCAATAATGTACAAAAATAAATGATTGTCAAACTTGTTTGGATTTTTCCAAATGAAGTGTGAAAAAAGGATCACGATTTTACTGCATATACGGAAAATATATACAATTCATCTTTATACATGCATATCATCCAACCTAACATAAGCAGGATTTCTTTATATTTAATCCTTGAACAATATAACTAAACAAGAAAATGCACAGGTGACGAGAAAGAAAACGTGTTTGAAAAACGGCATCCAAACAATTTCTAAGAAAATACCAAGTGATGTCACTGTCAAATTAACCATTATCATACCTATGCAAACTAAATATTATTTTAACTCGATAAACCATGATAGAATACTTGTTGTAAACCATAATTACTAAAACTGATGAAAACAGATCTGATACTCATGGGTCTAATTTGCGTCTTACTTCCGTCTCGACTTCAACATATAGACTACATGGTATACGAGAG
Organism: Primula vulgaris; assembly: GCA_963920805.1. Lineage (NCBI taxonomy): Eukaryota > Viridiplantae > Streptophyta > Magnoliopsida > Ericales > Primulaceae > Primula > Primula vulgaris. The sequence goes on from OY987214.1 coordinate 19,052,625, forward strand.
ATGCCCGAGAGTCCTGAATATAGCGTTGTTATATCATTTTTGATAAATACTCTGTTGGTGTAAATATCTCGCTGTTCGTCTAGCACACCAAATGTTACTCCACCACGACTCTTACCAATGAAGTCATCGCTGCTGAGAATCTTGCTGCTAGAGCGGCTGAAGCTGCCACAACCTCTACCGAGACCGCTGCAACAACAGCTGCAGCCGTCATCTCTTAGGCTGAAGAAGATGAGATGGTCAATGTTAAAGAAATTATCAAGAAGATATTTGTGTGGGTTGTGCTAGAAAAGAAACTAGGTAACATTTTTTTTAACACAATTTATTTGACTTGTGTAAGTTTTCTTTTCTAATGCTAAGAAATGGTTTAATAGGTTTGAACCATCATTTGATAATAGGTTAGAAAAAATCTCAAAGTCGAAAGTATGTAAAGAGGGGTCGAATTGAACAAAAGTGACCAATGAAATAAAAGATTTCTACTAGAACGAATTTGAAGTAAGTTCTCTAAGTTTACTAAAACATTAGTTCAATCTGAAGTGAAGTTTGTTTGTCCTGTTTTTCTAATTGTAATTACTTGTATGTGTTACATTTTTTTTTGTTATCTCTCAATGTTACTGCTATGAACAAAAAGACATGGTTTGCCATAAAAATGATCTCCTTTGTTTTACTATAATTTATGTTATGGGCATGGTTTTGGATCAGAGCATAAACCCACTACTAGAAAAAAAGTCAATAAAGAAAAAAAGTCAATAAAGGCGGTTTTTAACCGCATTAAAACCGCCTTTAAAACCTTTTAAGGCGGTTTCTGAGGCGGTTTTCGGACCGCCATTTCCGCAAGCGTTGTTAAAAGTTTTAAGGCGGTTCACAACCGCCTCAAAAAATTAAAGGCGGTTTTTTATGAGTTGATAAGGCGATTGTAAACCGCCTTTAAAATAAATGTTAGTTTTTACGGCGGATCCAACACAACCGCGGTTAAATATGTAATTATGGCGATAACAAACCGTCTTTAATAGTTTAATAACGCCATTAATTCTTAAAAAAACATATGCACGGCTCAATTTTGACGCTACTATTACCGCGTTCAATGATTTGTTCACGTAATCATAAACGATATATATACATATATATACACATATATATGTATATATACATATATTAACACTCAAATCACAATGAGGCAACAATAAAAAGATAAAAAATACATAAATACTTTTGATCCATAGAGTTCATAAAAAAAAAACCAACTAATTCTGTCAAATACAAATGCGTACATTTAAACATCTAAAACTCTGCAATATGTACATGTGTTTATATACAATTTCTTCGAACCATCAGCAACATTTGTAGTTAACAACGTCCGCATAACTCTTTCAAGCATTTTTCTTTACCTACCAACAGCAAAAAACACAAGAAATTTCAAGAAACATCTATCATAGAGATGTACTGTTTTCATCGTGCTTATCCTCTACAATTTTTTCGAACCCTTCTTTCGGAAGTGTAAAACCTTGACTGTAAAAATATTTTGCTAACGCGTATGTCATTCTTTTCGATACGATTTCAGCTCATTAAACAAGCTTCATCACAATTTCTTCAACACGTTTCACCAGCAGCAATCTCGGCATTAAAACAACCGCTACAACAAAACCGAACAAGTTATTTGTCAAGCAAAATAATATTAAAGAAACACAAAATAAGAAAAAGATACAATAGTGACATTATTAAATAAAGCAATGTTAAGGGCAAGAAATCTTAGTGCTAAGTCTCATAAATAATAATAAGATCAAGTAATGTAGACAAACGATGATTATATGAAACGGGGGAGTTTATATTAGAATGAATAAAAATAGATAATCGGTTGAGGTGCTATTATATAGCTTAAAAAATATACCTTGCTCACGGAAAGCGGATTGTAGATTAGGTCCTTAATATCTCAGAATTAGTGGAGTTCTCTTCTCTAGAATCATGTTTTGGGTTGTTATCTTCACCGAAATATCTTCAAGTTTCCAAAACAATATGTTCAAAGTTCAAACACACGAGAATACTGTCATGACCAAAGAAAAAGGTTTGTATTAACAAATAAGACACCATAATTTGAACTAAACTAAAAGAAGTAAAACTTTAAACTCACCAACCAAGTTAGCGAATAACTGAAGAGAAACCGTCTAGTATCTTCTTATGAGATGAAATCTGGAATTTTCACCTAACGTGTTCAGTTACAATTTGTGAGAAAACAAATTCAGCTTTCAAGTTGAATTATAAGTTCGTTAATAAGATGGTCAACAAAATGGACTACATCTTACAGGAAAAACACGAGTGAGCTCTAAGATACAATCAAAAAAGGCCTTCTACGTACCAAAGTCCACCGAATATAACAACCTACAAATTAAATTCAAACAAGCATCAAAAAACAAATAAAGACAAACACATAAGAAAACATAGATGCAGGTTCTTTGTATAATGTAAAGACTACATGAGTTCAAGTTATTGTTTTAAAAATCAAAGTAAGCATAGACAAAGCAGATAAACAAAAAAGATGTAATATGTCAAAGTAAACTAAGCATAACATTAAAGAGATTGTTTATTGCAACTATTAAGCAAATAATCTGACTTATTTAAGGTTAAAACTTGAAGCTTTTTTATGACATGCAACTAAACATAAAAGCTCGGTACTAAAGCGGGACAAGCAAAATGTTACAACTTATAAGGGAAACAAAATTAAGCTTAAAAGCTGCAAGCAAATTAGATCTAACATGATGCTACAACTTAATTGAACATAAATATTTAGAAAAAAAATAAGGAGTGGCGAAGGCTCGCAAAAGTCATTCTCAGGGGGTTTTATTTAGTGTATGTATACTTTAATGAAATATTATAGTACTAATCTTCAATCAAAACAAACCCAGTTGCAATATATCGACGAAAACTAACAATAGAAGTGACAGAGATCAGTTTCGTTGGATTTCTTTCATATTCTAACAGTAATAATTGAGTGAAATCATACGTATAAAACTTAATTAGAGAAATAGCCCCAAATCCCAATATTCAAATCAGTTTGGCCATTGACGTACTCAAACCCTAATTCAAAGTAGTTAAATTTGATATCAATTGACAGAACAATAATGCTTAAAACAATTAATAAACTCAAAAACTCAATCAATATTGAATACAAAAAGCTTCAGATCCTAACAAATTACAAATTTTTAATGTCAAAAATCAGAAAAGAATCTCAATCAACCACAGCGTACTAGATCTAACCCGGAACCACGAAATCGAAACAAATAAAGCCCACATCCACATATTTCGAATCAGACAGACTCAATAGTTAAATAATTAGAGATAAAAACAGAAATCTAACCTTTTAGAGATCCTGTTGAATAGCGAAGTAGAAAGAGATGGGAAAATTTGGGATAACGAGAGAATAAGTTTGGTAGAGAGAGAGAGGCATGAGATAATTGGGAAGGAAGAGGTGGGAATATAATTTTGGTTCCCGCTGTATTGCAATTAGCCAAAAAAAAAACGCCAAGTAAAATAATTAGAATTAATAGCCAATAATCCGACAAAATTAAAAAAAATCGTCGGCTAAGAAAGCGGCCGTCAAACTAAATTATACCCAATTTTTCTTTCAGGCCGCCGACCGATGATGGGAGCTTTCAGCATCTGATACTTGCTGTAATTTATACACAATTTTTCCTTTTGTTAGCATGCTATAAATTATTTGAATACGTTTCCTACTCATGATGTAAAAATGACTAGTACTGTATAATAAAATTAGAAGAATTTCATTACCTTTTCATTAAAAATTAATATTAAATTAACATCATCATGAAATGAAACTTATAAATGATATTACTTGTTTTATATAGTTTAGATCGATGTAAAAACTTTTGTTAAAAATAAAATAAAATTAGGCATAGACATGTCAATCTTTACAAACAAGCAATAGATATAAAAATTAAAGCTCCGGCAAACAATTAAGAAAATTAATCAAGTCAAGAACATATTACCTGAACTGGTATCGATGACTTGTCTTGGGATTTCAGAACTGTGTGTTCTCCTTTCTTGTGAAAAATCTAATTTTCTATGGACTATTTTCTTGGAGTCTTTAGACATCATACCGTCAACTACTAAGTTTTTTGGTTGATCAACTTTATGAAGCTTAACACTCATTCCATCCTGTACAAAAACTTATCAGTATTAACACATTTATCTTACTTGAAATTGACAATGAATATGCTGTCTTGTTCATTTTTGTTTATTATATTACCTTAGATGGCCGAGACTCATGGTGAGAGCTTTGAACTTCTGACGTTCGCTGATATATAAATAAAAAATATACAAAAAGTTGACATGAGAGCAAAATCTTTATGGTTAATTTGTAAGTATACTATAATTATAAGATCAAAAGGAAAAAAAGTCCATACATATCATATACAAGGTTAGTAATTTAATTTGGTAGCGCTATCACAAGCGTTTTTCTAAGCCAAAATTTGTTTTGAAATTATTATTATCTTTGTGTTTTTTTTTATGCAACTTATAATTAAAAAGTAATAAACACATTAATCATTCGTTTTAATTAAGAAAGTTATACTTTTAGCGCTCTTCTACTCACTTCTTATGAAGTGAGCATAAACCGGTCAATCTATTTGTTCCTATATATCTTACTTTTAAACAAATTTAATAAAAATATAATTTAGAATTTAACTAAAATTCATTTTTTTGTTCTAAAAAGTTGTTCAATTCTTTAATATCATAATTCGCCAAAAACGGCGGTTATAGCGTCTGTAACGGCGGTAATTTTGTTTAATAACAATTCACTATAGTTGCATAACGTCTATCCATCATCTTTTTTCATTATTCTTTACTTGTCCATGTCTTCAATATTTTGTTTAAAAAGAATTTTTTTTTTAACTCTTGTACAAGTACTTCAAGTGGCCTAGATGTTTCGATGGAACGGTCAAACATTGTTGGAAGAAGAGCATGGGGAGGCAGTACTGCAATTACATCAATAACCGAAAAAATGACTCGAAAAATTAAAAAAATGATTATATTTCAATAGCCACTTGGAGTATATGGACCAGCAATTGGAACACTTCTGAAACTCTAGGGTTGTCACGTAAGAAGCGCAATGCTCATAACTAGAAATGTTCTAACTGTTCGGGAGATTAAGCACAAAAGGAAAGCAAATGCGATTGAGTTATTTGACCTTTTACACATAGCTGAAAAGGTGACAAAGGTTTTGTCGATGAAAAGTATGTCTCCATCCATGCATGAAAGATAAATAATATTTTTTTCTATATATTTAATGATTATTTTTTTTTATATTGAAAACACAGCACGTGTATTTTTATATAGCTATAGTGTGTATATTAGGTAATATAAAACTAAGCAGAACATGATATTTAGACAATAATTAATGGGTTGGAACTTATTGTTTTATGATCATCTTTGTGAAACCTCGAGTAGTAGAATTGAATACAAACATAGACGATCTGTTATTGTATTCTAAATACAAACATGCTTGTTTTATTGTAGTGGCTTACATTTGAATGATTAATTTGAGAAAAATATATCTATATCTTATAATAACATTTTATTTTATTTTGCAAAATGTCTTCCCTTCTATAAACTGTAACATCCTAGAACTAAATATGATGTTACACGGCCGAATAACATGTGTTTTGACACGTGTGCTAGATAAAGCCAAAAACTAGAAACTGATGGACCAACAATGTAATTCAAAACGATGAAATAATATAACTTAAAAGATAATTTTCAATATCTGCGTATTTCGATAACAACCCATGAAATCCAAAATTTAACCTCAACCTTATTATTCTGAAATCTCGAAATGTAAAACAACGTTTCAAATTCAAAACTTGGTTTAAAACCTTATTAGCAGCAGAAAATAAAGAAAATCCTAGGAGGTTGGCTGGTCCCGACTAACTCTAGTCCGACTCTAAAAATCTGCCTGATTACCTGAAAACATTATAAAAACGAGGGTAAGCTAAACGAGCTTAGTGAGTGACAAATCTTACAATAATAATATGGGTCAAAAATAGGGTTTTCATTCCTTTTCTTTCTTGAAAACAAGGTTTTTGATTTATGTAAAATTTCCCATCAGACAAGGTAAAGTTCTTAAAACAATTGCAATATAAAAATAAAATTATAATATCTTTTCTTTCTTACTATGATAAAAGCAAGTATGATAGTATTAATATCTAAGGGTACCAAGCCCGATTGACTTCCTCAATCTCTTTACCGTCGATCTTTTTCTCAGGTGTATAAACCATACGTGCACTACGTAGTTAAGGTCACCGCAGCATGACGGCTGGGTCTATTCCTTAAAACGTTCCGGTTAACGAAACTATGTACAATCGTTAAGTTAACCGTTCAGAACTAAACTCATTCGTTTAGTTGCCAACGTCACCCCACTTCTCCTTATTAGGGGATTCTTCATTGGACTTTTCCTCATGGTCCCAATACAATCATAAACCAATATATCATTCAAAACTTGTACATAACTTCTGTTATCTCATTTCTTTCTTACAAAATGACATGAAAAAAACAATTTTTACATATATAGATATTTCTGAAAATAATGCCAAAGTCTGCAAATTTCGGTCGAATACATAATGGGGTTTTATACTAGTAAGACAAGACCACTCACCTGCCCGTCGGCTTATAAGTTACCCGAATCACTTGTTAAAACCTGAAAACATTAAGCGAATAACTATTAAAATCTAGAATTTAACTACAGTAACTAAATGCGACCACTACTGCCATTTCCCGAAATCATTTGGTGGTAACTAACTACACTACCTACTTTGCATACACATGCTAATGCATTTCAACCTATCTGTCTATTTTCTGTCTTACAACGCAAGACCCCAGTATAAAGAAACAGCCGTGATCGTTCCTGTTTATTGACCCAAATGGTCAATTTTATCTCCCAAAACAAATCAATTATAAACTGCCAGAAAAGCGGCTAAGCGACTGGTTTGAACAACCCAACTATTAACACTGAGCTACAACTTATAAATAACTTAGATACTCAAGTCTAAGTACTAAAATAGCCAATCTCACCTTCTGTGATAACCAATACTAATTCTTCTCTAAATCTCATTTGTCTATTAACATGATAGGTACATATATATGTAATTCTACTAAACCATGGAATGATCATAGGTTTGTAACAATAATACTTGGTTGTCTGTCCGCTTACAAATCCAACTTCAGCAACAAAATTGAGAAAACTATAGTAAGCTAAATAATAACTATCTATAACCGTATTTTTTTTTTCTTTCCATCAAGTTCGAACATTTACAACATACAACTTTAATTTATCATCGAACCACCCAGACAAGGAATGTTAAATTAAGGACAATATAAAACTTCACTAGCCTGTAGAACCATCATCAATAAAGACCAAAGAGCAGGGGAATTCAATAACCTTAATCCTAAGAACCCAAAATAATTGTTCTGGGATTTAAATCTGGAGAAAAAAAAAAGTGTTGGACTAGTTCTTTCATAATAAGCTGCTTATTGCTTATGTCAATACTTGACTAAACCCCTGCAAGTATAGTTCCAAATTCCAATTCATACATTTTTTACATTCTGTCCTGGTTCTTCAATATTTCCTAAAACAAAAAAAAAACATAATAACTTCATCACCTTATATCAACCAAACATCAAACACTTTGCATGCTAAACAAAAGAAAGCTATAAAACATGCTGCTAGTAATTCAATTATAATCCAGCGGCTACTTAACCGGAATGAAAATATACCATTTTATCTCAAAATGAAAATATACCATTTAGTATGGTTTAACATCATTATAGTTTACCCAGTCAAATAAATTACGACCCAAATATAGAATAACAACCATAATGCTCCATGTGATAATTCAATTCGAATATCCCCACTTATGTTATCCATTAGCCAATCAACTATATCATGCTTAATCACAACTAAAATATAAAGGAACTATGATCAAGTGGTTACCTTGGTGAAGGGAAAAAAAACGTGATGCTAGACCAATGTTGGGCTCTCTCTCTCCTTCTCCTTTCTTAATAGGATGTGTTTATTTGTCCCTCTGTTTTCCCCTTTCTCTCTGTCAATTATACAGGTTAATAATAATTGAAACTGACACTAGAAGCTGAAACACTCTAAACCTTTAATGAGTTTTCACTTTTTATTTTCTATTTAATCTTATGCATACAGCCATTATGGAAACTAACCATTTAGACCTCAGATTCCTACATAATTATACACTACTACTATTATTTGCTAAAATATTTATTTTCCCCCTAATATAAGCTAAATTAATAACTGGTATTATCACTATTAAATATATATTGAAAAAAAATAAAAAATAAATAAATACGGGTTCTTACATAAACCTTCCATTTTTTTAAAAATTTTATGATGAAAATTGAATATAAAATATAAGAGATGCCTGCCCCTACATATAGTGACCTGACAGGGGGTTATATTAAGTCAAATAATAATGACTTGCTTTTTTTCAATTTTACATTTGTTTTAATTTGAATTCTTTTTCTTATTTCCCAAATGCGTACAGCAGTACTTTTATGTTTATTATTGGTGCTCTCATTGCTGGTATTTTGGGGCCTACGAGATTGAATACGTAATTTAATACCGTTTCAATAACAATTGAGCTATGATTTGTGTTCAGTAGAAGATTTTCGGTTTTTCATTTAGTTAAACTTTTAATGCGAGAAAGATCGAGCTTTCCCGACAAGCTGATGAGTCTTTTATACCAAACGATGATGAAATATACTTGGAGATTATCTGCCGTGAAAACCAGGCAGGTGATTTATACGGTATATAGATTCGTAAAGTTTGTCTGTTGTCAACCCGGGTTCGTGTTCGTCGGCTTATGAAGCAGACCCACAAATAGTTACTTCAAGTGTAGTACATGAGATATTGTCCAATAATCTTTTACTAACTATGAAGTTTAAAACGAGGAACGTGTCGGACAACACATACGGAAAGAGGTCAAGGCTCGATTGACTCCTCTGCAGGCTATGCTTCTTCAGGTGCAAGACTTGCTTGCGTTATTTCCAACAATACTCGAGGCTGCAAATTTAGATCAAAATCCGGATGATTCAACTAGTGAAGGCGAAGAAGAGTAGGACGGGAATGTTTAGAGATGATTAGAAAAGAAGTAATATATTATTTTTGGATTTTGGTAGTATTTTGGCTCAACTCAAAATTGTTGTTGATATTATCTTTTATCGCATTTAGTAGTTTTAGTGTCAGATATGTAAGTTAAGTTTCTCGTAAGGGAGGCAATTTTTGTTTGCTACATTTTGAAACTACTAATTTAAGAGTCGGTACCACTTTTAAAATACTTATTGCAAATTTGTATCCATTGTCAATATATACATAAACACAACACATTTGGTCAAATAAAAGTTTGACTAAAACAAAAAAATTAAACTAAAATCCAGAAAAAATTAAAACAAAATCCAGGAAAATTATAAAATTATAAAATATGTAAAAAAAAATTAAAAATGGAAAAAAAATTAAAAAAATCCAGAAAAAATCAAAAAATTATAAAAAAACAAAAAATAATTTTTTAACAATCTCTTACAAAATTTATAAAATTCCAGAAAAAAAAATACTAAAAAAATATAAAAATTCCGAAAAAATTCAAAAAAATCAAAAAAAATTATACAATTTCGAAAAAAATTAAAAATTTCGAAAAAAAAATTAAAAATTTGGAAAAAATCCAAAAAAGAAATTTTTACAAAAAATTTAAAAAAACTTTTTTAAATCTAATATAATTTATTTGACAATCTAATAAACAATCGTATATAAATTTTTTGACAATCTAATACAATTTTTTTGAAAAAAATAATGCAAATTCTCGACAATCTAATACAAATTTTTTACAATAAATAGAAAATATAATACAATTTTTTTTGACGATCTAATACAATTTTTTGACAATCTAATAACTTTTTTTGTCAATTTAATATGATTTTTTTTGACAATCTAATGATTTTTTTTGACAATCTAATATATTTTTTTAACAATCTAATACATTTTTTTGACAATCTAATGCAATTTTTGTGAGAATCTAGCATAATTTTTTTGACAATCTAATACTTTTTTTTTGACAATCTAATACAAAAAATTTAACAATATAATTCAATTTTTTCGGCAATTTAATACAAAAAATTTGACAATCTAATATAATTTTTTGACAATCTAATGATTTTTTTTGATAGTCTAATAAAATTTTTTGACAATCTAATACAATTTATTGGACCTTTTAATTGACACTTTTTTTAAACAATGTAATAAATAGTCTAATGACAAATGTATTAGATTAATTACAATTTGATAGAATGTCTAGAGCTAAATTGATAAATTTTTAAACTTTCCAAGTTATACATTTGATCACTTTATAATTTAACCAGCAAATCATGAATTACTAAAGAATCCGGGGACCAGAACGTAATTACAAAACCAGTCCCTATTTTTATACAGCAGCTAGGTCAAAACCTAGCCGCCGTTACCACCAGTCGTCGTCGCCGTTCGTCGAAGACGGAGGAGAGAGATCGATACACACTCATAAATATATGTATATATAGAGAGAGAGAGAGAGAGATTACAGATATGATATATAGAAATTTGATTTATATGTATAATATATGTATGTGTATATATATATATATACATATATACAGATCTGATATATATGTATAATATGTATGTATGTATGTATGTATATAAAGGATGTATATGTATAAATAAATATGTATGTATAGTGAAATACAGAGAAGCAGATGAGAGGAGTGAGAAAGCGTAACAGATAAGGAGGTGCAGCGGAGGTGGCAGTGGTGTGGTATGGCCGGAGCTCCGGCGATGACGGATGCGGGTTTTTTTGGATTAATTGTTGTTATTTTCTAGAGAGATAAACTATTATGGGTAATTGAGGATAATGGGCTAAAACATAATTTGGATCTATTTTATATTTAGAGTAAATGATACCAAAATCAAATTAAAATATTTAAAAATGTTATTTTATGCTAATAAATAATACAAGTGGTACTAAAATCTAATAATAATTTTTAAGTGGTACCGAACTCCAATTTGTTCGGTGACATGTATGTGTGGTATGTAACTTAAGTAATATGTTGGATAGTCTTTTAAGTGTCTTGTACTTATTTGTGATGATTAATAGACTCTCTAAACTATTGTTGAGCAAGGTTTAGTTAACTGTTTGTTTATTACGGGCGAAACCAGAATCAAATATGTGTGATTGTCAAAATTAATAAAAAAACATAATATTGTTCAAAATACAAGCACGGAAAAGCCGGGTTTTTTTACCTGTTTTACCATCTTTTCTTCGAAATATTGTTTTTTGATATAATTTTGCTTTTAAAAAAGGTATTTTTCATTGAAAATTATGTTACCTTTAATCTCAGCAACAACTTAGCAACATAATTCGAACACAATTGTACACTTTTGAATTAGTTAAAACTTAAAAGAGTGACAACACATACAAGATAGCTACATCATAATTAAATTCAATTAAAAAAATAAAATATAATATCATATTTAGGAACATAGTGTCAACGCATAAAAGAAAATAGAAAACACAACCGGAAACATTTATGCAATTTATAGCAATAACGGAGCAACACTAAATTTTATGTTGCAAATGTTCAGTTTTTAACACCAAAACTTGAGAATTTAGTGAAGTCAATTTAAGTTAGTATTTTGTTGCTTTTGTAAGATTATTGGACCCTTGGTCTTTTACTTATTGGGCTTAAGTGGACTTGTAACCCTAACCCTCTATCTATATAAAGAGGGCTAGGGGTCTTGTATTTATTCATCCATTCATATTCATTCATTAATAAAAGACGATATTGTTCTCCCCTCTCTCTACTTCTTTCTCCCTAAATACATAGCTAATAGTGTATTACAACACGTTATCAGCACGACTCTCGGAGATCGAAGTACGGATTATATATTCAATAAACCTTGAGGTTTATCCGGATTTTTTTAGGATTTTGCTATATCGGCCTTCACCAACATACCGTGCGTAAGGTATCGATTTTCAAAACTCATATAACTAGCCTCGTATGTTTGTGATTACTACATCTGCATGCTATTTTGTTTAGGTTCATATTGCATGTTATGTAATCCTTATAACTGATTGTTACTGGTACTATTTGTCAATAGTCCATTCATACGTGTACACCTACATGAATAAATAGAATTATGACATAGCACAGGTACTACATGATTTTGATAACAGAATATTGCATGTTAACCTTGACAATACACACGTTTGTTACCATGTATATTGATATGTTTCCATATAAATTTAACCTCTTTGCATGTTAAAATATTTTTTTTACCATATATAAAATTGATTGGTAATTAAAAATATATTTCTTGCTTGCATGTTAAAACTATCATGTATAGAATTATTAATATGGCGATAAACATAGATAATTGATTGATATCTTGTTAGCATAATCATATCTTTTTGATATTATCATATATATAAATATCACATATGCCAGTAAATTGATTTGATTTGATATGTTAGAATCTTCATGGATTGATTGATAATCTTAAATTGATTTGATTTGATATGTTAGAATCTTCATGGATTGATTGATAATCTTAAATTGATTTGTTTATAACACCAAATCTACTGCATGATTAGATAGATTCTAAAATATATTTACTGCATGTTTTTATATATGTGGTTAATCTAGATAGATATTGTCTATATTGTTAATATTATTGCCATATATAATTTGCGAAATCATATATTTTCACATTTAAGTTGAAAAAATTATGAACCTTCCCTAAATAGGCTCACCTATTTGGATACGATGTCTAGAAAAGATATAGGCGGAAGTCGATATCCTAATGAGGTCGGGTTTTAAGTGGCATTCGTGTCCTCCACCCTCACCGTCTTTCCTGGTCGTTTTTCAAGTAGAGCTACCAAAAGGGGTTGACTAAATAATAATTTTCCCGAGTGTGTTTATATAGTGATGTATGTTTCGCCGAATTGGTGTCTCTGTATCGAACTGTCGTTCGATCAATGAGAACCTATTCACATTAAAAGCAAAACTATTTTTCGAACCTGTCGTTTCTAAATAAAGTTTATGCTTGTGCAAACCATAAACATATAAACCAGTCGTTTTATATGAAAAATAATCCAGAACTCCCAACACATGTTGGATGCCATCTATGATGAGAAAATTCGCAAAACATACTTCCGACTGTTTAGACGTTGATGTTATTCCGTCACCACATGTTAGTCACCCTGATGTGTGAAAATATGATGCCCAAATTTTTTTTGGATGCCATCTTTGATGAGTAAAATACGAGTTTGTTGTTACCGTCAGGATGAATGTTAAGGCGTTGATTTTATTCCACCGCCACATTTGAGACGTGATGACGTCTATGGTGAACAAATGTCTGAAATTGACATATTGGAGCAATCCTTCACCAAAATACTAGCTTGGAAATTGTATTCCATAAGCAGTATCGTGAATTTATATTCACCATGTTCCTTTATCGCCCATATGTTATTGGATAAGAAAATTGCCCCGGTGAGTAATTTTAATCCTATTGGGTCAATGGCGAATTGTTTGCCCGATATTAATGCTATTCGTGTATATTTTTTTCCACGAATCGAGAACCGAGACAAGTGTTATTTGTCTCGAACTGTCGTGATCCCGATGAATCGCTTAGTCAAGAGAGATTATAGACAATCGTCAAAATCGAAAACCTGTGGCTCCAAGACAGTAATTGAAAGGAACAATATGGCCCGCTGTCACAAAGCAAGAGACAATGCTCAAGAAGGCAACTCTATGCTATAAAGACAAAGGTCATGCACGGTTACTCCTTAAATAGTTCAAAACTATTATAAAGGTGAAAAAACCGATGCTAATGTGGTTAAAGATAACTGAAAGGAAACTCTTGAGACCCCCGGTTTTGTGGCTCAAATAAGTTTGGTACCTTTCTTTATTGATTTTGATAAATCATTGAGCCATTTTTTCGCTCATCTGGACTATGTTTTCCATTTGGATCATTATTTTTCCATTTGGACCATACTTTTGGATTATGGTTTGCCTCTTTACAAAATTTCTCGAAATAATTTAAAGTGTTTTGAGAAAATTTCTTTGACAAATGTGACCAAACTTTAAATTATGAAATTTTAGGCAATACTTGTGGGATAGTTGATTTTTTTGGAAATAGTGGGTAACAGTGTACCATATAATTTCACCAACTACTTGCCTAAAAGAGTACTCAGTGACAACGATTCTGGACCTGTCGTTCCAAATCAAAATCTTTGGTAAAACCAAATTGATTTGTCAAATATGAGGTCTTATACTCATGTAGGTCCTGCCGTACCTTGTTGAGTTATAAAATATTCGAGAAAACCGGTGTTATCTGGTAATAGCTCATGAAAGAATTAAAATTTCTTTACATAGCCTCCATTCAATACGACCAAAAGCGTATTTTAGAGGAGTTGAAATGTCTTTCAAGTGATTGCTACCACATTCTTTAAAGCATTTAAAGTTACCTTATCATTTCGCCTGTCGTCGAAATGATAAATGATTTAGAAGCTAAGACATGATTGTCTGTACTATCATTCGCCTGTCGTCGATTGATAAGAGCATTTTGATATTGTGGCATTGACCGGATGAGATATTTCCGGGTCAAAAGACGATGCTTGATTTATAATCGCATCGCATTTGGATTCTCTCTGAGAATATATTTCACGATTAATCCGAAATTCATGCCATTAATGCTCACTTTGAAAGACTAGTATGTGTAAAGATCAAGAAATGAACTCGTAGAATTCTTGTAAAGAATTGAAGGAGTTATTGTGGACTTATCTAACCATAAGACGGACCATAAATATAAATGGTTATGGTTGATGCATCGACAATATGGTCACATTTTACTGTTGTCCACATAAATGCAGCACTTTCCAAACTTTTTGCCCTATCATTAAGTTGATGGCTCATGATCCGGATTATCCTGAAAAGTCTAGTCGACTTGATAATTCCGAAGAGTAATAATCGAAATTTCGATTTGAATTACTTGAGTTTGGAAATTGAAATTGAACATCCTGTCGATTATGTTCAGACCCAAATGAACTCACGGAAAGTTTGATGATGCGACTGCAAATGATTGCACGCACTTCTTGGTCTTGCGCACCAAGATTTATATTTCCGTGTGGGGTTATGCTATTTTGCTGCATTGGTCCGTTATGAGGCCCATAGACACTCAGACACCATATGCGTACCAGCTGGTTACTGGTTATGAGCCAGAAGTCTCATATTAACGCGTGTTTGGAGTGCTTAATTAATATTTTGATTGAGCCGCTATAGCGTTCAAAATATGGACCTCTGAAGGGGATATAAGTCGATTATGAATCTCCTGCCTATCATTTGATAGATTAACCTTGGCAAGCGATCTCTTTACCGCATGATATGCGAAAGTGACATCACTAAGACTGTTCTCCCCGTCGTTAGGGGGAGATTTGCACGTTACCGTTGATAAGGAACGACGTGAAGTAACGTGACATAACCCACTCAGTCTTAGCTTGATCCCCAAAACTGCACTTAGTGATAAGTAAGTGCATAGACTCTCTCAAGTCTAACTAAATGCCAAACGCATTTAATGATTTTATGAGATGTCACGAGATCATTTATACCTGCTGCAAAATGCTTGCAAGGATAGACGTCCCTGTCGGACGCCGTGTTCCTGTCGTAACACGTTGCTTTGGCCGAACCCGCCAAGCAAAGGACGCTGCCGTCGGCCGTCAGTCTGTCATCCTTCCTAAGATATGAGGAAGTTGACCGGTTCTTAATTCGTTCAGCCCCAGAGGTGGTGAACTGAAACTCGTTCGTCGCACGAGATTATAAAGTATCAAGGAGATGTGTGATTCCTCTTCATCCTAAGAATCTCGAAATATCTGTCGATCATGATATCTTAGACGATATTGAAGCGAAACGAGACTGTCATTGATTACTTGTTCATATATTCGGTGACGACTGATAATATGAGCAAATTATGATAGGGAACCATGAACCGTTGCCTGAAGTCAACGTAGAATAGACTGGACTAATGGAAACTTGCAATCCAAGTAGACTCCTTAGCGAAAGTGTGTTCGGACCTGTAGCTCCAACACCACCAATGTTAAACGAGTTCGTTTATTTGGTTATTCGTAAGGAAAAGTGATGAGAATAATGAGATTGTAGAATGCTCGCCTAGTAGCGCAAGGCTTCTCTCACATCTTGGAATTGATTACGAGATGGTTGATTTCCTCGTAATGGACGTTATAACGGTCCCCAACTTTATCAGTTTAGTAGTTTTCCCAAAAACTGATTATGCAGTATGTGATTGTGGTCACTGTTTTATCTCTATGGGGATTTAGACAAAGAGATATAGATGAAGGTCCCTGTGTGACTTCATAATGGTTAAATCAAGTAGTTCATGACCACGGAACATGATCTCAATTGACTGAGACGTTCACTATATGGATTAATATAATCCGAACGGATGTGGTATACCGCCTAAGTGAGTACTTGATCAGCTTGGGATACTTGAACAAGTATTATGCCCTTGCGTGTTTTATTATGCGATCCATTTTTGGATTTGCCTTCGAGATGAAGGATCTTGGGAAGAAACGGTAGTGACTCGGCCTGATGATCGAGTCCCGTAAAGATTGAATCTAAGTTCATGATTCAGACTGCACCAAGAAGGTGTTATGATATTTTAGTCATCGTGACGCTAAGTCGTCAGATTCTCCCATGATCGTTCGATCATTAGACATTGATATAGACCCAGTCCGTCCCTGATGAGACGATGAAGAGATATTGAACCATGATGTTCATATCTAAGTACAATAAGCGCATCATTGTACTTGGTCTAATGTCCTAGGACGAACATCTCGTATGCTGTGAATGGTATAGCTCGACACAGCATCGCGCTAACACGCTGCCATCGAAATGGCACTAAAGACACATTCCCTTACCTTATGGTAATTTTGGAATGAGCGCTTGTCTTATCCCATTTGGTACTCGAATTAACGCAACCCTTTTTCGGTTATACCGATGCTGGTTACTTATCAGACCCGCATAAGGGATATTGCTTACATGGTCTGTCTTTACCATTAGGAATAAGGCGATATCTTGGAGGTCTTGGAATGACTCCAAACGAATCACTCTGATTTCGTGCTCTATGAGACGACTAGAGAGTGTATATGGCTTCGAGCTCGTATTAGCCATATTTGAATTACATATGCTCTGTCTCACGATCCAGATAAAACACTTGTCTTATTTGAGGACAACTTGTTGTTATCAATCAAGAGAGACATGACTAGATTATGCTATTTAGCATTTCTTGCCGAAATAAATCTTCACATATGAAGTTTAAGAGCATCCTGTCGAATGCTCGTTTTATTCCACGTTATATTTTCTTGCATACAGTCATGTGCAAGTAAATGAGGCATCCAGTCGAATGCTCGTACTCTTTCTTGGAATATGAAATTTTTGCACCCAGTCGTGTGCAAGTGAGGGGGAGCATCCAGGTGAATGCTTATTGCACTAATTACTACTTAGTCGAAATCCTCGCACCCTGTCGTGTGCAAGTGAGGGGGAGCATCCAGTCGCATGCTCGTGTACTCTTTTTGTCCTTAGACCAAGGTTTTTTCCCACTGGGTTTTCCTTGGCAAGGTTTTTAGCGAGACACGTTCCCATCTTATCTCACTTAAGATTGCCGAATTAGGGGGAGTATCCTGTTGTATACTTCTTACCACTGTGTACTCTTTTGTCCTTCGACTAGAGGTTTTTCCCACTGGGTTTACTCTAGCAAGGTTTTGATGAGACACCTGTTTTGTGGTTGATCCCCTACTACTACCACTGTTGCACTCTTTTTCCTTCGATCAGAGATTTTCCCATTGGGTTTGCTCTGTCAAGGTTTTGATGAGGCATACTGTTTTTTGTGGTTAGTTACTTACATGATATTTCGGCCTATATCATTCGGCTACACAGTTTCTCCTAGGTACCGGTTTTGTCCCACACTGGGTTTTCCGGCCCTAAGGTTTTTATGTGTTTAGCACTGCGAATGAACTCGACTCAGATCGACTGCATGAAGACGAAGAATTCAAGACGTCCAAAGGGGGAGTGTTGTAAGATTATTGGACCATTGGGCTTTTACTTATTGGGCCTAAGTGGGCTTGTAACCCTAACCCTCTATCTATATAAAGAGGGTTAGGGGTCTTGTATTTATTCATCCATTCATATTCATTCATTAATAAAAGACGATATTGTTCTTCCCTCTCTCTACTTCTGTCTCCCTAAATACATAGCTAATAGTGTATTACAACAGTTGCTAATTTTTTGTTTTGTAGTATTTTTGTTGCTGAAATCAGCCACAAGTACTTTACCAACGTAAGTTCTTATGTTGCTATGCTAGTAAACCAATATTAGCAACACAAATCCTTGTTTAGCATTGTAATTTTCAGTAAGCAATGAGACTTTTTCTTGTAATTTTAGTAATGTAAGCATAATTTTATTTTATTTTACCATGTTCCATGGAGTAAAATTGTAATTGACCAAAATAACCGGCCAACAACTATAATTATATACATAAGATCAGCAAATGGATTAAAACCGTCTATTGCAAGACCAATGCGGATATTTCTAGGATGAGACGCAAAACCATGCCACTTTTTGTTTATTGTATCTCATGCTACTTAGTGAACTAGATGACGCATTTTATGATCATTACTTATGTGGTTCGAGTGCCAAATCGGGAAAATATCGTTAAAAAAAATTCAGAAAATTCCTATGAACCTTTTTAGTGAGTTTGTCAAGATGAACCACACTTTGAATGTGAGTCTAAGACTCGAAGTTTGTTCCGCAATAGACAACAATCGTTTGGGCAGACATGAATCTTCATATATCCAAGATCAAATGGTTTTAACAACTTTTTGGTTGTGTAAACTGATTTTGTAAGCTTGTTTATTTTTCTAAAAGCGTACCACTTAAGATCTCAAGGAAATCATTGAAACTAATATCAGTTTGACCATTTCTAGACTTATTATTGCACAATGTCTTAGTCTCCGACCCTTTTGGAATGTTACTTCTTCTTCCTCTCTTGATGAGAGATCGGAGACACGAGGAGTTCTTTTTTCATTGTGCATTTTACCATAAAATATAAGAGACCCGGGATTGGGAATCGCACATCCTATGTGGATTTGCTTTTTCATCAATTTTAAAATTGGTCCAAAAATCAAGGGAATTAGAAACCGATCGACACATATGACCCAGACTTCTTAACCCCACGTCCTACGTGGCAATTATTTTGAAAAAACCAATTTATGAGATGATGAATGATTGTAATGTTGTAATAAATGTTAGCTATTTTATGTATTTCCCATTTCGTGAATTTTTACTAATGTCCCTATTTATATTTGATTGCTTTGCTATTTTTATTTGTTTTTATAGCATATAAACATTCTTTGTTCGGTTTAGCTCGTGAAAGTATGCTTAGTACTTCTTAGTATTTTCAACTATAATTTGCTAAAATTCTGAGTACAAAATTAATGCTAAAATAGAACTGATGTATTATATTATGACATTTTTTTATAGTTTTGTTTAAAAGTATACTTTTAGTGGTGTATGATATTAGTATTATATTTCGTTTTATATATTTTGTACCAAATCATATGTAACTTTTATAGTTTGATTTTTATTTTTTATTTTGTTTTGTGGAGCACGATGTCAACGTTAAAATTTTTACTTACATTATCAATATGTTGTTGACCAAATAGGATGCTATATTGCTATGCTCAATTTAATTTTTATTTGTACTCAGAATTCTAGTAAATTATATCTGAAAATAATAAGAAGTACTTAACATATTTTCACGAGCTAAACCGAACAAAGAATCTCTACATGTTATAAAACAAATAATAATAGTCAAGTAATCAAATATAAAGATGAATAAAGAATTGGTGAGTTTTTGTGATGAATTGGGAGTGTTTTTTAGCCCAAAATAGACATTGGTTCATAAGTTACCGTTTTTAATGATGGGATGGTTTATTCATTGGCTAAAAGACACTTAGATAAAAGAAAATTGACTTAATTCAAAACAGCAGATTTTCGATCGGTCGAACTCCATTTTCGACATGTCGGAAAATCTGGAGAGCTTACTGCCCAACTTTTGAACTTTTCGATTGGTACTTCGACCTGTCGGATATTTTTTTACGTGTCTAAAAATCTGGTAATTCGGTTTCTTGAAACTCTTATATTTTCTTGGTTCGGACTCCAAAATGAGTTCTGTTTGAGCCGTTAACTTCGATATTGAATGATTATCATTTTATGTGCTGAAATATACATTTTCTATTTTTGAAAAAAATCAAGCATTATATAATCGAATTGTAAAATCATGAAATTATAATTATATTTATAATCAAAATAAATTATTGAACACATGGTCCAACAGTTTTTTTAGACCTATTTTTTGGATTTAAATGACAGTACACGTTTTTTTTCTTCGTTGGCCCTACTATATACATACGTGTGTGTAAAATTAGTGACACAAATTAAATTGCTAAATACTTATAACAAACAAACTTTAATGGTTACA
This sequence comes from Primula vulgaris, assembly GCA_963920805.1. NCBI lineage: Eukaryota > Viridiplantae > Streptophyta > Magnoliopsida > Ericales > Primulaceae > Primula > Primula vulgaris. The sequence continues at coordinate 19,073,287 of OY987214.1, forward strand.
AATGACAAAATGTTGTTACCGTACCGAGTCATTTGGTGTTTAACTTTTTTTATAAACCATTTTTTTTAGGATATAGTTAAAGGTTGTTTTAAATGATTTCGGTTTGTTGGATGCTGATTAAGTTTCTAAACTTATACTCACTTCGTTCCTTTTTATTGTCCACTATTTCTTTTGGTTAGTTTTTAATTAATTGTCCATTGTCCATATGTGTGTGGGAATAATCACACACACAAATTATTAGTAACTGATGCATTTATATTTATCTGAATAAACGGTTCGTAAAACACATGTAGCATTATTAACATAGACTGAAAGAATACATTATTAACATAGACTAAAAAAACAGAGCTAGAAAATTGTGCTGAGAATTAGGTATTGTGAGTTTTAGTTTTAATTAGATATACTTTTAAAAAATAAATTTGTTACTTAAAGTGAAGATTATTTATCGACCATCAACATTATATTATCAACATTATATTTTAAAATTTTACGTATATAAGCATGAATACATATATGGAAAGAAATTATTAAAATAATTAAACGAGCTTTTAAACGAGATCGAACATGTTCATGAGTCTTATTATTTTGTTTATTTTGTTCATGCTCGGTCATAAGTTAATGAATGAACACGAATGAAGTCTTTAACGAGCCGAACACGAGATTGTTCATGAATGGCTCCGTTTATTTACACCCTTAAGTGTGATGAGTTTTTCGAAATCAAATTCTAATTTTGTTTTTTGAGTACCACGATGATTTAGAAAAAGAATTGGCGATATGTATGCAAAGATATCTCAGAGGATATAAAAATGTTAAATTTTGGATTGCTACCTTATCTACAACTTAATTAAGAATTAATCCATGAAACTGAAACTAATTAATTATTGGTCAATTTCCCCTAACTAACCAATAAAAATGTAAAAAATAAGAAAAAATAAAAAAAATAAAAATGGAAAATGGAAAAACTAAAAAAAATCTGAAAAAAAAAACTTTAAAGAGACAAAACTCCGAAAAAACACGAATAAAATTTTAAAAATACCAAAAAATCCAAAATCAACAAAAACCCAAAAATGCAAAAAAAAAAAAAAACTGTCCGAGTCGTCTTAATTCATTTTAAAAATAGTCAGAGTCATTTTAAGTAATTTTAAAAATAGTTTGATTCATTTTTAAAACAGTCTTAGTCGTTTTAAGCAATTTTAAAAACAGTCAGAGTTATTTTGAAGTCATTTTAAAAATATTCTGAGTCGTTTCAATTCATTTAAAAATATTCTAAGTCGTTCTGAGTCATTTTAAAAACAGTTTAAGTCGTTTTGAGTCATTTTAAAAACAGTTTGAGTAATTTTAAAAACAGTCTCAATCTTTTTAAGTAATTTTAAAAATAGTCTCAGTCATTTTAAAAACAATCCAAGTGGGTTTAAGTCATTTTAAAAATAGTCTGGGTCATTTTAAGTCATTTTAAAAACAGTTTGAGTCGTTTTAAGTCATTTTAAAAGCAGTTTGAGTCGTTTTAAGATATTTTAAAAGCAGTTTGAGTCGTTTTAATTTATTTTAAAAACAGTGTGAGTCATTTTAAAAATAGTGTGAGTCATTTTAAAAATAGTCTGAATAATTTTAAAAACAATTTGAGTCGTTTTAAATACTTTTAAAAACAGTCTAAGTCGTATCTTTTTAAGTAATTTTAAAAATAGTCTCAGTCATTTTAAAAACAATCCAAGTGGGTTTAAGTCATTTTAAAAATAGTCTGGGTCATTTTAAGTCATTTTAAAAACAGTTTGAGTCGTTTTAAGATATTTTAAAAGCAGTTTGAGTCGTTTTAATTTATTTTAAAAACAGTGTGAGTTATTTTAAAAACAGTGTGAGTCATTTTAAAAACAGTCTGAATAATTTTAAAAACAATTTGAGTCGTTTTAAATACTTTTAAAAACATTCTAAGTCGTTTTAAAATCATTTTAAAAACAGTCTGAATCATTTTAAAAAACAGTCTGAGTCATTTTTAAGTCATTTTTAAAACAGTCTGAGTCATTTTAAGTTATTTTAAAAACAGTCTGAGTAATTTTAAAAACAGAAAAAGTCGTTTTGAATCATTTTAAAAACATTTTAAATCATTTTAAAAATAGCCCGAGTCATTTTCAATCATTTTAAAACAGTCCGAGTCATTTTTAGTCATTTTAAAAACAGTCTGAGTAATTTAGACACAATGTGAGTAATTTTAAAAACAGTCTGAGTTATTTCGAGTCATTTTAAAAAACAGCGTGAGTCATATTTAAATCGTTTGAAAATTAGTATGAGTCATTTTAAAAAACAGCTCGAATAATTTTAAAAACAGTGAGTCATTTTTAAGTCATTTGAAGTCATTCTGAGTCATTTAAAAACAATTGCAAGTTATTTTAAAAAAAAATAACATTTTTTCGACTTTTCGGCTTTTTTTGACTTTTTCGACCTTTTTTTCATTGTTTTGTGATTTTGGATTTTGTTTTGATTTTTTTGTGATTTTTTACCATTTTTCGGGTTCCCGACTTTTTTAAACATTTTTTCATTTTTTTGTAAAGTGATCAATTCTTAAATAGTTTTGTTTTCATTAAACAATCCTTAATTTTCCACATAGACTTGATGTTGATTTATATATGTAGCTAAAGGATAGATACATATACCATCATTGTTAAATTAATTATTAGTCTATGAAAACAAAATTATTTAATGATTGGTCACCCTATAAAATTTAATTAATAATTGATTAATTATTTATAAAACTAATTAAGAATTGATCCACCCACCTAATTACCCCATAAAAATAAAAATAAAAATAAAATAGAAAAAATAGGGAAAACTTAAAAAACAAAAAATTAAGAAAAAAGAAAAAAGAAAAAAAAAAGAAAAACCAAAAAAACCGAAAAAACCTCTAAAAAAGTCGGGAACCAGAAAAATAGTAAAAATACAAAGAAAAATCCAAAAACCAAAATCACAAAAAAATTCAAAAAAATCGGGAACCTGAAAAAAAATTATAAAAAAACCCTTAAAAAAAAAATCCAAAAAAATCCAAAATCACAAACAATGAAAAAATATTCAAAAAAGTCAGGAACCCGAAAAATGGTAAAAAATTAAAAAAAAACTAAGAAAAATTTAAAATCACTAAAAAATTAAAAACCGTTCAAACAAGTCGGGAACCCCAAAAAAATCCGAAAAATGGTAAAAAAAATTTAATAAAACGAAGAAAAATAAAAAAATCCAAAATCACAAAAAAAAATGAAAAAAGTTCGAAAAAGTCGGAAAAATCCGAAAAGTCCAAACAATGTTAAAAACTTTAAAATAACTTGTCATTGTTTTCAAGAGACTCAAAATGACTTCAAATGACTAAAAAATTACTCAGACTATTTTTAAAATTATTCAAACTATTTTTAAAATGACTCAAACTGTTTTTAAAATTAACGAAAATGACTTATACTGTTTTTCAAATGATTTAAATATAACTCAGACTTTTTTTAAAATTACTTAAAATGACTCAGACTATTTTTACGATGACTTTAAATGGCTCGGATTGTTTTTAAAATGACTCAGACTATTTTTAAAATGACTCAAAATAACTCAGACTGTTTTTTAAAATTACTCAAATTGTTTCTAAATTACTCAGACTGTTTTTAAAATAATTGAAAATAACTTAGACTGTTTTTAAAATGACTTAAAATGACTCGGAATGTTTTTCAAATGATTTAAAATGACTCAATCTGTTTTTTAAAATTACTCAGACTGTTTTTAAAATAATTTAAAATGACTCATACTTTTTTAAAAATGACTTAAAATGACTCAGACTGTTTTTTAAAATAACTTAGATTGTTTTTAAAATTTCTTAAAACGACGCACACGGTTTTTCAAATTACTCAGGCTGCTTTTAAAACGACTCAAAATGTTTTTAAAATAACTTAAAATGACTCAGATTGTTTTTAAAATAACTCAGACTGTTTTTAAAATTATTTAAAATGACTCAGACTGTTTTTTAAAATTACTCAGTCTGTTTTTAAAATGAATTAAAAGTACTCAGAGTGTTTCTAAATTACTTGAAATAACTCAGACTATTTTTAAAATGACTTAAAACGAGTCGCACTGTTTTTAAAATTACTTAAAACGACTCTGACTGTTTTTAAAATGACTTAAAACGACTCAGACTGTTTTTAAAATGACTTAAAACGACTCAGACTGTTTTTAAAATTACTTAAAACGACTCAGACTATTTTTAAAACGACTCGGACTATTTTTAAAACGACTCAGACCATCTTTAATATGAATCAAGTCGAGTCGAACTTTTTTTTTTTTCGTTTTTCGATTCTTGTTGATTTTAGATGTTTTGGGATTTGTTTTTGATTTTTTGAGTTTTTTTTTTAAAAAAATCGTGTTTTTTCGGGGTTTTGCCTCTATAAAGTTTTTTTTTTCCCCAATTTTTTTCCTTATTTTTTCCATTTTTTCTTATTTTTTACATTTTTATTGGTTAGTTAGGAAAAATGGAACAATTCTTAATTAGTTTCAATATCAAGGACCAATCATTAATTAATTTGTAGACCAATTCTTACCATCATTTTGATTTGATTTATCCCAAGTTGTTAAATCATGCCTTTCCTGTGAGTGACCAGATTTAGTCTCTAAACTAGAGGGACTTTCATGATCCACAAGAGGCTTGTTTGAAGTATTTGAACCAGCAATCTCATTTCCAGCCATGCCTGGTTTACCATCATTTTCAATTGCACCTGTTTGAGACAATAACTAAAATCAGTTCATCTCTAGTACTATAATATTAAAGTTTTCCCATACTAAAAAGGAAATAGTTTTGAATGTAGAAAAGTGAGAAATTTACTCGTGAATTTTGATGATGAAGATCCACCTACATTAGCTCCACCAGCAGAAGGGTGGGGTAATGACTTTAGTTGCTCAATATCAAGGCCATGTTGATTAATAACTGTCTCCATCGCCCTTCAATAACGTAAAACGGTTAAAATCACAGGAAAAGTAATAAATAAGTAAACATTATGGTATGAATGATCTGTTGACAAGCAAATCAAAGCAGTTATCAGCTAGCAACTAGCTATCTTATCACTTCAATTGAAACAATGATGCACGTTCCAAATAATCATTCAAAACCAGCAATAAGAAACTAGTCAATTGGTAGTCAAATGATGTAACTTCACAATCAGCACAGAGATAGTTCCCACAAATGCCTTTAAACAATTAACCAACCACGAGTACAAAGATGAAGCCAACTGCCTCATGAGCAAATCACTTATAAATAGTTATGATTCATTTGGCAAAAAAGCATAATAAGTAATGCAGTTTGTAATTGTAGAATTTACGATAAAAGAATGACAAGCTTTAGTTACCACTTTTGGCGTTCATCTACATAAAATTTTCACCTATTGATGGAAAGCTGCCCATTAGTTTACTTATAAGAAGATTTCTACACGAGCACATAAATTTTAACGCATTTCCAAATTCACCATGCTACGAAGGGGAAATCGTGTTCTATAAATGGTGATTAGGCGGGCATTAGATCGAGTTGTCGGGTCAGTCTTAATATTGCCTGGATACATAATCCGCTCTGTAGAATAACGACTCCCAGCTAATTGATTGACCATTTCCGGGTTCGTTCTCTCTCTCTCCTTCCATTTCTCTTTGTTATGAGGCGGCGGAAACCCTAGATCTATACAATGTATATACATATATATATATATATACAAAACTCCAAAAGTTCTCTCAGTTCATAAGATATTACATAAAAGCCCCTTAGTTTTAAAAGCTGCCAAGACCCCCAAACTAAAGAAATACCAAAACATAAAAATAAAAAATATGCGGTCCGCTAGGAGGCGCGGCTCCCAATTACTTCCTTGTGAGGTTTTGAGTATTGATAGGAAACACGAACGTTCGTGCCGAAGGGAAACATACGATGTTATGACTATTCGAAATACAGTTGTGTACTTATTCATTGAAAGTACAGTTTTGTTACACAAATTTCAAGTTCCACTTGAATTTCTTTTAGAATTCAATAAATTCCATATTCATTAGTACTTAAGACAAACAGATAGCACGTAATGATTGAGAGTAAAGTGTCCAAGTCATAGGTTCCCAGCTTGAACAGATATTACTTTTTTCAGTGTTGGCTTGGAAAATTACTCATAATGTTAGTAACTCAAACAAGACAAAAGACTCAATGGAGCCTGCTAAAGCACTGTCACAAGGTGGTTTTACCATCCAAAAAGTGTGGAATTTCATAATTATATACCACATTCCAGGATTCAATATTTTTGATAAATTGACGAATATTTAAAGACAAGCATCACATTGTAGAGAGAGCATCCCAGTTAAGCTCTCTTATAACATTACCTTCTCCTCTCAATTCACAATACAGGATGGTATAGCTATGTTATAGAAGTAATGAAGATTTAACATTTACCAAAAGACTATGCTATACTATTTACTCATATGACTTGTCCATTTTCCCAAAGATGTTTCAATAATTACGATACTTAATGAAACACACCATATGATATAAACAAGTCTAAAATAAATAACTTCATTGTGATATTAAATTGACACATTAGGCGTATCAATGTAAACAAATAACAACATGATTTGGCAGTAAATCCAGCTTCTAAAGTTTTTTAACTGGATTACAATTCCAAAAGGGATATATACATTTGAAGATGTAAATGTGACTAGAGTTAATGATGGAAATAAAGGCAGCTGAAATTAGTTCACCTTGATATCACCTGAAAAGGCATTGAGTTCTCCTTTCCACTTGATTTCATATGTTGCAGTATCTGAAAACATTTACATTACCTATTGTAAGTGAAAATATAAATATTAATGACCAAATGACGCATGGAAGTAAAAAAGAGAATTACACATACCAGACAAAGCTTGGCAGCCAACTTTGTAGGCTCGTCTTTAGATTCCTGAATAAGCTTTTGCAAAAACTTTGCAGCCTCTAGTTCCACATTTTGCGGAGCTGTCATCTTGTTTTACTACAATAACATAGAGAATCAAGTATTGCCCATCACATCAAGATCCCAGATGGAAAAAAAGACTAAAGCAGAAAGATAAAGACAACGTGTAGAACACAAACTTCCCATAACAAATTAACTAAGAAATAAAAGTTTTTACACTCATAACCGACATGCAATTCCTGATAGAAAAAGCTGAATGTGATACATGCGGTGGACAAGAAAAATCATTTGGTAAATATTCAGCTCTTAGAAAAAGCCAAAAGTTTTTAGAACCTCATAAAAAAAAAAGAGAGAGAAGCTTTTGAAATAAATGCTATAAAGAATCATATCAAACAGCTAGATACAGGCATAATATATATATATATATATATATATATATGCATATAAAAATAGGAGAGATTCGTGATTGTTCGTTGATTACATGCTAATAATAATCATTCTATAAACAATAATAGTGTTTTGGCTTATATCCATGGTATATTGTAACCTAATACAAGAGCAATTTGTTGCTAATTTCATCACTCAAAATCACAAATCATCGGTTTTCTAAAAACAGAAACCCGCATTAAAAACCGAACGGACAAGAGAACACTACTCTCTCTCTACAAATCGGCCTCGTTAACAGAAGTTAGAGAATTAGAAACCTCTCCCAAGAAGAAATTCCTGGGAGACTGCTTTGTGTGCAACAAACCGGGTCATCGTGCCGCGGATTGTAAGATGCGAATCGACAAGCCCAACCCCCAAGAGGAAGTTCCAAGGGAAAGGGAGGAAGAGGGCACCTGCTCAGGCAAATGTGGCTGAGTGAGGAGAGGATGCTGGACAAGACTACATGCACCTGAGTGTTGTGGTCTCTGAAGTGAACCTTGTGGGGAGCAACCCAAAGGAATGGTGGCTGGATACCGGCGCCACAAGTCATATATGCGCTAGCAAATGGATGTTCAAGACCTATACGGCCGTGGACAATGAGAGCTGCTTCATGGGGAACTCGGCTACTTCCAGGGTGGAAGGAAAAGGAACCGTGATGCTGAGGATGACATCGGGAAAAGGAGCTGACACTGAATGGCGTGCTCCATGTGCCGGAAATTCGCAAGAATCTAGTCTCCGGCTCAGTGATGGTGAACAAAGGTTTTAAACTTGTATTTGAATCTGCTAAAATTGTAATCATCTTAAATGGAATGTATGTAGGCCGTGGCTATATGACCAACGGCATGTTTAAATTAAATGTTGGTACTCCGGCTCCTAAAGTCGAGCCTGCTAATGAGGGTACTAAGGCCGATGTCAGTACCAAGAATAATGTAATCATGAATGTTGCCCAAGTGGCTAATAAAACTTCTTTTGCTTATTCTTGTGATTCATTTAATTTATGGCATGGTAGATTAGGTCATGTGAATACTAATTCAATGAAGAAATTAATATCACTAAATCTACTACCAAGTTTTGTCTTCAATAAACAACATAAATGTGAGGTTTGTGTTGAGGCAAAATTAACTAAATCTTCGTTAAATAATGTAATTATTACCAATTTATAATAGTCATGTTCATATACTACTAAAAGTAACACTAGTTCCAACTAAATTAACTAGCTAATCAAGTTTAATATACAAAATTTAATCTCTTTCCACTTTTATATAAGTAACCTAGCTAATAAAATCGATTCACACAAATCAAGGTCAATCGAAGTGCAAATTAGGGTTTTTGATGATCAATTAACATATTAGAAATTAGAATTAGAAATGCCCTAATTCTGATTAGGGTTTGTTAACAAAAAAACAAAACAAAACAAAACTTACACGTAGAGGGAGGAGAGACAAAAGCAAACCCACATTAAAACCCAAACAGTTCTCTCTCTCTACTAATCGTCCTTGTCGACAGAAGTTAGATTATTAGAAATATATATAACACAATAAATAATGTAATTAATACCAGTTTCTACTAATCATGTTCATAAACTACTAAAATTAACAGCAATTTAAAGTTAGATAATTAGAAAGCTATAACACAATAAATAATGTATTTAATACCAATTTCTATATACTACTAAAATTAACAGCAATTTCAGTTAACAGAAGTTAGAGAATTAGAGAGCTATAACACTAAATAATGTAAATATTACCATTTTCTACTAGTCATGTTCATATACTACTAAAATTAACAACACCTTCAATTAACAGAAGTTAGAGGATTAGAAAGCTATAGCAAAATAAATAATGTAATCATTACCAATTTCTACTAATCATGTTCATACCCTACTAAAATTAACAGCAATTTCAACTAACAGAAGGTAGATAATTAGAAAGCTATAACACAATAAATAATGTAATTATTACCAGTTTCTACTAGTCGTGTTTATATGCTACTAAAATTATTTCTTCAAAAAAAAAGATACTACTAAAATTAACAGCAATTTCAATTAACAGAAGTTAGAGAATTGGAAAGCTATAACACAACAAATAACGTAACTATTACCAATTTCTACTAGTCATGTTCATATACTACTAAAATAATTTCTTCAAAAAAAAGAACTACTAAAATTAACAGCAATTTAAATCGACAGAAGTTTGAGAATTAGAAATCTATATAACACAATAAATAATGTAATTAATACCAATTTCTACTCAAACTAACAGCAATTTAAACTAAATTAACTACATAGCAATTTAATCACTTTCCACTTTTAAATTACTTAAATTGGCAGGCCTAGCTAATCAACTCGATTTACACGTGGATCAAAGGCATTGAAGTGTAAATTAGGGTTTTTGATGATCAAATTAAATATTCTAATTACTACTAATATCTACTAGTCATGTTCATATACTAATAAAATTAACAGCAATTTCAAATAACAGAAGTTAGAGAATTAGAAAGCTATAACACGATAAATAATGTGATAATTACCCAGTTTCTACTAGTCATGTTCATATACTACTACAATTAACAGCAAATTCAACTAAATTAACAGAATTTAGAGAATTAGAAAATTATAACACAATAAATAATGTAATTATTACCAATTTCTAGTAGGCATGTTCATATACTACTAAAATTAACAGCAATTTCAATTAACAGAAGAGAATTATAAAATTATAACACAATAAATAACGTAATTATTGCCAATTTCTATTAGTCATGTTTATATATTATTAAAATTAACAAACAGAAGTTATAAAATAAGAAATCCATATAACACAATAAATAATACAATTATTACCAGTTTCTATTAGTCATGTTCATAAACCACTAAAATTAACAGCAATTTCAACTTAATTAAGTACATACCAATTTATTCTCTTTCCACTTTCATATACTAAATTAGTAAACCTAGCTAATAAAATCGATTTACACGTGGATCAAGGTCAATCGAAGTGTAAATTAAGGTTTTTAATGACCAATTAACATATTCGAAATTATAATTAGAAAAGCCCTAATTCTAATTTAATATAATTATATCTAGGGTTTGTTAACAACGAAAAAAACAAAACTATTTCAATTAACAGTAAGTTAAAAAAATTAGAAAGCTACAACACAATAAAGAACGTAATTATTACCAATTTCTACTAAAAATTAACAGCAGATTTCAACTAAATTAATTAGATAGCAATTTAATCTATTTCCACTTTCATATGCTTAAGTCGATTTACACGTGGATCAAGGTCAATCGGAGTGTAAATTAGGGTTTTAATGATCAATTATCAGATTCTAATTATATCTAAGGGTTTGTTAACAAATAAAAACAAAACTTACGGTTAGAGAGAGAGAGAGAGAGGCAAAACGAACCAACCACCATAAATAAAGTAACGCGCGATAGAAAATCAGATCAACTCATTTTCACGAAAGAGTAAATAAATATATAAAATTATAAATAATAAAGAGAGATTATATGTTATTAGGGTTTTATTTTCAGGTGACGGGGAAAGAAGATGGAGAAATAAACAAATGAGCACCTGTGTATATTATTTTATAGTAGTAGTATAGTACTAGCAGTATATATAATTATATAGTAGCGGAGTGTGGCGTGAATCCAAAAAAAATATACGCATACATACGCGTGTAATAACAAAATACGCTGGATTCTATATTTTAATTTGAATAATAAATGAGATAAAAATGTAAAGTAAAAAGTATAATAAATGGAGAGAAATGGTATTTAGCTGGTTTGAGAGAGGGAAGGAACCAACATATATAATATATAATGATAAAAAAAATGTTGTCATATATGTGATTATTAATTAATAAATTGGTACATATTCATAAATATACTTTAGAGAGGGGAGAGAGAGTGGTGGAGAAAAATTGTGTGTAGTGTAATAGAATAAGGAGACCTACTGCTTTTGTTTTTGGGGAGGGACGGTTTTTTTGCAGTTTTTTTTTTTGAATTTAAAACGGTTTTTTTTTTTTACAGTTTTTTGAATAATAGTACATGTGTGTAATTTTTCAAACTATCAAGGTTTATTTATAATTAACTGTTTCAAGGCTTCATTGGTCTACACATATATTAATAGTATAGATATATATACATATACATATATGTACGTATATACATATGTACATGTGCTTATACTTGTTTACATAAACACATTGTAATTAGTCTTAATCTTTCAAATTGATTAGTAAATATCATGGTTGAGAAAAATACATTGTATATCCATGGACAATCAAAGACTATGTAGAAAAACTCAAACTCTTGAGTAATTGCAAAAATCATCCAACCTACAAATAAAATGAACTCATTTTAATTAAAAAATGGATGTAAAAGAATCTTCCTAACTGGAAACACTTTCATATGAATATGGTGGCGTTAACTAATAAACAAAATTAGTTTTAATTTTGAATTAATTTTAGTATAGTTATTTTGGGGTTAATGAATATATATTGTATTTTTAGTAGATGACACACCATAAATTATATGGTATCGAATTTACGGTAGTATTACTCCTCCTTAACATTTTTCTACTTTATGAGAAATAATATTCCACTTCAGTCATATATTGTTCACATTAGATATTAGCTCATTGATTTGATTTTAAATATATCTAACAGGTGCTATTGTTTGTTATAATTGTGTCGGAACGGCTCCAAGGTCCAATTCTCCAAGCATAGAATTGGGGTCTTCGATTACTTCTTTTATATACATATGAATAGATATATTAGTACAACACTATGTTTTCCTCTCATTACTACTACTCACTATATTTATATTTTCTAGTGGAGAGATAAAAGCGATCAACATTTGATAATTAAATTAATGGTCCATATATATGTTTAATCTATGTCATTTGGTTTCTAAGTTTTTACATAATATTAACAACTCACCTAAAAATAAAAACTAACTAGCTTGGTTCCCAAGTATAAAATAAAGGTTTTACTTTATTAATTGTATTGCATAAAAAATTCTTATGATATTTATATTAGGGACGATTATGGAGAGCATAGAGTTCTAAAAAACATATAGAAATACGTTTTCACCAAAAATGCACTATGTTCTCGTAGTTTTTTAAAGATATATGACTAAATAAATGAGGCATCTTTTTTAAAAATAGATTTGGGTCTCCAAAATTCTGAAGACGACACTGAAAAGTGTTTTAATTCAGCAGTTATAATAGTGCTTTAATTTAATTTAACAGTTCACCTCCTCATTCCCAAAAGTAGGCCTATTTATATTTATCAACGTGAGTAGACTGCTTTTTCCTGTAACAAAATTCAAATACTATTTCGACACTATCAAAGACTATTTTCTGGAGTAGTCTTTTTGTGCAAGAAAGGAGCCTCGAATACTATATCCGGACTTGGGTAACAAGTTAAGGACCAATTATTAATAACACTAATGTAAAATAAATATAGTAATAGTAAGATAAAAAACGCACCAAACAAAAGGAAGAATCTGGAATGTCCATTGTTACACGTGGCGTCATCGTAGCGAAGGAGGACCTATTCCGTTCAGAATAAAACCGTCTTATATTATAAAAGGTTAAAATGCAAATAACCCCCTGGAACTATTGGTCATTTGCAAATATTCCGCCAAAACTATAGGTTCCTGAGATTATTCCTGAGAAAGTATCAAATTTTGAAATTAACACTCAAGATCAATTTTAAAATGACATAAATTTTTATTCATTTGTTAGTTTTACAAAATAATTTGTTTTATTTATGTAGTCTGTCAATACACACGAGATAAGATAACAACTATCATAAAGAAGTCTTTGAAGCGGTTTTACATAAAAAAAAATACATTTGTAGTGATTTTTTTTTTTTTTTTTTTGTCATCCCTTAAAAAATTACTTAACATGCATAGATATCATATAAATCAATTATAATAAATGAAAAATCAACCAAAATAAATTATCGAGCATAAAGTTATATCATTTTAAAAGATGACAACGGGGTTAATTGCAAACATTAGATAGTTTATGGGTTTAATTACAAGAACTGGTAGTTTATGGGGTTATTTGCAGAGCTTATTTGCATTTTACCCGTTATATAAGAGAAAGTCTCTGCACACAAATCTTGAGAATTACTACAGAATAGTCGGTCTATATGACTGGTTTACAATGCGTTTGTATAAAATTGTGTCAAATGGATAAAAAAAATTAAATTTTAATTAATATTTAAGTTTAGGATAGACCGTATGTGTTTTTATATTTTTATTTGAGTTTTTAGTATTATGTATAATTTATTTTTAATTTATAAAATTCTAATTTTTAAAAAATATAAAAAATAAATAAATTAATGTTGATATGACTTAGCATAAACAGTCAAGCTCGTTTCTCTCTCTCTAGGATCCAACTGCAATACAACGGTACAGCGATTTGTAAGTCTTTTTTGATATATCAGTTTCTTCAAACTGATTTTGTGATCCCTAGTTGGTTCAGCTTTTTTACTTTATCAATAATATGATCAGTTTTAGCCTTTTGATAAATTAAGCTAACTCGCCATGTTCCCGTGCGATTTTAATCGGCTTATAACTTACATCAAAATTGTCGAAATGATTTTTTTTTTAAATCTAATTATAAAATTTAACATTCAGATGGTACCTTTGATTAAGAATGAAATATATAAGACTAAGAGTTTGAGAATATTATTGTTATTGTTATGTCTGATGATCTAATTAAAAACCTTAAATTTGATGAGTTACTGCTGTTTTTTAAATTGTGTTCACTATTTGAGCTATATTTGTTGCTATTACAGTTTTTATTTAAGAATAGTTTTATTAGTTTTAGCGTTTTGGTTGAATTAAGCTGGAGTATATGACTATCTTATTAAGAATGAAAGATTTAAAGTCTGAGTAAGAGTTTGAGAATATTTCAATATTGTTATTACGCCTGATGATGTAATTGAAAAGCTTAATTGGATAATACTGCTTTTTATTTTCTGAATAGTTTAATTAATTTTTGCGTTTTGGTTAAATGCAGCTGGAATATTTGGCTATTCTATTAAGAATGATAGATTTAAAGACTGAGAGAGAGTTTAAGAATATTTAAATATTGTTATTATGCCTGATGATCTAATTGAAAAGCTTAATTTAATAATACTGCTTTTTATTTTATGAGTAGTTTGATTAGTTTTAGCGTTTTGGTTAATTTAGCTGGAGTATTTGATTATACTATTTGTTTGAGATTTTATTTTATTTCTAACAACTTGGTTCAGTAGCTGTGGTTTGTTATTTGGTATTAGAATTTGATTAAGAATTGAAGAGCTTGGTATTAGCTGTGGTTTGTTATTTGATTAACAATTTGGTATTAAATACTGATCAAGAGTTTGGGAATATTTAATTATTGTTGTTATGTCTGATGATCTAATTGAAAAGCTTAAATTTGATGATTTACTGAGAAGTTTGGCTTAAACTACTTGCAAAAACTATGTTTCACTATCTCAGAAATTACGTCTCTACAATTTGTTAATGTAATTTTATTTTCTGTAGCTCTGATTTCAGTTTTTATGCTTCGTAGTATTTGTATTGGGGTTTTACGCTCTTCCCTGAATACGGAGATTTTTTTTTTGTGTGTGTGTTTGTCTATTCGTTTTTTTGTCCAATTCAATGAGAATGTATGCATTACTTTACTGGAAAACAAGGACTCGCCACCCGTCAGAACTTGAGAAATCAAATTATTAAATGAAGCAGAATTAATTAGATTGGATATATATGAAACCAAGATTTCTTTCACCACTCATTCATTTTTTGCTGATGTTGTTGTGTTTATTGCTTTTTTCTGCTTATTGCGTCTTCTTGGTCAACTAAAATAGTTATGTTTTTTCCACGACTAGCTTAAAAAAGGTAGATCTCGGTTTCAAATAAGCCAACTCGTCTGTTTTAAAGATGCAAACAAATAATCGATCACTTGATTCATTTTCATCATCCATCTTCATATTGCATTGGTTGTTTTGTTTCTTGGTAGATTCTTGGCTCTCTTGTATGTTTGTTAGTATATCATCTGTGTTGCTCTTGAATTTTATCCTTTTTTCATATTTTGACTATATTAGTATGGTTTCTCCTTGTGGACATATGAACTTCTAGTATGATTTCTTTTAGAGATTCAATATTGTAGAATTAAACAAATTAGCACATCTTCGGTAGGAACACACAATTTTTATTTTTTGTAATCAATAGGGACACTTTTCACCAAAAGGTCCTGTTAAGTGCGTTAGAATTAGAATATTAAGCAACGACTTAAGAAATGAAACGCCAATGCGTGACATTGCTGACCTTGAGTTTTTTTTTTTGGTATAGATGAAACCAGCTCCTCTTTTTTATTATTATTCAATTCCTGAAAAGTGGATCTTTCAGAATTGAGGGTTTCATATGTTAGGCCTCCTTCTGGCACTGTATCTAGTATTTAGAATTTAGAGATAATGGATCTTGACACGGAGCCTTAACAAAATGGAGACAGAGACAATGCAAACATGTAATTTAGTGAATGATGCATTATATTGGTAACTGGTATGAGATAACTATTTGGGAATAGATGAATTTGAAAAGATAACAATACTACAGTAAAGATGGTCCATCCAGTTAACAATTTAGGCATTAGTTAGCGTACTATCAATCTAGCATAATATTATACTTTTACCAAAAGCCTTGTTCAAGATCCGTTGTAAACCAATTCATTGGCATTGGAGACGGGTGATCTGACACATATTTTGAGGGTCCAGTCGTGTGTGTGTGGTATGCAACATGGATGCCTTACTCATTGTATTACTTAATACAAAGTTTCCAGTTAGATTATCAGCTTATTGCTTTTATCAGGTTTTTTCTTTGTCAACAAGCAGTTTGGAAAAATATATCTTCATTTTAGGACTGCTTCAGTTTCTGTAGTTGGAGGGTTATGAACCAATGAATTTCATAGTTAATCCACCTACCCTCCACAATGCCATTCTGTGGGATGCAATTACTCCACAACTTTTATTTGGTTACTAAATAAAAGGCCTGAGCACACCACCACTAACATTTAATTGTGGTGATTTGTAAAAAGTTTCAACTCTTCCCTTTCCCCCTACTTTATGATTTTCTCCCCTTTGATAATCCTGATGTGTGTTTATGTATACTATATATGCTTGTTTTCATTGTACCAGTATTAAGAATGGGTGAGCTTCATGAGGATTTTATACTGTGCTAAGCACTCTGTAGCGGGATGCTTGGTCAAACTTTTAAACATATAATAACATTTGCTGGTATCTCAATTTTTACTAAATAATTCTTTTTTGTTTAGATATCAAAGCGTCTGTTGTTTCGTCAGAATTGGAAAAAGTAAAGCAAAATGGTTAGAGCGTACTCACAGGAATACATATACAAGCACCCATGGGAGCGTGTGACTTCGGCTTCTTGGCGCAAATTCGCTGACCCTGAGAACAAGCGCGCACTATCCCACATCCTCGAAGTTGACACATTGAACCACAAGCTCGAACCCGAAACCGGAAAACTCCACACGACTCGAGCCATCACAATCCACGCACCAGGGCCATGGTTCATCCACAAGATCATCGGCCAAGATATCTGTCACAGTGTGGAAACAACAGTTGTCGACGCACGTTCTCGGTCGATGCAGCTCGCCACAAGAAACGTTAGCCTGAATAATTATATAGAAGTGGAGGAAAAGATACGATACGATCCTCACCCTGAGAACCCAAACGAGTGGACTGTTTGCAGGCAGGAGACTAGCATTAAGATAAAGCCATTGTCGGCATTGGCTTCTATGGCTGAGAAAATTGAGCAGCGTTGTGTCGAGAGGTTCCAGCAGAACAGTGCTAAGGGGAGACAGGTTATGGAGAGGATGTGCAAGTATCTCGAAGCTGAATCATCTGGGATTTCGATTTAATTTGGATTTAATAATATTGTTTTTGAAGTTACGTTTTTCGTTTCTAAGGGCCCTTTAGGAGATCCTCTTAAGAGAATTAGCGGAGGACGTGGTCGTTTCGATATTTTCTGTCTTCAGGAAGAAATTAACATGAAAAACAGGATGTAAAATGAAGGTTTATGATAACGGAGTTTCTGGTCTGTACTTTGACGGTGTTTTGTTTTTGTAATGTAATTCTTTTAGTGCACTTCTTCTAAAGGTATGATATACTCCACTGAATTAGGATTTGGTGCTCGGTGGCTCAACTGTATCTTAGTCCGAGATTATCGACTTGTTTCTAATGATAAAAATGACTACTCGAGTGACATTTTTGCCCTTTGAACCAGTTGAAAAATGTTAGATGATGTTAACTTATCCGCTTATTTAGACAGAAGGATATAAAAGTTTCGCTAAATGTAGACATATTTTTACGAAATACACATGTTATACAAAACACAATCAGACAGAAGGGTATAAAAGTTTCGCTAAATGTAGACATTTTACGAAACACACTGTTTATACTAAAACACAATCCAAAAATACCTAAATAAAGCGAAAAGAATATGAAAAAAAAACAAAAGATTAGAAAACCAAAAAAAGTTACCAAAATAACAACAACAAAAAACAGCGCCAAAATAACTAGAATAAATTCGAAAAAACAATCAAAAAACAAATTTCCATGAAATTTAAAAAAATTCAAAAAAATTCAAAAAAGTAAAATAAAAACAAAAAAATCGGAAAAAACTAAAAAAGAAGGGAAAGAAAATCCGAGAGTGACCAAAAACTATGATGAAAATCAAAACTCTTGAAAAGTGAGAAACTTATTTTGGAATGACAAAATAATTGGATAGACAAAATATCACATGATAACATAAGATCGGACGAACACATGATCACAAAAGCTCGGACACACTGATAGAACTTGAAAATTAGGTATAGTGTGTGAATTTGGCTCAAAGGTTGTGAGCCAATGAGTGAGTTTCTTTCTAGGGTTTGCCCCACATTTTTCGCTATCCTTTTATGACCTGCACAAAAGTAGATAGAATCAAGTGAGACTTGTTGGCTTGGCCACCGTTTAACCTCCTCCCCCTTAAATAAGAAGTGAGAAGGATAAACCTTTTTAGTGTTTTGAATATTAATACATGTAATGTAAGTAAGGTTTAGTAATACCCGAATAATAAGTGTATGTCTGAGTTCGTATGTGTTCATATGATTTTCTCCTTTAATTATGAGCTACTTATATATGTGGCGGAGGCAATGCAGGGCGACGTACCTCTTGTGATTGATATAATATTATCAATCATATCTTCTCCATATATTTTGTTTCCATTATGTCGTGCGGACATATATTCTGCTATATCTCCCATATATTTCCACCGACTTGGCTAGCCCGAATGAGCAACACCACCTCTTTTCGCAAGTAAGTGGAGCTCTTCGAGAGACAATGTCTCATTCGTTAACCTTCGGAGGCGTTGATCTTGCAACTGTACTTTCTCGGATAGTCAGATATTCTTTGACGAGTAGATCCCGGCATGTACTCCTCGCCTGACTTTCAGTTTTGCAGTTGAATATATATACTTTCCTTTGTGAGGGAAAGTATATCTAACTGCTCCACTTGATGGAGCCATTAAATGCTCATTAACTCTACATTTGCTGCTAGTTTTCAGACCGCGTACGTGTAACTTGCCCACAAGATACCAACCCTAATTTTTAACGTCTAACACACACAAATCAAATTACATTAAAAAGTTACCAAATATGAAAAGAAAAACAAGAGATTCTAAAACAAAAAATTCGGAATAGGATCACACATGCATGCACAGACACATGATACATGATGACACGTAATGACCCAGGATTATTTATCACACATTGATCACAAACCAAATTAAATAAAAAAGTCCAAAATTTATAAAAGAAATAAAAAATTTCCCAAAATTGAAAAAATCGAAAGACATTTTATACAGTTAATCCAGTATCTTTTAGAATTTATTTCTAAAAAAATATATACAAGGTGGTAGGATTTTTAATAATATAAGGTGTATGTAGCCCGTGCTATCCCAACTACTATACCGCCTAGTTAAAAACATGAACCAAGTTTTTGCATTAGCTTTGAATGCGCAAAAGTGTATTCGAGCGTAATTTATTTAGGTTTCGATCGAGAGTTTCATGCATAATGCATAATGCATTAACAAGGGAACGATAAATAATTGAGGCTAATGAGTGAAGACAGTTTAAGCTTTACGTTAGGAAATTTTAAAGTGTTAAATAGACGAACAAAAACAAACAAAAAATAGAGAAAGCCAGTACCATAGCCGAAATAAACTCAGATTACTACTGTTAGAAACCAACTAAGGGGAAACGATAAAATGAATGTCAGACAAACAACAAAAGCATGAAAACAGGAAAAAAAAATTATGCCGGAAGACTAATTATCTCAACAAATCAGGAAAAAAAAACATAGTTCACCATAGCTGTGGATCCTATTAAAACTTAAAGCGAAATGAGTTCATTATATTCTCCTCAGTCCAGCTCATCTTTCCCCTAAATCATTCGTTCCACATGCTGAAAACCCCGGGATTTGAACCCTGAACAGACTCACCAGACCAACTCCCGTACTCGGTCGAGGGCATATCATAATCCACCTTCACCATAGCAAGTTCTTCACCACCATTATTTCCTGTAGAATTCAAACCAATTCCAATCCCATTCCCCATATACCCCGCGCTATAACTCCCACTAGAACTCCCATTATTGTCCATAACTGAGGAAGATGATCCCATGCTCATAAACCCGTGGAGCAAACCCGGATTAGTTTGGAGATAATTGTTGTAAAGCTGAGAGTTCTGTTGCATTTGAAGGTAATTGTTGTAATTAAGTTGGTGATATTGAGAAGAGTTATCGGGGGAAGAGTATGGATTAGAGATATGATCTTGGCTTTGTAGAGAGAGTAAAGGCTGAGATGGTTGCGTTGGCTGCTGTTCATATGGGTTTTGGAATAAAGGATAAGCTTGTAAATTCATCGAGGTTGAGCTAAGTCCGTAGTTGAAGGTTAACGATGTGGTTCCTGCTAGTGCTATCATTTCGTCCCGTTTTCTTGATGATTCTATCGCTTGAGCTTCTTTTAATCTCTTGGCCGCACCTCCTCCAATGGGTAAGGTGTTGCTCTCGAGAATGGCTTTAACATCATAACGGTTCATATCGAAATTGGTCACGGCATTTAGGCCTCGGAACTTTATAGCCGCAATATCGTAGGCTTCAGCAGCTTCTTCCTCCGTACCTTAACAAAACAATTATTTAATTTTTAGTTGGTAAAATAGAATGATGAGACAATTAACTAAAAGGATGAGTACGACGTGATCTTTAAGTTTCTTAGACCATGTTATTATGTTAAATGTCTTTGCATACGAGTGACCTTCTGATTGGTTTTTTCTAGAATGAAGAAATATAACATCAGTAATAAGTGAGGACACAAGGCTGATACAAGCCTTCTTGTATGATATGTGGAGCAGATACATGCGTGCTTTTTTTGGAGGGTAAGATACATGCATGTTCATCAATTTATTTTGTTTACGAATCTTTAAAATTAAAAATAGTAGTAGGTTCACAAATAGCTATAGGTTAGAGCAAAGAGTTATGAACAGGGAAAATGAACAGGGTTTGCATAAATAATTAACCGATAGAGTGCGAACCCCTTTCATGTTTTTCATCACAATGTCATATTTGGCTAGTCAAATGTTTTTTTTATTTTTGTTTATTTTTAAAAGAGTAAACGAAAAGATTTCAACCAAAGGTCGGTTACAACTTACAAGAGTCGAGCCCTCGCCATGTTCTATTATAAATGAAGATATAGCAAAACACGCATAAAATTATTTATCTATTTTTCTCCTTTTTTTCTCGTTAGTTTATATTGAATTTTTATCAAACTTATGTCACTAAAAATGTTGGAATAGATAACCTTCTAGCAAAAGAGACCCCTTTCGAAATACTTTTTCAAGTTTTGTTTAACATCGTTTTAGACAGAATGTTCAAAAACTACTCCATAATCATGACATTAGGTTCTAGCTTTGTTATTTAATTATAGTGTTTAAATAAAGTCTATCAAACTTACTAAAAGTTCCGAGATAGAGGTCCTTGTTTCCTGCCACCCTTCCTATCCTAGCTTGCCACCTTCCGTGTTGGTGATGCCTGCTTCAGAAAATACACATTGTTAGAGAGACAAAAAATTGAGTGTGTTGCTTTTCATTTTGGCACGCTCAAAATAAGTGTTCACTGAATAATTTTTTTATTTTTATTTTTTGAGTTATCTCATTTTTGTAGTTAAATCATATTAAATTTACACCTATAATCTAATATTAAAAGTAAAAAATAGTTTTTGTTCGAAAACTTTGATTTTTTATTGAATTTTATGTGAAATTGGTTCAAATATTTAAATTTCACGATTTTTAAAGCATGACACCTATAATGTACGGATGGAGTAATATATATGGAGATAGATCTTCATAAACTTTATCTAATACCTTGTTACTCCACGGTACATGGATGCACCCCTAGAAAACCCACTACTCTTCCTGAAATTTATTTCAACCAACATTTAATTTAGAAATGACGAGACGATAATAACAACTTTTAAATCTATATTCAGATGGGAAATAATAACAACTTTTGCATCTATATCACCTTCTAATTGATGCAACAAATTCCTGTCTTGTCATGTTCTTCATATCTTCAATTTCCTTTTCATAGTTACTGATCTACAAATTCAAACTCATCAGGCTAATACTTTTTAAGGCTGCCATATCATATGTGTAAAAAAATATATCACTTTCTCCCCGAGAATTACATACTGGAAAATTAGTTGTGGTAGATGTTCCCCAATATTTTAAGGCTGCCATATCGTATGATCTAGCAGCTTTATCTTCTTTATCATAACCACCTGTTCAATTAAGAAAAGCAATATTCGATTCAAAACGAAAGTACGGTATTGCGCAACCGAAAGTAAATTGAAAGAATCATTGATAGGAGATCAAAATGGCCACTCACCCAAGTATACTGCACATGTTGAAGGATGCCAATTAATCCATGCACGAGATAGCAAATAGAAAGGAAAACAAAAAACCAGAAAAGATTAGAAGCTCATAAGTCATAACTATGATCTAAAAACATAAAATCTTGCTCAGCAGTAATAATGCCCTTGCAATATTAAAGGATTCTTGTGACTTTGTTAGGAAATATTCCGGGGTAGCGGAGAAGAATAAAACAAGAATAATATAGTATATATGCACATGAGTACACTGTCAATTAAAAAAATATATTGTGTAAAAGATCGAGTTTTTTTCTTAGCACGCTGGTAAATAGTGTTATTCTATTAACTTAAATGCCTGGAAAAATTTCAGAGTTTCTGTCAACACTTTGAAAATGGAAACAATATATTTTGCAAGAAACAATAGCTGTAACATGACCATGTTTTTCACTCATCACTAGGTTTCACATCGTCGCAGCAGGGATTCATTTGATTTAAACTCATATTTTTTCTAATCAAATACTCAAACTCTCATAGGTAACAAGTCCTAGAAAATGTCAAGCTATCAATAGAATGTGGTTGTTAAAGTGAGTGTTTTTAAATTTGGCAACAAATTAATAACAACGAAACAATAATATATTTTCTTTATAAAATTTCGCGACACTCAATTTGCAATAAAAATAGCAACAAAACATCCTTATTTTTTATTGACAGCATTGTATATTTTAGGAAACAAAAAAGGATTGCGAGCATTGCATATTTTACTTTATTTTTCTTCGTTAAAATATATTTTCACTTCGAAGGTGTGACAGCTTGAAGTCTTGAACTCCATACAGGCTCTTTAAAATCAACACGTATATTACACACCTCTCAACAAATAAAAGGCAACAACATGATTAATTAAGTTTATTTATTTATTTATTACACACCTGTCGTAGTTCCTGTTAGAATTGAACCCTTATCCTGCTAGTTAAGTATGTGAATTCTAGCTACTAGGATAGCTTATTAACAATGTAGAACAGTACAACAATAAATTTGATCAATCATTTTTGGTTTCCGATTCTTGTTATGGTGTAAACTAGCTATTGTGTTAAAATGCTAAAACATCACTGAAACGCCTTCACGAGAGCTTCACTAAAGCGTTAACTTCAAGCTAAAAGCATAACATTTGGTAAAAAAACTTCAAAACTTATATAAACTCTATAACTCATAAATACACGAGCAAAAAAGATCAAAACTTAAATAAATAAATTTTGCTTTACATAGTTTACTTAAAATCATAAGTCACATTTGTTTACGTGTTTTGAATGTCAAGTCCATTGGCCAGTTTTTGTGAAGCTACATTATTTTTTTCTTAATTAGAGTTGAAGCTTTTTGAGTAATGAGGCGTTCTTTTTGAGTATTAAAGCATTTAAAGCACGTTTTTTTTTTAGTTTTGATGTGCTAAATACGCAGTTTTTTTTTAGCTTTTCGAGCTTGCTTATAAATTTGGAATCCGTACGTATTTTTATTGAACTTTAAATAAAAGCGAGTCTGACCGTGTTTTGAGGCGAGTTTTTTAATACACACCGGTGCAAACAAAGTCATAAGACTAGTACTGTTGGTACTTATACCAATTAACACATTATCTTAAATATAAAATGTTAGTGCATATTTATACATAATAAAAGTAATTTACCTTGACGACCTTTCCGGGATTGTCCTTCCCTTCTGCAACTGTTATCCCAGAGATGAGCTTCATACCTTCCTGTCCATCTATGCCTGCTCACAACTCAACATTCAGAAATTTATAAATACTGACAAGACAAATAAAAGTAATCTTTTTTAATATGAATGGTGGGAAAAACCCACATTTTTATTTATTTAGAGATAATAAAATTGCGAGGGACAAACTCCACAAAAAATAAAAAGTACACTGGACATGAAATTGCGGAACGGAAAGATCCAGGAGATTAAATAGAGAATTATAGAGCTAGAGGACTTAGAAATAATCAAAAGTAGAGAACTAAAAACATAATATTATCAAACAGAGAAGTCTTTGTTAAGTGACAGCATATCAGGAGGTCTGAACAGTCTCTCATCTCCTCCTCTTCCTTGTAAAATAGGCCCTTAGAGGGAAAAACCTCTACATGCATCTCAGATTAGGTATTACTTGTAGACCAAACGTAAACAAACCCTTTAACTTCATGGGGAAATCTTTGATGTTGCTGGAAACAATAGTATCCCCCAATTTGGATAAGAAATCAGCTACAACATTCCCTTCTTGAAAGGTATGTAAAATTTGTACCTTCTTTTTTTGCAAAATAATTTGACTGATAATTGGTTTGTAGTTCAATATAATGACAGTTGATATTGTCACAAAATCCAGTTGATATTATCACATGAAAATTCATGCAATTTAGTATGTCCAGAATGACAGTTTGATCATTTATTTTGAAACATATTAATTGGTTATATACCTGTTTTATATCTAACGATGACGCTACAACCAATAATATAATGCTTTTTCAAATATGTTCGGCAGTTAAAGGATTCACATAACCCACCTAGTAACGCCTCTATAAATAGATGTCCTTTGTCCGAAAGTATCCAAGGTCCTTCTAGGGGCGGTTTCAACAATAGCAGTAGAAACATTGTTACTAGTGCTACTATTATTGTTGTTATTTTCCACACTTGTCTCCCCACATGAAGATGAGCCTTTGCCGCTTCCCATCGAGAGGGTTAGTGATTGCAGATTACTAGCATTCTCGGGTAAATCATAGCTGCTAGGGATAGTAATGGAACTTTGTATTGGCATTAGCATATTGTTGCTTTGGTAAAGATAGCTATTGTCATGATCAGTAGTATTGTAATGGATTAGATCTGTTGATGTTGTTTGGTTATTCTCTGACTTGTTGCTCACTCCCAGAAAATCTGCAACTTTTGGAACTTCACTACCACTGGTATGACCATTCATCAGATCCCACTCTGCATATGTATACACATGAAACATGCATTAGATTTATGTTCCTTAAATGTTGAAGTAATTTGTCATAATTTAGGGTTCGTTTTCTTGCAGATTCTATACTAGGAATTACTATTATTTTAGGGTTTTTCAAAAATTGTACCGCACTTGTTTTCTCCTTTTTGTTATTTTCTCACGAATATTTTCTTGTAAAATGCACTATCTGATTTAAAGGTTTCAATAAAGTGTGCATTTACATTACACTTAATCTTTTCTTTCTATTTTCCTTTTTTAATATGTCACAACCTTGGGGCTTCTTGCTCGAAGAATCGCTTTAACGGTCTATTTTCCAGATATTTAACTAGTTCCTTTTCCAATTTTCACTAAAAAAAAGCTTAATAAGCTATATGCAGCTAACTTCTAGTGTCTTCTTCATGCCAATAGTTTGTTCACATTCTCGAAGAAAATGCTTCAACCTTCCTAATATAAGAGTCTGCAAGCCTATTTTGAAAATTGGTTTCAGACGGCTTTTAGTTAAATGACTAAATCAATCTGAAAGTATATATTCAAATCTACAAACTACAAAAGGTTTTTCTTCATATTCCATATGTACAATCTACTTGAGGATATAACTGAATCCACAAAGTTTGAATTTTCATAAAGGAACAGTGAAAACAACTACAAAATGAAAACCAAGATTTTTTAAATATACATACAGAACTAAATCAACAAACAAAATTAACTATTAAATGTACCTTAATAAGCAAATATCGATATAGAAACCGGTAGAAAGAGAAGTTACCTTGGTGGTGAAAAGGATTGTTGTCCATATTATCATTGACTAACCCTAGAGAAAAGTGGTGGGACTGGGAAGTATCCATGCTTTCTTGCAAAGAAGATTGTGTTGGAGAGAGAGGAAATGATAGCCAATTGTTTGAACTCATAATTGTGTTATAAAGAGTTCTCTTATAATTATACCAGTCCTCTTTATCAATAAAAACCTAAACGAGTTGACCTGTTCAGAAAAAAAGAAGAAGCATAACATAAAGAAAAATATCCTCACACCATATAACATAAGAAAAAAATAAAGAAGACATGCAATAAGGGAAATGAAATGTTGTAAGCATAAAGCATAACAATTTCAAAATTTGAATCAAGAATAACAGCTAAGTGCATGCTTACCAAGTAGTAACAATAAAGCACTAAATAAACTCTCACTCTTAATTTCTCTCTTTCTTACACTCTCACTACGTTTCTATGCAGAGGAAATGAAAAAGAAGAAAATGAGCAAGGTGGGAGATATTTAAGCCTGTTTGTCTCTCTATATAATATATAATATATATGCATATATAATAATTATTATTTTCCTAATCTTTGTATCTAGGGTTTCATACCTTTTTTTTTTTGCAATGGTTACACTTTAGGTGGCCTGAGTCAGTACCAAATTCCAACACTTCCGAAATAGGTTAAATATATAAAAATTACAAAATAAATAAGTACAAGAATATGGTTGTGGTCACGAGTATGCTACGATATAATATGGTTGTGGTCCATGAGTCTACGTACTAAGACAAAACAAAGATATAATTTCATTTAATTAATCCTCTAAACAAATCCACATCTCTCTAAGATCACCACTAGCTAGCTAGGGTTTATTGGAACTCTCTTAATCCTCGTTGAATGGAATAAATGAACCCCTAAAGCCCAGCATTCTCACACTATCTATATCATCTCTCTCTCTTAGCCATATTTTGTGCATTCCAGTTCATATTATATGTTTTTACTTGAGGCAAAATTGGCAATTAAATAAAGACCATCGTGTTATCATACTAAAAAGCACTTTATTAGATTTATATTCCTCATGATAACTGACACCAATATTGATATTATAGCATGTCGGAATTTTTTCTAATACAAAAAGATTTCATACTCTGGTAGCACACAGGGAAAGAATTATTTGATAAAAGCATTACAAGAATATTGATTGAATCGCAATGGTTATGAGACCATTCATTTTGCCAATTCTACTACACATACACACATCATCGTCATCATCAGTGAACGAGAAGAAACCTATAGAGATTATGGTATATATCCTAAGCCTGAGAATATAAACTACGACTTGAACACCCATAATCCCTTGTGATCAGAACATTTAATCCAGCTTTAATAATTGATATCCATGTTATCCATGGTGCTATGCTAATCTTTTCTATATCGTTTCCATTTTATCTTATGTCCCCAAGAGTTTCGAGCTTATTTTACTCTATATATAGTATATTCTAACACATACCCACATTAAATAAAGTTACCAAAACAAGGCACGAATAAGCTAGTGTTATGGAGGCAAGCAATCCAAAATTTGTGTCTAAATGCTAGACCAAGTACCTTAATACACATATATATATATATATATATATATATTAGATATCTATATATAAGATATCTATATATAATTATCCTGAAATTAATATGATATTAGGGACCCAAAATTAATAAAATTGGTCAGTTAGGAACCAAAATAACTAAATTTAAGACAAGCTCATACCAAATTAGTGGGATAACGTTATGTTTGTGACCGAAGATTTTGAATAGAAAATTTAGACTCTTCCCTTAATTGTAATAAATTGTATTTGAGATCTAATTTTGGTCACTAAATATTAGATTTAAGTATAAAAAAATGTTTTGGTATATAAATGTGTCATTTACAAATAAATATGAAATTATCTATGAACGCTTGTCTTCCAGATCACTAGTTTCTTATAAAGTTATTTCATATATGAATTTGTTTTTGTGAAAACTGTGGTATAGATTGCGATATCATTTGGGTAAAAAAAATCAGAGGTTGAGTTTAGCTGGGACAACCAATTTGCACGTCATTACCCTTGACTTTACGTACTCATGAGCAATCTCAAACTTAGTCGATGTGAATCCTGACAATCAATTTACCAAGCTGCTTGAAAATGAAATCAAAAGAAGAGTAAAAATTTAATAATAATAAAAGTTTGAGCGTCATGCATGTAACTAAATTAGAACTATAACTCATATTTGTAAAGAACTCTTTTCCACTGTAATGTCAAAAATTTATATTCCTTAATGTTAAGCTACTTAAACCGCCAAAAACAATTTTGTAGATCCCCGAGTCCATCCATGTGTTTGAAGACGAGTGTGTACGGACATGCATTATTTAAAAAAAAATATCCGACATATTAAATGTAAAGGCACTTGAAGAGAGAGTGCTTGCAAGACAGCAAATACATTTATATCAATTGTTTATATTATTTTAGATTAAGATATTAAACGATTTTGTTTTGATGTTTTCAAGTAAAAAAATGTTGACCGTCTAATTGGAATTCGCAATCGTCAAAAGGTAAAAACGATGAAGTAGTTAAGTAATTATTTAAAAATTAAATTGTGATGCAGTGTGCGTGTCTAATACAGAATTGAAACAATAAGCATGTACATCTTTGACTATATGTTTCCCTTCTTTCTTTCTTTTTTGATTATTTTCTTTAAAGCCAACCAAAAGTGAACAAGAAGTTCTGAATAAACAATCCATTAAAAAAATGATGAACTATAAGGCGGAAGTTCTTTTACTGAATAGTTCGTTTTATAATTGAAAGATTTACTATTCATAGGATTTACGTTTATAAAATAGAAAAATTACACACTCGCTTTCCTATCATTATATAACCTCTAATTAGTAGAACAATTTCCGTCTAATGAATAATTAATACTTCACTCAAGTTAAATAAGAGATTTTTTTTTAATATAAATGGTGGAAAACACACAATTTTATTTATTGATGATAAAATTCCCTTGCACAATTATAATATACATGTTCGCTTGTTTACATACATTTTAGAATTATCTTATTTATGCAGTATAATTTAATGTCCTTCAAAAACACAAGGGGAAACACCTCCGGTTTTCCCATAGACCCTGTGACACACCCTATGCATCCCTTCCCCCACAATTACGTGTGTGTATATATATATATCACTATAAGTAAATGTTAGAATAACGAAAGACACTTTATTATTATGCCGATGATAAAATTAGTGTTGCTAAATTTATTATTTAGCATTAGTGTAGCATCTCAATCGACCAGTTGTTATTCGATTATTGTTGAGTTATTAAATTTAACGATACTCAATTTAGTAACAGATAGTCTGATGGAATTTTCATATTTTTCTTGTAGTTTACATACATGGTGTGATTGTGTGTGTATATATATAAATACAAAGAGACTAAAATTAAACCCTCAATATATATATACAAAAATTACATTTTAAAATATATAAAACTGAGTTCAGAAAGCACATTGTATGAAGTCTTCTATTGGTTTTGTGAAAGTATACTCGACACCAGAAACATGATTCATTATGTATTAAGCCATAAGTTTGAATAGTCACTCAGATACATAAGTCATGGCTCAGAGCATGTGCATCACGCTCACAGTATCTACAAATTCTTTATAAACGAAGAGTTTAGTGATAAAAACCATCTTACATTACACTCACACTCATCTCCTTAAAAATAAAGAATCACATATTTACTCTTTAAAAACAAAGAGTCTCATGCCCTCTCCATACAAAAATCAAAGTTATTAAAAGTTTGGACTTTTGATACACTATTATGACTACAAAAGCATTTATATATTCCAAAATAAATTATAGAAAAAGGTGGATAAACAGACTGAAAATTGATGTAAAATTCAAGTGGCTCATCAAAGATCTACAAGTGGGTTTATCTCCTTAGAATAAATTAATGGCAAGACTGATACAGTTGCTCTAAGTGGATACAAAACCTTTTCTCTCTCTCATTTGGTGCTATGCCTAGTCTAATAACGTAGAAATAATAGTATTGTTATGTTAAGGAGCGCCCTGGGATACTCTTTAAGTAGTAATTACTGTGTTGATTTTGTATAGACAACAACAATTAGCAATAAATTTATAACTTTTAATTAACACCAAGATTAAATGGCTACAATGTCTTCAAATGTGACTTCCTTACAAAAAACTAAATAAAAATATAGAATCTTAATTGACACTATTCTAAACTATATTAATTAAAATAAAAAATTATTACATCTAATATTATACACACATATACATATATAAACCCAAACAAAATATAAAACCCTAGTTGTGACTATACTAAACTTAATTATTGATTAAAAATAAAAAAAAATTACATCAGTTATTCATTTCATATTTTTGTATCAAAACTAATATATATATATATATATACATGAAACATATTATTAAATTATTATTTCCAAAGTGTTGTGTTCTGCACGAATACTAATATTAATAATTTTGGTTCTCAAAAATTACGTTAATAATGGATAGCATTAATTAAGCTGTAGTTATTAATGCTTAAATGGTGCCGGGTCACTAGATATCATTATCACCGTAAATCACTTCTAAACCTTCCAAAGGTTTACAACTTTTCTGCCAAAAGTAGCTATAAATTAATAGTCCGTACTGAGTATTTAAAAAGAATACGCAGTCAAATAAGTTGACCGTTCAAACGAGGCATTTGCCAATGACTTATGTATGTAGTATGTAACTGATATATAGTATTCGTATGAGTTTGTACTTTTAATCTGTAATTGAATTTTGTTGGTCTTGCTGTGTATATCAGTGATGTATATGTATTTGATAAAAAAAAGAGAGTACGCAGTCTGAACAAAACATCTTTAATGGTCACCGCCATAGAAAGAACAACCATTAAATAATTCTTACAAATGACTGTATAAGAAAAGGATTACCACAGCGATAATTGCAATTTTCTTTTGGATGAAAAATAATACTCCTTCAATATAGGTTTACGCACTCAAGAGTAAGCATTGTGGAAAATTATTGGGCAGAACAAACACTACAAAAAAAAAAGTCAGTTTATCATTTCACACTAAACTGATGGTAAACTGAGTATCGCTAACTTGAGCAACAATTTAGTAACAAAAACTATTGCTAAACTGTTGCTAAATTAGTAACACTCAGTTTACCATCAGTTTAGCAACAAAATGTCGGATGGTAAACTGATATTTTTTTTTGTAGTGAAACGTTATCCTCTACTTAATTAACATATGCAAGTATTTACTTACATTTATAATTAAAGACTAATAGTTATATCCAAAAATATACATTTATCAGAGTCTATTATGCAATCGCCTGTGATGTCTGGAAAAGACAGTTCATGCTAGATTCTGTAGTCAGAGATGAAATTAAAAAAAAAACGTATCCAAGCATATTTTATTTTTATATAGAATCAGATAATACCTTAATACTACTTAGGTTGACTGAAGTTCTTCATGAACTCGAAAGCCTCCAAATGCCCTACAAAACAAACAGCCAAAACAAAAGGCAAAAGATTATAAAGAGATTATTTCCAACAAATATATTCAGCTAAAAGAAAAAAACTTATACATGACTGACCAACTGAGAGAAAAAGAATCTGTTCTTCCTTTTTTTCTCTCTCTGTAGGTATTAATTTTTATTTATTTTTGAATGAAACGAGTTACTATTTTTTTTTTTGTACATCATGTGTTTGTATGTATTCTTATGTATATTTTTTGAGAAGTGTGAGCGGGAGAGAGAAAAAAATTGCCATTAAATGAAAACGCCTCGCCATTTGAAGTTAAGTGACCAGATTCGTAGGAATGTGGTTGCCACGTGGCAGTTTGTTGAATTTTGTTGATGTTGATGTTGATTTTTTATTTTTTTTTGCAAAGTTTCAAATTTATTTACCAAAGTGAGATGTACAATATAGTGTTTTTTACGATTGTTGATGCTGGAAATGCGAGACCCAGGACTCTTATTTTTTCGGTTAACTGTTATTTGTTTCTTTTATTCGAAGTCTAAAATGTAGTATGAGGGAATGATCATCGGAGGAGTATCATATCGGTATACCTTTTAGAATTCAAACTTAATAATTACTTCATTTAATATTATACATGAAGAACGAACGGTTTTAGTTATGTGACAACTATTAGTTAAGTATCGAAATTCGAAATAACAAAAAATGTATACAAAGAGCAAAATATTCTTACTCCAAGTAATTAAATGAGTGTGTATTGAGGTGAAGGCGTCAATCCGTTTATTAATAATGGGGTGGAGCAAGTTAAACACAACATATACATGTAAAACAAAAGTAGAAAGGCAAGAATTTTTTAATAAAACACCAATATCATTGGAATGTTTACAATTCACAATCAGATACACTAAATGTATTACAACATTCCCACTTGTATGTACACAATAAACTTCAATCTTGGTCATTGGCATAAAATGTGATATTTGTTGAATTTATTGTCAACACATAAAATCTCAAGTCCAGAAAAATCAACAAATGATAAAAATTGGATCATAGCACAAACTAGTGTTGCCAAACGGAGTGAGCGATCTGAAACACTATACATGAATGAACTGACCAAAAAATATATGTCTTATCAAATTTTTGTCAAATAAAACCTTGTGGGAAAAAAACTTGTTTGGAGTACATAATAGTACACAACTACCACTAATAACGGGAAAATAACAATAAGGTGTATCTCGTTAGAAATTTACGAAATTTACGAAACTAGCATATTCATGAATTTAAGAAAATTTAACTAAGTACATATGTATTTGAAAAATTAAGTATATGTATTTAAAAAGTTGGAAAGTTATCTAAAAGTTGATCTAAACCTTTTTTTTACATGTATAAATACTAATTGATAACTCGCAAGTTAGATAAATGTTTTAAATCGTCTTAAGTTTATATAAAATTAAGTACATACCCGCAACTTATAGGATATGGTGACAAGACAAAAAATCAAGACAATATCACATACTACATTCGATAAATATTTTAAATCGTCTTAAGTTTAATGTAACGACATATATATATATATATATATATATATATAATTTTACACATTTATCTAATTTATTTCTATATGAAGGCAAATTTGTTAAGGCGGGACCATAAAAAATAATGGAATATTACAATATGAAGATTATTCTTATTTTGAACTGGGTCGAGTTGGTACCGAGCATTTTTATTTCTATAGGAAGTTTATTCCTATGGGAAGGATCCAACAACACTTAAATACACAATTAAATATACACCAAATCTCAAATATCAATATATTTCAAACTAATGACTAATATTGAGCAATTAAATCAACTCACATTAGTTCACAACATTTAAAAATATGTTATTATCTAAAAAAAAAATTCGTAGAACATCTTGAAGAACTAATTTATATAAACCCTCATGTAGAGTCTAGTCAAAATTATCACGAATCCCTATTTTTCAAGTAGTTTTTCTTTTAAAATCTTTTAAAAATGAATAGAAAACCCCCACATTATTGACCGTGTATAAAAACTACACCAAATCATATAATTTAGATATTTTTAAAATAAGTATTTGAGATTTGGTGTACATTTAAGTGTGCATTTAAGTGTTGGTGGATCTTTCCCCATACACACACACATATATATATAAGGGTGAAGAATATATCGACACATAAAAAAATACACTATGTTTACATTTTAATCCTAACCATTCATTACATATGTTTTTAAGGGTTGTGATGGTTTGTTTGTTTTACGTAATTTTGGCCATTGAAAAAAAAACTAAATAGATGGTTAGGATTAAAATGTAAATACAGTGTTTTTTTTTATGTGCCGATTTATCCTTCATCATATATAAGTCCAAGTATATAACTATAGCAATTAGAGCCACGCCTAACCAACAGTGAAACAATCACACAACTATTTTACTTTGTATAATAGTTGACTTCAGATACACACTGGTTTGCGCAGCTATCGACAAGTGGATTTAATCAACAAATAATTGATACAAACATTTGCTTCGGACTATCCAACTATCGACGAATAGATCTAATCAGTTAAAGATTCAATCTGCACGTTTGTTTCGAATATGAACAGTTACTCAAGATATAGTATTAACAAGTCTTATATATAATTAAATATATTATTAAGATCAATGTTAAAGACTTGAAAGTAAAGGTAAAGTGAGAAGATATTTGACACGGTGATTTATCCTGTTTCGCCTCAAGTTGAGACTACATGATGTTTCGAAGTGCAAACTGGATTTTGAGATTTGTATATTAACTCCAAACTTATTTTATGGTAGAACACCCTTTACAAATCTCCTTCTTACGGAGCTACCACTACACATATACTCATTTAGGTGAGTAACCCATGAACCATGAACGTCATCTTTCTTAATGGGCAGAGTTAACCAACACCAGCTCTATCTAATAAAGAGGCTAACAAGATGAGAAGTAATCAATACTTGAAGTTGTACCTAAGAAGTACAATAAACAAGTTTATATTTAACCTTGATTAGAACTTACAATCGATGTTATGAACAAAAATTAATTCACACACACTCACATATATAAATTTACAATGTTTTTCCCAGTATAAACTCTTTTTTTCTCTCAGTAAAGTATGATATATGATCTGGTCTTCAAGAGTGTTGGCTTGATTGTTGACACAATCAAGTTGATATGAGTTTCAAAGCTCGGAATCGTTACTTTTTAATGTATAGAAAATCTCTATCCTTTTTTGTGATGAAGGGGAATAATGTGGTGCTTCATTTCTGACTTATATGCGTCTTCTT
This sequence comes from Primula vulgaris, assembly GCA_963920805.1. Classification (NCBI taxonomy): domain Eukaryota; kingdom Viridiplantae; phylum Streptophyta; class Magnoliopsida; order Ericales; family Primulaceae; genus Primula; species Primula vulgaris. Next base: position 19,108,204 of record OY987214.1, read on the forward strand.
ACAGCGGTGAAGGTTGATTTAGCCTTTGATAGGGCTTCCATTTTGAATTTCAAATTCTGCTTCAAATTAACTCGTTGTTAATTAATTAACTAGTTAATTTCCTTTAATTAGGCTCAAATTCGAATTTTCAAATCCTTATGATCTTCAACATTTATACTGATTCCCTACCAGTATATATGTATTGTAAGCATATATAACAGTCACCAATAATTTAAATAGTTTCCATACAATCTTGAATCATTTCCTTAACTTGAATATTCACCATTAAATCATTACAACCATTTACCCATTTATTTGGTCTTTATTAAACTTCATGATCCGAATATGTCGATTTCATATTGGTGAGTATTTTTCTTGAATGTGTAGAAATAAATAATTCTCCAATAATTTATTAATTCTTAATTTCCACATAGATTAACCGTTTGGTTCAATTTTACGGGTTGGATAAATTATTCGGTTAATTCCCTATTAACTGAGTAACTTGTAGGTAGACCCGTCCTAGCACATATGATTTCTTATGTGGTGTGACAAATCAATCATTAGATAACATGTGCAAAAAGTGTACCAAGTAACTTAAAATTCAACAGTATACCAAGAAAACATAAATGATCAAGTTTTTCAACCAAATAACTTACATAATTATCATCTCATATACATGATATACTTTATCAAATTTGACTTTCAAATATTAATATTAGTATAAGTAAAAAAGTACATGTTAGACATTAATTGTGACATAGTATATTTATATGTCATGATATTATAAAAATAAATTGGTTTAATATTAATTGTATTATATCTTGTAACATATGATGCATTAAATATAATTTCTTTAATTAATATTATATTCTGATAAATAAAATATATTAAAATCATCAAAAAAATTTAAAATTTTAATTAATATTCAACTTTAGGGTAGTCTCAACTTGGGTTCTGTAATATTATATTTGGGTTTTTATTGTGTTGTAATGTTCCGTAAAAATCTAATATATTAAAATTATTAATTTTTTAATTAATATTTAAATTTAGAATAGTATTATAACTAGAGTTTTATAATATTATATTTGAGATTTTATTGAGTTGTAAATTTAGTTTTAGTTTTCGAAATTATAATTACACAATTTTTTTTTTTAATTCTTATATTTTATTTCTCACAAGTTTTCGATTATATTATTTAATAAAACTTAAATTATTATTATGTATTAAAAAAGAAAGTGAATCTTGATAATTTAGATCAAAGAATTTGATCTACGTATGATGAGTTTTCTTTTCCAAAAAATTAGGAAGGAGGTTTTTTTCCAAAAATATAGGGAGGAGAGAGAAGTAGTAAGAATATGGGAGGGATGATTTTAATATGATGTTTCAGTTATATTCTGTTGATATGTATAAATAACATATGTATACATATGATTGGTTTGCCACACCACATAAGAAATCTTATGTGGTAGACCGAGTCTACGTAAACGTTACTCCATTGTATACATCAACATGAATTGATGTGTAATAAACTAGTTGTAAATGTCAATATAACGATACTTATTGTATAATTGAAATTCTCGTTTTTTATCATCAAAACATAATATACAATTATGTATAATTGTAGATTGATTCAACAATCTTGTTAGAAAAAACCCTGCATAAAAAAAAACTCTAATCAAATGATAAAATAGTACACAATGGCTATACAAATGTTCGGAGAAACGGTCATAACTATGACAACGTAATTTAGAATTTTCTCTATAATATATACTCCTCGAAAGATATATATTAGAACTATACTTTACCCAGATATATAATTATCTCAATTTGGCCGTTTGAAGGATAATTCAATTCTTCAAGCCATGTATTCTATAATCTTTCCCACTTATGAAGTTATGTGAAGAGTGGGACACATGTAAAAATCAGCTTAAGTTGCTATTTATGAAAGTCATAAAAAACCCTATAAATACAAAGACATTGTCAAGAAAAAAGAGGCCTTTAAACTCATCAAACAGATATTGGCAACTTGATATTTTTTTTTTTGCATTTTCTTATTCATGCATTAACAGTAGGAATAAATTATCCTTAAGAGTGGAGTAATGTAGACAGTTCAAATAATTTCTTTTGGTTTCGAGAATACCCGTCGGTGTTGCAAGCATTTGTGATGGGCTCGAGTTTGTGCGTCTTCAACTCAGATTAGAATGACTCTACAATTTGTTGGTATCACTTTGTTCGTAGCGTGAAATTAGTGAATGTCTATATCTATCTATGTGAGTTGATTATTCGAAGCGGTTTTCAAGTGTTTTCAAGCGGTTGTAGCTTCTCTACGTTGTTTGGTTCCACTTGTTAAAGAGCTTCGACGTTAATATATAATATTTCGTTTAAGTTTATTGTTCTTGTACTCTTTTGATCACTTCTCTCTTGATATAATACTAGATAAGTCCTTAACTAAGGCATTTCCGTGGATTGAATCCGCCTTACGCGAGCAATGCTGGGTTTGATAGTTATGATGAGTTTGTTATTTCTCTAGTAATAATTTTTTGGCGCTAGAAGTACGACACAAACTATAGTTCAGGATGACAAGAGTGAACAAAAGAAACGAGGATAAAAAATTTAGAAACATGCCAAACATGGCAGTAAAAAGTCAATTTTAAAAGCCAATCCTAGAAAGGAAAGCGTTCGAACTAATGTAATTGTTTCCAAAAAAGCAAAACATGTCAATTATGAATAACGTACCGGTTTGGTAGAATGTTCATTAATCGCTCGAAACAATTAAAAGATTTTTCTACGAAAAATACTTCTCGAAAAGGTAAAGAGCATTTCTACATTTTATTGTGAAATACAATTTTAAGTTAACTACAGAAGCATACATTTGGAAAAATTGCTCACAAAACTGATATTATTAGAAAGTAAAACCGAAACAAAAGGTTTAGTTAATGTCACTAACCCCAGCCAACACCAAATACAGAGGGGGCAATTACAAGCCTATATGTCTAGTTCGAGTTGAAGTCTTGGGGCATAACTAGTCAATCAACTTAGTTCAAAGTCCACTGACCGAGTGATGCATTATTTAGAGAATAACTTATAATTAACAGTTACTACATTATTATTAATATTGTAAAGGTTCAATAAAATATAAAAGTAATTTTATTCATAATGAAATTTTGTTTTACTAAGTTCCGAATGCAATTACGCATTTTAGTTGGAGGCAGTTGCAGAGTCGGTTACAACTTAGAATTGTAACTGACAGAATAATAATAAAGAACACGTGTTTTTTAACGAAGTTCGACCCGCTCACTAAGTCTACGTTTTCGAGTCACTCACCCAGTATTTATTGATATTGAAAAAGCCTACGATGATCGACTTGAGACTTACAATAGCTAATGACTCGCTCACTAGTATATGTCTATCAAACTACCGTTGCTATTCATCAACTATCAATATATCAATGACACCCCGTTATGATTTCTCTCTCAAACTAAATTATTTCTCTCAATAATTTCATGGCTCTTTTTCTCTCCTTGTTGTGTATATTATGGTGTATGAGACCCACGAAATAATGAAGTCTAATGGCTTTATTTATAACCTTACAAACAAGCCCTAATTGATGACTAAATAGGAATTATTTCCTTTATTGATGTTTTCTTGCTTGACAAGTATTCTGTTTAAATATCTTCTAGTTTTCAATCCAATTAGGAAAATATCTCGTTGTTTATTTTTTCTATTTTTCAGAGATTGATTCAAATCACTTTTTATTTGGTCTCCACATTTTTGCATCATCAAATCTCTTTGACCGAATTTTTTCATATTCTGTCCAGCATAGTCAGTTGTTGTCTGGTTTGCAACCGAGCTTGCAACTCACACCTGCAATTAATCACAACTTGACAAAAATGTTACGCACTAATCGTTAACATAATTAGGCTTCAATATAAGTTTACTCAATCTATTTTTTACATTATAGCGACAAATAAAGAGGTTACAAGAATCTTATATTTCGGACCTAACACGTACCCAAAACCCAAATAAAAGGGTGACGTGACAAATCGACAAGTGTCAATATGTTATTGGATAAAAACAAAAGTTATAGATTATCAAAATGAGCAAAAGCTGCCAAGTTATGCATCTGTTCGGAAGAACGGTCATAACTATCGTTACATAATTCAGAATTTCCACTATAATATATTCCTGGAAAATTAAATAGGATTGTACTTTTATTATCACATACAATTTTCTCAATTCTGTCGTTTCAAGTGTGAAAACTATGTTTTAACTGTGTTCCAAAAATACACACTTAAAAGTGTTGAGATAAAAATACTCAACTGTTCAAACCATGTATTATATGAGCATTCCCCACTATTGAAGATTTAAAGTTATTACATGTATTATATGATCATTCCCCACTATTGAAGAATTAAAGTTATTACAAGAGTGAGATACATATCAAAATTATACTCAAATGACACTAATAGTGAGACACATGTTAAAATTAGACTCAAATGACAGTTTATGTGAGTTTTGAAAAAACCTATAAATACAAAGGGATTGTCATAAATATAGAGTCCTTTAAACACAGCAAACAGATATTGCCCACTTTATGTTTCCTTGCATTTTCTTATATTTATATTAGGAGTAGAAGTAAATTAGGCTTAGGAGTGGAGTAATGTAGATCGTTCGAAAAATCCCTCCTGGTTTTGAGAATACCCTTCGGTGTTGCAAGAATTTGTGATGGGATCGAGTCCATGGGTCTTCGACCCGGATTAGAATCACTCTACAATTTGTTCGTATTTGTAACACCCTGATTTTATAAAACATATTTTACTATACTGTTATTGATTTATTTAGATTAAAATACTTTACATATCATTATCATTCTATTATAATAAGCCAAACTAAGTCAAATGAGCCTGTCCAATTTAGCCATTTTTTTTTTCAAAAATACCCATACACCTTTATATCAATTACAATAATACCATATTCCTATAAAAATATAAAAAATTAAAATTAATAAAACTATTTATCAACAACCAAACATTCTTTTAAATCTTAAAATATGTTTTTTTTATCCACGTATTTATATCATAACTATATATATTTTCTATATTTTTATTACATTACGCGCCGCACAAACAACGCGTGGGGCACGATTACTAGTATTATAATAAGTCAACCCAATTCAAATGAGTCTGCCTAATTTAGCAATTTTTTTTAAAAATACCCCTACACCTTTATATTAATTACAATAATACTATACTCCCATAAAAATATAAAAAGTAAAAACTAATAAAACGATTTATCTCTCTTAAATAACTAAACATTCTTTTAAATCTTAAACTATGTATTTTTTTGTATTATCCACATATTTATATCATAACTATACATATTTTTTATATTTTTATTGCATTACGCGCCGCACACACAACGCATGGGCCACGATTACTAGTAATTTTATAAGCAAAGCTTATTATGTAAGCTAAATTTGTATACTTACCCATTTGATACTATCTTTTACCACGTGACTATTTTTTTGCAACTTACTACCACTAACCATTAATCCTTATATATACCAACTTGGTTTTATACTTAAGCTGAACACGATATATAAAAGTTGAAGAAATAACATAGTATATATATTTATAATTTTCACTGGTGTTAGAGAGTGGGGACGTGTAATGCTTTATGTTTTTCAAATCCTTTACGATCATCTCATGCAGTGGAATTCAGTTATATTAACACTACCAGATAGTGAACGAGAACAGTTTAGACGGGTCAGTTTTATGATGTAAGTATGGCTATCCATAACGCGTTTGCTTTTGACCACTTTTATTCGATAACATTTTGTATTCCATTTGATATTTTTATCCGTTTGATTCTGATATTTCTATATCGCCGTTGTTATAGCACGGGTTGCTTTTGGTTACAAACAGACGTATCTGTTGCCGGGATCGGATCAGGCTCTGTAACTGTTATGAGTTTGTCCCTGCTATAATGTCATTCATGACTATGCCGAAAACTAGTACAGTTAGGGCATACTTGATCTCTGCGTCGTACGGATATATATGGGCTTATATTAATATAGCGGTTGTGATATTTGGTTATTTATTTCGTACCGTTTTGTTATTCTGTTGTGTTATGGATATACCGCTTATTAAGTCTTTCTGACTCACCCCACCAACAGTTTGGTTGTGTGCCGGTACATTCGGATAGGGGACAGGTAGACATAATTGACCTAGAAACAACCCTGACTGACTATTTGGTTTATTTGTTGAATTTGAAAATGTTGTAATCGATATTTGTCATAAAAATTTATTTTTATTTCCTTTTTAATTTAATTTATAGCAGTTTGATTTGCGGGCTGTTACAATATTAATTTGTTCATAGCATGCGATTATCTGATAGATATATCTATCTCCGTGAGTAGATTATTCAAATCGGTTTTCAAGTGTTTTCAAGCGGTTAGTAGTTTCTACATGTTGTTTGGTGCCGTTTTGTAAATTGTTTTGACGTTAATATAATATTTCGTTTCCGTTTATTGTTCTTATAATTTTTTCATCGTTGTGCTCTTAAAATAATCCTAGAGAAGTTATTAATTAAGTTATTTCCGTGGATAGAATTCACCTTGTGTAAGTAACATTGAGTTTGAAACATACGAGTTTGTAATTTCTCGAGTAACATACATGCAGAATGTGTTGGAAAAAAGTTGGAAAATATGTAATTTAAACATATTTGTTCCAAGTGGTCAGGGACCATCTTTGAGTCAATTTTTAATGCGGCTCCTCAGTTTTTCTGAGGCCATACTCTATGCGTTTGAGTAGCTCGTGTGACGAGCTTCGCAACGGTATATCGCATGACCCATTCGGAGGAAGGGTGTGAATGATAATTGGACTCGAAGGTTGGTACTCGAAAGAGGCAATAAAGCCAATGCTGGAAAATGAGAAAAGAAATGGGATTTAACCCATGAGGGTTATCCCACATTGGAAAATCATGAGTGATTTTTACAATATATATACTAAGGTATCCCATGTGGATATTAAGTAATGTGTCCACATACACATGTGTGTCCACATACACTTGCTTGCTCGTCGGGCTTGCTTGCTCGTCGGGAAAAAGCGGGCCTGTTCCTGTTCGGGTAAAGCGCGCCTGTTCCTGTTCGGGTAAAGTGCGCCTGTTCCTGTTCGGGAATAGTGTTTCTGTTTGGGTAAAGCGCGCCTGTTTGGGTAAAGCGCGCCTGTTCGGGAATAGTGTTTCTGTTCGGGAAAAGCGTGCCTGTTCGGAAAAGTGTGCCAGTTCGGGAAAAGCTTCCAGCAAAGCTGTAACTGTTGCAATAAATGTGATTTCATTGCAAAGTTAATACTGCAGTTTCGAATTTCGAAAAATGACAGTAGTAAAGTGACCTTAATGGCTGAGATACTCAGCAAGCCTATAAATAGGCAGACCCCCACATGTCAAATACACACATAGAACATTCTGAAATCAAAAACAGCAGAATATATCATCTCTCCAAAATTAGCATTACATTTTAGAACCAGAGAGAACCACCCACCAACAGCTCGACCTTGACTCGTCGCCAGTTTCCGGCGAGTCATCCGAGACGTTGTACCTTGGGATCGAAGCGCCAACGCAACCAGAAACCTTAAGGTGGTTGGGCGAATATCGGTTAAGGGCATACTGTTAACAGTAGCCTCGTCTTTTAATTCTGTCCATTTCATTTACGCATTTCAATTCTGTCCATTTCATTTACGCATTTCAATTCTGTCCTTTTTATTTCAGTATTTTAATTTGCTGTCCTTAGCTGTAGCTTTTAATTCTGTTTGTACTATTCTATAATTTCTTTAAAGTTCTGTTTTTTGCTGTAATTTCAATTCTGTAATTAAATTCAGTAATTAGAATAGTTTCAATTCAGTCATGTTATTTCAATTTAAATCAGAACAGTCCGGCTGTTAAGTTTATACTTTCCAGTCCGGCAGTTTCTATTTATTGCAATTCAATACATCAGATTATTAATTAATAATAATCTGATAACGTTTGCTTTATTTACGTTTCAGTACCTACATGTTGTAATCATTAATTTCTGTATCAGTTTCGAAATTAATAAAGATTACACTGGTTTTTGTTTATTCTTGTTTAGTCCTTTAATTATTGTTAATTGTTATTTCGTACACGGAAACCAACAATCTTAACCGATTTTCTGTTGTTTCTTTCGTGTATTGATCAATACAATTTTTTATTTTATAAGGAATAATGCTTTCTTGTTTTCAATTCTAAATTATATTAGAAATTGAATTACGAAGAAAAAATTCCAAACAGTTTTAATTTTTATTTTTGAATCTTGTTGATACCAATCGTATTGGTATTCAATAAGAATCGTTCAATCCTTTTAATATCAACCGTATTGATATTTAAAAGGATAAAAGTTTAATTTTATTATTTGTTTGTTAATTCTTTTACAAACCCAAATATAAGTTTTGGTGTTTGTTTAAAGAATTGATTGTACACGTATCTCATACGTTTTGTGTTGTCGTTTCAGATGACTAACACGTCGCCTATTCAGTTGCCTAGCGGGGGTGAGCATGACCCAGTGGTTGGTGGGCCTGTCCATAACACTGGGGGCGATGCGAATGTTGTGGCTAACGCCGATGACGCAGTTGTAGCGGCTGAGGCCGCCGCGGCTGCGGCTATGGCGGATGCTACGACCAAAGCTGAGGCTGCGGTCGAAGCAGCGGCCACGGCCAAGGCCGCAGCTAAGGCTGCGGCTAGAGCCAAGGCTGCGGCCAAGGGCATGGCACCGATGTATTCGGCTGTGCCTACTTTGCCGACTTCTCATCTGGAGAAACCGGAAAAATTCAGGGGTGACAACTTCAAACGTTGGCAGCAAAAGATGCTGTTTTATCTCACCACTCTGAATTTGACCAGGTTTCTCAAGGAGACTGCTCCCGTCCTAAGCGAGGACGATCTGGACGAGCAGTCGTTCTCTGCGGTTGAGGCATGGAGACATGCCGACTACCTATGCAAGAATTATATCCTGTGTGCTCTAGATGACACGCTGTTCAGTGTTTTCGAGCCCAAAGCTACTGCAAAGGAGCTTTGGGAGACTCTCGAAAATAAGTACAAAGTGAATAACGCTGGCACAAAGAGATTTGTTGTCACGGACTTTCACGAGTACCGTATGACTGACAGCAGGGGTGTCATGGAGCAAGTTGAGGAGCTCCAACTCATTTACCATCGCCTTGAGACTGAGGGGGTAGTGATAAACGAGCCTTTCCAGGTGGCACTCATGATTGAGAAATTGCCACCATCTTGGAAAGACTTTCAAAACTATCTTAAGCACAAGCGAAAGGAAATGAGGCTGGAGGGGCTCATTGAGAAGCTCAACATCGAGGTGAGCAACCGTCGCTCCGTTAGGAGAGTCGGTGGTGCTGTCATCCCGATGGCAAAGGCCAATGTGGTCGAAAGCTCCAACGTCAAACGGAAACGTCTTGACTCCGGAGGCAGTGCTGTTGTCGCGAAGAAATTTGCGGGAACCTGCTTTGTGTGTAACAGGACCGGCCATCGTGCCACAGACTGTTATGACAATAAAGGCGCTGCTAAGCCTAAGCCCCCCCGAGGAACTTCAAGGGCAAAGGGAAGAGGAAAGCTCCAGCTCAGGCTCATCTGGCTGAGGGAGGACGAGATGATGACCACTTTACTGCTGTGGTCTCTGAGGTGAATCTCGTGGGGAGCAATCCCAAAGAGTGGTGGCTGGATACTGGCGCCACAAGCCACATCTGCTCAACTAGGTGGATGTTTAAGACCTACGAAGCGGTAGAGGGAGAAAGCTGCTTCATGGGAAATTCTGCTACTTCCAAGGTGGAAGGAAAAGGAATGGTCGTGATGAAGATGACCTCGGGAAAAGAGCTAAGGTTGACAAATGTGCTTCATGTTCCTGATATCCGCAAGAATTTGGTATCAGGATCGGTGATGGTGAAGAACGGGTTTAAACTAGTTTTAGAATCCGATAAAATTGTAATCACCAAAAATGGTGTCTATGTAGGCCTTGGCTATATGACCAACGGCATGTTTAAGTTGAACGTAGGGACACCTGCTCCCAATAAAGGTGCTAAAGCTGAGGCTAGCACAAGTACTGTAATGACTGTTGCCCAAGAGGCCAATAATAATTCTGAGTTTAATTATTTATTTGAGTCATTTCATTTGTGGCATGGTAGATTAGGTCACGTGAATTATAATTCTTTAAAGAAATTAATTTCACTAAAACTAATACCAAATTTCGTTTTTGATAAGCAACACAAATGTGAGATTTGTGTAGAAGCAAAATTAACGAAATCATCGTTTCATCATGTTGAACGAGAAAGTGAACCTCTCGGTCTAATACACACGGATGTATGCGACTTAAAGTTTATACAAACGCGAGGAGGGAAAAAGTACTTTATCACCTTTATAGATGATTGTACTAGATACTGTTACGTTTACTTAATGAGAAGTAAAGACGAAGCAGTAGAGAAATTCGATCTTTATAAGACCGAAGTTGAAAATCAACTCAATAAGAAAATTAAAACATTGAGAAGTGATAGAGGCAGTGAATATGAATCACCGTTTGAACAGATATGCGCTGAAAGCGGCATTATACATCAAACCACAGCCCCATACACTCCCCAGCAAAATGGGGTTGCTGAGCGTAAAAATAGAACGCTAAAGGAAATGATGAATGCTATGCTAATCAGTTCTGGGTTACCCCAGAACATGTGGGGGGAAGCTGTACTTTCCGCTAACTATGTTTTAAACAAGTTACCACATAAGAAGCGAGAAAAGACTCCATATGAGTTATGGAAAGGTCATCAACCCAGTTCTAAGAACCTGCGGGTTTGGGGTTGTCTCGCAAAGGTCCTAGTTCCCACTCCTAAAAGGATGAGAATTGGTCCTAAGACGGTGGACTGTGTGTTCATCGGATATGCACAGAACAGTAGTGCATATCGGTTTCTCGTGCACAAGTCGGACAATCCCGATGTGCACGTAGATACGTATATGGAAAGCCGAGAGGCCTCTTTCTTTGAAGATATCTTTCCCCGGAAATTACCTACATCTGTACCAACTGAAGAGTTGAACAGTGAAGGAAATGTGGGGGCAAGTGAACCGACAGAGGAAGAGGAAGAGGAAGAGGAAGAGCCTCGGCGCAGCAAAAGGGCAAAGAAGGAAACTTCCTTTGGACCTGATTTTCTAACCTTCATGGTTGAAGGCGAACCGGCGACATATAAACAAGCTATGTCAACACCGGATTCCCAATATTGGGAAGAAGCTATTCAAAATGAAATTGAATCAATCATGCAAAACCACACTTGGGAACTAGTGGATCTTCCGAAAGGATGCAAGCCCCTAGGTCACAAGTGGATCTTCAAGAGGAAGTTAAAGGTTGACGGCACGATTGAGAAATACAAGGCGAGACTTGTGGTAAAAGGATTCAGGAAAACTGAAGGTGTCGATTATTTCGACACGTATGCTCCTGTCTCCAGGAAAACGTCTATCCGAATCGTCATTGCTCTCGCAGCTTTGTTTGATATGGAAATACATCAAATGGATGTAAAGACGGCATTTCTGAATGGGGAACTGGAAGAAGAAATTTACATGGAACAACCTGAAGGGTTTGTAGTTCCTGGTAAAGAGCACCAAGTGTGCAAACTTGTAAAGTCTCTATATGGACTCAAACAAGCGCCAAAGCAATGGCATGAGAAGTTTGATAGAATTATGCTATCAAACGGTTTTCACATTAATGAGTGTGATAAATGTGTCTACTCTAAAGGAAGTGGAAGAGACTGTGTTGTAGTCTGTCTCTATGTGGATGACATGATCATAATTGGGAGTAATGATAGAATCAGCTCCACAAAGAAAATGTTGTCACAACACTTCGACATGAAGGACCTGGGTTTAGCTGATGTAATACTTGGCATGAAGATTACCAAAACATCAGAAGGGTATGCCTTGTCCCAAAGTCACTATGTTAAACAAGTCTTAGACAAGTTTGACAAGGACAGTAAAGCTATGTCAAGAACCCCAATTGAGTTCAACTGTAACCTGAAAAAGAATTTCGGTAAAAGTGTGAATCAATTGGAGTTCTCTCGAGTCATAGGCAGTCTCATGTATATAATGAATTGCACTAGACCAGACATAGCAAACTCAGTGAGTAGACTGAGCAGGTACACCAGTAATTCAAATGAGGAACACTAGAAGGCTATAATGAAACTTCTCAGGTATATGAGGTTTTCAGCCGATTACGGGCTGCACTATACCAGATATCCAGCGGTACTGGAAGGGTATTCAGATGCCAACTGGATATCAGACTCCAATAGCACAAGGTCCACGAGTGGATATGTGTTTATAATGGGAGGAGCTGCTGTGTCTTGGAGATCCTCCAAACAGACATGTATTGCAAGGTCAACTATGGAATCAGAATTCATAGCGTTGGACTTAGCAACCGAAGAGGCAGACTGGCTGAGAAGTCTATTGGAAGGAATTCCAATGTGTCCGAAACCTGTTCCCGCAATAAGCATGCATTGTGATAGTCAATCAGCTATTGCGCGGGCTCAGGATCATATGTATAATGGAAAGTCTCGACATATACGTCGAAGACATAAATCCGTAAGGGAATTGTTATCCAATGGTGTGGTATCCTTAGATTTTGTAAGATCAAAGGAAAACATAGCGGATCCATTAACTAAAGGCTTGACTCAAGTGGGAGTCGAGACGTCATCGAACGGAATGGGGTTAAAGCCCATTAAATTGGTGCCCCCCCCCATAGGCAACCCAACCTAAACGGAATCTTTCCTGATAGGTTCGAAGGGAAACTGAACTGTGGGGGCAACCGAACAAAGCACTCGGGAACCTGGAGTTCCCAGCCCATCTCTGCGATGACAGAGTGATAGACCTGTACCATTGTAAGGGTGAGCTTGAGGCTCTTAATGATCCAAGTTACTCGACGGTCGAGTAAAGTGAGTCAGGACACTTTCGACTTGGAACACCTATAACTAGTGTGTAAGGCCGGTACCATGTGATGAGCTTGGGCTAATTCACTAGAGCACTCAGTTGAAGTTGCCAAGGCAGTCCAGGCCAAATATGGACAACAACTAAAGGGCCTAGTACGTGGGTAGAGAGGGCACTATGCGGGTGCCATTCTGGGATACACAAAGCTTGATGGTTCAAAGCTTTACAGCTACCTAATAGCAGTATTCTGGGTGGTACTCCGCTACGGCAGGTTCAAGGCGCGCGCTACCTGACCTTAGGCAGTGAACTTTTGCGGTTCTCTTGATTTGCATTTAGGACATGGGCTTTCGAGCCAATTGCATTCATGTGGGGGATTGTTGGAAAAAAGTTGGAAAATATGTAATTTAAACATATTTGTTCCAAGTGGTCAGGGACCATCTTTGAGTCAAATTTTAATGCGGCTCCTCAGTTTTTCTGAGGCCATACTCTATGCATTTGAGTAGCTCGTGTGACGAGCTTCGCAACGGTATATCGCATGACCCATTCGGAGGAAGGGTGTGAATGATAATTGGACTCGAAGGTTGGTACTCGAAAGAGGCAATAAACCCAATGCTGGAAAATGAGAAAAGAAATGGGATTTAACCCATGAGGGTTATCCCACATTGGAAAATCATGAGTGATTTTTACAATATATATACTAAGGTATCCCATGTGGATATTAAGTAATGTGTCCAGATACACATGTGTGTATTGTGTACCACACATGAGCTTGCTCGTCGGGCGGGCTTGCTCGTCGGGCGGGCTTGATCGTCGGGTTTTCAGCTCGACGGGAAAAAGTGCGCCTGTTCCTATTCGGGAAAAGTGTTCCTGTTCGGGTAAAGTGTGCCTGTTCGGGAATAGTGTTTCTGTTTGGGAAAAGCGTGCCTGTTTGGGTAAAGCGCGCCTGTTCGGGAATAGTGTTTCTGTTCGGGAAAAGCGTGCCTGTTCGGAAAAGTGTGCCAGTTCGGGAAAAGCTTCCAACAAAGCTGTAACTGTTGCAATAAATGTGATTTCATTGCAAAGTTAATACTGCAGTTTCGAATTTCGAAAAATGACAGTAGTAAAGTGACCTTAATGACTGAGATACTCAGCAAGCCTATAAATAGGCAGACCCCCACATGTCAAATACACACACAGAACATTCTGAAATCAAAAACAGCAGAATATATCATCTCTCCAAAATTAGCATTACATTTTAGAACCAGAGAGAACCACCCACCAACAGCTCGACCTTGACTCGTCGCCAGTTTCCGGCGAGTCATCCGAGACGTTGTACCTTGGGATCGAAGCGCCAACGCAACCAGAAATCTTAAGGTGGTTGGGCGAATATCGGTTAAGGGTATACTGTTAACAGTAGCCTCGTCTTTTAATTCTGTCCATTTCATTTACGCATTTCAATTCTGTCCATTTCATTTACGCATTTCAATTCTGTCCTTTTTATTTCAGTATTTTAATTTGCTGTCCTTAGCTGTAGCTTTTAATTCTGTTTGTACTATTCTGTAATTTCTTTAAAGTTCTGTTTTTTGCTGTAATTTCAATTCTGTAATTAAATTCAGTAATTAGAATAGTTTCAATTCAGTCCTGTTATTTCAATTTAAATCAGAACAGTCCGGCTGTTAAGTTTATACTTTCCAGTCCGGCAGTTTCTATTTATTGCAATTCAATACATCAGATTATTAATTAATAATAATCTGATAACGTTTGCTTTATTTACGTTTCAGTACCTACATGTTGTAATCATTAATTTCTGTATCAGTTTCGAAATTAATAAAGATTACACTGGTTTTTGTTTATTCTTGTTTAGTCCTTTAATTATTGTTAATTGTTATTTCGTACACGGAAACCAACAAAATGTACCTTTTCTTGAATACTAAAAGAAAAGGAATTTTATCTTTTGTCAACACGAATGTACAAGGGCGGATCCTTGTATGTGCAAGAGGGTCAAGCGCCTCCCTAGTCCGGAACAAGAATTTAAAAAATATATTTTATAATTTTGAGATTTAAAAAAAAAGAATAAAATATTAAAAAATTCAATAAAAAATTAAAGAAATGATTCTATAATTTTAAGAATCAAATTCTAATTTCTCTAACTATGTTGTCTTAATTTTACAATTTTTGTGGTATTATTATTTGTAAAAAATAACAATTAAAGACAAAATTAATAAAAACCAGTTAAAAAATTAAATAATAACTTTGATTTTTTTTTACTCAAAACCGTAGTTTGTTATTTTTAAATTAAATTAAATGGCCAAACCGTAGTTTGTAAGTATAAACTGTATTTACAAACTATGGTTTGGCCATTTTAATGTTTTTTTTTACAAAAAAATAAAAATAAAATAAAATTGTCAAACCGTAGTTTGTAAGTACGGTTCGTACTTTATAACTACTGTTTGTTCAGATATTTTGTAATGGAAAAATCCAACCTCTATTGTAATTGGACCAGGCTACATCTCATGAGAATCTAAAAACTCTGCTTGATCTGTCAAAAACTCTAGTCCTTATTTGTCTTCTAATTTTTGTAAAGCGACAAAGGGATTTGAAGTACTTAAAACCAATTTTTATGTAGCAAAAGTACTTAAAGACCTCATTCTCCTTTAATAAGCTTTTATCCCCATTGCGACTTTGAAGCTTGTTGTGGCATTTTATCATTCACTTGGAATGCACTGTCCATTTCTTTTGATTTTGCATAATTTCCTTTAATTATGTTGGGCCGTAAGCGGCTAAATCTGAAAGGGCTGAATAAGTTTTACCTACGATTTTCACGGAATTAAAAAACTATGAACAAGTACAACGCAACTAGCGTTAATTTACGATAAATGAATTGCAAATAAGACATAGGAAGAATTATTGTTAGTTTATGTTAACAATCGGAAGAATTATTCTTTAATACATACTTACCAAAACATTATGTTTAGTAGGGGTGGACAAAAAATTCGCAAACACAACCCGTAACCCAACCTGTGCGGATTGGGGCGGGTTGGGGTGGGTTGAGTGTACAAAAAAAGTAAATCCGTCCCGCCCCAACCCGTTATATATTTTACAGGTTGGGTTAGGGTTGAGCTTACCAAACCGCGGGTTAATCCGCCCCAACCCGTTTCAACCCGCAATATATATAAAAATATAAATATAAATATATTTGTATATACATTGTGTGTATTTAAATATACTAACTTCCTGCTCTTATTATATTTTAGTTTTGTTTCTTGTTCGTGAATGTTATAAATGTATTATGATTGATTTTTATTTTTATTTCTCTTTAAAATATACAATTTATTTTAAAATTTAGCTTGATTGTGCTAACTATGAAAAATAAAAGACCAATTTTTTTTTTTTAAGAATCAACCCGTCCCAACCTGTCCCAGTCCGTAATTCTTTTTGTGGGTTGGGTTGGATCAGGTTGGTGTTTTAATTGTAATGGGTTGGGTTGAGTTGGATTGGGTTGAGATTTAAATTTTACCAATCCGTCCCACGATTTATTTTACGGGTTGGATTAGGGTTGAAATCAATTCGCCCCTATCCGTCTCGTACCCACCCCCAGTGTTTAGTACCACAATCTTTATTTTTTCTGAATTTGTACCCCAACGTATGATTCTGTTAGATAATTGGTACCCTACCATCACTCCAAATGACAAAAAATGGCCACGTGAGCCGGCCATGTGCTATGTTTTAGTGGTGCATTGACTTATTTGTCCCTCGTTTTGGAGGGAAATTCGTTTGCTTCTCATTTTCCTTTCATTTTTCCTTCATTAATCAACTGCTGTAATAAATACAGCCGCAACAACAAACATACTGTCGTGTGACATATTAGCTCGTTATAGATATATATAGAGATATGTATAGATCTAGAGAGAGGTATGAGAGACAACAATAATGGAGACTTTATTAATCAGAATGTATGAATGAATGTCAATACAAGACCCCTAATCCTCTTTATATAGATAGAGGGGTAGGGTTATAAGCCCACTTGGGCCCATAAAGAACAAGTCCAATAGTCCAATAATATCCTACAACACTCCCCCTTTGGACGTCTTGAATTCTTCGTCTTCATGCAGTCGATCAGAGTCGAGTTCATTCGCAGTGCTAAACACATAAAAACCTTAGGGACGGAAAACCCAGTGTGGGAAAAAACCGTTACCTAGGAGAAACTGTGTAGCCGAATGATATAGGCCGAAATATCATGTAAGTAACTAACCACAAAACAGTGTGCCTCATCAAAACCTTGGCAGAGCAAACCCAATGGGAAAATCTCTGATCGAAGGAAAAATAGTGCAACAGTGGTAGTAGTAGGGGATCAACCACAAAACAGGTGCCTCATCAAAACCTTGCTAGAGTAAACCCAGTGGGAAAAACCTCTAGTCGAAGGACAAAAGAGTACATAGTGGTAAGAAGTATACAACAGGATACTCCCCCTAATTTCGGCAATCTTAAGTGAGATAAGATGGGAACGTGTCTCGCTAAAAACCTTGCCAAGGAAAACCCAGTGGGAAAAAACCTTGGTCTAAGGACAAAAAGAGTACACGAGCATGCGACTGGATGCTCTCCCTCACTTGCACACGACAGGGTGCGAGGATTTCGACTAACTAGTAATTAGTGTAATAAGCATTCACATGGATGCTCCCCCTCACTTGCACACGGCTGGATGCAAAGATGTCATATTCCAAGAAAGAGTACGAGCATTTGACTAGATGCCTCATTTACTTGCACACGACTGTATGCAAGAAAATATTACGTGGAATAGAACGAGCATTCGACAGGATGCTCTTAAACTTCATATGCGAAGATTTATTTCGGCAAGAAATGCTAAATAGCATAATCTAGTCATGTCTCTCTTGATCGATAACAACAAGTTGTCCTCAAATAAGACAAGTGTTTTATCTGGATCGTGAGACAGAGCATATGCAATTCAAATATGGCTAATACGAGCTCGAAGCCATATACACTCTCTAGTCGTCTCATAGAGCACGAGTAGATCAGAGTGATTCGTTTGGAGTCATTCCAAGACCTCCAAGATATTGCCTTATTCCTAATGGTAAAGACAGACCATGTTAGGAATATCCCTTATGCGGGTCTGATAAGTAACCGGCATCGGTATAACCGAAAAAGGGTTGCGTTAATTCGAGTACCGAAGGGGGTAGGTACACTCAATGACGCAAAATGGGATAAGACAAGCCCTCATCCACAGTTACCTTAAGGTAATGGGAAAATGTCTTTTATGCCATTTCGATGGCAGCGTGTTAGCGCGATGCTGTGTCGAGCTATACCATTCACAGCAGACGAGATGTTCGTCCTAGCACATTAGACCAAGTACAATGATGCGCTTATTGTACTTAGATATGAACATCATGGTTCAATATCTCTTCATCGTCTAATCAGGGACGGACTGGGTCTATATCAATGTCTAGTGATCGAACGATCATGGGAGAATCTGACGACTTAGCGTCATGATGACTAAAACGTCATAACACCTTCTGGGTGTAGTCTGAATCATGGACTTAGATTCAATCTTTACGAGACTCGATCATCAGGTTGAGTCACTACCGTGTCTTCCCAAGATCCTTCATCTCGAAGGCAAATCCAAAAATGGATCGCGTAATAAAACACGCAAGGGTATAATACTTGTTCAAGTATCCCAAGCTAATCAAGTACTCACTTAGGCGGGTATACCACATCCGCTCGGATTATATTAATCCATATAGTGAACGTCTCATTAAATTGAGATCGTGTTCCGTGGTCAGGAACTACTTGATTAAAGCATATGAAGTCACACAGGGACCTTCATCTATATCTCTTTGTCTAAATTCTCATAGAGATAAAACAGTGACCACAATCACATGCTGCATAATCAGTTTTTGGGAAACTACTAAACTGATAAAGTAGGGGACCGTTATAACGTCCATTACGAGGAAATCAACCATCTCGTAATCAATTCCAAGATGTGAGAGAAGCCTTGCGCTACTAGGCGAGCATTCTACAATCTCATTATTCTCATCACTTTTCCTTACGAATAACCAAATAAACGAACTCGTTTAACATTGGTGGTGTTGGAGCTACAGGTCCGAACACACTTTCGCTAAGGAGTCTACTTGGATTTCAAGTTTCCATTAGTCCAGTCTATTCTACGTTGATTTCAGGCAACAGTACATGGTTCTCTGTCATAATTTGTTCATATTATCAGTCGTCACCGATTATATGAACAAGTAATCACTGACATTCTCGTTTCGCTTTAATATCGTCTAAGATATCATGATCGACAGGTATTTCAAGATTCTAAGGATGAAGAGGAATCACACATCTCCTAGATCCTTTATAATCTCGTGCGACAAAGGAGTTTCAGTTCACCACCTCTAGGGCTGAACGAATTAAGAACCGGTCAACTTCCTCATATCTTGGGAAGGACGACAGACTGACGGCCGACGGCAGTATCCTTTGCTTGGCGGGTTCGGCCAAAGCAACATGTTACAACAGGAACACGGCGTCTGACAGGGACGTCTATCCTTGCTAGCATTTTGCAGCAGGTATAAATGATCTCGTGACATCTCATAAAGTCATTAAATGCGTTTGGCATTTAGTTAGACTTGAGGGAGTCTATGCACTTACTTATCACTAAGTGCAGTTTTGGGGATCAAACTAAGACTGAGTGGGTTATGCCACGTTACTTCACGTCGTTCCTTATCAACGGTAACGTGAAAATCTCCCCTTAACGACGGGGAGGACAGTCTTAGCGATGTCACTTTCGCATATCATGCGGTAAAGAGATTGCTTGCCAAGGTTACTCTATCAAATGATAGGCAGGGGATTCATAATCGACTTATGTCCCCTTTAGAGGTCCATATTTTGAACGCTATAGCGGCTCAATCAAAATATTAAGCACTCAAACACGCGTTCATATGAGGCGTCTGGCTCATAACCAGTAACCAACTGGTACGCATTTAGTGTTTTGAGTGACTATGGGCCTCAGACGGACCAATGCAGCAAAATAGCATGACCCCACACGGAAATATAAATTTTGGTGCGCAAGACCAAGAAATGCGTGCAATCATTTGCAGTCGCAAACTTTCCGTGAGTCCATTTGGGTCTGAACATAATCGACATGATGTTCAATTTCAATTTCCAAACTCAAGTAATTCAAGTCGAAATTTCGATTTTTACTCTTCGGAATTATCAAGTCGACTAGACTTTTCAGGATAATCCGGATCATGAGCCATCAACTTAATGATAGGGCTAAAAGTTTGGAAAATGCTGCATTTCTGTGGACAACAATAATCATGTGACCTATTATCGATGCATCAACCATAACCATTTATATTTATGGTCCGTCTTATGGTTGGATAAGTCCACAATAACTCCTTCAATTCTTTATAAGAATTCTATGAGTACTTTTCGTGATCTTTACACATACTAGTCTTTCAAGGTGAGCATAAGTGGCATGAATTTCGGATTAATCACGAAATATATCCTCAAAGAGAATCCAAATGCGATGCGATTATAAATCAAGCATTGTCTTTTGACCCGGGAATATCTCATCCGGTCAATGCCATAATATCAAAATGCTCTTATCAATCGACGACATGCGAATGATAGTATAGACAATCATGTCTTAGCATCTAAATCATTTATCATTTCGACGACAGGCGAAATGATAAGGTAACTTTAAATGCTTTAAAGAAAGTGGTAGCAAGCACTTGAAAAACATTTCAACTCCTCTAAAATACGCTTTTGGCCGTATTGAATGGAGGCTATGTAAAGAAATTTTAATTCTTTCATGAGCTATTACCAGATAACACTGGTTTTCTCGAATATTTTATAACTCAACAAGGTACGACAGGACCTACATGAGTATAAGACCTCATATTTGACAAATCAATTTGGTTTTACCAAAGATTTCGATTTTTGGAGCGACAGGTCCAGAATCAGTGTCACTGAGTACTCTTTTAGGTAAGTAGTTGGTGAAATTATGTGGTACACTGTTACCCACTATTTTCAGAAAACCAACTACACCACAAATATTGCCTAAAATATCATAATATGAAGTTTGGTCACATTTGTCAAAGGAATTTGCTGAAAACACTTTAAATTATTTCGAGAAATTTCGTAAACAGGCAAACCATAATCCAAAAGTATGTCCAAATGGAAAAATCATAATCCAAATGGAAAACATAATCCAGATGAGCGAAAAAATGGCTCAATGATTTATTAAAATCAATAAACAAATGTATCAAACTCATTTGAGCCACAAAATCGGGGGTCTCAAGAGTTTCCTTTCAATTAACTTCAACCACATTAGCATCGGTTTTTCCACCTTTATAATAGTTGTGAACTATTTAAGGAGTAACCGTGCATGACCTTTGTCTTTATATCATAGAGTTGGCTCCTTGAGTATTATCTCTTGCTTTGTGACAACGGGCCATATTGTTCCTTTCGATTACTGTCTTGGAGCCACAGGTTTTCGATTTTGACGATTGTCTAAAATCTCGCTTGGCTAGGCGATTCATCAGGATCGCGACAATTCGAGACAAATAACACTTGTCTCGGTTCTCGATTCGTGGAAAAAAAAATGTACACGAAGAGCATTAATATCAGGCAAACAATTCGCCATTGACCCAATAGGATTAAAACTACTCACCGGGGTAATTTTTTTTTATCCAATAACAGATGGGTGATAAAGGAACATGGTGAATATAAATTCACGATACTGCTTATGGAATACAATTTTCAAGCTAGTATTTTGGTGAATGATAGCCTCCAATATGTCAATTTCAGACATTTGTTCACTATAGACGTCATCACGTCTCAAATGTGGCGGCGGAATAAAATCAACGCCTTATCATTCATATCGAGGGTAACAACAAACTCGTGTTTTACTCATCAAAGATGGCATCCAAAAAAAATTTTGGGCATCACATTTTCACACATCAGGGTGAGTAACATGTGGTGACGGAATAACATCAACGTCTAAACAGTCATTTCGCAAGTATGTTTTGCGATTTTTCTCATCATAGATGGCATCCAACCTGTGTTGGGAGTTCTGGATTATTTATCATATAAAACGACTGGTTTATATGTTTATGGTTTGCACAAGCAAAAACTTTGTTTCAAAACGACAGGTTCGAAAAATACTAGTTTTGCTTTTCATGTGAATGGGTTCTCATTGATCGAACGACAGGTCGATACTGAAATACCAATTCGGCAAAACATACATCACTATATAAACACAATCGGGGAAATTATTATTTAGTCAACCCCTTTCGGTAGCTCTAATTGAACACGACCAGGAAAGAGGGTGAGGGTGGAGGGAACGAATGCCACTTAAAACCCGACCTCATTAGGATATCGACTTCCGCCTATATCTTTCCTAGACATCGTATCCAAATAGGTGAGACTATTTGGGGAAAGTTCATAATTTTCCAACTTAAATGTGAAAATATATGATTTCGCAAATTAACATATTGTACACATTTGTACATGTCAGTAAATAAATATTACATGCCCGTGATTAAATATATATTTAGATTGTACCTGCTTGTAGTACATATTATAACAAGATATTCTAGATCACACTTAACAATATCTAATACAATCCATCAATCTAAATTTTTTCATGATAATTACGACATGTAGTGGAGTAGTATATTTAATTACTAATTAACCATATCACATGCAGGGAGGGCAAATTTAATTATAATTATACAATATACATGCAATTTCTATTATAAATTACAATACTACATGCAATGAAGGATAGTATCTTATGGCACGGTAGTTTTGTCCCTTTTTGTTTCTTACGACAGTGTTACTAGGTTACTTATAATTTAATCAAAACCCAAGTTACAACCAGTGTTATATATGATAAGAGTATTTCAATCTTCTTTGAAAAAATAAACTTATGTATCCTAGGTTCATCAGTTTATATAAATTCTAAACTAATCATGTACCATGCAGCGCCGGAGTCATTCGACCATATAGGTGAGATAATACATACAAATTTACCATGTTTGATTATTTCTAGCATATGCTTATCAAACTACATGATTTCAGTCGCATGAATTTTATGGGGAATATAAGCCTCGATGAACAGATAACTTAATTATAGTCCACAAACTAGCTGTTGGTCCAAGTTTCAATATTATACACTGGTATTTTGAACAAACCATTATGTTAGGTGCGTAGATTACACTAAAGTAATAAATATTGTTAATACTATGCGGTGGTTTTAAAAATTGTAACATGGATTTAGATGATATATTTGATCATGTTGGGCAATTATAAACAATAACTTGCACTAAACTAACAGTAGGGTTAGAAAATCATGTATCGACAACAATAAGAGAGATTTTATTAATCAGAATGTATGAATGAATGTCAATACAAGACCCTTAACCCTCTTTATATAGATAGATGGGTAGGGTTACAAGCCCACTTGGGCCCATAAAGAACAAGTCCAAGAGTCCAATAATATACTACAACACATACAACAATGTAAGAACTAATAATATATCTTTTCTTAAAGAGATGAAATTTCTTGATACAATTAACTATTAAAAAAATTTAAGGCTAAACACAAAAATATGGGGTTTTAATGATGTATATGATATAAAAAAAACATGCTTAAAACCACTAATCCAGGACTATAATTAAGCATATAATCTAGGATATAAATGCATAAAACTAAAATTCAAGCTAAACTCCAAAAATGAGGGTTTTTAATTGAGACCCCAATTAGGACTTTTACCCAAATAATGCACATAAAGCTATAATTAAGCATAATATTTAAGAATGAAAAGGTGTAAACCAAATAACAAGCTTAACCCAAAAAATTAGGGTTTAAAATTGAGAATACTATTACAACATTCAGATACTTCAATCATTTAAGAAAAACTTGGGCAGTCATTAAGCGTTATCTCATAATAAAATGATATAAACGAAAACATAGGACAATAATAGAAACTTAGGGATTATTTCCATGTATACTCCAACTCATCTCAATCATGCAACACCGAAAATAACCTTTGATTAAGTTTGATTTGTGCTAAAAAGAAAGAGAATTTACCTTTGAGTAAACCTTATTGGATGTGGGTGAGAGGGAGAGCTTTTTTCCCTATGAAATTGTGTTTATTAGATACAAGAATGTATGTATCGTTGGATTAAGTGTTTACAATTGGACAAAGACCAGTATAACACTCAGTTTAAACCAATTTACAAAAAAACGTAACGTACATGGATAAATTTAACAAAAGTGCACTAACTGTGTACCATAATCATACGGGTACAAATTTAGAAAAAGTGAAGGTTGGGGTACTAAACACAGTTTTGATAAGGATGGTGCACTAAATATATAAAAAAGCCTAACGATATAACAAGCAATAATAAGCAAGCGTAAAGGAAAGAGTAGAGAAAAGAGATGACACCACGATAGTGCTCTCTCCGGATTTTACTTTACCGTGTATTATCACTATAGTCTTAAACCCAATATTACAACACCTCAACCCCAGGTTACAAGTCTTGATACAAGTGAAAGTGTACACATTTACGAGTCAACGACTCTCACTCAATCTATGAGTATGCAAGTGTTTAATTTAGAAACTTTAACCAACACTTTGGCTTAAAAACGTCTATGCAAACACTCACTCACAAATAAGCTCATAATTTGCTATTAAAAATTTGAAATAAAGTACCACTCATCAACAAATATTCTCTTGGTGTTAAGATTACAAATAGAGTATTACACTTAAGAAGTATATATATGAAACAAGTGAGAAATGTGAAGTATAATCCTTTTTTGTTGTTGAATGTTTGATTGAGCTTCAATGGAGATTTGTGTGTTAATCGGTGATTATAAGAAAAAGGATTTGAGGGGTTTTTGTAGAATCAAAATATCCATTGGTTATGTGGTGACCACTTATAGTTGTTGGATGTATTGTTCAATAGATAAAACCACTATTCAATAGAGTAAAAAGTTGTTTTTTCGAAACTGACTGGGGTTCGATCGATCGGAGGGTCCGATCCATCTCCAAAGTTTTTTGGAATTTTGGTGTGTTTTGCGACTTTGGTCCGATCGATCGGATTTGGTCACCGGTCAATTTGAAAACCTGGTGTTTTCCGTAAATGTTTTCTTAAAACGCTCGTAATTTGCTCGTTTGTACTCTAATTCGACTTCCATTCAAACCGTCAGATTCATTTTTCAATGCTCTATCATTTTAAATTCTGAAATATATATTCTCTTTTTGTGTAAAAGATCAAACATTATATCATCGAATATAAAATTTATTTATAATAAGTAAAATTATTAAAACATTTATAATCAAAATCAATAATAGAACCCATGGTTCAACAAATTAGATTGCTTGTATACACTTCATTTGCTTCATAACTTTTATATGCAATTTTTATCCTCCCTCTTTGGTGGTCTTTGAAACACCAGCATTTGTTTTCTTTTTAACTTTTGTACTTTTTTTCCCAAATTTCTTTTCCTCTTTCTGTTTCCTTTTTGTATTTTCTTTATTAGTCTTACTTATTCGTGTTGGTTCTTCTTTTTTGTTAACTTTGTCATTTTCCCTCATCTATTATTTCTCATTTACTTTGCATACTGTAGCTACGTGACCCACTTTTCACAAATACTGCAATAATTCGGAGTTTCTTGGTAAGTACAGTATTGTCAAAATCCTTTGCCATCACCGTACCTTATCCATACCCTACGGGTAAGCTCTTCTTTTAAGTTATCTTCTATACATACTCTGGCTAAACCAGATTGACTGCCAGTCGTTTCGGTACGTAGTTTTTCCCTACGTACGAAAAGGCCTCGTAGGATCACGAGGGTAACAATAATATTTTCCTTGGAAAGCATACCAAGTTTATCGTACATAAAACCGTTTGATTGTTATCCTATATAACTTAGAGGGGGTTTACTAATTAGGCGTCAATTATTTAGTAACAAGAAGAGCATTAGAGGTTGGTTTGTTTAAGGGCTTTTCAGATTATTAACAAGTTACGTTTCTTAACATGCAACGTTAATTAATCAATAATTAGCTTATACGATGTTACCAATTTGTTTTAACTAGTTTTGTATGCGAGGGATAAGATTAATGATTTAAAGCATGCAAACGTACGTAAACATGTAGTAAAATCAAAGGAAATATTAAAAAACATCGTAAAAATCAAGAATAAGAGATGATCTTACGATAAAAGGGAGAATTCGTATGTGCACAAACTCTCAATTTTAATGTATTTTTCTTTCCTCTCTCTAAAATGAATTTGTGATATAAAACTGATTGAAAAGTGAATGAATTATAGTGTGATACTAATTTTTGGAATTATTGGTGATATATCAACCCATAAAAAACTCTATCTATCCAAAATTTAAAATATAACGACACCTGACCGGTCAAGTCAACTTCTATAATCTTCTTTTGCTCTTATCTTGACTTGAGTCCATGTTATAACTTGTTGGGGTTGACTTTGAGGTCCTTTTTCTTCTCAAATATTCTCTTTTAGTAATTTCTTTGGTCTTCTTGCGTTATTGTCTTGTTTTTGTGCTAATTCCATGCTTTTTCCTATAAAAATACAAATAAGTGCAAATAAACCGGAAAAATACAGAAAGACACAAAACATGGCTTAAACAAGCCTAAATGTCAACAAAACTATGCTAATTCATATCGTATTAACACCCAAAAATGACCATTTCGTGGTCTAGTTATAACCCCCAACTAACTCAGTGCTCGTCTCGAACATTGAAAGCGATAACAAAGAAGTAAAGTTTGTCGGGTTTCTTTCAAAAATTCCTTTTCCTTTTGAGTTTAGTGCACTAACTAGGCTAAAACTAAATACTATAAAAATAAAGGATAAACCATTGTTGTAGAAAACACAATTGCATTTAGCGTATGCAACAAGCCATTAAACCTTTCAAGCGTAAAAGGACGAGTTTCGTCTCGTGAGGATTTACTAAAGAACATCCACAAACTAATAACTTTTTAAATTTACCAATTAAGTCCCCCACTCTTACGAACTCACATGGATGCAACTAGATGAAAAGTACTTGTAGCCCTATTAAAACAGGTTAAGACCTCTAAAGATACGTAAGTTTTGTCGTTAAAAATGTCTCTCACCCCTAAAATAGCTTGATTTAATATTGTACATGCTTTATGATTAGTGTATAATGTTTGCCCGAAGTTCGACAGTTTATCAAGAAAAACACCTTGCAATTAATCATTTTCACTAAAATTAACTAGAAAACCAAAAGTTTATACAATAAAAATATATAATATTGCATAATCTCCATGCTAGTTTACTCACAACATTTTTTCATATAATAGGAGCTCACTTTTTCATTTTCAATTATTATTATTATTTTTTTATTTTTACACATTTGAGCCTTCGGCTTCTTTTCCTTCTTTGTTCACCCTACACCGCTCTTCCTTATCTTATCGGGTCTTTCTACCCATTTATTCTTCTACACTTTTCCCATCTGTCTTGTCAAGGCCCGATGATACTTATATCCCTCTCCCGTTTACCTGTCTTTTGACATCGTTGGAAGGGTATTCAACCATATCAATGAACAGGGACGCATGTGACAGTACTAAGTCTAGAAAAACATTTCCTCAATCTCTGCTTACACTTGTGTGTAAGTGAAAACGTATTGGGGGTGCTACAGATTCCTAAACTATCCGAATTATAAATATATATGTCGTAAGGCTAGACATGTTCTACTAGAGAACGGTGGGTGTAAACACTTGTTGATCCACCCCTAAGCTAATGTTGTGGCTAAGGGGAAGTGGCAAAGGTACCCAAATCAAGGACACCATCTCCTTAAAATAAAGCTTTGTAAATAGTGTGAAAGTTTTATAAAAACGATTTTTACGAGTTCTTAGGTACTGTCGTGGGGAAATGAGTAAACGTAAATACACTCTAAACTCTATGTATAACATGCAACTTGTACAATATTATCTTGCCCTAAATTAGCTTGAGTGAAATGATCAAGGACAAACCAAAATTATCTAAGATTTAACACCCTAGATTAACACACTTTCAAATTATCGCCACATGTTCACGTATAAGAGCGGGTTTCTTAACAGATAAATCAAATTTTTTTTTTTATTTTATTTCTCTTTTCTCATGCAATCATAGCATGATATTCACCCAATTCAGGGAAAATTGTTAAAATGGTACCCAACCTATTAACTTTTAGTGATTTGGTACCCAGCCTAACATACTTTCTAAATTGGTACCCAACCTATACATTTCGCTCTAATTTGATACCCAGCCTAACACTTTTTCTAATTTGGTACCCAACCTAACATTTTTTTTCTAATTTGGTACCCAACCTATGCGTTAAAAACCGATGATCAAAGACAGATTGAGTCCCTTAATTGGACTGTAAACGTATAGGTTGGGTACCAAATTAGAGCGAAACGTATAGGTTGGGTACCAAATTAGAAAAAATGTTAGGTATGGTACCAAATTAGAGCAAAATGTATAGGCTGGGTACCAAATTAGAAAGTGTGTTAGGTTGGGTACCAATTCACTAAAAGCTGATAGGTTAAGTACTATTTTAGCAATTTTCCCCACAATTCATGAATGCAACACGCAAAATATTTACAAGATTAACAAAAAGCGGAGTTATAGATTAGATAGACCTTTTGTGCGGTAATGAAGCGGAGTGAATGGATGAATTTCGAGAAAATCAACTTCGATCCAAATCTGTAGCAGGTTGACCGGTTAGATCTGCAAGGCCTCAATTCTGATGAATTCTTCGAAAAATCCTTGCGGATGTGATAAAAGAAATACTTAAAATATTTTTGTATTTTTTTCGGTTTTGTATTTTTTTGGATTTTTTACGTATATATATAAAAAAAACAAATGGGGTTTTTAAATAACTAAGAAAAATACATATATACACAAATTTTGAAAAATTCTCCCCATTTTTGTGAGTGACCAACGAAGATGTATCCACTTCCCCCAACTAAAACTGACAGTGTCCTCACTGTTGGGAGAAGTAAACCACATCGGAGTTGGTCAACCCAAAGAGACTCCATGTGGACTAAATGCTAGACAATATATATACAAAAATAAAATGCGGTTATTTACAGATGGAACTGATGGTGGAATGGTGGTGGAATTAGATGGAAGGGGGAGGACCTTCGTCCTCTTCTACCTCGTCACTCTTCATGACTAATGTCCGATCCTCCTTGGGTCAAGATCCTCCTTAGGGTTTTCCTGGGGATCCTCCTCGTTAATATCGTCCATGTTGAGTTTTATACTTGAAAGAGGTGGGTCTAGGAAAAGAAACTTCCCCGTCTTTCTTGATATGTTGAAGAAGTTTGATGTGCATAGTGCGACGGTACTCTTTGAGCGCTTCCGGGATGATATGTCATGAAAACATTGAATCCCTCACATAAAATATGGAATCCCGAAAGTCAGGTATCTGTTTCCACAATGTATCATCACATCTCTCTCCTTCAAGAATGGCGCTCCCATTATGACTTTGTTAAGTCGGTGTTGAGATTGTTCAAGTGGTATATCATAGACAACGAAGTCTAAGATATATATAAAGTCACCAATTCGACAACTCAACTCATTGGCTATTCCTTGAGCCTTCCCAGACTTTTGACCGTTGGCCATCATTATCCTTTTGTTGTAGGGATATATCTTAGTGAGGTCAAGTCCATAGAAGATCTTAATGGGCATTACATTTGCAAATTCCCCTGTATCTATCAAGACTCTGTCCATGGGGCAGTCGCCTATGGCCATGGTTACCATTGGGTAATCAATTCCTCATGTTGATCCATTGCGTGGCAGCTTGAGAAACCTTCCCATATAATTTGGCAGGTGGAGTGGTAATCCATGAGGGTTTACACCTCGCGATACATCAGAATGACTGTACTCTTTGCAACACTTCTCCAATCATAGTACTTTTGATGAGTTCTTCCTCTATCACTCTCCTTACGAATGGAAACAATTCATCCATATCGTTGGTTTTGACTACATGATCCACTGGAAAGCATGATGGTGCCTCTAGTACAAGATCTCCAAAACAAGCCTCTCTATATTCCTCAATTTCTATGAGTGTTGGTTTGTCGAAATTTGCATTACCAATCAAACTTGACATCTGACATCTCGTCTCGTACGAGCTTTGCCACATAAGTTCAGAGTTGCGCATCCTCTTCGTCTATGAAGAGAGCTCTTCTTACATGATTGTTTTCCTTGACAACTCTTCTATCCCTAGCGTTCTAAGATTTTTGCGGGTTTCTTTTGGGTTAATTCTTTGAGCTTCTCCCCTTCTTTCTTAGGTGTTTCTAGTACCTTATCTATAGTTTTCTTATTCCTTCTCCAATAAGCCTTTTTCTTCTTTGTAAGCTTATCATTTGCCTTTTTTATGAGTGCCTCTTCAGACTCATCTACCTCTATGACAACTACATTTGCATGGTTAGTGTGACTCCTCCTTAGTTTCTTGGATCTCAAGCTCATTTTCAAGATCATAGTATTTTCTCCACCACTTATTGTAAATGTATCCTTCTGATAATCAAGGTTAGCTTTAGATGTTTGTAAGAACGGTCGACCCAGTATGACTATCAACTGATCATTCTTTCCTCCAATAATTTGCCAATCTATGATGACAAATTCTAGAGTATATAAGAAATCTCCCACTCTACATACAACTTTAACGATGCCTAGACAGGTTTTGTCCTTAGAGAAGTTAGCCATTATCAAGTTTGCTCGGAATAGTTCGATGCTTTTCAACTTAAGCATTTCATACATCTTCTTTGGTAGACAGTTTAGACTAGATCCTGAATCTAGTAATACTCTCTCAAGTTGGTATACACAAATGATAATTGTCAAGTTTGGTAGACCAGGGTCTCTTTCCTTGTTTGTCAGGCTCATACCCACAAATCTTTTTAGATAATCTGGTTCTTCGTAGGGTATGCATTTACCAATATAAGATGGTATATGATCCACTTTTCTTGGTGCATCAGATGCTTTAACGAGCTCCCCACCTCCAAGACTTTGGGAAAGTTGGGTGGTCGGCACTCTTCCCAAAAATTCGGCTAAATTATTCTGAACCTGTTCCACTTTCTTGACATTTTTAGTTTGACTACCGCCTTCTGTCTGCTCTTATATGATTAACCTAATGTGACTTTCCTCGACTGTTGGTTATGTTGCTGTCTCAACCTCGGGTATTTCCTGGATAAGTTCTGCCTCATCTTTAATAAGCTCTTGGGTGGAAATCACCATTGCTTCTTGAGCAACACCTTCTTGGAAATGTGTTTCCTGAATTGAAATGGTTGTAGCCTCAACCTTTAGCGTATTGAGATAACCATGGTATTCCTGCGGGTCGTAGGACCTCCACATTTCCATGGCTAGATACTTGTCACATGATTCTTTGGAAACTAAGCATGCTATCAAAGATTCATCCTCTTTCTCTTCTTTGGTAAGCAAATCTTTGAGCTCGTCAACTGGTTCTTCATCCTTGGTGTCTACAACCAACCATGGGTAGCGTGAGGTTGCACTCTCACCACAATGACTTCTTCCGTTAACACTTCATCTTATTCCTCCTCCTCATCCTTTTCATACCATGTGCGATGTTGTATTCTTATTACACTTATTGGTATTTGGAGGCACTCGTATTCCTCTTTTTATTTCTCTGTTCATGGTTGTACTCTTATTCCACGAATTTCTCTGGTTGGCTAAACATCCGGTGGAGCTTGCCCCATTGGGTTGGGTGCTGGTTGAGTAGGCAATCTTCCCACTTGATTCTTTTCGATTTGAAGCTTGGAGATTGAGTCGGTTATGAGCTTAGCCATACGTTCCTCTAGACTTTTCAGGTCCTCCATTGTCACCCAACTGTTATTCGGGCCAGGGTCTTTTGAGCTGGTTCAAACTGGGATGGAGGTTGATAGTTGTTTTGTTGGTGAGCATTCTGATCATTGTTAGCCTTCATGTAACGAAGGTTAGGATGATGGTTCCATCCGATGTTGTTGTATCCTTGGCGGTTAGAGTTGTTCCATTGATTTTGGTTTGAGCATTGAAAATTGTTTCCTTGGGATCCCTCGCCATAAAGAACTTTCTCGACTGGAAGGTCAAGTAAGTCTTGTGGGATTAGATTCCAATACTCTGGTGGGATTGGCAAGTTAAGATAGAATAAAACCTTTTCTTGTGGTAGGTCTCTCGAGTCCCTGTTTACCTGACTTAGCTCCCACCCTCTAGCTTGTTTTGCTAGCTTATCGAAGAAGTCGAATGAGCATTGAATAGAATAAGTGTTGAAGGCTCCTCCGGTGTGCGAGTCGATTATCTCCTCATATATGGTGTGAGTGAAAAGTAGAAGAACTTGAAGAGCATGTCGGCTCCGTAACCATGATGGGGACAAATGCGTTCGAGCTCCTTAAATCTCTCCCACACATTGTAGAAAATCTCTTAGGACTTTAGCTTGATGTTCTGAATCTGTTGTTGGATTCCCCTGGTTTAGCTAGGAAATTTTTTCACAGGAGCTGCTACGTCAATTCCTGCCAACCATGGATAGAATGAGATGGGAGACTGTTGAACCAGTCCTTGGCTCAGTCGGCCAGTGAGAAGTTGAATAACTTAAGATGCATGATGTCAATGCTGACATCTCGCATGACTTTCAGATCACATATGGATTCGAATTCCACTATGTGATTGTAAGTATTTTTCGACTCCATTCCTTGGAAAACGGAATGCAAGAAAGCATCTGAGCTTGGACAACAATGTATCTCCTGTTGGCTGGGAAGACGATACAGGTGGGCCTGTTTGGACGAATTGGATCAAGGAAGTGTTGAATGGTCCTATCTAGCCCCCTTTGAGGTGGTGGTGGTTGTACTGGAAGTTGGTTTGGTTCATTGAAATGGATGTTCCCTTCGGGATGTGGGGCGTTGATATTTTCAGGGGCGCCTGGTATTTCCTCCTCGAGATCGTGGATATGATGAGACATGGTGGCTGATGAGTTAGTGTTTGTGGTATATAGATTCAATGGATGAGTATTTGCGAAGGTTGGTAGCTGACGGCGTTACCTAACTAAGCGGGTAAAGTACCTAGAAGTATCTATTATGACTTAATAAGAATTAAGTCAGGGATTGGGAGTGTTATTGGTCGAATTAACCAATTACACACATACTTGACCGGTCAGCATTACCGGTCAGGTTCGAGAGATCTAAAATGTTCAGATCAGATTAAATCTAATCCAAACAAGGGCTTTTGCCTTATACTAATTTATAACTACTATATGAAAAGAAAATATTATAGGATAATTTACTGGAAATGTCGATCTAACAATTAAAAATATATAAAACTATCAATTATAACAACCGTGGTTCCCCGGGTGCGGCACCAAAATGACTGTTTGCCCTTTCGGTACGTAGTTTTTCCATACGTACTAAAAGGCCTCACAGGAGCACGAGGATAGCAGTGGCATTTTCTTTGGGAAGCACACCAATGTTATCGTCCGTGGAGCCGTTTGGTTGTTATCCTAGATAGTTTTACGGGTTTACTAATTAGGCATTAATTAATTAGTAGCGAGGAGAGCGTTAGTGGTTGTTTTGTCAATCCAACGGCTCGTTACTCGAGGGTTTTAAACAACTAAAATCAGATCATTAAAGATTGTTTAAGGGCTTTTCAGATTATTAACAAGTTACGTTCTTTAACATTAATTAATCAAATAACTAGCTTATACGACGTTACCGATTTCCTTTAACTAGTTTTGCATGCGAGAGATAATATTAATGATTTAAAACAGGCAACCATACGTAAACATGCAGTAAAATCAATGAAATACTCAAAAACAACGTAAAAAGCAAGAACAAGAGATGATCTTATGATAAAAAGGAGAATCCGTATGTGCACAAACTCTCAATTTTAATGTATTTTTCTTTCCCCTCTTTCTCTGGAACGTATTTGTGATATAAAACTGATTGAAAAGTGAATGAATTGTAGTGTGATACTGATTTTCGGAATTAGCGGTGATATATCAACCCATAACAAATTATATCTTGTTCAAAATTTAAAATATAACAACATCTAACCGGTCAACCTGACCGGTCAAGTCAGCTTCTAAAATCTTATTTTGTTGTTATCTTGACTTGAGTCTATTTTATAAGTTCTTGTGGTTGAATTTGAGGTCATTTGGCTTCTGAAATCTTCTCTTTTAGTCATTTCTTTGGTCTTCTTGCGTCCTTGTTTTGTTTTTGTGATAATTCCATGTTTTTTTCTAAAAAAATGCAAACAAGTGCAAATAAACCGGAAAAATACCGAAAAACACAAAACATGGCTTAAAAATAGCCTAAATGTTAACAAAAATACGTTAATTCATATCATATTAACAAATAAAAATGACCATTTCGTGGTCTAATCAGCGGTCTAGAAAGAAAGGGTGGTTGTAGAATTATCGAGCGTTAAAGCAATGTCAAATGCTGAAGCTTCATAAAAGATACTATCCTTATTATAAAAATTGATTGGTATGTGAGATAAACAGATCCAAACGGTTGTTACAGATGGCCCAAAGCCTGGGTAGAACTCATAGGTCCATTTGAATACACGCATATGGCAATGTTGTATAATCAAATTTTTCCAAGCCATAATTTAAGGAAATACTCTTCGTGATAAAATATAATTAGCAGATGTTTATAATCAATAGAGCCCATTGTGTAACAAGCTTTCAATCCTAGGATCTAAGAATTTTTTGACTACATGGATACATGACTTCCCATGAGAAAATTTCCTATTAATGTATATTTAAAAGGCTCGGAAAGAGTTTTGTAGTGTTGAATCTCTTTGACTAAAGAAATTAACCATCTATTTTTTTTTTTACCACATAAGCGAAAGATTTGCTTGGTGGAGCTTCTATTGGTATTAGTTGATGGTTTTCCTGCTGAGTTTCAGTGGGCTCGGGTGAAGAAGGAGATGACCCGGCCATAGATTGTACTTTCTCAATGCCTAAATAAGTATCCACTATTTCATATTTATCTATTATAAAAATTAACAATAATAATTATTTAATTTAAATTATAGCTATATTTGTAACTTTCAAATGCAATTAATAACAGATCTTAATATTTTCCAAAATCCAAGAAGGACACTTAAAAATGTACAGAGTGAGTATTTAGTGAATAGGCTATTTTAATCGCCTGAAATCTCCTTATGTTATCTCTCTCTACGGTTTATCGATTACTTTTTCTATTTGTATCGATATTTAATCTCTTATGTTTATATTACGGTAGCAGGTGAACTGATATGAGTAAGTTATGACTAATATTTTTGGGATGTAATCTAGCTAGCAACGGTACCGTTGATTTTTAATCGGTCATCGTTGTATCTGAATCGTCTAATTAGGTTATGACTTTTTGTTATTTTGAACATGTAATCTTGCTAGTATCCGTACCGTTGTGTTATATGAATATATGTTTTTAAAATCAAGCTTCGTATGAAAATGACCGATACAAATCTCGATAAAAGCTCGATTCAAATCTCTATACAAGCTCGATTCAAAGCTTAAAAAAAGATTTATAATCTCGTATTTCCGCTTTTTAACCCGCTAAAAGTTTATGTTTTTTTTTATACTTTTAGTATATCTCTTATAAAAACGTTTTAACTAAGATTATATTTTTTAAAACACTAATATGAATACGGTTAAATTTTGTGGATCAGTTTCTATTAAGCCGAATTCAATCAAGATTAACCTCTTATTTCTCTTATGGAAATGTTTTATTTATATCTAGTAATGTTTAATTAATATATTTTTTATTTAATCAATAAAACGAATTATATTTATTAAATAAAAGATATTTTTTATTAATAATAATCACACTATTGTGACGGAATTGACATGGACTTTCCATACTGATATAAATTTAATATATATGAAAATGATTATAAAAATAAATTATATCTTATACAAAATAAATTTGCGATGGAGTAGGAACAAAAATTTGTGGGTAATTATTTACTTTTATATATTTATATTATTGTTTATTTTATATAATTGATTTTTTGCGAAACCTTTCAATGGAATTCTGTAGCAAACATACCTGACGGTAATTTTTGGCGTTTGTTTGGATCAAGCTTGACACTGAAAATCAGTTGCTAAAATGTCACTAAATAGCGACGGAAGAAAATTTCCGTAGCTAGCGACAAACACTTTAATAGAAATGGTAATTTCCGTCGTAAAGAGCTAAACTGCAAAGAATTTAATGTTTTAGGAACGGATATTTCGGTCGCTTTATTGCTTTTGTGTTGTAGTGGCTAGGGGTAGGCAAAAAATTCGTAAATCCAACCCGACTCAAACCGCACGGATTGGGGCGGGTTAAGTGTTCAAACAAAATCAATCCGTTCCGTCCCAATTCGTTATATATTACGCGGGTTGGGTAAGAGTTGAGGTTCTCAAACCGCGGTTTAATCCGCCCCAATCCGTTTAAACCCGTAATATATATATAATTATATATACATTGTCTGTATTTCAAAATAACAAACTTCAATTCTTGTTACATTTTAGTTTTTTTTACTTGTTTGTGAATGTTTTAAACTTATGTTAATTGGTTTAATTTATATTTTTGTTTTAAAAATTTAATTTATTTTAAAATTTAGGTTAATTATGTAAACTATTAAAAATAAATTAGGACCAAAAATGAAAATTTAAGAATCAAACCAAAGTCAACCTGAAATTTATGTCCTGGGTTGGATTGAGTTGAAGTTTTAATTATAACGGATTGGGTTGTGTTGATATTTAAATTTTTACCAACCCGTCCTAGAATTTATTTTACGGATTGACTTATGGTTGAGCTCAATCCAGTCCCTTATTGGATTATAAAGTACTAAGTTTCTTAAAAAAAAAAAAAACTAGTTACCATGTTGATAATTATTGACAATTGCCCATTTAATTATATAACTTATGTTGTGCATGGATGGATTTATCCTATCATTTGGTAGGGATCATGGCCGACAATGTAGTTGTAAATATACACCGTGTGCTACTTTTTGTTGTATTTTTTTGGTTTTCTTGGTGGTGGTGTTTTGCTTTGAAGTCATATATTTCATCCTTTTATTGGGGTGGAAGAATACAATATTTGTGCATATTTGTTTCTTACTTTTGGCTTTTGGCTTTGGTGGATTGTTACACTTGTACCCACCATAATGATGGCCGACAAGAACCCA
The DNA here is from genome assembly GCA_963920805.1 of Primula vulgaris. Taxonomy (NCBI): domain Eukaryota; kingdom Viridiplantae; phylum Streptophyta; class Magnoliopsida; order Ericales; family Primulaceae; genus Primula; species Primula vulgaris. The sequence goes on from OY987214.1 coordinate 19,145,335, forward strand.
TTTGTGGAAAGTGATTTCTTATAGTTTAATATTCTTAAATTGTGGTGTTATTATGATCAAGAATATTATTTACTTAAGAAAGAGTGGTAGTAAAGCAAATTTTTTGTGTTGCCTACAAAGCATGATGCTAGAGAGGTTTAATTGTTTTTAATTAAGATTTAGTGAAACTTTTAAACCTTACTGGTACTCCCTTATATTCTCACCGCCATGTGTAGGATGGTAGAAATCCGGTTCTAACCGGTCCCGCGGCGGATCGGATAAAAGTACAGAAATTTTCGGGTCGGGTCGGGTAGGTCGGGTTGGTTTTTTGTGCAACTTTTATTGTCCATTATGGATCAAATTGAGCTAATTACGTTCCTTTACTTAATTAATGACGTAATAAGAGCATATAATAAATATGAACGTTCCTTAATTATGTTTATTTCCCGTGATCTTCTATCTTTACTTAGAAATAATTAAATTGATTTTATTTTACCAAAAAAATTGAAGGAAAGTGAAAGATTAAAACAAGGAACCGTCAAACATTTATGAGTATTTAAGATTATTTATGATAGATATGGAAATAAATTTAATAGGAATGAATCAATTATATGAATGTTAAATAGAATATTGGGCGTAATTACTTAATTAGATAAATTTTAAGATTTTTAGCCAAAAAAAATCAAATTAAAAGAGCCAAAAGAATTCAAATTATATTAAGTTACAGTAAGCTAATCGATGACTCATTAATCCAAATTATTACTATTATAGAATGGTAATCATATCAATATTCAATGTAAATCGAAATCATTGTAGGCTCTTTCATTTTTTGCGTTTTTTCAGTTCATATAATTTTTTTTTAAAAGGGTCAAGAATGCGGGTCGGGTCCATTCGGGTTTTTGTGCAACTTTCCTTTGGGTCGGGTTAGATTTTTAAGAATCCAGCACAATTGCCATCCCTATCCATGTGCATACGACAAAATCGTTTTAATTAAATTATACCAGTGTCCATTTGAACTTACACCATCACACTATCGCACTAAACTAGTGCAGCTTTTGCAGTACAAATCTAAAATGTTATGATTTTAACTCTATTTTGATGTTAATGAACAATGTCACACTATATATTCATCCATATTAAACACTATTAGTCCATATTAAGATATTTTAATATTTAAAAATGATATTTTTAATCTACAATAATCCTTATTCACATATATTACAATATTTTGCACCATATACAAAGTTTTACAATAACAAAAGTATTTTTCACTTGTAAATGGCAATTTTATTAAATATTATTAATTAAGAAGTACTAAAACTTTACAAAATATTAGGATGTAAAAAATTATAAAATTAATATTAATGTTAAAATGTTAAAATTTGTTTCTTTTGAAAGGCAAGTGTGAGATATCATATAACACAACCGAACAAAAGAGGCTCACAGGCTGAGCAAACCAAATCACCTATTACCAAAAAGGCAGTAGAAAAACTAACTCTTCTACCACGAGAGTGAAAGTTATATCGAAGAAAAAAGAGCCAACTGGCCTATACACCTGCCGCTTATATACAACTAACAATAAAAAAAACATAGTTGTAGTTGGTGTAATAGCTACATAACAACCTTATGAAGATAATTTGAAACAAGTCTACCCCTAAAAAATGTATGACTCAAAAACAGTTAGTTACAACATAAGACTTTAGATAATGACCCAACTACATTTAACCCATCATATATATGAAGAACCCATCTGGATCCACCTATCCAAGATCAATGAAGGTTAAAGAAAACGGTCACAGCTAATATGTTCAGCCTGGGGGCGTGAGGCAAACACTTGCTAACTCAAAAGTTCAACAGGTTCATCGGATTCGACTATTCCCTCTAACGAAATCAAAGACGGAACTTTTCAAGTTAGAGTTCGTGAAGTAACTCCATCACACCGAGACCTCAAAACTTGTCAAAACGTGTCAAACCCCATTCCCATTGCTAACACAAGACAGATAAAAAAGTCTCAAAAGTATAAACCCAACATCAAAACCAACGCGAAGCCTAACTCCAAACTCGTAATGCTCGGAGAAGGGGTCACAGCAAATAGCTCAGCAAGTGATTACCGACCCAACAGTCAAAATGAGAAAACCCCTAATTGTACCCATTTAACCCCATTTTCGCCGCTCATAGAATAGTGAGTTTAACAATCGGATATATGACTCATGATCCTAGCATAACCCTTCGTCAAAGAGCAAATGCGTCAAACGTCAAGCTAAAGTTCCACAACCAAACTAATGCTAAATGACTTCAAAAAATAAGAACTTCATAAATTGACAAAAAATCTAAATGGATTCAAAATAAAGTTACCTAAATTGTTATCACGAAACGAGCCTATATTCACATCAAAACCCCAAATATCCAATGAGACAAAGAGAATTAGAGCCTTGACTCGTAATAATATTAATAGCGTTTGGATATTTTTTGTAACACTAAATTAGATAAATACCTCGGAAGAAGCAAAACCACTATAGTGAAACCCCCATATCCAATGTACCCCCTCCGCCAAAAGTTCCGGATCACCGACCCTATCAGCAAAGTCCAAATCAATGGAAAAGGTCAAATAAACACCGAAAGTCTTAAAGACAAAAGGTTTTATCCGAATTGTAACCCACCAAGTGATTAACAATTTGGAAAAATACATGATTCATAGGGGTTACCCATCAATGCGTAGGACTTTTCGGTGAGCTGTCAACCGAAAAAGGAGATCAAGATAAAAGGGGAGGGTGAGAATGGCAAGAGACGGAGGAGAGCGGAGAGCCTCTCCCCCACCTCGAGGCGGCGTTGATGTTAATAGGCTTCAAGAAAAAAAAGGTTTTTAGTTGCAGATCTAGGAGGAGGGAGGTGGATGTAGAGGGGCGGCTTCTAGGGTTGGGGTGTTTTAAGAAATGGGGGTTGGGCTCGTACTCTACCAATTGTGTAATTTTTACCGATTTATAACATGTATTAAAATTGTCGAAATAAAAATTTTCAAATCTAAATCATATAATTTAATATTTAAACTATATGATCAACTTTTGAAAATTTTCATTCCGTCAATTTCGATACAAATTATTGGCCGATCAAAATTACACGTAATTTTATAATAGATAATTAATTGACAACGGAGGAACTATAAAATATATATTTTACGAGGGTTGTTTGATGTATATGGGTAGGATATTTAATTATTGATAGTGTCAAATTTTACATTATTTGCAGCGTGTTTAGTGTTTTGTGATTGGAGACGATGTCAGAATCCTTATATGGTGATGTTTCCTAGGGGTGGGCACGGGGCGGATTGGGGCGGATTGGTCTCAATCCTAACCCGCCCCGTAAAATAAATGGCGGAACGGATTGAGGCGGATTAGTGAAATTCAAATCACAACCCAACCCAACCCAACCCATTATAATTAAAACTCCAACCCAACCCAACCCAACCCATTATCAAGCGGGGCGGATTGGGTGCGGGTTGTTTCTTGAATTTTCATTTTAGTCATTAATTTTTCATTATTTCGCATAATTTACCTAAATATTTTAAAAAAAAAATCTTTCAAATAGAAATATAAACTAAAAGCCAACCAAAATACGTTTAGAATGTTCGGAACAAGTAACAAAGCTAAAACAAAACAAAACAAAACAAAACAAATTGTTCTTCATCAACATAATCAAAATCAGAAAACTACATAACAATTGAAATCAAAATTAATAATCCACTGAGTATGACCATCAACCGGGATTATTTAGGCAGTGTCGATCAATTGTTTAAGGCTTGAGGGTAGTGACATCTTTGAACTGCAAAAATTTACAATGAAAAGTTGAATTGGTATGTGACAACATATTGAAATTCCATTAAGAGTTTACATCAATTTTATTACCTTTTGCATCTCGTTTTGTTGTCTCCTAAGAAAATGTGTTTGTACAACTCTCCACAGATAATATTTCTACATTTAATGACAAACAAATAGTTACTATATAAAATAAGAATTTTGAGAGACCAAATTTAAAGATAAAATTCGTTCTACCTTCTTCACATTGCTCGTAAAACGTGTATGATTCGATGGATGGTTCATCTTTTATATATGTTGTGATATGGTCGCCCTTGATCCAGTCTTGAAGACATAACAATGTCTCGACTGATTTTGGCGTCAATGAACTCCTTGAAGTATCAACGATTCTCCCTCCAGTGCTAAAGGCGCTCTCCGATGCCACGCTAGAAACCTGAATGGCTAATACATCTTTAGCCATAAGAGCAAGGACAGGGTACTTTGGGCCATGAAGCTTCCACCAATTCAGTATATCAAGTTCAATGTCCACATTAAAGTACTCTAATTTATCAGACAAATACATGTCCACTTCATGTTTGAAAACAAGATTGTCATCATTTACAGGAAGATTTTGAAGCAAAGACATAAGACTTTTTCTTTTTGGCCCTTTTGTTTCTGTTGAACCAGTGCTTGAAAGAGTACTTTGGGAGCTCAAGGATTGAGATGGACATCTTAATAAAAAAGAACTTGAGAAAATTTATATTTATATATATATATATATATATATATATATTATATATATATATATATATATATATATATGCGGATTGAAACGGGTTGGGGTGGATTAACCCGCGGTTTGGAAACCCCAACCCTAACCCAACCCATGAATTTTTTTACGGATTGGGGCGGGGCGGATTTAACTTTTTTTGACACCCAACCCGCCCCAATCCGCCCCAATCCGCACGGATTGGGTTACGGGACGGGTTTACGGATTTTTTGCCCACCACTAATGTTTCCTTGATTCGTTTTGCAAAACACTCCCATCTATTCTCAACTTATCATGTTAGGTACCGAAACATAAATCCATATTTAATAATCAGTTGGATTTGTTAATCTCATTATTTTCTTTACTTTAAATCTTTGATAGACGACCGTAGCTAGCATGATCTATTTATTTTAATTTTACCTCATTAGGGTGGTGTAGACACTTTATATGGTTGTATGTTCATGAGGTAAATTGCACAAAAAACTATACGGTGTTTATTGATAATATCGCCAATTATTTCGTCATATACACTGCAACTGGATAATCTAACTGAGGTCTGATTCTCGAATATATGAGCATAAGGGTCACCATATCACAATACTTAAAAGTGGTAATGCTCAATAGGTGAAAAACAATATTTCTTAAAGTACAAACAAAAATAATGTGTGCCCCATATATACCTGTCTTTTCCATTTTAATGGAGAAAAAGTAATAAATTAACTAAAAACAGTCAAACTCACTTTTTTGCAAAGGGTTTTTATCTGGTGTGTCATACTAATTAATAGTGCAGAAGACCTCCGTCATCTACAGTGATGGAGGTATGCTGGCGTTTGAACTTAAAATTCAAAACTACTGTTCAATGTAATTAGGTCGGTGGAAAAAATACAGGAGATATAACTAAATATATCTCAGCATAACATTAGCGACACACAAATATATGCAAATGATGTGATTGACAAAATCATATCTATCAAGAAAATATACGTTCTAGATCGTCTACTCCACCTATATAAGGAGCTCACAATTCATAGAGAGGTGGATCTTAACACATACAAACTCAGACTTATACACACTAAATACGGGTATTTCTAAACCCTATTTCATTAAATACTTCATTATTATTATTATATTAAACACCTAAAAGATTCACACCTTCTTACTACTTCGTAAGACGGAGGAGATTGAACGGTGGTTAAACCAGCAATTCTCCCTTGATGTTAATCATTTGTGCGCAGATTATGCAGCACTAGCGGGCTAGACCCTAAAAAGAATTCTCCTATTAACTCTTAGACAGAAAGTGGGACTCACGCACTAGACTTGATTTTTAATGTCTATCAGGGTCACTTTGTAAGTAGAAATTTTATAGGGGGTCAAGTGTTATGTCACTTTCTGACAGAATCATTGATTAGTATATAAAAACCTATTTAATTTCTAAAAATACGAATTGTCAAATTTTAATTATGATTTGTTATATTAATATAGTATCATGCAGTATCAAAATTGAAGTCAATGAGTTAAAATGGGTATTATCATGTAGTAGATTAATGTATTATCTGTACCAATCTTTAAAAATGTTTTGACATATTTATCTTTAAATAATTAAGTATCATAAAAAGTTACATACTATTCGTACTTAATTATCAAAATATATATAACATAAATCTTTTTTAAAATTTAGTACAGATGTTACATGATTCTAATACATATGCTACATGATACTACTTATTTTTACTTTACTTTTTAAGTTTGATGTTACGTGATACTATATTATATGTATTAAATGATAAATAAGATTTGATAATTTGAATTTTTGAAAATTAATTATATTCTAATGTACTGATCAATGATTCACCCTTCTCTTTTCAACCGAGGCCAAATTCTATAATTAACCTTTTCTTGAAAGAAAAATTATAAAACCAGAACAAAACCTCTCTCCATCAGTTATCACTCTTTCTGTCTCTAAGCATGGACCATACCGTGCCAGAGCTAGAACTAGACAACCTCAGAGTCATTAAAGTACTCGGTAGAGGAGCCACGGGAACAGTTCTTCTAGTTCATGACAAGTCCCGTGACACTCCCTTTGCCCTTAAAATCATCCCGAAATCCCAAGCTGACCGTCGTGCCCGCTGGGAGCTCTCTGTGTTAACCCGTCTATCTAACCCGACATGCTCCTACCCTTCCCTCTCTACCCTCCTCGGGTCCTTCGAGACTCGCCACCTCATCGGATGGGCCACCCCGTATTGTTCTGGAGGAGACCTCCATCACCTCAGGTTAAGAAACCCTGACCGCTCTTTCTCCGTAGGGGTCATTAGATTTTACTTGGCCGAGATACTCTGTGCGCTAGACCATCTACATTCCATGGGGATTGTTTACCGTGACCTCAAAACCGAGAACATACTTGTAGGTTCGTCTGGACACTTGACCCTCACTGACTTCGACCTCTCTCATGCTTGCCTTCAAGATGTTAGGGTTGTCGACACGTGTCAGAGTCAGACCCCTAAATGGAGGAGTAGCATCTGGTCACGGTCGCAGGTTTCCCCTGTGACTAGACCGAAATCCAGCTGTGGAGAAGGACAGATATGTAGATATTCCTTCGTGGGTACTGAGGAGTACGTGTCGCCTGAGATGGTCCTTGGTGGGGCCCATGGTTTTATGGTGGATTGGTGGGCTTTCGGGATTCTAGCTTACGAGATGTTGTACGGGAACACGCCATTCAAGGGAAAGAATAAGAAGGAAACATATTCCAACATCTTGATGCAACAACCTCCGTTTGTTGGGAAACAAACGGCGTTGACAGACTTGATTGGACGGTTATTGGAAAAGGACCAAAGTAAGAGGATAGGGTATGGTAAAGGTGCTAACGAGATTAAAGGGCATGAGTTTTTTTGTGGGGTGCGGTGGGACCTACTAACGGAAATTTCAAGGCCTCCGATTATACCTTCATCTGAAGAGAAGTTTAAAGAGGAGTTAATCGGAAATGGAGTTGATGTGAGGGAGTATTTCAGAGAAATAGTAGGAATGTCGGAATCATTGCCATCTTCCCTGGTTTCTGTTTCGGTTAATATGAGATTAAAAATGTAATAATTTCGTGAACTGGGTTTTAGGGCTGTCTTACAAATGTAACCTTTTGATGTTCTTAGATTTGTACATAAAAATAAATATATAGAATTCGCTCTATATATATATACGACATTTGGTAATTAATAAAGAGTTACTAATCAGGATTTGGAACTGTCGTTAGCTCTCTGCTTCAAGGCTAATCTAAGTTTTAGCACAACTTTAGGACAGATGATTATGAATTCGGAGAACTGTGACATTACGAGACAAGTATTCTCCCTTGTGGTTTCATTGACAAAATAATGTCTTAAATTTGGTTGAACTATTTGAATTGGTTTACAAGCTGTACTAGCTTTATTTTTACTTAAAAGTAACCATACTTTGAAAAGAACGATGAGAATGGTGATAATTTGTTGTAAATCTTTGTAATATAATATACCTATCGATGAAATGCCATTATCAAATTTGTAGTATATGTAATATTTTGCTTAGAGTGACAGAGAGACTCTTGATTGTATTCATTTCTTTAGTGTTATACCTATAATGTACACGAAAATCATATTGCTAAAAATATATTTAGTTAACTGATATTGAACTCTTATTATGTTAACAGTTAAAACGTAACACATTTGTTAAGTTGTGGTTAAATATAGGTTGAAATTATAATCTCAGTTATAACTGAAACTGACGGACAAATTACTTGGCGATCAAGTCAAAGATATTCTAGAAGGTCCACAAACGTGAGAACCAAGTCGAGAAAATTTCGAGTAATCTCAGAATATTAGATTGAAAAGAATGAAGATTTTTCCTTTTTGGATTAGAAGAATTGAAGAGGAAAAAAGAATTCTAATCAAAGAACGAAAGAGAGAGAAAAAAATAGTACTTTCTATTTGATTAAGATTAGGATTCTCTGTAAGGCTATAAATAAAGTCAATTAGACTCTAATATTTAGTGTCTCTACATCATAGATTATACAGCAAATATAGAGAGAGAGAGACCCACAAAATATTAGAGAGAAAATATTATTGTTTGAGAGAAATTCGTGACGGGATATCATTAGATATTGAGATGTGTTAGGTAGGAGCAATAGTTTGATAGGCAAATACTAGTGAGGGAGTCATTGAATATTGTAATACTTGAGTCTACTATTATAAGCTTGACAATATCAATAAATACTGGGTGAGTGTCTCAAATACGTAGATGTGGCGAGTACATCAAATTTCGTAATTAAACGTCGTGTGTTATTTACTATTCCGTCAGAACTCTTCAGTTATAACTGAAACAGAATCTCGGTTATAACTGAAACGCGTAACTGCATTCAAAACATTAGGCAAACGTATTTTTTTCAATTGGTATCAGAGCTTCACACCTAACTATACTTGGTGTGTATCATGTGTTCTGAATATATGAAGTTATTTAAGAATGGTGGATCGTTTAACAAAGCACCGTTGCTTGAAGGAAGTTCGAATTATGGCATGTGGAAGGTGATGATGAGAGCGTTCATCAAGTCACAAAATTAAAAGACATGGAAATCGATCTTAGGATGGGAACCACTTACGGTAACTAATGGTGATGGTGAAGAATGTCTTGCGCCTGAAGACACATGGTCTAACGAAGAAGAGACAGAATCTAATGCGAACGCAAAGGCTCTTCATGCTATATTTAGTGGTGTTCATCCTAATTTATTTAAGATGATCTCTATGTGTGAACTTGCTAAAGAAGATTTAGATATTTTAAAGACTACGTATCAAGGTACAACAAAAGTCAAAGTTTCAAGACTTCAACAACTCACCACAAAATTCGAAAATCTAAAGATGGAGGAGCACGAAACCATAGAGGAATTCTATTCTAATTTATGTGATATTACTACTGAATCTCATGCTCTTCGAGAAAAATTTTCCGAGTCCAAGTTGGTGAAGAAAACGTTAAGATCCTTACCTCAAAGATTCAAAATAAAGGTGACGGCCATTGAAAAATATAACAATATCGAAAATATGAAGATGGATGATCTTATGGGCAATCTTAGAACATACGAGATGAAATTTCCCACACCAAGAAGAAAAAATATTAGTATTATTTTTCAAGCTAATGAGGGTTCAGTTGCAACTGAAGATGAAATTAATGATGAAAGATTTATTGAGTTTGCTAAGAAACTTTACAAAAATGTACATAAAGAAAAACTAAATGAACATGAGTTGCAATCAGAAGAGAATTGGTCACCAAGGGATATGAAATTAAGAGAATCGCAACTTAATTGGATTCGTGGTAAAGAATGCAACGGATTTGGTCACGACGAGAATGAATGGGCCAACAATCTAAAAATTACAAGGCAGGTATGGCAGCTACCTCTAATGATTCTTAAAGTGATGATGTAGAATAAAACCCAAAATATCTCACAAATTTCATGGCCAAAAGTGCAAACAACTCGAAAATTACCTCAGTTGCAAACTCAGTTGTAACTGAATCTGAAACTGAGGAAAGTTATTATTACGAATCTGATAGTTGTGAAACTGATGAAACTATTACTATTCATAAACTAGAAGAGCAATATCTGAGGTTGTTTAAGAGGTTTACAGCTGAGTCTAAAAGGGTTAAACAATTGGAAGTTGAAAATTTGGGGTTAAAAAATGGAGTTAAAGAGAAAGATGTTCAAATTGAAGAGACTCAAAAGAGGATAAAACTTCTCAACAATGGGACTGAAAATTTAGAAAAAGTGCTTTCATATCAAAGGTATGCAAAGGACAATACTTGATTGAGATATTCTGGAGCTAATGGAAGTGGAAATACCGTGTTCATGATGGCCACAACAAGCAACGCAACCTTGCAATCCACTGTAAGTACTAGGAGGTGTTCAGTTGTAACTGAAAGTGCAACTAAGAACAAATTGTTCTTAGTTTTAACTGAAGCTGCAACTGAAAATTATTTGAAGTGATGTCATTTTTGTAATAAACATGGTCACTTACAAAGAAATTGTTTAAAAGGTTTTCTGAAAAAAAAAAGGTTTTAATCAAGTTCGTAAACCAGTTTTTAAGCAGGTTTGGGTTGTCAAAAACAACAATGATATAATTAGATGCAATAAAGCTACAATTAGTTCCTTTAAAGCTATTACACTTGATTTGTGTTGGTTTGATAGTAGTTGTTCTAAGCATGTTGCAAGTATTGTTAGCTTGTGTAACACTAATTTATTTGGTAGTGGTGACAATAGTATAATTGTAGGCCAATATATCGCTAAGTATGCAGGTAAAGAAGAGAAGCAACATGAACGAGTCAAAACACTAGTTGCAACTGAGAGTGATAAGCTAGCAACTAATGAAAAAGTTGAGAACATTGACTCAGTTCCAATGTCAGTTACAACTGAACCTACAAACGAAAAAAATCTAAGTGTGGAAAAATTGGTACATTGAAAAAGATCTCAAAAGGGTCATCATCTGATCACTATCATTGAAAAAGTAAGTGAAGGTATGAAATCTCCAACCAAACATCTGAATCTTGTCATTTTTGCATATTATATCTCCCAATTAAAAGCTAAGAATGCTAAGAGTAAGCCTATTTGTTTAAATCTATATAAATCTTTCGTAGAAAGCTTACTATACCTTAGAGTTAGTAGACCTGATTTGTGGATTCAATATATGAATAAAGGGATTTGATTGTGCTGAAAGTGGTTGTACTCAACTTTTATGGATGAGATAGAAACTCGAGGATTATAATGTTAAACAAGACGTTTTTACTTTATATTGATATAATAAAAATGCAATTGATTTAGATAATAATTCAGTTCAATACTCTAGAACAAAGCATATAGACTTAAGATATCATTTTATTAGAAAATTTTTTGAAGAAAAATGTCTAGTTGTTGCAACTGAGAAACAACTGGCAGATATATTTACAAAATCATTGGATATTAAAAAGTTTGAATCCCTAAGAAGTTATCTTGGGGTGTGCTATTATGAATCTATCTGAGTAAAGAAATTGTTGTTTATTATGAGAATAATCAATTACAAACACTTGAATAAATCTGCATGAGCTGCATATAATTTTTCTGAAAAATAGTGAAGTTTTGCTTAATAAAAATGGGAATTGACACTCATAATCTGTTTAATAATTCTGCTGAATATGCTGTAAAATGATGAATCTGGACTAGTGTCTCTCACTGCTTGTATATAGATGTTTTTTTATCCTTTTTTCCCCATTGCTTGGATAGTTTAGAACTGAACACGCAGCTGGATGGCAGCAAAACGAGTTAAAGCTCAGTTAAAACTGGGACTGGTACTATGATCTGACTGATAATAAAAAGATTTCATGGATTAATGTCTAATTAATTAATGATGATGTGTTTTATAAAGTGTCAAATTTCTTAATAAAAAGGTAATATTGATCAATTTTTTTTGGAAGAAGTAATTGTGTGTTTTTGGTTCCAATACAGTTTCAAGTGTCAGTTGTGACTGAGATGCAACTCAAGTGAACATGAAATTTAGTTTTACTTGATAAATTGGTTATTTAATTAAAACTAAAAAAGCCATTGTTTTCTTGTGCAAAATATTTTGGACAATAGAGTGGAATATCAATAATTTTTATTGTGCTAAAAACTTAAGTTTTGGGGTTATAAAGTGATTAATTGGATTAATAGTTAAAACTGATTTTTGTTCTTAAACTTGAAAATTCATCATTCTTTAAACTTATATGCTCTTAAAATTTGTTTTTCTCATTTAAAAAAAGAATTACAGCTGATTAAGCCCTCATGGATGTATGAAGATTTGTTTTGATAAAATTCTTGTGAGTTATCTGAGTATATTGGTGAGTGATAATATGGTTTTTGGCTGTTTGATGAGAGTGATTATGGGTATATTGGTTCTAGGTTGAGTGATTATGATGAGTGTGGTGCATTCTAACCAGTATCAATATAGTGACAAAAATGAGGAGTAGATTGATGAGTTGTGAGAGAGCAATGAGCTTGACTTTGAGGATAATTGTTTATAATTATGTTTTTAAGAATATCTGCTCTGATTGATTACTTGTTTTGATAATAATTTAAATGTTTATCTTTCTAATCTTATATGCTTAAAAGTGTGAAAGTATTTTTTATATTTCTGAGATGTGACTTGCAGGGGGAGATTTGATAAGTTTTGTGCTTAAATAATTGATTTTGAGGTTTAACTGTGTTGATAAACTTATGAGTGAGTTTGTTTCTTAAAAGTTTTACAACTCAATGTTTTTGCCAAAATAATGACAAAGGGGGAGATATTGAGTTAACTCAATGTTTTTGCCTAATATACTGTACCATATTTATTTGTCATCATATTGCTAAATATATATTGAGTTAACTGATATTGAACTCTTATTATGTTAACAGTTGATGCGTAACACGTTTATAAAATTGTAGTTAAATATAGGTTGAAGTTATAATCTCAGTTATAACTGAAACTGGCGGACAAATTACTTGGCGATCAAGTCAAAGATATTCTAGAAGGTCCACAAACATGAGCAGGAAGTCGAGAAAATTTCGGGAATCTCAGAATATTAGATTGAAAAGAATGAAGAGATTTTCTTGTTGGATTAGAAGAATTGAAGATGAAAGAAGAATTCTAGTCAAAGAAGGAAAGAGAGAAAAAGGAAATATTTCCTATTTGATTAAGATTATGATTTTTTGTAAGACTATAAATAAAGGCAATTAGACTCTAATATTTGGTGTTTCTACATCATACATTATACACCAAATATAGAGAGAGACCCACAAAATATTAGAGAGAAAATATTATTGTTTGAGAGAAATTCGTGACGGGATATCATTAGATATTGAGAGGTGTTAGGTAGAAGTAATAGTTTGATAGACAAATACTTGTGAGAGGGTAATTGCGTATTGTAAGACTTGAGTCTACTATTTTAAATTTGACAATATAAATAAATATTGGGTGAGTGTCTCGAATACGTATATGTGGTGAGCACATCGAAATTCGTAATTAAACGTCGTGTGTTATTTACTATTCTGTCAGAATTCTTTAGTTATAACTGAAATAAAATCTCGATTATAAATGAAACGCGTAACAACATTCGGGCAAACGTATTTTTTTCACCTACATATGAAGATGACTTGAGCCATTAGTTATGAAGTGATAACGTACACGAAAATCATTCTAATTCATACGTTAGTATTATATTTATAGTATAGTCATCTGAATTATAGGTACTTTTTCCAGGACGGTCAGCATTTGCTTTTCTACGTATAATATATGTCCAACTTAGACACCTTTCCTTTCTATATATTCTTGCAACTAAAATTCAGTGGGGGGCCGTTCAAGTCATTTTGGTTACGTTCACGTGTGTGACATTTTGATTATATATGTGCAGTTCTGCACATGGGGTTAAAATTAATTATCTCAATTTAATATTATCAGATTTTGATCAGATTATCGATTTTTTCATATGTATTTATAATTTTATTTTATTTAATCAACGTCTATTTTATTTCTAAAATGTTTGTTTTATAAAATCTGTCAAATTTGACATTTTATATATATATTTTTATGTATAATTGTTTGTTTGACAATTTATAAAATAGTAATATTAATAAATACCAAAAAAATATAAAAAAATATCTGATTTCGCTGTTTTTTTTAACAAACATTTTAAAAATATAATAGAATATTGATCTTAAAAAATAAAAAATAAAAAATAACGAATATAAATAAAAAAACCGGTAAGATGACTATACTAAATTGAGTAAATTTAAACTCTAATGGCTACCAAATTACTATGTTTTTAGATCCCATTCATAATTAGTCAAAATGGTCCCCAAGCGTCTACATGTGTTCACTTCTGCAAAATAGTAGATGAATTCCTAGTTATTCTTTTACAGTACAACTTAAAGGTGTACCTTTCGAAACCAAAAAGAATTAAAATAAAATAAGAGATGTGTCATGCATTGATTACGAGACAAAATGTTCTTAAATTGCGGGAATAATCTTAACCTATAGCTGCCTAACTTTTCGCTTTATTAAAGCGTGTTCCCCTTAAAAATTTACTGTATACGACCGGGGAAATTTTAAATACTAGTATATTATCATTTTTAATAAAAGAAAAAAACAAGTAGGTATCCAATATTTTTTAAATTAAGAGATAAAATTGCAGTTTGCACCAAGTACATTCTGCTGGAAATCATCATCTCAGTTACAGGCCACTGGAAAAAGATCACCACCATCATATTATTTTCCTTTTTTACTTTATATCTTGAATGGACTGATACAACATCATCTTCTGTAAGAAAATTAGTACTATATATGCATGTAATTCCAGTTTAACTTTATGAGCTTTGTTCAAAAAATACAACGGTTATTACATTAGAAAAACTTTAGGAAAATAATTATTTAGTATAATTTTTTTATTATTATTTGTTTTTAACTTTGATGCTCGATGCACCTGATGCTACGTTGATAATGGAGGTTAAATTTTAGTACAACTCCACTCAAGGTGGAATAAATAACTTGTACTCAAGTAATTTAACCTAGCAATGAATTAACATTTAATACACCTTAAAGTGGACGCGGCCAATGCTATGTTTGCCCTCGGAGAGCTTTATATTTGAGATAAGCACGAATAGGACTGATAGATAACAATCAGGAAAAAAAATATACTAGATGAAAAGAGAAAAAAAATCTTTATTAATCACATATTAAGGAGGGAACGCAACGCCAGCTTCTCGGACATAAGGCATATTAGTTGGATAGAGGAAGAACGTCAACTATTAAGGGAGCTCTACCCTCACTACAAGTACTTCGAGGGGGAAGGACGTTCTGGTAGACCCCCTCCCAAGGGGGAGAAGCAGCAGCAAATGCTATGGAGCAACAAAGTCGGCAGAACAGTATGAAAATATATGACGAGATCACCAAAACATCAGTTCACTTTTGGCCATAATAACCCTATAGATATATTGTGATATGATTCGATTTGATTAATTATATTGTATTACTCAAAAATTTACCGTATTTTCCCATCTATATAAATGATGCATTTATAAGGAAAAAGATCATCAACTCGAATACATTACACTCATATTCTTAACCCTACTCATTGAAGACGTATTTATAATACATATACATTAGATAGGTAAACCTACCGGTCACTCTGACCTAGAGGTGTTATGTGTGCAGACACGGGGAAGCAGAGGAAGAAGCGGAGGAACACCTATAACAGAATTTTTGTATTGGTTTTCAGCAGCCAAAATCAAGCGCGCACTAGACTTAAACTTAAGTTTTCGGCTCTGTCAGTTGATATATACAAAATATTAAAAAAGAGATATGAATATGTGTTTGAACTAAATATATATACATGAATAGACAAATATGTTAGACTATCAAAATTACATAGGAACCAATACAAGAATATAGCTGATTTCATGTTGTTTGATACGATGACGGATTATGGGCTATTGTTCTTTCACAGACTAGTCTTTACTATCTATAGATTTCTCTCTATTGATGAGAATGGAGGATGAGAGTTGTTATAAGTTAGTTTTGGGCACCAAACCCTATATTGCTTATATAGTAATACTAATTAGAATTCCATAAATTTTAATTGGTTTACTATTTGCTAATACACATTACAAAACCCATACCGTAGATCACTTAATTAGCCCATGAAAGAATATTAGCACAAATAGAATTGTATTTATTAATTAGCACACATGTTAGGTTACCAAAAGTAACCTAACAATCTTCCACTTGAGCTACAATTAATTCCAAATGACAATTACATTTGATAACCGTAGTTGCGCGCAAACGCGAATTATTCTTAAAATATTTCCTCTAATCAATCTGGTCCATCTGCTATACCAACATGAGACTAAAGCGATATTCGTTACATTTATTGTAACTCGATCCATCAATAATCACCATATCAAATATATTCAACGACATAGATCAAGTATGGATGCGTAACTGGAAAATACATGCAATGTGATCTTAGTCATGCCTATTTTCAATTGGTCATTTATTCTTTAGTGATCTCAATCCTTAGTCTTTCAAACTTTATGTTAAAAAACAATTGAAAGATAACAGATTCAGAGAAATAAAGATAATAATACCATCGATAACCCAAGTACACCCCGAGAGCAATCTAGGATTATCTTAATTTCTAATACAAAAGTGGTGTTACCAAGATCTTTCATTTCAAAAATAATTAGTTAGAAATCTCTTATTTTCTTGCAATGAGCCTATATCGCTTAATTACCAATAGTATGTCATCGACATAAAGCACTAGCAAGATAAATTTACTCTTACTGAACTTGTGATATACAACAATCATCAACTGTACTGATCTCAAAACTATATGAGATAATAATTTGATGGAACTTGTGTAACCATTGATGGGAAGCTTTCTTGAGACCATAGATAAACATTTTAAGTTTACAAACCATAGATTTTGAATCACCTAATACAAAGTTTTCTGGTTGTGCCAGATATGTAGTTTCTTGAATGTCATAATTAAAAAAAGTTGTCTTAACATCCATCTCGAGTAACTCTAAAATAAAATGAGCTACAAGTGCCATTATCTTCTTAAAAGAATCATTCGATGATACTTGAGCAAAACCCTTGGTGACTATACGTGCTTTATATCTCTCAATGTTGCACTCAGAATCACTTTTGGTTTTAAATATCCATTTTCAACCAATGTGCTTCATACCTTTAGGCAAGTTGACAAGATCATAAACGTCATTGTCATTTATGGATTAATCTCATCATTCATGGAATCAATCCACATTTGAGGTGTATCGCCTAAGTGGCACTTTCTCTTGTGGTGTTGAGTTTGCTCTTCTAGAGCAACCTCTTAATTTTGATTAGGCGGTATTATATGTAAATCCTAATTTTTGTGTTCAAGTATTTCTTGAATAATGTCTAAATCATCATTGTCAATAACAACATATGCTAAAGGAATTATTTCCTTTTCAAAGATAATTCCTAACTTTATCTCTCCGTTCAAACACAGTATCCTCAAGAAATCTCTCGCATTTTCTATTTCAAAAAATGATTTAGTTGAGGAATCAAAAAACTTGAAACCCCTAGATATTTCAAAATAACCACAACGAGAATAGTTATCGATAAAAAGATAAAATACAGTTGGACATTCCAATTAACCGTAAGGAATGGACCATATATACAAGTATTTATCAACTGTAAGATGTCGAAACTCATGTTAACACTTAATTTTCTTATGTTTGTCTGTTTACCCTTGATACATTCGTCGCATACATCAAAGTTTGTGTAATCCCGCCATTCAAGAATTCCATCTAACACAAATCTCTTTATTCTCCTTTTGGAGATGCGTCCTAGGTGTTTGTGTCATATATTGACAAAATTCTCATTTTAAAAATTTGTGTTTTGTATCTCTTAATGTTGTTTGCAAGGTTTCATTGGATGAACCATGTATTTAACATATATAGTTTATCATCCAAATAACTAATCGCAACCAAATTAGAATTAAGAAAGAAACTAAAATTCGTATTCACAAATGAACAAGAATAATCATAATTATACAAAATAGAAATAGAAACCAAATTACATCTAAATGACGGTACAACATAAGTCTTTCTTAATTCAATAAATTCACCCGTCTCAAAAATAATCTAAAAATTCCAATCGCTTCAATAGGAACTGTTTTGCTGTCACCCACATAAATGAATCTTTCAAATTCACTTGGCAGGCGGCTCTAAATGCAATTTTGCATAGAAACACTAATGTGAGTAGTAGCACATGAATCTACTCACCAAATATTTTAGCCCAAAAGTCAAATTAAGTTCAAAACAAATAAAGGTGAAAAGTTCACCTTTCTTTACACGCCATACACTGTTTTGAAACATTCCTTATTCACATACCCAAATTTTGGCAAAATAAACACGGAAATTCCACCGTTCTTTATGGTTGTGATGTTCTCACCGCAATTTACTTATCCTTAGTCCTTTTCCGATTCCTTATAAAACGGTTTTCAATTTATGTAAGAAAACTTTTTACATATAGCTCATTTGGGATACCGCCCCTGAATGCATCTGGAACGTTGCCCTTTAAGATCATTAGATTTATGCCATTAGAACGTCTCCACTTCTCAAAGTTTGCATTTTCATCGACAAAACTTCTATCTATAAGAGAAGAAAGTTCGTCCTTACTTAATGCATAGTCTATATCCATGCAATCAAGACCAACAAAATGTTCTCTTTTCAGTTCTTAAAGTAATTGAGTTTATAAGTTTGTGCCGTTAAGCACGAGAATTGAGTTTATGTAGGAAGTAATATTAAAAGCAAATGATGTAACTATAAATTCAAAAATTAACAAATATTTAAACTCACTTAATAGGAATTTATGTCCGAGCATACATAATCAACTAAAATAAAATAGTTATGTTAGACACAAATTTTAATCAACTATAGTGGTGGTGAGCCCATTTAAACAAGATACCTAGCACAACATTAATATTTAGTATTTGGACAGAAATATCAACTTGTAAGTGATACTCTCAACGCATAAATCAAATATTGATAATAAATCCGGCAAACAATAACCTTCCTTTGGGCCGGTGTATTGTTCACAAGATAGCTTTATAATTATCACCATCATTCCCACATGTGAATTCGTTGTTCGGCCAATCAACACACATCTTTTAATCTCAAAATTAAATAAATCTACGCAAAACAGTTTAGTTTGGCAACGTTTTCCTTCAATTAATTTATTTCAAAATAAAAGACAAAGATAAATTAAGTTAGCGTCCAAAATCCAAGTCCAAATTTTAGTGTATAAATATCAAAATAATTTGAAGTTTGATATTTTATGTTCTTATTCTACAATTAAATATAAATATGAGAAAGATACAACCGAATGTAAAATTATTTGGAAAATTTATTTTACTGCAGTTAAATCAAGTCGAAAGACGATGTTAAATACCATAGTTTTTAGCAAATACTTATGCTCGGGAATAACTAGGGAACAGTTATAATATATGACTGGTTCATAACCCGTTTGCATAAAAATTTGTCAAATGGATAAAAAAAATTAAATTTTGATTAATATTTAAGTTTAGATTTGACCCCCCTAAGGTTCTATATTTTTATTTGGGTTTTTGGTGTGTTGTACAATTTGTTTTTAATTTATCAAATTCTAATTTATAAAAAATAGAAAAAATAAATTAGTTATTGAAAAACATTATTTAACCATCAATTTTCTAATCTAACGGTGGTTAAGGTGATTATCCCGTGAGCTGTCAAATAAGGTTATTGTTCCAAAGATGCACTCATTCTGCTCGGGATATATAATCTATGACCAAACGAAAAAACCTCTTATATAGTTGGTGTCACCAATAAAAGAAAGATACATTTTTATTCGGTTAACTTGATAATTCAAATAATACCAAAACTATATAACTCCAATCAAAGTTTCAAGGCTTAAGTTTGCAGCGTCACCTTCCAAAACTTTATAATTTACCAAAAACAAATAACAAATATAAACCGTACGATTCTGTTTGCCTTTGTTTAACTTGAATTATTTGACAATTTTGAAAAAAAAATATCACTGCTAAATACAATACAGGATAAACAATGAAGGAAACAAAATATCATGAAAATCCACAAGATAGATCCCCAAAAAATAAATTGCTCATAGCTGAATTATATAAATACTTATATATGAACTACGTGCCTTTCTAACATGGAGATATATCTCAGTAATGTATTAACCCAATCAGTAACATGACCATACATTGTACCAATCAGTAACAACAAAATAAACAAAGCCTTTCAAGCAACTTTAGTTTTCAATTATTAAATCTTTTCACCTCCATGCTGAGTTGTTAAATAATCTAAACAGTTTCAATAGTTTCATTAATCTTCACACATGCGTATAGTATAGATGGATGAAGAAAACTTAAACTGAGTTCATCCAAAAGCAAAATCTACACCGAACATCAATATATAATGAAAAATCACACAATAATTATATTTTGCATACAATCCGTCTTTATTAATTAGGCCACACGTTAGGTTACCAAAAATAACCTAACAATATGTGTATTTGGATGAAGTGTGTTTCTATGTAATAATCAATCAATGATTCTCCTTAAAATCAATTATATCTTTAAGTAGTTAAAGTATAGGGTCGAATTTTTCTTTGAGATAATTAAAGATTGTCATGAAAACAAAACTATTTAAGTATTTATCACCGTACAAAATTTAATTAAGAATTTATCAATTATTCTTAAAATTAATTAAGCATTTGTCTTACTCATTAAATATAAAAGGCCTATAATTGAAAAAAAAAACAGAATAACTAAAAAAATAACAAAAATAGAAAAAAAAATAGAAAATACCAAAAAAGCTGAAAGAAACCTTTAAAAAAATCGGGAACCCGAAAAACCCCGAAAAAATGGTAAAAAACAATAAAAATAAAAAATCACAAAAACAAAAATGAAAAAAAGTTCAAAAAAGTTGAGAATAAAATAATCACAAAAAAAATAAAAAATAAAACAGAAAATACCAAAAAAGCTGGAAAAAAAACCTTGAAAAAGGTAGGAACCTGAAAAACCCCCGAAAAAATGGTAAAAAAAACTCAAGGAAAATCCAAAAATAAAAAATCGCAAAAAAAATGAAAAAAAGTTAAAAAAATGTCAGAACCCGGAAAAACCCATAAAAAAGTAAAAATTACAAAAACACCAAGAAAGTCCAAAAAAAAAATCACAAAAAAAAAAAACGTTCAAAAAAGTCGGGAACCAAAAAAACACGACAAATTGTAAAAAAATTCAAAAAACCAAGAAAAATTCAAAAAACCAAGAAAAATTCAAAAAATCAAAAATCACAAAAAAAAATGAAACAAAGTTCAAAAAAGTCGTAAAGTCCAAAAAATATTAAAAACTTTAAAATAACTTGCAATTGTTTTCAAATGACTTAAAAATGATTCAGACTGTTTTTAAAATTACTCGAAATGTTAAAATGTCTCAGACTATTTTTAAAATTACTTAATATGACTCAGACTATTTCCAAATGACTTAACTCAGACTATTTTTAAAATGACTCAAAATGGTTAACACTGTTTTTAAAATGACTCAGAATATTTTTTAAAATAACTCAAAATAATTCAGACGGTTTTTAAAACGACTCAGACTGTTTTTCAAATAAGTTGAAATGACTAGAACTGTTATTAAAATGACTTAACATGACTCAGAATATTTTTAAAATGACTCTAACTATTTTTAAAGAGACTCAGTCTATTTTTAAAATGACTTAAAACGACTCAGACTTCTTTTAAAATAACTTAAAACGACTCAGACTATTTTTACAATCACTTAAAAGGACACATATTATTTTTAAAGTAACTTAACACGACTCAGAATGATTTTAAAACGACTCTTACAGTTTTTAAAATGACTTAAAATGACTCTGACTATTTTTAAAATGACTCACAAGTCGCTTTTAAAATGGCTTAAAAAGACTTAGACTATTTTTAAAATTTTAAAATCACTTAAAACGACTCAAACTGTTTTTAAAATGACTTAAAATTACTCAGACTATTTTTAAAACGATTAAGTCTGTTTTTAAATTGACATAAAACAACTCAGAATGTTTTTAAAATCACTTAAAACGACTCAGATTGTTTTTAAAATTGCTTAAAACAGCTCATAATGTTTTTAAAAGGACTCAGACTATTTTAAAAATGAATTAAAACGACTCAGATTGTTTTTAAAACTACTCAGACTGTTTTTTAAATTAACTTAAAATGACTCAGACTGTTTTTTAAAATGACTCTGACTATTTTTAAAATGACTTAAACGACTCAGACTGTTTTTAAAATGAATTAAAATGACCCAGACTAAAATCATTTAAAACGACTCAGACTTTTTTAAAATGACTTAAAACGATTTAGGTTGTTTTTAAAATTAACCAAACTATTTTTAAAATTACTCAGACTGTTTCTAAATTGACTTAAAACGACTTAAACTGATTTTAAAATGATTTAGACTGTTTTTAAAAAGAATTAAAACGACTCAGGGTGTTTTTAAAATTACTGAAAACGACTCAGACTTGGTTTAAAACGACTAGGACTATTTTTAAAACGACCCAGACTATTTTTAAAATGATTTAAAATGACTCAGACTGTTTTTAAAACGACTAAAAATGACTCAGACAATTTTTTAAATCATTTAAAACGACTCAAACTATTTTTAAATTGACTTAAAATGATTTAGGTTGTTTTTAAAATTACCCAAACTATTTTTTAAAATTACTCAGATTATTTTTAAAATTACTCAGATTGTTTTTAAAATGAATTAAAATGAGCCAAACTAATTTTTTTTTTTTGTGATTTTGGTTTTTTGTTAATTTTAGATTTTTTGGGATTTTCAAAATTTTAATCTTGTTTTTTCAGGGTGTTGCCTTTTTATAGCTTTTCTGGGTTTTTTTTCCAGATTTTTTTCTTTTTGATTTTTTGAAAATTTCCATTTTTTCCTATTTTTTTGATTTTTATTGGTTAGTTAGGGAAAATAGACCAATACTTAATTAGTTTTAGTTTCATAGATTAATACTTAATTAAGTTATAAATAAGATATAATTTTTTTTTTTGATTTTCTTTTACTGTGTTTGATATTCTAAAGAAAAAATAAAATTTGCTCAAACACTTGCTGGTAACTCAATAAAATGATGCTTGTGGATCGGGGTTTTATGTTAAGAAGGCCAAAATTTTGATCAAAATGGCTCTTTTGCAAGCTCATCGAAAAATATGAAGAAAAATATAAGATGTTACCTATGTTTAGAAGAAAGTATCTTTCTAGGCTACTCATTCAGGTTGGTCATGTTTTATTTCTTTGTTTAGGTTATGTTCTGATGTAGGGCTATAATTTTTTACCTTACCTTAACATACATACCGCCATCTCTTTTCAGTAATAAAACTTCATTTATATTTTATATGTTTATATATTTTACTTGGTGAACTTTCATCAAATATATCATACATCTTTAAATTAATAGCATCCACAATATAGTTGTGTTATATTTTTCTTTTTAAAGAGTGACGCATGTGTATATTAAATGCATGTTAACCTTAGGTCCTTAACAATCATATAAGTCTCACATTAGTGTATTTTTCTTAATAACGTTGTCTATTAATTTATAATAAAGAATTGTTTTCGGATAAATAATAATATTATTGTAAATAAAAAAGAAAGAGAGATGTGTTATTTTTGCTTTATTTTAGGATTTAATTTAGGAGTTGCTCAACTAAATTGACATGTTATATATCACTAAACAATGTTAACTTTGTTATTAAATATAACAATGAAATTCCTACCAACTGTTCTAGTTCCTGTTATGCAGTTAGATTGCAACTATAGTTGTAAGTACAGTTGCAACTATAGTTGTAACTACAGTTGCAACTTAATTATAATGATGGACTGCACAGAATATTAAACGTACATGAAAGTAAATTCACATGCACCTTTAACAACGAAGTTCACCCAATTCCTGTGCTACCTCTCTGGGGCACTCATCCAGATTAGTGATATTATAAAAGCGTACAATACATGATTTAATTCTTATGAAAAACTGTCAGACTCTCTCTAGGTTTTCTACATATCTCTATATTCCTCCTACTATATAACTATCACTTAAAATATCAATGACATCCCATCATTGTTTTTCGTTTTAAGTTCTCATGTGTATTCTCTTTATATTGAGTTCTTTATAGTTTACAACACACAACTTTTAAAAGCATAGGTAGTATCTATTTATAATAATAAAAATACAATTTTCTAAAATCTTTTTAAATCTTAAATCTTTAATCTTCGATATTCGTTATTTCAACATCTTCTTGATTGATTTAAAGTTTTCAGATTAATCGCGATCACCTTGCACTCCATGAAATACTGTATCTATTGACTGGACTCAATCTTCATTAGTCAACACGAGATAAAGCTTGCTTGATAATAGGAGCTATTGTTTTCTTTAAACGAAATACATAAAATAATTTTTTTGGAGATAATTTTTTTTTTCATATTAAATCAAATAACTGTTGGAAAAACCATGTTAAACATGGTATTTTCCGAATGGTCACATGACCATCTTTGAGTCAAAATTCCAAGCGACAGCCGTTGTCTTTTGACACCATACTCAAGACACTTGAGTAGATGGTATGGCAAGGTTCGTAACGGTATGTCGCATGACCTATTCGGAGAATGGGAGTGAATGAAAATTGGCATCAAACATTGAGGTTGAGAAAGAGAAAAATTCTTAATGCTGGAAAATGAGTTAAATGAGGATAACTCATTGTGATTTGTCCCACATTAGAAAATGAATAGTTATTTTTACAATATATATGGATATTAAGTTGTGTGTGCATATACACATGTGTGTATTAAGTGTGTACCACACACACGCGCTCTCGCTTGAGTCTCGGAACGCGGGCATGGGTTTGGGCTTTGGGACTTGGGACTCGGGTCTTGGGTCTCGGATCCAGTCCCAAGACTGAAAAATGAGTTTTGTATAAATAACAGGAGTGGTCCTGAAAGTTTCCAGCAAGTTGTAGCCGATGCAATAAATGAGGATTATTGCAAAGTTAATACTGCAGTTTTGAAATTCGAAAACTGATAGTATTAAGTGTGACTTAATGCTGAGTTAATTAGTTGAGTCTATATATAGGCAGCTCCCCCCACATCAGAAACACAACATTCTGAATTCGAACATAGCAGCATATATTATCTCTCCAGACATAATTACATTTTAGTCAGAGAGAGCCACCCACAGAACAGCTCGACCTTGACTCGTCGTCAGTTTCCAGCGAGTCATATGAGACATTGTACCTTGGGATCAAAGCACCAACACAACCAGAAACCAAAGGTGGTTGGGCAAATATCGGTTAAGGCCAGACTGCTAAATAGTCGCCTCGTCTATTTATTTTCCTGCATTTTATATTCCGTCTTTACATTTATGCAATTTTGTATTATGTACATTTCAATTCTGTAATTTATTTTCCGGTTCTGTAATTTCTATTATGTTATGTAATTTACTTTTCAGTTCTATAATTTAATTTATTTACAGAAACAGTCCAGCAGTTTAGTAATTATACTATTCTGTCTGGCAGTTTTTTTTAATTAACAAACAATCCAGCAGTTTAGTTTTATACTATTCTTTCTGATAGTTTTGTTTAATTACAAACCAGTCCAGTAGTTTAATAACTTATATTATTCTGTCTGAAATTTTAGTTAATTGCATTTACATTCTTCAAGTGTCAGAATTTTGTAATAGAGTCATATTCCATTATAGAAATAAAATTGTTTATTTCTTTTCAGTCCTTACACTTTTAATTATTGTTTTTACGTATAACAAAACCAACAATAACTCCATATTTAATTCCAATCTTTTTGAATTATAAAAACAGATTTTCAATCTCATAGATTGGACGTGATAAAGACTTGCTACAGAATAAGAGATTTTGTTAGCACGTTAAAAGGAATAAGATAATATAGTTTAGTAGTTATATCTTTTAAAACTATATTTTCATATTTGATCTTAATATTATAAAACATGACGGATTCAAAATAGATTTTCTATCTTTGAAAATTGATTGTGATAGAGTTTGTTTAATAAACAGAACATCTTGTTTCCTTTGAAAAGATCACAAAAGATAATAACTTAAAGATAAAATATTTTTACTTAAATCTCCATAAATCTCTTTTGAACATTCCATATTTTATCACTTAAATATTCTCCAATATATAAAACTAATTTCATACTTATATGAGAATATATCTTGCATAACTAAAACATAATTATCACGTAATAATTATTAAAAAAATAATATGCAGTTAGATAGTAATCCTATCTATCAGAAGGTTATAATCATGATTGCAACTGTGGTTGTAACTTAACTTGTAAATATAAAACTGTCTGAACAATTAAACATATAACTTGCATTACTTTGGACAATCCAATTGATAACACATAGATCACCAAGTCACAAACTTAGACCTAAAAAATCTCCCACTTTCTCATTAGATTTGACAAATAACCAGAGTTTATCATTGAGCTCGACCTGTAAATCAAATTAGCACATATCATCTCAATAATGATAGTTTTAACACTTAAGCTCCACCTGCATATTTAAATTACAGAATCAAAAAGAGTTACTTTGAGTTTAGCAATAGGCCCCCCTACATATAAGAATTGCAGATTGCACATTAAATCAAATTAACTTCTCCCCGCATTTGTCACATCCATGACAAACCTAGTTGTTGTTATCTGCTATTTGTCACATTACGGCTCATTAAAGGAGACATCATCATCACAATCACTCAGAGTAGAAACATATATAATCAAATAATTCTTAAAAGAATTTTAAGAGCTATTAAAATATACGCACAATATAAAGTCAAGTTCAGATCTCATTTATTTTCGTCTGAAGTTCTTACAACTCATAACATCTACGCTCATATATGACAACTATCATTAAAATCACATTAAAATCAACACTCACATCAAAATCACTCACAGTAGAATTAATCTAACCATAAGAGCATTTACCACAATTCTTTATTCACCGGAGTTTTCATCAACCAAGTTTTCAACTCACATTAATGAGATAGATATATAGAGATAGATATTAATTATGTATTGTGGTCGTTTAGTTAATATTAAGTTTAATCTACAATTTTTTAAGTTCATCTTGTATAAAGTAGAAAAAGAGATACCCAAATATTTTTTAAAATCAATCAATTAAACAGATAGATATGTATCTTAAAATATACTCAATTTAAGCCTATGGTTTTACCAATCCAATATTAATGAACATTGACAAATATTCCAAGATTAACATTCCAATTTGAAACAAATTTATCTAACTTTTCAGATTTTAAGTAATTGAAAAAATATAATAAATTTGACTTGTTTCAAAAGAAAGATATCATTATATATGTTATAGAATTTTTGAGCACAAGATACTAAAATTTTACTCAATAATATATATTTATCATGAGATACCCACACAATAAAAATTATGCACTAAGAGCTATATTGAGCAAATGCATTTTCCTCTACACAAAAACTTTTCAACAAACTCAAAAGGAAAGGGTATAAGAGATGCCAAAAATTTCAAGACTTTGTCTTGACTTTTTATCATTTTAGATCCCTTTGAACATTAACTTATGTTGAATTTTGTTCATTATTAATATGGTCTTCCTTGGTAACGACTGGGATAAAAGTGCACGCCACTAGAGACTGACATGTCTGCATGTCAGAGTAAGGTTGGAACTGCGGATATAACCTGGGTTGCAACTGAGTACAAATATATGCAATTTGTGCTTCTTCTCAGTTAACAGAAAATTTGTTTTAGGGCAATTTATCCCACATTTTTTTAGAGGCATTAATCAGCGATTTTTTCAAAACAAAAATTTCTTTAGCTCAATAAAAGTTACCTTAACCTTTAATTTATCAATGTTACTCACAGATATATACACATAGAAAGATTATTCAACTAGATCTACAGTGACATACCACATTATCACTTCTCAAAGTTTCAAACTTGTTAACAACTAGGAGTTTTGTGGAATGGTGTTTTAGATCAATATGTTTACTTCTGAAATTAGACTATTTCTTCAACTAATTCTCTAATAAAATGGTGTTTTGGATCAATATGTTTATTTCTGAAATGTAGTACTGGATTATTAGCCAAGTCTATAACACTTTTGTTATCAAAAAATGAGGTTAAAACTTCATGTTTAATAATATAATCACTTAACATTTGTTTCATCCATAAAAGTTGGGTACATACACTACTAGCTGCAATATATTATGCTTCAACAATAGATAAAGAAATGCAATTTTGCTTTTTACTAAACCATGAAAGAAGATTATTTCCAAAATAAAAACAACCACCAGAAGTACTTTTTGAATCATCTATATTACCAGCCTAGTCTGCATCACAATAACTAACCAGAAAATGATTTGTATCTTTAGAATACCATAGACAAAGATTGATAGTTCGTTTCACATATCTTATGACTCTCTTGACAGCATTTAGATGAGATTTTAGGTGATTTTTCTGATACCTAGCACAGAATCCCACTCTTAAGCAAATATATGGTCTAATAGCAGTTAAATATAAGAGACTTGCAATCGTAGACATGTGAGCTAGGATAAAAAGCCTTACTCTTATCATTTTTAGACAAGTTAATGGTAGTACTCATAGCTATTCTTTTTTATTTAGCATCACTTAAGCAAAATTAATAACATCGGTGTTTTACTTCTTATTTCCATTCCTGCATTGATTTCTCCTATGACATTGTCCAAAGAGTGTTTTTTATGGTTTTTACCTAGCGAGTGTTTCTTTGAGTTTGGACTGGAGTGTTGTTTTCCCTCATCTCGGCAACAGTCTCATCCTGAGTTTCAACCTCAGTTGCAACTAGACTTGCGACTTCATCTGAACTGTCTTCTTGTTGACCTCCTCCTTTTTCTCTATTCATGATCCTTATCTCTTTTTCATCACCTGCAATCTCAGAGATACTTGTATTTCCACTTCCAAACACAACACTATTTCTTGTAATGTTACAAAAATCTTTGAGAGAGTTTGAATTACCTTTCATGTGCTTAGAACATCCACTATCAAAATGCAAAGGATTTGAAGCAATCGCCTTTGAAGAAGTAATTGAAGCTTTATTGCATTTAACAATGTCTGTATTAATTTTAGCTTTTCAAACCAAGTTAGACTTTTGATACAATCTTGGAGTAAAACTATTTTTCTTAGAAATAAATTTTCTATGTTTCTTTAAGTAGCATTGCATTTCAAAATGTCCAGGGTTTTTGCAAAAATGACATAGTTTTAGCTATGTAAGTTTTAAAACCACAGTCAATTGCAACTGTACTTCTAACCTTACTGTTATTGTGACTCGTTTGAGAATTACTTAAGACTTTAACAAAAATAGTTTTTCCATTTCTTTCATAACCCTTATAGCCCAAGCCACTGTTATGACATCATGTCGTCAAGCCGATCTGTGGCTGAAGCATTTAACGACTTTATTTTCCTGTTTGTCTCATCTAACTCAAGTTGTTTTCTTTTTAATTGTTCGATAAGATCATTTACTTCAGTTCTCAAATTCCCATTGATTTTATTAATGGAAACAAATTGTTTACTTAAAAATTTGTATTTATCATATAAAAGTTAGTACTGTTTGTTAACACTCTCTTCTGAAAGTGCTTCATCATCACTGCTATTGTAGGTTTCAAGCTCAGTTACACATGATGATGCAACTGACTCACATTCACTTTTACAATTAGAATTAGATCTAGTAGTGACTTTTCCCATCAAGTTCTTGAGGTTAGTTACATAATCCTTTTCACTTTCAGTTTCACTATTATCACTAAACTGGTTATCATTGCAGTTTTACTTCATTTTAGAGTGTTTGCACAATTAGATTGTATATCACCAAAACCTCTACATTATTTACACTCAACTCCTCTATATTTAGTTTTTGCGTTTTCATTGAATCTGTTGTCAAATTTACCAGTTCGTGTTTCTCTTTTGTGAAGGTTTTTAAAGTTTTTCGTTTCAACAGTCTTTTCCTTACAGAACTCTTTATACAGTTTTTTAGCAAAAAGGTAAAACTGTTCATTTTCATCACTATTTTCAAAAGAATTAGGTTTAGATTTTTTGGCTTGAAAAGCAATTCCTCTTCCAACTTTCTTTGGTTTAATTTTTTTTAATTTATACTATTAATCTTCAAGTTTTAAATTATCAAGATCAGTTGATTCTTCAATAGCAGTTATTTTAATTTCAAATTTATCAGGAAGAGATCTTAGGGTTTTCTTTACCAGTTTATCATCATTGTATTTTTATCCCAAAATTCCAGATTCATGAGCAATTTCACAAATTTTTTCATTAAACTGTTCAATAGTTTCATTTTCCTCCATTTTTAAGTTTTCATATTTAGTAGTTAATTGTTGTAGTCTAAACGCTTTTAACTTAATAGTTCCTTCAAAAGTTACTTTTAGAATTTCCTATTTTTTTAGAGCAGTTTCACAGTAAGAAATATAACTGAATAAACTGAGAGTAACTCCAGCAAATATTAGATGTATGGCTCTAGATTTTGCATTTGGTTTTGTATCTTCTACAACACTCCACTTGTCTTCTAGTACTAGCAAACGACCTCCTTCTCCATCAGAAACCATTGGGATCTCCCATCTATTCAGCACAAATTTCCGGGCACGCTCACTTTTTTGTTTGATGAATGATTACATCCTTATCTTTCAAAAGCCATGGTTTGCTCCTCATTCGAGCAATAGTGTTTTGTTCCATCAATTGCCTTCTCTCATTAAGTCTTCTCTCATCAAGTCCATCTTTAACAAAACATAGTATCCACACCAAGTAAAGTCGGGTGTGAATCTCTAATACCAATTGAAATTACTATCCGCTGTTCTTGTTGCTGTTACGCAGTTAGGTTGCATCTACAGTTGTAACCAAAGTTGGAACTTAAGTATAATGATGGACTGAACAGAATATTAAACATACATGAAAGTAATTCACATGCACGTTTAACAACGGAGTTCACCCAATCCCTGGGCTACGTGTTTGGGGCACTCACACAGATTAGTGATATTATAAAAGTGTACAATACAATATTTAAATGTTATGAAAAACTCTCAGATTCCCTCGAGATTTTTCGGCCTATCTCTGTATTACTTCTAGTACATAACTACCACTCAAAATATCAATGTAATCTCACCATTGTTTTTCGTTTTAATTTCTCACGTATATTTTCTCAAGATTGAGTTCTTTATATTTTAGAATAGACACCTTTTACAAGCATAGCTACTAGATATTTATAATGTCAAAAATACAATATTCTAAGATATTCTTAAATATTTAATTTTCAATATTCATTCGTCAAGACCTTCTTGATTGATTTAAAGTTTTTAGATTAATACCGATCACCTTCCTCTCCACGAAATACTATAGCTATTGATTGGACTAAATCTTCATTAGTCAACA
This sequence comes from Primula vulgaris, assembly GCA_963920805.1. Lineage (NCBI taxonomy): Eukaryota > Viridiplantae > Streptophyta > Magnoliopsida > Ericales > Primulaceae > Primula > Primula vulgaris. The sequence continues at coordinate 19,176,927 of OY987214.1, forward strand.
CGAGATAAAGCTTGCTTGATAATATGAGCTATTTTTTCCTTTTAACGAAATAAATAAAATAATATATTTTGAAGATAAAATCTTTTTCATATTAAATCAAATAAATTCATACTTAATTCAAATATTTTTGAAACATAAAAACAGATTTTCAATCTCATAGATTGGACGTGATAAAAACTTTCTACAAAATAGGAGATTTTGTTAGCACATTAAAAAGAATAAAATAATACAGTTTAGTAGTTATATCTTTTAAAACTATATATCCATATTTGATGTTAATCTTATAAAACATGACGGCTTCAAAATAGATCTCGTATCTTTGTAAATTGATTGTGATATAGTTTGTTTAATAAACAGGAGATTTTGTTTTCTTTGTAAAGATCACAAAAGATAATAACTTAAAATAAAATCTTTTTATTTAAATCTCCATAAATCTCCATAAATCTCATTCTATAATTTATCAGTTAAATATTCTTCAATATATAAAACTAATTTCGTGCTTATATGAAAATATATATTGCATATATAAAACATAATTATTGTTGTAAGTTATTATTGAACTATTGGGCCTTACTCATAGTGGGCCTAAGTTGGACTTTCTAGCTTGTATAACCCTAACCTCTAGTATATAAAGAAGGTTAGGGTCCTCTTGTATTGATACATTCTGATGAATAAAGACCTACTGTTCTCTCTTTATGTCTCATATATAATATATATACTGAGCTAAATAAGACTCACAACACGTTATCAGCACTTTGCTCGCGGAGATTGGTGTGAAAGTTTGGAATGAGTTATAAAAATACGGTTAGTGTTTACTCTTCCGATTCCACCGCCAGAAAAATAAAATCACCCAACAGTTACGGGTATGCAATTCTTGCTTACCCTCCTATAGCAATAGTAATCTAATATGTGGATTCTCTTAATATTGCATGAAAAATTGGCCTGACTTGTATGTTTACACATACTATGTACAGTATTATATAAATTACAGATGACATCGCATATATGACGTGCATAAATCAAACCTTGTGAAGGCTTGATTGTAATATGATTGATAACAGTCACTATATATTGATATTTTATGTTGATAGAAATATTTGTAAACGACCATCACATGATATATGTAGGACTTGAAACTGCACGTACAAACTACATGTATTACATGTATAAATTGCTAGGAAAAGGACTAATTTTGTCGTCTGCAAGCACTGTTAGTATTCTCGGTTTAATTTGTTAGTAATAAAAAACCTGTAGAATTAAAACTGTTATAGTCAGAAACGTTAGGAACCAGTATGAAACTTTGTGAAACTTATGTACTGACTAGGTAATACTTCTGTAATAGTGATTTAATTTACTGAAATTACACATGTGGTCCTATAGTATATTGTTAGCATACAAAACAGTACATTTGTTTGAATTCACGTAGAATCTGGTCAATACATGCAAACTTGGAACTTGATTATGTAATTAGACAAATTACCATGAGTTAATATTTGATTCCTTTCATGATATAATGAATCTTGTGAATTACCATGTATGTAACTTGCGTGTATATTGTAAATTGGTAAATTTATATTGTCCTAATATGTACTACCATGCTACTGCTATATTATTTAATCATGCAAGCAGGTACGATCTATGTATTTATTTACTGCCATGTACACTTGTGTAAAATATGGTAATTTGCGAAATCATATATTTTCACATTTAAGTTGGAAAAATTATGAACCTTCCCTAAATAGGCTCACCTATTTGGATACGATGTCTAGGAAAGATATAGGCGGAAGTCGATATCCTAATGAGGTCGGGTTTTAAGTGGCATTCGTGCCCTCCACCCTCACCGTGTTTCCTGGTCGTTTTTCAAGTAGAGCTACCGAAAGGGGTTGACTAAATAATAATTTCCCCGAGTGTGTTTATATAGTGATGTATGTTTCGCCGAATTGGTGTTTCAGTATCGACCCGTCGTTCGATCAATGAGAACTGATTCACATGAGAAGCAACACTAATGTTTTCAAACCTGTCGTTTCGAAAAAAAAGTTTGTGCTTGTGCAAACCATAAACATATAAACCAGTCGTTTTATATGATAACTAATGCAGAATTCCCAACACATGTTGGATGCCATCTATGATGAGAAAAATCATAAAACATACTTGCGAAATGACTGTTTAAACGTTGATTTTAATCCGTCACCACATGTTACTCACCCTTATGTGTGAAAATGTGATGCCCAATTTTTTTTGGATGCCATCTTTGATGAGTAAAACACGAGTTTGTTGTTACCCTCAGGATGAATGGTAAGGCGTTGATTTTATTCCGCCGCCACATTTGAGACGTGATGACGTCTATGGTGAACAAATATCTGAAATTGACATATTGGAGCTATCCTTCACCAAAATACTAGCTTGGAAATTGTATTCCATAAGCAGTATCGTGAATTTATATTCACCATGTTCCTTTATCGCCCATCTGTTATTGGATAATAAAATTACCCCGGTGAGTAGTTTTAATCCTATTGGGTCAATGGCGAATTGTTTTCCCGATATTAATGCTCTTCGTGTATATTTTTTTTCCATGAATCGAGAACCGAGACAAGTGTTAGTTGTCTCGAACTGTCGCGATCCCGATGAATGGCTTAGTCAAGAGAGATTTTAGACAATCGTCAAAATCGAAAACCTGTGGCTCCATGACAGTAATTGAAAGGAACAATATGGCCCGTTGTCACAAAGCAAGAGATAATGCTCAAGGAGGCAACTCTATGCTATAAAGACAAAGGTCATGCACGATTACTCTTTAAATAGTTCAAAACTATTATAAAGGTGAAAAAACCGATGCTAATGTGGTTAAAGATAACTGAAAGGAAACTCTTGAGACCCCCGGTTTTGTGGCTCAAATAAGTTTGGTACCTTTCTTTATTGATTTTGATAAACCATTGAGCCATTTTTTCGCTCATCTGGATTATGTTTTTCCATTTGGATTATGATTTTTCCATTTGGACATACTTTTGTATTATGGTTTGCCTGTTTATGAAATTTCTTGAAATAATTTAAAGTGTTTTGAGCAAATTCCTTTGACAAATGTGACCAAACTTTAAATTATGAAATTTTAGGCAATACTTGTGGGATAGTTGATTTTTTTGGAAATAGTGGGTAACAGTGTACCACATAATTTCACCAACTATTTGCCTAAAAGAGTACTCAGTGACAATGATTCTGGACCTGTCGTTCCAAAATCGAAATCTTTGGTAAAACCAAATTGATTTGTCAAATATGAGGTCTTATACTCATGTAGGTCCTGCCGTACCTTATTGAGTTATAAAATATTCGAGAAAAACAGTGTTATCTGGTAATAGCTCATGAAAGAATTAAAATTTCTTTACATAGCCTCCATTCAATACGACCAAAAGCGTATTTTAGAGGAGTTGAAATGTCTTTCAAGTGGTTTCTACCACATTCTTTAAAGCATTTAAAGTTACCTTATCATTTCGCCTGTCGTCGAATGATAAATGATTTAGATGCCAAGACATGATTGTCTATAGTATCATTCGCCTGTCGTCGATTGATCAAAGCATTTTGATATTGTGGCATTGACCGGATGAGATATTTCCGGGTCAAAAGATGATGCTTGATTTATAATCGCATCGCATTTGGATTCTCTCTGAGAATATATTTCGTGATTAATCCGAAATTCATGCCACTAATGCTCACTTTGAAAGACTAGTATGTGTAAAGATCACGAAATGAACTCGTAGAATTCTTGTAAAGAATTAAAGGAGTTATTGTGGACTTATCCAACCATAAGACGGACCATAAATATAAATGGTTATGGTTGATGCATCGACAATATGGTCACATTTTAATGTTGTCCACATAAATGCAGCACTTTCCAAACTTTTAGCCCTATCTTTAAGTTGATGGCTCATGATCCGGATTATCCTGAAAAGTCTAGTCGACTTGATAATTCCGAAGAGTAATAATCGAAATTTCGATTTGAATTACTTGAGTTTGGAAATTGAAATTGAAATTGAACATCCTGTCGATTATGTTCAGACCCAAATGGACTCACGGAAAGTTTGATGATGCGACTGCAAATGATTGCACGCATTTCTTGGTCTTGCACACAAAGATTTATATTTCCGTGTGGGGTTATGCTATTTTGCTGCATTGGTCCGTTATGAGGCCCATAGACACTCAAACACCATATGCGTACCAGCTGGTTACTGGTTATGAGCCAGAAGTCTCATATTAACGCGTGTTTAGAGTGATTAATTAATATTTTGATTGAGCCGCTCTAGCGTTCAAAATATGGACCTCTGAAGGGGACATAAGTCGATTATGAATCTCCTGCCTATCATTTGATAGAGTAACCTTGACAAGCGATTTCTTTACTGCATGATATGCGAAAGTGACATCGCTAAGACTGTTCTCCCCGTCATTAGGGGGAGATTTGCACGTTACCGTTGATAAGGAACGACGTGAAGTAACGTGGCATAACCCACTCAGTCTTAGCTTGATCCCCAAAACTGTACTTAGTGATAAGTAAGTGCATAGACTCCCTCAAGTCTAACTAAATGCCAAACGCATTTAATGACTTTATGAGATGTCACGAGATCATTTATACCTGCTGCAAAATGCTAGCAAGGATAGACGTCCCTGTCAGACGCCGTGTTCCTGTCGTAACACGTTGCTTTGGCCGAACCCACCAAGCAAAGGACGCTGCCGTCGGCCGTCAGTCTGTCGTCCTTCCTAAGATATGAGGAAGTTGACCGGTTCTTAATTCGTTCAGCCCCAGAGGTGGTGAACTGAAACTCGTTTGTCGCACGAGATTATAAAGAATCAAGGAGATGTGTGATTTCCTCCTCATCCTAAGAATCTCGAAATATCTGTCGATCATGATATCTTAGACGATATTGAAGCGAAATGAGACTGTCATTGATTACTTGTTCATATATTCGGTGACGACTGATAATATGAGCAAATTATGACAGAGAACCATGTACCGTTGCCTGAAGTTAACGGAGAATAGACTGGACTAATGGAAACTTGCAATCCAAGTAGACTCCTTAGCAAAAGTGTGTTCGGACCTGTAGCTCCAACACCACCAATGTTAAACGAGTTCGTTTATTTGGTTATTCGTAAGGAAAAGTGATGAGAATAATGAGATTGTAGAATACTCGCCTAGTAGCGCAAGACTTCTCTCACACATTGGAATTGATTACGAGATGGTTGATTTCCTCGTAATGGACGTTATAACGGTCCCCTACTTTATCAGTTTAGTAGTTTCCGAAAAACTGATTATGCAGCATGCGATTGTGGTCACGGTTTTATCTCTATGGGGATTTAGACAAAGAGATATAGATGAAGGTCCCTGTGTGACTTCATGTGCTTGAATCAAGTAGTTCCTGACCACGGAACACGATCTCAATTGACTGAGACGTTCACTATATGGATTAATATAATCCGAGCGGATGTGGTATACCGCCTAAGTGAGTACTTGATCAGCTTGGGATACTTGAACAAGTATTATGCCCTTGCGTGTTTTATTACGCGATCCATTTTTTTGGATTTGCCTTCGAGATGAAGGATCTTGGGAAGACACGGTAGTGACTCGGCCCGATGATCGAGTCCCGTAAAGATTGAATCTAAGTCCATGATTCAGACTACACCCAGAAGGTGTTATGACGTTTTAGTCATTATGACGCTAAGTCGTCAGATTCTTCCATGATCGTTCGATCACTAGACATTGATATAGACCCGGTCCGTCCCTGATGAGACGACAAAGAGATATTGAACCATGATGTTCATATCTAAGTACAATAAGCGCATCATTGTACTTGGTCTAATGTGCTAGGAGGAACATCTCGTATGTTGTGAATGGTATAGCTCGACACAACATTGCGCTAACACGCTGCCATCGAAATGGCATAAAAGACATTTTCCCATTACTTTAAGGTAACTGTGGATGAGGGCTTGTCTTATCCCATTTGTGTCATCGAGTGTACCTACCCCCTTCGGTACTCGAATTAACGCAACCTTTTTTTGGTTATACCGATGCCGGTTACTTATCAGACCCGCATAAGGGATATTCCTAACATGGTATGTCTTTACCATGAGGAATAAGGCAATATCTTGGAGGTCTTGTAATGACTCCAAACGAATCATTCTGATCTACTCGTGCTCTATGAGACGACTAGAGAGTGTATATGACTTCGAGCTCGTATTAGCCATATTTGAATTACATATGCTCTGTCTCACGATCCAGATAAAACACTTGTCTTATTTGAGGACAACTTGTTGTTATCGATCAAGAGAGACATGACTAGATTATGCTATTTAGCATTTCTTGCCGAAATAAATCTTCACATATGAAGTTTAAGAGCATCCTGTTGAATGCTCGTTCTATTCCATGTTAGATTTTCTTGCATCCAGCCGTGTGCAAGTAAATGAAGCATCCAGTCGAATGCTCGTACTCTTTCTTGAAATATGAAATTCTCGCACCCTGTCGTGTGCAAGTGAGGGGGAGCATCCATGTGAATGCTTATTACACTAATTACTACTTAGTCGAAATCCTCGCACCCTGTCGTGTGCAAGTGAGGGGGAGCATCCAGTCGCATGCTCGTGTACTCTTTTTGTCCTTAGACCAAGGTTTTTTCCCACTGGGTTTTCCTTGGCAAGGTTTTTAGCGAGACACGTTCCCATCTTATCTCACTTAAGATTTCCGAAATTAGGGGGAGTATCCTGTTGTATACTTCTTACCACTGTGTACTCTTTTGTCCTTCGACTAGAGATTTTTTCCCACTGGGTTTACTCTAGCAAGGTTTTGATGAGGCACATGTTTTGTGGTTGATCCCTACTACTACCATTGTTGCACTCTTTTTCCTTCGATCAGAGATTTTCCCATTGGGTTTGCTCTGGCAAGGTTTTGATGAGGCACACTGTTTTGTGGTTAGTTACTTACATGATATTTCGGCCTATATCATTCGGCTACACAGTTTCTCCTAGGTACCGGTTTTGTCCCACACTGGGTTTTCCGTCCCTAAGGTTTTTATGTGTTTAGCACTGCGAATGAACTCGACTCAGATCGACTGCATAAAGACGAAGAATTCAAGACGTCCAAAGGGGGAGTGTTGTAGGTTATTATTGAACTATTGGGACTTACTCATAGTGGGCCTAAGTTGGACTTTCTAGCTTGTATAACCCTAACCTCTAGTATATAAAGAAGGTTAGGGTCCTCTTGTATTGATACATTCTGATGAATAAAGACCTACTGTTCTCTCTCTCTATGTCTCCTATATAATATATATACTGAGCTAAATAAGACTCACAACAATTATCACATAATAATCATTAAAACAATAATATGCAGTTAGACAGTAATCTTGCGTATCAGCAGGTTATAACTATGGTTGCAACTGTGGTTGCAAGTTCACCTGTAAACATAAAACTGTTTGAACAATTAAACATATAAATTAGATTATCAAGTCACAAACTTGGATCTAACAAACAAGAATGTTAAAAATATTAAATTTTATAATGAGTTGGTTAATAACACTGTTATGAAGGAAAAACATGTGTATTAACTAATAATTTTATATAATAAGTAATTAAATATCACTATTGCCTATACTCTAACGAGTTTTCATTATTTTCCGTGAAAGTAGAGAAGTAACTAAGAGAAAGTTTACTATATTTGGAGAAACACCTAGTTGTGACTATTCCTACCAACTAACATATGGATCGCACCCAACTTCCTTTAAGTTGGTTACTGATATTTATCAAAAGTTATGAGTACAATAAGATAGGAGATATTACGTTGACCTTAGCTTATTGCATTCACTTAATCGGTTTTCCATTTATTCTTTTAAGCGACTGATGGCATTCACTTAATCGGTTTTCCATTTATTCTTTTAAGCGACTGATGTGGAACAACACCAAACCCGGTTCGGCGTCTTCCTACTCCTAAATAATACAAATTTTAGGGCGCGTTTTTTTTTAACTTTTTTCGAAAAAATTTATGAGTTCCATAAAGAAAAACAAAACTACGCAAAAAATATATAATCAAAACTCTGTCACGATAAAATAAAATATTGTCTTTTACGTTACACAAAATATACCATCAAATATAAAAGTTTCTTTTTGTATTATTAATTATAAGCGAGAAAAAGGACTTATTTCTGGAAAAAAATATTTATTTTTTCTTTTTTTACGCCTATTCGAAAACCGACGCTTAACCTACTTGTCTTATTTGACTTAGCCTTAAACCGGCCCTAAACAACACTCACATAACATAGTAATTTTTGTGTCCAGCATGTCGATTGTAAAATTATTTAGCTCCATTGTTGACAAAACTCTATTAATGACGCCCGTAAACTTTCCAATCAGTCTCACACCCCACAAATCATGAAGAAGAAAAATAGACAAGATGATTTACAAGGAAACGAAAATGATTGAGTTATCGTCATAAAATAGAGATAACGGTTTCGATCATATTAAATGCTCGCTACTTTCTTCACTTCTTGTGTAATAGGGGCCGTAAACTACGGGCACGACATCAGAAGAAAATCTAGAACTAATTATTGGTTATTTAGAGATCCTATGAAATGTCTGTAATACTTTGTAATGGGTTGATTGTTTATATATTGCAAATGAACACTATATATATATGTAACATAAATTATATTTTAGCCAAAATGAAAATTTGTATAAATTAGAAACCTCCAAAGTTGGTAAAGCTTCCTCCGTCCCCAAACTTTGGTTGTTAATTGTGTGTTTTGCACATGTTTTTGAACCAAAATTAATCTTTTATAGAATATGAGCTAATTATAGTATAATACAAAAAACACCCTAAATAGAAAAGATTATATTTTATCCGCTCTTCAATGAACGTTTATCTCTTTTATTCATTTTTATTTTTTGGTAGAGCGATCTGTATTTTTTATTAACAGGCAGAAGTACAAAGTTTCACTATCACCTAACATGCTCCAAAGAGGTAAGCAAAATTAAATAATACAAAGCCACAAAGCCGTTCAAAATTTCACCAACTCTACAAAAATCCACATCATTGATCCTTGCTTAGACAAACGATACATAGAACCAATATTATTTCATGAAACCCAAACATAAAAAATGTCAACTATCGTAAATACATATCACTTAAATATTGTCGGATACAGCAAACGAAATTGATGAAGTTTAAAACTTCACGAACTATCGACCGCAGAGAAGTAAACTACATCGAGAACAAATAAACTAAAATTAGACGAACAATTCACTTTTTATTAATATGAAAGTCAGGTTTACAAGTTACAAGATTACTTATTACAATTCTAAATAACTCAGTCTAATTTTCAGTATTCGGGTAAACTTTTTCGTCTTCTGGTCAAGTTATAGCTCGATTGTTGTCTTTTCATGCACACGTCGGCACAATGTGCTAATGAGCAATCTAGAGAACGAAGCTCAAAAGTATTTGTACTAATTAGTCTGATGTAATGGGAAAATTATGGATACGGTACTACAAGCGGACTAATTTAAGAAGATACGTGCTTCCTAAGATCGATATTGACATGTGACAATAATAAGAGCATTGACTGTAGTGTTTTTAGTAAATAACTAATTGGTTTATTTGGCTTAGCATATCCAAAATTGTTGGAAACACGTTTGATTTTTCAGTGAAAAACTGTCATTGGATCTTCATTATACTGTATATGAATTATATAAAAACGATACAAATATACTTCGTGGACAGTGTTCGATCACACCTAATCTTCTACCATATTTTTATAATATTCTTGCTCCTAGAGAGATAGACTCTCAAACTGTGAAAAACTTAGAAAACTATTTATTAGACTATCTCACTTTTTTAATAGTATAGGAGTATATTTATAGGCTATAGCAGAGATCTAGTGCACAAAAAGAATAAGACTTCTACTTAGAATAGATCTATAACCCTAATTAGATTATAATTTAATTAATAAATATTATCTAGTCTTAATTAAAACACTAATATAATATTATCTAATTAATACTTTTATAATTATAAGATAATCTATCAGTAAATTATATTTATTTCCATTAGAGAAAATAATTGCACTATTTATTCTTCTCAAAATAATATTTGAGAGCACATTATTAAAATTCACTTGCAAATTATATTCATTTTCATTCGGCATATTATTTTTTCGACCTTACCACTTAACTTATTTGTTGTGTCGGATATTAAAATCCACTCGCAACATTTGACACAAACAAAACTTATAAGTTTCTCGAGTGAATATCATCAATACTTATTAAAGAACGTGAATTCTGTAAATTATAAACACACACCATATAAATAATGTTACTGCACAACGTACGAGTTTGTTGACCACAACAAATCTCACCAATTGCAAATCAAAGCAGTATATATTATAAATATTTGTATCGAAAATAATCTAGGGATTAAGAGTTTAAGTAATCATAATAATTCATTAGCTATAATTATTTTATTCTGATCAGTATCATAAAATAATACCAATTTGTCATGTTCAATATACTCTAAGTATACTAACACAAATAGTAGGAATTCAACCGTTCTCTGTAGTTAACACAGACCTACTAAAACTTTGTTCTACAACTAAACTGATGGTTGTCCACTGCATCTAAAGTTGTGAACGATAAAATAAATATTCTCTAAGAACCAATGATTTGATATTACGTGTGTAAGTCGTACTCTACACACCAAATCAATTACTATACAAAATAAAGACATATGTACAGATAAGTAATATGTACAACATTTCTCATATGTATTCTCAAATAAATCATTTATCGTTAATAAATAAATATTAAAATCGATAATAAATCATGTATTTTAGTATAATATTCTAACAAAAATAACTTAGACCTCAATATCATTTAAATAAGAAATGACCGTGCTACCTCTTAGGTAGATACTGAACACATGTCATTAAAGCATTGCATAACCTGATTTTAGACGGGTCGGATAGTGGTTGAATGGCCTAATATCATTCAATAAAGTTAAATAATTATCGCTAATATCACTTAAAAAAAATTCTTAATTATTATATTGCGATATGACCATACTATTTAAACAGTTTACTTAGATTGGAGGCTTATAAATTGCTAAAAGCTAAAATAAAAAAGATGTTATACGAGACAAATAAAGCACCTACATGTTACTAAATGAATTTGGGCCTACATGCGTCCCATGTTAGAACCAGATTTCTAACCCATAAATTATTTGTTGTCTATTGGTTTGAACTAAATAATCCTAGTTGATTGTTTAGAATTGAGACAGGTTTAAGTTTACAAGTGAGGTTGCAACCTCAGTTGCAACCACAGTTTCAACCTGCTGTTCTGCAGGATTCTGTCCAATTCTGTAATTCGGCATTACTATTCTTTAATGACGTTTATTTGTGTTAAAGTATGCAAGATATATTCTCATATGTTCTTAAAGATTTAGTTTGTGTATATTGAAAATATTAAAGTGATAAGGAAATATAATTCCTAAAAGATATAAGGAGATTAGTTTATAAAGATATGTTTCCTTTAAATAGGCAATCTAGATCTCTATTCTCATGCAAGTCTTTATCACTCAATTCAATCTATGTTTCCTATCAAAATCAGTATGATCTATTTTAGATTGAATGAAATATGGAGTTAATGTTTCAAAATATATTCAGAAAGATTTTATCTCTAAAAGATACTATCTTATATGTTTCTTATTTTAGGAAAAGACTAACTCCTATTTCCAAGCTAGTTATTAACATGTATTAACTTATGAATATTGAGGTCAATCCTACGCTGAAGTATCTCGTGCAATATGGAAAGATTGAAGTCAATCAAAAGAGTCAAAAGCAATCATCAAGATCTTGAAAAAAGAAGATTGTTTTTACTCCTTTAAATAGTTGATAACTATGCTTGTAAAAAGTGTGTGTTCTAAATTATAAAGAACTCATTCTTGAGAGAATACACCGTGAGCTTTTAAAAGAAAAACAATGGTGGGATGCCATTGATATTTTGAGTGATAGTTATAAGGTAGGAGGAATATAGAGATAGGCAGAAAAACCTAGAGGGAGTCTGAGAGTTTTTCATTAAGACTTAAATCCTATATTATAAGCTTTTATAATATCATAATCTGAGTGAGTGCCCCGGAGACGTAGACCAGTTGGGTGAAATCCGTTGTTAAATGTGCGTGTGATTTAATTCAAGTACATTTAACTTTACTGTTCTGTCCATCATTATACTTAGGTTCTAACTGTGGTTGCAACTACACTTGGAACCTAACTGCATAACAGCAACTAGAACAGCGGATAAAAATTTCAATTGGTATCAGAGCTTCACACCAGACTTTACTTGGTGTGGATCCTGTGTTCTGGTAAAGATGGACTTGATGAGGGAAGGAAACTTGTCGTCCAAACCAACATTGCTAGAAGGAGGAGAAAATTATGTCTTTTGGAAGATCAGGATGAAATCATTCATCAAACAACAAAGTGAGCAAGCCTGGAAATCTGTGCTAACTGGATGGGAGACTCCAATGGTTTCTAATGGTGATGGGGATCTTGTTTGCATACCTGAAGAAAAATGGACTGCTGGACAAGATAAGAAATCTAATGCAAATTCTACAGCCATCAATCTAATATTTGCTGGTGTTACTCTCAGTGTATTCAGGTATATTTCTCATTGTGAAACTGCTAAAGAAGCATGGGACATTTTAAAAGTAACTTTTAAAGGAACTGTTAAAGTAAAAGCGTTTAAACTCCAACAATTAACTACTAAGTTTGAAAACTTAAAAATGGAGGAAGATGAATCTATTGAATAGTTTAATGGAAGAATTTATCAAATTGCTCATGAATCTGAAAACTTAGGAAAAAATACAGTGATGCTAAATTGGTAAAGAAAACCTTAAGATCTCTTCCTAATAGATTTGAAATTAAAGTAACTGCTATTGAAGAATCAACTGATCTTGATAATTTAAAACTTGAAGAATTAATAGGAAATCTTAGAACTCATGAATTAAAGTTTCATAAAACAAAGAAAGTTGAAAAACGAATCGCTTTTCAAGCCAAGAAATTTGAACCTAAATTTTATGAAGATGGTGAGGAAGATGAACAGTTTTACCTTTTTGTTAAAAAGATCTTTAAACAGTTCTATAAGAAAAAGACCATTAAAACAGAAAACTCAAAATCTTTTCAGAAAAAAGAGATGCAAACTGCTAATTTCGAAAATAAATCTCGAGAAGTTCAATGCAGAAAATGCAAAGGTTTAGGTTCCATGCCGTCTGAATGTGCAATTACTTTAAAAAAAAGTAAATCTGAGATGATAAGTACTCTTTGTGATAATAGTGAAACTAAAAGTAAGAATGAGTATGGGAATCAAACTAACTTTAAAAGCTTCATGACAAAAGTCACTACAAAATCTAACTCTAATTGTAATAGTGAATGTGAGTTAGTTGCATCTTCAGTTACAATTTAGCTGGAAACCTACAGTTGTAGTGATGATGAAAAACTTTCAGAAGAGAGTGTTAGCAAACAATACTTACTTCTATATGAGAAATACAAAGTTTTAAGTAAGCAATCTGTTTCCATTAATAAACTCAATGAGAATCTGAAAACTGAAGTAAAAGAACTCACTGAACAATTAAAGAGAAAGCAATTTGAGTTAGATGAGACAACGAGGAAAATAAAATTGCTAAATACTTCAGCCACGGGTAGGCTTGATAAGATGTTGTCATACACTAGAGCTTCAAAGTATAACAGTGGTTTGGGGTATACGGGTTATGAAGGAAATGGAAAAACTGTGTTTGTTAAAGGTTTAAGTAATTCTCAAACAAGTCACACTAACAACAAGGTTAGAAGTACAGTTGCAACTGACTATAGTTTTAAAAATTATCTGAAAACATACACAACTAAACCGAGCTCCGATCTAAAGCTATGTCATTTTTCTAAAAACCTTGGTCATTTTGAAAGGCAATGCTACTTAAAGAAACACAGAAAGTCTATTTATAAGAAACCCATGTTTACTCCAGGTTTGAGTCAAAAGTCTAACTGGATTTGGAAAGCTAAAATTCATACAGACATTATTAAATGCAACAAAGATGCTTTCAGTTATTCAAAGACTATTACTTCAAATGCTAGGTATTTTGATAGTGGTTGTTCTAAGCAAGTAGCTAATGTTGTTAACTTGGGTAACAATGGTTTAGTTGGTAGTGGTGGCAAAAGAAAGTTTGTAGGCCAAGATATCACTAAGTATACAGGTAAAGAAGAGAAGCAATAGGGAGAAGTCACAACACCAAGTGCAACTAAGAGTGATTAGCAAGCAAGCAATGAAAAAGTTGAGAACAATGACTCGATTCCAATGTCAGTTACAACCGAACTTACAACCAAGGAGAATCTAAGTCCAGAAAAATTGGTACGAGACAAAAAGTCTCAAAAGAGTGATCACTTGAACACTATCATTTAAAACGTAAGAAAAGGTATGAAGTCTCCAATTAAACATCTTAATTTATTCAGTTCTGCATCTTATATATCTTCGTTAAAAGGTAGGAATGTCAAGAGTAAGGCTACTTGTTTAAACCTTAAGACCATTCATACATAGTATACCTTAGAGTTAGGAGACCTAATTTGTGGCCTAAGTATATGAATATGGGGACTTGATTTGAGATGGTAATATAGATGATATAAAAAGTAATTATGGTGATTGTTTTTATTTGTGAAATAATCTTGTGTCATGGTTTAGTTAAAAGCAAAATTGCATTTCTTTATCTACTGCTGATGCAGAATACATTGCAACTGATAGTGGTTGTACCCAACTTATTTGGATGAAACAAATGTTATCTGATTAAACAAGAAGTGTTAACTTTATTTTGTGATAACAAAAGTGCTATAGATTTAGCAAAGAATTCAGTACAACATTTAAGAACTAAACACATTGATTTAAGGCACCATTTTATTAAAGAGCTAGTTGAATAAAAGAGTTTAATTTTAGAACATGTTTCAACTGAAAGACAATTAGCAGATATTTTCACAAAACCCCTTGATAAAAACAAGTTTTAAACTTTAAGAAGTGATATTGAGATATATCACTATAGATCTAATTAAATATTCTTGCTATACATGCTTATCTGTGAGTAACATTGATAAATTTTATGTCTGAGGTAAGTCTTATTGAGCTATTAAGTTTTTATCTTGAAAAAGCCGCTAATTGATAACGCAAACACAGATGTGGGATAGCTTGCCCTAAAACCTCTCTGGTAATAGAGATGAAAGCACAAAGTGCAATTTTATCTTCGTGTTCTAAGCTCAGTTGCAACCACGGTTGAAACCTCGAACTGAACCACAATCAAGTCAGTGACTATTCAAAGGAAAGTCACATTGCTTTGAACAAATTCAGCATAAGCTGATATTCTAAGTGAACTAATATAATAAAAAGCCAAGACACAGTCTTGAAATTTTTAGCATCACTTATACTCTTTCCTTGCTGAGATGATCAAGTTAGTTTTTGTGTAGAGGAAAAATCGACTTGCTCAATATAGCTCTTAGTCATAATTTTTATTATGTGGGATCTCATGATAAATATATATTTTTGAGTAAATTGTTAGTATCTTTTATTCAAAATTCTATACTATATATAATTGTTATCTTTATTTTGAAACAAGTCAAATTTTCTATATTTTTTCAACTACTTAAAATCAAAAAATTAGATAAATCTATTTCAAGTTGTAATGTTGATCTTTATTCATTGCTGAATTTATCTAAATTCGAATTGTTTTGGTCAAAAAGATAAGTATATATATTTGGGTAAAACTTGTTCAAAAAGAGATTTGGGTATATCATTCTATCTTTCTATAATTCTTGAACTTAAAAGAGATTTGCTTAAACTATTTTTTAACTAAACAACCAAAATACAGAATTACTCTCTATCTATCTATATCCGTAGTATGAGTTGAAAACTTGGTTGATAAAAAGTCTGGTGTGGAATGTGGTGATTCTATTGTGAGTGATTTTGCTATAAGAGTTGATTTTGATGATGATTACTGTTATAATGACTGCTTCAATGTTCTCACTAACAGCAATATAGCTTTGTCATGGATGTGGCAAATAGGGGGAGAAGAGAGTTCATGTTATGCTATGTTTGGTACATTATTGGTGAATGCTTATTTGAGTTAATATTATGTTATCTGCAATTCTAATCTGCAGGGGGAGATTAAGTTCTAAACTTAAATTATATATATTGTTTTACAATTCTAATGAGCAGGGGGAGTTCTTGTGTCAAAACTGATATTATTGGGACTTTATGTGCTAATATGCTATGCAGGAGAATCTGCGTTATAAACTCAGATTATTTGTCAAATCCAATGACAAAGGGGGAGATTGTTAGGACTTAAATCCTATATTGTAAGCTTTTATAATATCATAATCTGGGTGAGTGCCCCGGAGACGTAGACCAGTTGGGTGAACTCCGTTGTTAAATGTGTGTGTGATTTAATTCAAGTACATTTAACTTTACTGTTCTGTCCATCATTATACTTAGGTTCTAACTGTGGTTGTAACTACACTTGGATCCTAACTGCATAACACCAACTAGAACAGCAGATAGGAATTTCATCCCACCCTCGACGTAAGTGGCCAGACAAACGGAACAAATGTAGCCAAAAAAGATTTTAACTTTGAGAAATAATTGAACGTCTCGCAATGAAACAGACATTAAGTTTCTATTTATTTTTGTTTGGAAGTATTTAAGATTTGTTTGTATACTACTAATAAACTAAAACTCTTTCTTGAAGAGATGTGATGATTACTGATACAAAGAAATAGAAACAAAAAAATTCATTTACCATCATTTACTTTTAAAAAACTGTTGATAAATTTAGTGTCGATAAATTTTACCAACAAAAATAACAACTAATTCTGTTGACACTTACTTACCAAAAAGTTTCAAAAACTAAATCGTTGGTCAGGATATAAATGGAGAGAGAATGAACATTTTCTTAAATATGTTAGGAAAATATGTTAGGAAGAAACACTAAAACTGAAATAATTTATTTTTAAAATATCGGGCTTGTTGTACAAGATTCTATAATACTCTAGAAGATTCTAGTTGGAGTTTTTGGACCTTGGTGTATGGGTTTTAGTTTGGACCTGATAGGTTTTGTAACTCTACCATTTATTATATAAACAAGGTTATGAGTCTTGTATTACTTGACATTCGATCATTAATAAGAGATTCGTTTCTCTCTCTATATACTTTTATCTTCATATCTATATATCTATATAATATGTCACATAACACGTTATCAGCAATTTATTATATAATAAATTTTTTATATCGGCCTTTCCCAACATATCATGAGTACGGTAAATAATATTTATTTAATCATAGATATGGCCGTGTAAAAATGTGTATGCTAGCATAAATAAAATTAATTTTATTGCAATTAGAATTGGAATGGGAAAAAATACATTTACTACACCAAACTATAGTGCTGTTAACGATTTGGGTACTCACCTTTTAAATTTTCTAATTTGGGTCCACACTATAATAACTTTCCAATTTAGGTACCACCGTCTAAATAAATCACGGAATCATGTCACGTAACATTTGACAAACATTAATTTGAGAGGCTAATTTGACAATTTTGCACAAAAATATATCATATTAGAAAAAAATTTCCCCCAATTTTATACAAAATTAGCGTATAATCCAAATTTTTGTTATGTGTGAAATTGGGGGAAACGTTTTTATAGAATGATATATTTTTGTGTAAAATTGTCAAATTAGGCTCTCAAATTAATGTTTGTCAAATGTCACGTAACATGATTCCGTGATTTATTTAGAAGGTGGTACATAAATTGGAAAGTTATTATAATGTGGTACCTAAATTAAAAATTTTGAAAGATAGATACCCAAATCATTAAAAACAGATAGTTTGATGTACTAAATCTATAAAAACCCGAATTGAAACTGCATGATGACAAACAGGCTACAACCTAAACGACTATCAATTGCATATATGTCTATTAGTATTGAAAACTTAAATTGCATGGTGTTATTGAATTGGTCACAGGCGAATGATATTTGCAATACATATGTATATATGTGATTCATGGATAAAAATTCAAACCGTACTGGTATGTTAAATATTGTTAGCTAGTGTAGTTTTATTTTACGTACATGCAACAAAACAAGACCGGTCAACGTATGCCTAATGATTTTTTTTTCGAAATAAGGTTGTAATATACTTCTACAACCAAAATTAATCTTACTCCTAAAACAAAGCTAAACGCCAAAATAAACTACCTGTAACATCTCGTATTTTTATAAGTGTTTTTAATTAGGATGTAATTTATCCAAAAACGTTTTATTCTAATTTTACCAAAAACCGGTCACTCGACTAATTTTTTTTAGCCAAAAACCGAAACTCTACCGAAAAGCTTTATTTTTAAAACCTGTTACTAATTTTATAAATAAAAAGGACCCAATAGTTTTGTTTTTAAAGATTTGTTATTATTGAGTAGTATATTAATATTTTTGGATTAAGAGTTAGCTTTTAGAATTTTGGGGACCAAATAGTTCGCTTCCACAAACTATCTAAAAACAGTTTTTTCTAAACCAAAAATCAGCCCACTTCTTTCAAAAACAAACCTAAAATCAGCCAAAAGCAAGAGAGAAAAGAGAGAAAAGAACAAGAAGAAGAAGAAACCACCACTAGCGGGTTCGTACCAAAAGCATCTCCTCTACGCTCAAAGGTAACGGGGGTTATGCATAGCGACTAGACGAGGGTGTATGTTAGGATTATGTTTTACGTTTAGTATAAATTGGGGGTTTTTGCCTTTTATCTTAATTAGTTTTATAATTTGTTAATTGTGTTTAGTTGTTATATGTTTAATTCACTTATTTATTAATTGGGTTTAGTTGATTATATGTTTAATTCACTTATTTGTTAATTGAGGATTTAGTCATGTTAATTTCGGATTAACGAGAATATGGATGAGTTTGGATGTCTTTATGTATTGATATTGTGTTATTATAATTGTTGATATATTGGGTAATTTATTGTTGAATATAGATGCATTGTAGTTTATGCATACAAGGTGTTTGCTAAAATGCTTGAATGAGTTTTCATGTTGATTAGACTTGTTTGGCTAGTTGTGAATCTAGCACCTATGCTTTTGGGTTTTGTTGAATTACGTTAGAATGACGTATGTGAATGTGATAAATGATTGGTTTATTATTTATTGGCCGAGGCCTTAGTATTTATATGTATGAGAATGTGTTATATGAATAGTATAATATTATCGGCCGAGGCCTTAATATTGATACATTAGCAATGGTCTCTGTCTCTTCCTAATTCCGGGGACAGAAGACGGCAGTGGGGATAGGGAATGACTCGTCTTACGGACTGGGGCGAGTGGCATGAGAGGTCCTAGTGTGCACTATATTTATTTTATGTTAGCTATGGTCTCTGTCTCTTCCTAATTCCGGGGACAGTAGACGGCCGTGGGGATAGGGAATGACTCGTCTTACGGACTGGGACGAGTGGCATGAGAGGTCCAAGTGCGCACTATAAATCTACTTTTATGTTGCAATGGTCTCTGTCTCTTCCTAATTCCGGGGACAGAAGACGGCCGTGGGGATAGGGAATGACCTACCTTACGGACTGGGGTAGGTGGCATGAGAGGTCTATGTTTGTTATAGATTTGTGTTGACGTCATTTAATTTATTTAATTCATCCCGTTATAGATTGTTATTATATTTCTTTTTATACGTCGATTATCGTAGTTGTAGAATTTGTGAGCTCTTGCATTTAAGGGATGGAGTGACGGTATTTTGTGGTGCCGTCCCGTCTAGTTACGTGCGTGGGACTCACCGTTACAATTTTGTATTTCAGGTACCAATTAGGTTGAGGCGTTGGTTAAGAGCATTAGCGAGGTATCGCATGGGCTCGGGCATCTTTCAGTTGCTTTATTTTCGCTTAGACTAGTTTTCATTTGAGGTTGTAGCCCACGGGCGAATTACATTTGTTCGTTCCTTTTTATATAATTTTGTTAAAACCTTTTGTCTTGTAGCCGCATTTGGCAAACTTTATATTTATTCTTTTAATTGTTCCTTTAGCTTGCAAATGTTTTCTTTTAAAAATTTTAAATTTCGTGCCAACAGGTTCTCTTTTTTTTGTTTTAAAAAGATCATGCCTCGATATCCGTGTTCTATGGATTTTGGGACGTGACACTACCACACTCATTTGACGTAACAAATCATCTACCAGCCTTACCCTCATTTGACAAAAAGGAACCATCTAGGCACAAATCTCCCAATAAGCAGAGAAAGTTTGATAGAAAGTCAATGAGAAAATTAACAAAATCAAGTTTTTTTTTAAGAAAACTAGTTTAGCTTCTTTTTTTGTGTAAATAGGGGAAAACAAATTTGATTAGACACAACTATTGTATTATTTTTTGTGACCACATATATTTTCATGAGAAAATTTATGCGCTATCGAGTGTTGTGTGCCAGTCTCACATCGCCGAGATGTGATAGTACCCATGTGGTATATGAGATTAAATATTCATCTTCCATCAACAAATTCTTTTAAAGTCGTGCAACACAAAGCGAGTACAGAGTATATTTAGCTTGTTGTAGTAACAGGATAGGTGACCGGCCGGATCGTTACAGATAATATCAGAGTCTCTATCTTGCCGGAAATTTTTGGACTAGCACGAGTGTGTGAGCATGAAGGATGACGTGTCCGACGAGGACGTCGTGCCTAAAGGGGAAGAATGTGACCGCAAAAATTTTCAGGAATGAATTTCTATGATACAGAGTATTTTGCACGAGTCCCACATCGCCCTAATGTGAGAGTATTCATGTGTTATATGAGTTTAAATATTCATCTTCTATGAACAAAGTATTTTAAAATCTTACGGCACAAAACGAGTACGAAATTCCACACTTAACCGTGTTTAGCTTAGAGTAGTATTAGAATGGGTGAGCACTTGGAAAGTTCTACCAATGTGGATTGTTGATATGAGAGGTGGCGGTCAGCCTGTGTGGCCGGTTCTTTAAATTTTTGCTGTCATTTAATATGGCTTGAAGTATGATAAATTCTTGTTTGAGTATTTTTACGTAGTTTACCATTTTGTACTCTAATATATTTTACATTTTTTATACAATTTTTGGACCAAATGTTGTTAAACCGAAGTGTAAAAAATACATCATAAGCAACATAAACTTTGTTTGCCCATAAGCCGCTAAACTTTAGAAGGGTGAATAAGGTTTTGAACTTTTACATGGAATTAAACACAAAAATATAAAACAACCCAAACTATCGTAAATCTGAGCTTAAGCGTTTAACGATACAAAATAGAAAGCAAATTTACTCTAAGCAAGCAAGCAATCAAACAAGCATTAAAGATAAAGGGAAAAGAGATTGACACCAAGATACACACACACACACATATAATATATATATATATATATATATATATATATTACCCATGATTATAATTTCACGAGATTTCTATTCTTGATACAAATGCAAGTGTACACGTTTAAGAGTTAAGCACTTTCGCTTAATCATGAGAAACCAATAACTGTTTAACCAAAAACTTTCAACCACACTTGTACTTAAAAATTTCTACCCAAACACTCACTTACAAACAAGCTTATAAATTTGCTCATACAAATATAAATTAACTATATCACTCACAAATATGACTTTGCTCTTTATAAATAAGATTACAAGTATGAAGCACGTAAGATTAAGCCTAAAATTAATGAGAAATGTGTAATATAAGCGCAAGAATTTTTCTTGCTTTAATGTTGAATGATAACAATGGAGGTTACAGTTATGTTTTTGGCGATTAGAGAGATAGTAATGTGTATTTTTATGTCCCAAGTGGTAGAAAATGTGATTTTGAGGTGGAATGACCGTTTAACATCACATCACTGTGTTAAATATAGATCCACAAATTGGGGAAAAACACTTTCTACTCTATGGCCGATCGATTAGGCTTCCCTGATCGATCGGGGGTGCTCTCTAATTGTCAAAGGCTTCTCTGTGGCTGATCGATCAATATCGCCAATCAATTGGGGGTGCCTGGGAACACTTTATAAAGCGCTTGTAACTTGCTCGTTATTAAAAAAAAGACAAAAAGGAGAATAACCAAAAAAAAGAGAAAAAATTGAGCGGAAAAGCACATAAGAGTGGGTAGTAAGGAGATTTAAAGAATCTGAGACAGATCAAAATAAGATAGTTAGTAAAAGGGATAAATAACAAGATGGTATAGTTACAAATGAGAACAATAACGATGGTTCTAAGGAGGTTGCTATTGAAAAATGCCTTTAAAATCAGAATATTGATATTCAAAGTAGGAGCAAAGTAAAGAGCACAATGTGAAAACTTTAAATAAAATTAATATATAGGGTAAAAACAACATTGAAGATAAAAGTCTCATAGCAAGTGAGGATCAATTTATGTAGTAAAGGAACTGTTAAATAAGTTGTTTTTTCACATACAATAGGTTGTCCAACGCAGGGACAAATTTGCACTATTCTGTCATGCGCATGAATTATGCGGACCAGATCTGATTTTTTTAGATTTTGACAGTTCAGATCATTTTTTATGAATTAGGTCTTTGAGACTTATAGGTTTCTTTATCAGCCTTTTTTTGACAAAAAAGAGAACTCAACACTTTTGCAAGCAAGAGAGAATATTCTCGAGCTATTGAGTGATTCTAAATCCCCATAAATATTATAGTAATAATATTCTCTTCCTCCGTGTACTAGTCTAGTGTTACATATCGTAATCCTAGGAAACCACGTTAATTCTTGTGTTTTTTTCCTTTATCGTTTGTGTGTGACACGACTTGGCGTTCTTTGTTTGGTGTTATTTTTTTTGTTCGCCAACTAATTTGTTAGCTTCCGCACAATAAATTGGTATCAAAGCCTAATTACGACTTAGGACGATGATTGGGAGCATGAAGTTCGAGGTGAAAAGTTCGACGGGGCTAACAACTTTGGAAAGTGGCAGTGCGAGGTCATGGATGACCTTAATCAACAAGAACCGGACATCGTACTAGAGAAGAAGATCGAGAAGATAACATATGATGAATGGATGAAGAAAACCCGTCCAGCTTGTGGAACAATAAGGCTATTTTTGCTAAGGACCTTAAGTACTCGGTTATCAAGGAGATGGATGATGAAGCTTTGTGGAAGACATTCAGTGACAAGTACATGATGAAAAGGCTAGAGAATCGTCTCTATATGAAGAAGAAGCTTTTTCGATTTGGGTACGAGCAAGGCATCTCGATGAACGAGCATCTTAATAGGTATAATAAAATTTTAGCTAATTTGCAAAATTTAGATGTAACTATTGGGGATGAATATAAAGATTTATTTTGTATTGAATTCGTTGCTGGATAAGTATAAGCATCTTATCACCACTCTTTTGTATGGTAAGGATGCGATTAAGTTTGCTGATTTGTCAAATGCTTTCAGAATAGAAAGATGGATGTTTTGGTTCATAATGATCAAGCATTAGATGAGTTAATAGTTAGTGGGGGTGGTAAAAGTAAAAATCATAAAATGTTTAAGCAGGGTTCACAAAAGAAGAAGATAGCTAAGGATCAATGTTACTTTTGTTTCGAGAAGGGGCACTTGAAATCGGATTGTTCCAAGATGAAAAACAAGGGTAAGCCGGGTGTGAACATAGCTCAAGACGATAGTGATGATGAGTTTGTTTTGGTATGATCCAAGAAACGCACATAATGAATTATGGATTCGGGTTGTTCCTATCATATGAGTCCGCACAAGGCATTATTTTTGAATTTCGTGAGTTGGATGGTGGAGCTATCTTAGTAAGGCAATAATAATGCGTGTAGGATTTCAGGTGCTGGGAAAATTTTTCTTATCTTGGATAATGGTACTGTTAGGCTTATGGAGAATGTTTATTATGTTACAGACTTGAAGAAAAATTTGATCTCATCAGGTATTTTGGATTCGAAGGGTTGCAAAGTAGTAATTGAGGATGGAGTTGTGAAGATGAGCAAGGGCGACAAACTTATTATGAAGGGAAATAGAAAAGGCTATCTTTATTATCTTAAAGGTAAATCAGCCAAGGGTTCTATTTTTGTTGCTGATAGTAATGTGGAGTCTATTTTGTGGCATCGTCGTTTGGGACATTGTGGTGAAAAGGCGTTGCAAGGTTTGGTCGATAAAGGGCTACTAAACGGGGTTAAAATAGGGAAAGTTGAGTTTTGTGAGCATTGTATTAAAGGCGAGAAGACTGGAGATAAGTTTGGCATGATAGTTCATCATACTAAAGGGACGCTTGATTATGTGCACACCGTTGTATGTGGACCGTCTCGAAATGTTTCTTTGAAAGGTAAATCTTATTTCGTAACTTTTGTTGATAATTTTTCTAGAAGAGTGTGGATTTACTTGATGAAATAGAAAGATGAGTTTCTTGATATCTTTCAAGATCTAAAGAAATTGATTGAGACTGAAACAAGTAGAAAAGTGAAGCGTTTGAGATCTGATAGTGGCGGTGAATACAAGTTAGATCATTTGAATGATATGTGTAGAAAATATGGTATTGCTCGACACCTTTTGGTGAGATGGATGCCTCAATAAAACATAATAGTGGAAAGGATGAAACGCACATTGTTGAATAAGGTTCGTTATATGCTTTCAAATTTGAAATTGGGGAAGCAATATTGGGCTAAGGCAGTGATGTATGTTTGTCATCTCATCAACATGCTTTCGTCAACTGCGCTAGGTCGCAAGACTCCTATGGAGGTGTGGTTGGGTGTACCTGTTACCGACTATGACCGGTTGTATATACTTGGATATCCAAGTTATTATCATGTGACGGAATCTAAGTTAGACCCTAAAGCCAAGAAAGTCATATTCTTAGATTTTGCTAGTGGTGTGAAAGGATATCGATTATGGTGTTTGGAGTTGAAGAAAATCGTATTGAGTAGAGATGTTGCATTTGGTGAGATGAGTATGCTTGATCATCGAATAGTTGTTATTTAAGTGATAAAAGGGACCGATGAGGGTGCTTCGAAACCGGTGGAGAAAATTGATTCGATTGTTCAAGAGGACTCGATAGAAGCAGAAGAAAGTGAGGACCTTGTTGATGATGAAGATCATGATGATGATCCGATAGCGACGTGCAAGCCCACATGAAACATCAATAAGCCAGCTAAGTTCAACAATTTTGTTGTGTATGCACTTCCAGTTGTAAGTGGAAATATTCTGTTATCTTACTTAGTAGTTCTTAGGTGATGCATTGGTAAGGGAATATGAAAGAAAAGGTTAATTCTTTGTCGAAGAATCAGACTTGGAATTTGGTGGAGTTGCCCAAGGGTAAGAAAGTGGTTGGTTGTAAATAGGTATTCGTAAATAAAGGTGGTATCTAGAGAAAATACAATGTTCATTACAAGGCGAGGTTAGTGGCGAAGGGGTTTGCACAACGTGAAGGAATTGATTATAATGTGGTATTTCTCCAGTTGTGAAACGTTCTTCTATTCATGTTTTATTGGCCTCGGTAGCATAGTGAGATCTCGAGTTAGATCAACTTGATGTCAAAACGGCTTTCTTAGATGGTAATTTAGACTATATGACTCAACTCGAGGGGTTTCTTACTGTCAAAAAAGAGAATTGGTTTTGCAAATTGAAGAAGTCATTGTATGGATTGAAGTAATCACTGCGTCAATGACACAAGGGTTTCGATCAATTTATGGTGGCACAAGGTTTCGACAGGAGTGCATATGATCATTGTGTGTATTTTCGCAAGCTTCGTAGAGCAGTTAGAATTTACCTACTCTTATATGTTGATGATATGTCGATAGCGTGTTCTAGTAGTGTGGAGGTGTAAAAGATGAAAGATCAATTGAGTTAAGCATTCAATATGAAAGATCTTGGTGAAGCTCGAAAAATACTTGGCCTGGAAATTTCACGGGAATAGGTCAAAGGTGTGTTGTTGTTGACGCAGTCTAAGTACTTAGAGAAACTCCTTAGCTTGTTTGATTTGAATGAGAAGTCTAAGACGGTAACTACACCACTGACTCCACACATGAAACTTAGTGCTATGATGTTTCCTAATACCGAGGAGGAAATTGAGGAAATGACTTGGGTTCCGTATGCGAATGCAGTGGGGTTGTTAATGTACGCGATGGTTTGTACGAGGCCAGATATCTCACATGCCATGGGCATGGTGAGTCGTTATATGCATGATCTGGGTAAGGGGAATTGTCAAGCGGTTAAGTGGATCTTGAGGTACTTACGAGGCACATTGCATGTAGGTTGAAGTATGAGAAAGATGAGAGTATAGGTCATCATGTTGTTGGGTATACAAACTCTGATTATGCGGGTGATTTGGATAAGCGACGGTCGACTACGGGTTATGTTTTTACACTTGTTAGAGGACTAGTTAGTTGGAGATTGACTGACCTTACAATCAATGGTTGCTTTGTCTATGATGGAGGCGGAGTATATGGCGTTGACCGAAGGTGTAAATAAAGCTATTTGGCTCAGGAATTTGGTGGATGATTTTGGTATTGTATAATGACATGTTACTTTGTTTTGTGATAGTCAAAGTGAAATTTGTTTGACCAAAAATCTAGTGCACCATAATCGTATTAAGCATATTGGAGTAAAGTATAATTATGTACGTGAGCGGGTTGAAAATGGTGATATTGATGTAACGAAGATCGATACTAAGGAGAAGTAACAAGATGAACCTTTTATATTAAAGAACAAGTATTATACTTCGTAGGTTTGTATTATTTTTAGCATTTATATGACGAGTTTAGGTTACTCACCCTTTGCTTTGTTGTTTTCCCGTTTCTATTTTATTGTATATTTTATAGGCGAAGGTCCTAATTTACAGGATTTTAGACCAGTTTGGCATTCGAGCAAGTCTCGAGGCGGTATCGGTTTTGTGAGCACGTGTAGTATAGGTACTAAATGCCAAATGCGTGTAGTGTTGCGTGTTTTATAGCAGTTTGTGTAATATATTTGTAAAACTGGTGTGATTTGAAAGGCGTGTTATTCAGTGATGGTTGTTTTTTTATTTCTTTGAAATTGCGTCCCCGGGTGTCTATGAATTCCGGGCGTGACATTTGCTCTATTCTGTCTTGCGCAGGAATGTTGCGGACCAGATTTGATTTTTTCAGATTTCGTTGGTTCATATCGTTTTTTGTCAATTAGGTCTTTGGGACTTTATATAGGTTTCTTTAGCAGCCTTTTTTTGACAAGAGAGAGAACTAAACACTTTTGCAATCAAGAGAGATTATTCTCAAGCTATTAAGTGATTGTAAACCCCCACAAATATTATAGTAATGATATTATCTTCCTCCATGGATTAGTCTTGGTTTACACTTCGTAATCATATGAAACTACGTTAATTCTTGTGTTCTTTTCCTTTATCATTTGTGTGAGTAAACCAGCACGGAGATTATGCAACAGTATATATTTTTATTGTATAATTTTTTATTTTTCTAGTTAAATTTAGTAATAATGATGAATTGCAGGGTGTTTTTCTCGATCAACTGTTGAACTTCGGGCTAACAATATACACGAATCATAAATCATGTACAATATTAAATCAAGCTATTTTGGGGAGGGGCATTTTTAACGACAAACCTTGAGTATCTTTAGAGGTCTTACCCTGTTTTAATATGACTATAAGTACTTTTCATCTAGTTTTATCCATGTGAGTTCGTAAGGGCGGGGGAATTAATTGGTAGATTTAAAGCGTAATCAGTTTGTGGATGCTCTCTAGTAAATCCTCACGGGACAAAACTCGTCCTTTTATACCTAAAAGGTTTAACGGCTTGTTGCATATGCTAAATGCAGTCGTGTTTTCGACGATAGTGGTTTATCCTTTATTTTTAGGCTAGTAAGTGCACTATACTTAAAAGGAAAAGGAATTTTTTAAAGACAACCGACAAACTTTACTTCTTGGTTATCTCTTCCAACGCTCGAGATGAGGATTGAGCTAGTTGGTGGGTATGATTAGACTACGAAATGGTCATTTTTAGGTGTTAATATGATATGAATTAGCGTTGTTTTATTGACATTTAGGCTTGTTTAATCCATTTTTTGTGTTTTTTTTTGTGTGTTTTTGTGTTTTTTTGCATTTTTTCGGTTTTTTTGCACTTGTTTGCATTTTTGTAGGAAAAAGCATTGAATTAGCACAAAAACAAGACAAACACGCAAGGCGATCTAACAAAATGAATAAAAGAGAAGATTTCAGAAGACAAAAAAACCTCAAAGTCAACCCCAAGAAGTTATAAAACGGACTCAAGTCAAGATTAGAGCAAAAGAAGATTCTAGAAGCTGACTTAATCGGTCAGGTTGACCGGTCAAATGTTGTTATATTTTAAATTTTGGATAAGATAGAGCTTGTTATGGGTTGATATATAACCCCTAATTCCTAAAATCAGTATCACACTACAATTTATTCACTTTTATATCACAAATTCGTTCTAGAGAGAGAGGGGAAAGAAAAATACATTAAAATTGAGAGTTTGTGCACTAATTCTCCCTTTTATCAACGTTTTATTGTAAGGTCGTCTCTTGTTCTTACTTTTTACGTTGTTTTTGAGTATTTCCTTTGATTCTACTGCATGTTTACCTATGTTTGCATGTTTTAAATTATTAATCTTATCTCTCGCATACAAAACTAGTTAAAACAGATCGGTAACGTCGTATAAGCTAGTTATTGATTAATTAACGCCGCATGTTAAAAAACGTAATTTGTTAATAATCTGAAAAGCCCTTAAACAACCTTTAATAATCTTATTTTAGTTGTTTAAAACCCTCGAGAAACGAGCCGTTGGATTGAAAACCCAGCCGCTAACGCTCTCCTCGTTACTAATTAATTGACGCCTAATTAGTAAACCCCTGTAAAACTATCTGGGATAGCAACCAAACGGTTCCACAGACGATAACCTTGTTTTGCTTTTCAAGGAAAATACTACTGCTATCCTCGTGCCTCTGCGAAGCCTCTTAGTGGGTAGGGAAAAACTAGTACCGAAAGGGCAGACAATCACCAACACAATGAAATAAATATTTGAAATCAACCTCCAAACTCTGTCAATAAAAATCTCAGTAAAACACGTTTTTTTAAGGCTTTTGTGAGAAAAAACCAAAAGACTTTATCATAAGCCTTTTTCATAACAAGTTTAATTGCTGTATTTTACCCTTTATTCCTGACATTTAACCCTTTATTCTTGGCATTTAAAGTACTTGTCAATTCCTGAGTAAGTAGAATATTGTCATGTATGTCTCTTACCTTTATAAAGCTACTTTGATTATCAGAAGGAATACCAGGAAGAACAGTAGCCGGTCTGGTAGCAAGAATTTTAGACATAATTTTATTACAAAAATTACTTAAGACTAGTTGGAGACTTTTTCTTGGCTACTAAAGCTATCAAAGTAGAAGTCATTACTTTAGGAAGCTCATCCCGAGCAAAGAAATGATAAATAGCTTGTTAAACATCATCTTTAATAATATGCCAAGTTTTAATAAATAAAACTCCAGTGAAACCATATTGGCCTCGAGAGATATTTTTATTTAAACCCCAAATTTCATCTTTAATTTCTTCTTCATTGGGCTTCTCGTCCATAATATCATTATCCTGCTCACCAATTACCTTAGGAACATCATTTATACTAGAAAAATCATCCAAATCTTTAGGCTCTAGATCTAATATAGACTGGAAATAATTGAGAGACTCATTTTTAATATCATTAGCACCGGTCAGTACAACTCCTTCATTATTTTTGATGTTGTAAATAGCTCCTCTTTTCCTTTCCCCCTTAACTATATCATGAAAATACTTAGCATTAGACTCTCCCTCTATAGTCCATGTTTGCTTTTTGCTTCCAGAATTCTTCTTCAATTTTTTGCTTATAATTAAGATCACCATAAGGTTTATTTAATATAGATATGTTTTCAGGTGAAGGATCAGTTTCAAAGTAAGCTTCTAGCTTAATGACATCATCTTCTGCTGCTACGAGGTTGTGAAAAATATCTCCAAAGATTGCTTTGTTCCAGTCTAGCAAAGTTTGTGCACAGAGAAGTTATAGCAAGCTTAATGACAATTAGTCTTTTACTTATCATATATCATACAGGTTCACAACTATGAACACTATAAGGATAAATAATCATGAAATGAATCAAAGTACCAAATTGTAATCAGACAGATATTAAACGATTCAAATGATTTTAACCTTTTAATTATACTGCAAAGACTAACCGGTTAACTTGAAACCAACCAGTTAATTCTTGTAATTTTGTAAAGTTCATTTCTAGTTAAGTGCGAATTTTGGAGCTATGAAAACCTTTTGAAAAGAGTACCAAAATTAGAAGTGAACATTGGAGAATATACTACATCATTAGTACTTGATCTCAGGATATCAAAATCGCATTTAGGACCATATAATCAAGAAGATATTTGATTTAGAAGATGCCTACTTGACATGTTGCAGAAGAAGAAATTAACCGGTTTGATCCTCGTTAACCGGTTAATTGAAGATGATTTTTAAAATTCAAATGAGAAGCCCTAGAAATGAATACATTCCACTCCAATACTATAAATATACCTCTAGAACTCATAAGAAGGTTGGCACACCATCCCTAACTAAATGACAAAATGCTATACACTTCAATTTCATAAGAAGGCATCGTTCCGACACTTTGAATTCACACCGACAAGCCTGTGCCTTCATTTCAAACCTATACACTCTCAAGACCAGATTGAAGACCATCATATATTTTGTGAAGAGATATTTTAAAATAGCGACAAGAATTGTAATCATCTAGATATTCTGAGTGTGAGAGATTCAACGTTGTGTGTACCTTTGATCACATCGATTGTTGATAAACAAAAAAGGTTATTTATAAACTTGTTGATTTTATGACTTGTGTACAACTTCAATTATTATCATTTACACTCCCCCCCCCCCACCACCACCACCAAACCCCAACCCTGCGCGCAGTACCTCTCATTTCCGAAAGATCTCTCCTATTACATCCACCCTTATAGAGTAGAGAATAAAAAAAAAAATTGGTTGTTCCAGCAATCTTGGATTATACAACTAGTGTTTCATCTGTTCGAGACAACTTTACGGTAACTTTGTCCGTTTAGGAAGCGCACGATTGTGGGTTGCTTTGCGTATTAAAGATAAGTTGGTTACAGGGTTGCTCTGCCCTTAAGTAAGCGATTTGTAATAGGTACGCTTCCCTAAATAGCGTGTCAAGTACTTCTTACCTTATCTTTACATACAAGTCTTTGTTATAATTGTTGCATATACCACTACAAGAAAACACATGTTCAGCAACGAATTCGTGCAACGATAAAAAGATTTGTTGCTGAAAATATAGTGTTGGGCAATAAAATTGCACTCTGTTGTTGAATAACATATTTCTTGCAACGGAAGAAATTTTGTTGTTGAATAGTGGTCTATCAACAACGAGATGCTATGAACGTTGCTGAAAATATATTTTATCTGCAACAAGTAGAAAATATTGTTGTTAAATCCCAAAACATTTGGCAACGAAACAGATGACGTTGCAAAATGATTGATTTACGTTGCAAATAAGTGATCTTTGACAACGACGCAAATGATGTTGCGGACTGAATGACTTATGTTGCAAATAAGTGTTTTTGACAACGGATATTTTGTTGGCAATTTTTTTTTCTTTTAATAATAATTAAATTATTTTAACTACAAAACTTGGAAATTTCTAAATGTTTTTAATATAAAAACCTTTTGGTATTAACGAGTCTTAATATAATTATACTTTGTGTTTTTCAAAGTAGTATGTAAATAGAACATTTTAACCTCTTTTAAAAAAAAAGCTTCATTCAAAATTATATATTTTTCTACTATTAACTTTGTAGGTTCATTAAGCATATATAGTAAAGATTATTGATTATAACAGTAAAGATAAATGAAAAGATTATACAAAATCCAAAAAAGTAGGAACATATATATATAAAAAATACAAATTTGAAAGTGATTGTACTCATCACAATAATAGTAGGAACATATTTCACTACTATCATATGATTTTTTAGTTATTTATTGTATAAATATATTATTATATTTATTTTATATGTGTATGTATTGATGATTGACCAGTCTGATTCGATGAATCAAAACTTTACTGGATGAACACATTTTGCTCATGATCGCCTTTTCTTTTGTACCAAAAAATTAAACGAACATGAACCGAACAGATGATTTGAACACAAATTTTATCATGAACGGTTCAGAGTATTATCACCCAGCTTATGCTATATAGTTATTTTATCATTAATATTAATTTTTAAAGAAAAATAGGGAATAAGTTTAAATTAAAATTGGATTTTCAACACACATGATTTTAGTCTCAAATAAGTTATAAAAGCTAAACATATCATTTGAATATTTTTAAGTATGAATATTTTTAAATTTGAAGCTAAAAATCTATTTTGGGAAATACCGCCCATTTTTTTTTAACAGGCGGGAACTCAATAAAAATTTCCCACCATTTAATATACACATATCTATTAATTCCCTCAATTGCTCCCTCTTTCTCTCTCTCCCTACCCCATAATCTGCAACTAAAGCTCTTAAAGGTATGTTTTTATTTTCTGTGTAACTACTAAATCTGGCAATAATCTGTAGTTACAGTAAATATTTGATTGAAAAGGAAATCCCAGCTAGTCTCAATTTATATGAGTACTGATCTAATTTAGTTTCTAATAAACTCTCTCCTTCTTCAATCTCTATGTAAGATCAATTGAATCAGTCATCATTCAATAACCTTCTTACAACTATGTACCAGTTAATGATATTATTTCATTTAATTAAGTTATCTTTTGTGTTTGTCTCTACTCAATCAGTGCTAGGGTTTCAAATTAGAATCCCCAATTTTTTATTGGATGAATTTTAGGGCACTAATTCATATGTGTTGTGTGACATATTAGCTCGTTATAGATATATATAGAGATATGTATAGATATAGAGAGAGGTATGAAAGACAACAATAAGGGAGACTTTATTAATCAGAATGTATCAATACAAGGGGACCCTAACCTTCTTTATATACTAGAGGTTAGGATTATACAAGCTAGAAATGCCAACTTAGGCCCACTATGAGTAAGGCCCAATAGTCCAATAATAACCTACAACACTCCCCCTTTGGACGTCTTGAATTCTTCGTCTTCATGCAGTCGATCTGAGTCGAGTTCATTCGCAATGCTAAACACATAAAAACCTTAGGGACGGAAAACCCAGTGTGGGACAAAACCGGTACCTAGGAGAAACTGTGTAGCCGAATGATATAGGCCGAAATATCATGTAAGTAACTAACCACAAAACAGTGTGCCTCATCAAAACCTTGCCAGAGCAAACCCAATGGGAAAATCTCTGATCGAAGGAAAAAAAGTGCAACAGTGGTAGTAGTAGGGGATCAACCACAAAACATGTGCCTCATCAAAACCTTGCTAGAGTAAACCCAGTGGGAAAAACCTCTAGTCGAAGGACAAAAGAGTACACAGTGGTAAGAAGTATACAACAGGATACTCCCCCTAATTTCGGCAATCTTAAGTGAGATAAGATGGGAACGTGTCTCGCTAAAAACCTTGCCAAGGAAAACCCAGTGGGAAAAAACCTTGGTCTAAGGATAAAAAGAGTACACGAGCATGCGACTGGATGCTCCCCCTTACTTGCACACGACAGGGTGCGAGGATTTCGACTAAGTAGTAATTAGTACAATAAGCATTCATCTGGATGCTCCCCCTCATTTGCACACGACTGGTTGCAATGATTTCATATTCCAATAAAGAGTACGAGCATTCGACTGGATGCCTCATTTACTTGTACACGACTGGATGCAAGAAAATCTAACGTGGAATAGAACGAGCATTCAACTGGATGCTCTTAAACTTCATATGTGAAGATTTATTTCGACAAAAAATGCTAAATAGCATAATCTAGTCATGTCTCTCCTGATCGATAACAACAAGTTGTCCTCAAATAAGACAAGTGTTTTATCTGGATCGTGAGACAGAGCATATGTAATTCAAATATGGCTAATACTAGCTCGAAGCCATATACACTCTCTAGTCGTCTCATAGAGCACGAATAGATCAGAGTGATTCGTTTGGAGTCATTTCAAGACCTCCAAGATATCGCCTTATTCCTAATGGCAAAGACATACCATGTTAGGAATATCCCTTATGCGGATCTGATAAGTAATCGGCATCGGTATAACCGAAAAAGGGTTGCGTTAATTCGAGTACCGAAGGGGGTAGATACACTCGATGACACAAAATGGGATAAGACACGCCCTCATCCACAGTTACCTTGAGGTAATGGGAAAATGTCTTTTATGCCATTTCGATGGCAGCGTGTTAGCGCGATGCTGTGTCGAGCTATACCATTCACAGCAGACGAGATGTTCGTCCTAGCACATTAGACCAAGTACAATGATGCGCTTATTGTACTTAGATATGAACATCATGGTTCAATATCTCTTCATCGTCTCATCAGGGACGGACTGGATCTATATCAATGTCTAGTGATCGAACGATCATGGGAGAATCTGACGACTTAGCGTCATGATGACTAAAACGTCATAACACCTTCTGGGTGTAGTTTGAATCATGGACTTAGATTCAATCTTTACGGGACTCGATCATCAGGCCGAGTCACTACCGTGTCTTCCCAAGATCCTTCATCTCGAAGGCAAATCCAAAAAAATGGATCGCGTAATAAAACACGCAAGGGCATAATACTTGTTCAAGTATCCCAAGCTGATCAAGTACTCACTTAGGCGGGTATACCACATCCGCTCGGATTATATTAATCCATATAGTAAATGTCTCATTTAATTGAGATCGTGTTCCGTGGTCAGGAACTACTTGATTTAAGCACATGAAGTCACACAGGGACCTTCATCTATATCTCTTTGTCTAAATCCCCATAGAGATAAAACCGTGACCACATTCATGGCTGCATACTCAGTTTTTCAGAAACTACTAAACTGGTAAAGTAGGGGACTGTTATAATGTCCATTACGAGGAAATCAACCATCTCGTAATCAATTCCAAGGTGTGAGAGAAGCCTTGCGCTACTAGGCGAGCATTCTACAATCTCATTATTCTCATCACTTTTCCTTACGAATAACCAAATAAACGAACTCGTTTAACATTGGTGGTGTTGGAGCTACAGGTCCGAACACACTTTCGCTAAGGAGTCTACTTGGATTGCAAGTTTCCATTAGTCCAGTCCATTCTACGTTGACTTCAGGCAACGATACATGGTTCCCCGTCATAATTTGCTCATATTATCAGTCGTCACCGAATATATGAACAAGTAATCAATGACAGTCTCGTTTCGCTTCAATATCGTCTAAGATATCATGATCGACAGATATTTCGAGATTCTTAGGATGAGGAGGAAATCACACATCTCCTTGATCCTTTATAATCTCGTGCGACAAACGAGTTTCAGTTCACCACCTCTGGGGCTGAACGAATTTGGAACATGTCAACTTCCTCGTATCTTGGGAAGGACGACAGACTGACGGCCGACGGCAGCGTCTTTTGCTTGACGGGTTCGACCAAAGCAACGTGTTACGACTGGAACACGGCGTCCGACAGGGACGTCTATCCTTGCAAGCATTTTGGAGCAGGTATAAATGATCTCGTGACATCTCATAAAGTCACTAAATGCCTTTGGCATTTAGTTAGACTTGAGGGAGTCTATGCACTTACTTATCACTAAGTGCACTTTTGGGGATCAAGCTAAGACTGAGTGGGTTATGCCACGTTATTTCACGTCGTTCCTTATCAACGGTAACGTGCAAATCTCCCCCTAACGACGGGGAGAACAGTCTTAGCGATGTCACTTTCGCATATCATGCGGTAAAGAGATCACTTGCCAAGGTTACTCTATCAAATGATAGGCATGAGATTCATAATCGACTTATGTCCCCTTCAGAGGTCCATATTTTGAACTTAATAGCGGCTCAATCAAAATATTAATTAATCACTCTAAACACGCGTTAATATGAGACTTCTGGCTCATAACCAGTAACCAGCTGGTACGCATATGGTGTTTGAGTGTCTATGGGCCTCATAACGGACCAATGCAACAAAATAACATGACCCCACACGGAAATATAGATCTTGGTGCGCAAGACCAAGAAGTGCGTGCAACCATTTGCAGTCGCATCATCAAACTTTCCGTGAGTCCATTTGGGTCTGAACATAATCGACAGGATGTTCAATTTCAATTTCCAAACTCAAGTAATTCAAATCGAATTTTCGATTCTTACTCTTCGGAATTATCAAGTCGACTAGACTTTTCAGGATAATCCGGATCATGAGCCATCAACTTAATGATAGGGCTAAAAGTTTGGAAAGTGTTGCATTTATGTGGACAACATTAAAATGTAACCATATTGTCGATGCATCAACCATAACCATTTATATTTATGGTCCGTCTTATGGTTGGATAAGTCCACAATAACTCCTTCAATTCTTTACAAGAATTCTACGAGTTCTTTTCGTGATCTTTACACATACTAGTCTTTCAAAGTGAGTATTAATGGCAT
Organism: Primula vulgaris; assembly: GCA_963920805.1. Taxonomy (NCBI): domain Eukaryota; kingdom Viridiplantae; phylum Streptophyta; class Magnoliopsida; order Ericales; family Primulaceae; genus Primula; species Primula vulgaris. Next base: position 19,213,540 of record OY987214.1, read on the forward strand.
GAATTTCGGATTAATCGCGAAATATATTCTCAGAGAGAATCCAAATGCGATGTGAGTATAAATCAAGCATCGTCTTTTGACCCGGGAATATCTCATCCGGTCAATGCCACAATATCAAAATGCTCTTATCAATCGACGACAGGCGAATGATAGTATAGACAATCATGTCTTAGCATCTAAATCATTTATCATTTTGACGACAGGCGAAATGATAAAGTAACTTTAAATGCTTTTAAAAATTGTGGTAGAAACCACTTGAAAGACATTTCAACCCCTCTAAAATACGCTTTTGATCTTATTGAATGGAGGCTATGTAAAGAAATTTTAATTCTTTCATGAGCTATTACCAGATAACACTGGTTTTCTCGAATATTTTATAACTCAACAAGGTACGACAGGACCTACATGAGTATAACGCCTCATATTTGACAAATCAATTTGGTTTTACCAAAGATTTTGATTTTTGGAACGACAGGTCCAGAATCGTTGTCACTGAGTACTCTTTTAGGCAAATAGTTGGTGAAATTATGTGGTACATGTTACCCACTATTTCCAAAAAAATCAACTACCCCACAAGTATTGCCTAAAATTTCATAATTTAAAGTTTGGTCACATTTGTCAAAGGAATTTGCTCAAAACACTTTAAATTATTTCGAGAAATTTCGTAAACAGGCAAACCATAATCCAAAAGTATGGTCCAAATGGAAAATAATAATCCAAATGGAAAACATAATCCAGATGAGCAAAAAAATGGCTCAATGATTTATCAAAATCAATAAAGAAAGGTATCAAACTCATTTGAGCCACAAAATCAGGGGTCTCAAGAGTTTCCTTTTAGTTAGCTTTAACCACATTAGCATCGGTTTTTTTTCAACTTTATAATAGTTTTGAACTATTTAAGGAGTAACCATGCATGACCTTTGTCTTTATAGCATAGAGTTGCCTCCTTGAGCATTATCTCTTGCTTTGTGACAACGGGTCATATTGTTCCTTTCAATTACTGTCTTGGAGCCACATGTTTTCGATTTTGACGATTGTCTAAAATCTCTTTTGGCTAGGCGATTCATCGGGATCGCGACAGTTCGAGACAAATAACACTTGTCTCGGTTCTCGATTCGTGGAAAAAAAATGTACACGAAGAGCATTAATATCAAGCAAACAATTCGCCATTGACCCAATAGGATTAAAACTACTCACCGGGGTAATTTTCTTATCCAATAACAGATGGGCGATAAAAGGAACATGGTGAATATAAATTCACGATACTGCTTATGGAATACAATTTCCAAGCTAGTATTTTGGTGAAGGATTGCTCCAATATGTCAATTTCAGACATTTGTTCACCATAGACGTCATCACGTCTCAAATGTGGCGGCGGAATAAAATCAACGCCTTAGCATTCATCCTGAGGGTAACAACAAACTCATGTTTTACTCATCAAAGATGGCATCCAAAAAAAAATTTGGGCATCACATTTTCACACATCAGGGTGAGTAACATGTGGTGACGGATTAAAATCAACGTTTAAACAGTCATTTCGCAAGTATGTTTTACGAATTTTCTCATCATAGATGGCATCCAACATATGTTGGGAGTTCTGGATTATTTTTCATATAAAACGACTGGTTTATATGTTTATGGTTTGCACAAGCATAAACTTTATTTCGAAACGACAGGTTCGAAAAATAGTTTGCTTTTAATGTGAATAGGTTCTCATTGATCGAACGACAGGTCGATACAGAGACACCAATTCGGCGAAACATACATCACTATATAAACACATTCGGGGAAATTATTATTTAGTCAACCCCTTTCGGTAGCTCTACTTGAAAAACGACCAGGAAAGACGGTGAGGGTGGAGGGCACGAATGCCACTTAAAACCCGACCTCATTAGGATATCGACTTCCGTCTATATCTTTCCTAGACATCGTATCCAAATAGGTGAGCCTATTTAGGGAAGGTTCATAATTTTTCCAACTTAAATGTGAAAATATATGATTTCGCAAATTACCATATTATACATATGTGTACATGGTAATAAATAAATTACATAGATCGTACCTGCTTGCATGATTAAATAATATAGCAGTAGCATGGTAGTACATATTTCCTAATAAGAAAATCAAATTAACGCTACCAATCTAAATTATTATTTACCAATTTTACACTAGCAAGATTTAAATTAATATTATACAAATCTATTGCTTTTATGTGTAAATTTTATTCAGGGTAGTTTAAAAATTGCAGTACCATATACAAGGAAACAAAGTATATGGCAATTTACATATTATACGATTTGTATTCCTTTTTAAATATATACGGTGGTGTTAGCAGATCAAACCCTAAAGTACACAGGTTGTTCTAAATCAATAAAGAAACATGGTATTGTTTTCTTTGTCTAACATGGGATTATGTAATAGTTTCAATCATTCTGCAGTGATCTAATTTGACTTTTCCAAGTCATTAACAAGTCCCTACATACATATGTGCTATATAGTGTAACTAATTACGTTAATTCCTTATCATAACAACTTATATGTGAGGGCAGTACACATGTTTGATTTCTCTGTCTTCAATAAACATGTATTTTTATAATCAACAATATATGTGTTACGATCATGCTTTATTTATCAATAAAATAATACGTGCAATCACATATATGGAATAAATTAAGTTTTGAATTCGGTACCTTACGCACGGTATGTTGGTGAAGGTCGATATAGCAAAACCCTAAAAACCCGGATAAACCTCAAGATTTATAAATACCCAATATTCGTGCGTTTACCAAAAAATCTCCAATATCCGCGAGTGTATATCCTATTCTCCGCGAGCAAAGTGCTGATAACGTGTTGTGTGACATATTAGCTCGTTATAGATATATATAGAGATATGTATAGATATAGAGAGAGGTATGAAAGACAACAATAAGGGAGACTTTATTAATCAGAATGTATCAATACAAGGGGACCCTAACCTTCTTTATATACTAGAGGTTAGGATTATACAAGCTAGAAATGCCAACTTAGGCCCACTATGAGTAAGGCCCAATAGTCCAATAATAACCTACAACAATATGTACTATAGTTTATTTATATATATACAAGGCGAAACATGATTTTTTTGTTTGTTTCAAATTTCTTTTACTCTTTACTCTTTTGTTGCATGTTTTCTTTTATCTAATTGATCTGTATTAGCGTGGCCGGGTTATCTTTGTCAGCACAGTCTTCTACAGAGTACTTTTCTGTCAGAACATGATTTAGGGTTTGTTACTTGGATTTTCCTTTTAGCTTTTAGTGTACTTAAAAGCTGCAGCCAAAAGAGGTTATGGATTAAAATCTTTCTATCACTTTAAATTTAGGCCAGTTTTGAGGCAAAACAGCTGAAGCTTAGAAGCTGCTACCAAACAAGGCTATGTATCAAAATCTTTTCTCACTTTAATTTTTTTTTTCCTGATGTGTGGCTTTATTTTTCAAATTTTCCAGGAAAGTAAGCTTGTTTATCAAGGTCCAGATAAAAAATTAGGTTCATCCAACTTTAAGCTTTTAGCTTGCACCCCAAAATCCAGAAAACCTCATCTTTATACAGTCTAGCTAACACACATGTTTTTAGTCTCAAATAATCATGTCTTGTAAAGTATGCATATATTCTTGAACTATTCATAATTTCTCTTTTATTTTTCTAGACTTTGATTATGGCATCATTAGAGTCTGTTGAAGGTTCCCAATCATTTTTTGCACAATTAATTTGTATTATTAAACCTAATGATTGGATAAGTCAATTGTTTGTTAAGTTAAAGGCCTGGACAATGAGTACACACAATTGCGAGATTCAACTTTAGTAGATTACCTTATTGATGAAGCCGTTATCCCAATACCCTCCTGATGGTAAATCTATAAGTTTAATACAAATATAGATTGCCATTTTAATATTAGATATTCTTTACAGCAGGCGAGCAAGTGGCTTTGACATGGCACCATCTGTTCCTGGATTATTGCCTAATGCTGCAGTCCCAGGTTAGCTATCTAGCTGTATGTTCTACACATTTGTTCATTTTGTAACTACTTGGGTTAATCCCCTCATATTGTAGTTTAATGTCATAAAATTGCTTTATATATTTATGAAATAATTTTAGCTTTGTTTCCTTTACTTTTTGCCTTATTCTTAATTACCAACACTGAGAACAATTGTTGTGTTGTTGTCTGTTGTGTTGTTGTTGGTTGTTGGTTGTTTGTGTTTATGTTTATTGTTGGGGTTGGAAGACAATGTTCAACAAGGAACCCATTGCGAGGATTAGCAGGATATGTGAATATATCTCAAGCATCTGGTGATGAAATTATTAAATTCTAAATTACCTGTTTGTAAATTTAAGCTGGTCAACCAAATGCAGTTCAGCATTTAAGCAAAAAAAACTGAGCTTATATGCTGCAACCAAACAAATCCTTAATGAGAATATCTGTTGCTAACTTGAGTTCAACTATTTAGGTAAACCAATTGGGTGCCCTTTCTATGATGCCATTTCAGGCAATGACTCAGCAGGTATATATGTGATGCCTGTATTTAAATTTATTTATCGAATAACCAATTCTTGCTTATCCTCTTCTATAGGCTACAAGGCATGCACGCCGTGTTTATGTTGGTGGACTTCCTCCATTGGCAAATGAGCAGGTTTACCTCTAATTAAATGATCATCTTTTATAATACAGGCTTCGGGGTAATAAGAGTTAAAACTTGTATATGAGAAACGAAAGCTAGGCCTTTTTATCTAAACCAGAACTAGGTCTTGAGTGAAAATATGTAAGGAAATCTTGAAATTAGTTGTCATGTTCTGTAACATGCAGTCCAAGGAAATATGTGTATACATAAGTAAAAGAATTGTTATGGCTATTCTTATACAATTTAGCCGCCTCTATCGAATGTTCAGCCTAAAAAAAAATTCTTATGACTAATTTCACGCAGTATGGTGTCTCTCTCTGTTATTGCTGCTCTCTTTATTCATTCTTTAATTTTAATATTCTTATTCTTGAATATATTGGGCAGACAATTGCAACATTTTTTAGTGGTATTATGGCAGCTATAGGAGGAAATTATGCTGGCACTGGTACGTTTTCACCAGGAATCGGATGTGTCTTCTTTCTCTTCCCAATTATTCATCTTTCGTTAATATCTCAAACCATTAATCTATTTTATTGCAGGTGATACTGTTGTTAATGTTTATATCAATCATGAGAAAAAATTTGCATTTGTGGAGATGACTGTTGAAGAAGCAAGTAATGCAATGGCATTAGATGGAATTGTTTTTGAGGTATACTTATTTCCATTTCACTATTTTAGTATTTTTATCCATGTATAACTTTTTGTACACAGTAGTCAGTACTATAGTGTGATACATATCATCCATGTATACCTTTTTAAATTTTTAGATCTCATCTTATCAGGCGGTTCTTCGGTTGATCTGAATTTGATCCGACAAATTGACTCCGATTGAAAGTATTTTTTTTCTATGAAAAACTTGCGATCATGTTGTTCAAATGAATTTAAAAATTCGTATTTGATAAAATTTGTCATTTTCTACTCTTTGTTTTCAGGATATCGATACATGATGCTATTTGACTTGATTAAGCATTTCCAAATTCGTCATCAAGTTGCATGTACTTCATCTCTATTGCAATCAGCTGCAGTTATAACCAGTGTTTTTCTTTCTTTTTATGTACATATATGTTCTATGATCAAAGAATGTTCGTAGTGATTACTCTTGTAATATGTTACATTTTCTTTTATTAAATGTTTATGATGAATATTTTAGTTATTGTGTGTTGAATGATTCTAGCAATTGAAACTTAATTTAATTTATAATATTTGTATTATATATGAGTGAAATTGAATTAAAATTTTACAATTATTATTTGCATTTTGCAACAAAAATTGATTATGAATTTGAAACGGTAGAGATTCAAATCAGCAACAACCAATGATGTATTTTGCAATGATTTTTCCCCATATTTGGCAACACTTTATTTCTCAAATGCAACAACTTAATTAAAAAATCAGCAACGGAATTGTAACATTTAACAACGAAAAAATTGAAGGATTAACAACAACTTATTTCCATTTGGCAACAATATTATTTCGAAATGGCAACACATGTTTTTGTTGCAAAATAATTATTTTCAGCAACGATGCTTCAAGTTGTTGCCATAAACTTTCAGTAACGGGGCGTCCGCAACGGCATGGCAACGACAATAATTTGTTGCCGATCTATTTTAACAACGAAAAATAAACTTTAAGCAACGAAATTTTTCATTGCCAAAGACGTATTTTCTTGTAGTGTACATTGTGTAACACTTGTTAGATAGAACATCGCATCTTAACTCACAACTAATTAATATCCGAAGCAAACATCTAGATAAACTTATTGTAAAGATCCATTAGTCGATAGTTGGACTAGTTCGCATATGCAGTCAACTACTTAATGTTGTCTATATACTACTTGAGATGAATTAAATACTTGTATCTGTGTGTTTGATTACTAGTTTGGCGTAACTCTAATTAGTATTAGCATATACTTGTATTTGCATATATTAGTACACGTTTATACATATTTTATATCTATATACTTTCCGCTGTCAACAATTTTAATTTTATATATAATAATATATAGTGTATTATATATATCCAACTCAAGCCACTCCTTCGTAAACTAAGAAAAAGTTGAAAAAGGAGTCAAATCAATTCACCCTCTCCCCCACTCCCTAGTTTTATCATACCTAAGGTCTAACAATTAGTGGCAAAAATGTCAATTTTGACAAATCGTTTTCCTTCGTATGAGATTAAATATATTTACGCTTTTAAATGGCTGTAAATATTAGGACGTTTACAATTTTATTGTTGTCAATGTTAAGCATGCAACTACACATGAATTTGTGATGAATAATATAACGAAATGGAAAGGTTGATCAGTCCTAACATGCAACTACAAGGGTCGATTGAATTCAATTTTAGGTTTAGTATTCTTTTTAACTCACGATAGGTAAATTACAACCGTAAAATAATTAACAACAAATTAAGATAATTTATTAACGTTGTTATTACCAAGCAACGGATTAAAGAACCCATAAAACGGAATAAAGTGGGAGAATGACAAAAAAACAGTAAAGAAAGTTATAATGTGACTATAGATTGTTGGAATTTATGGGGCGTACCCTCTCACTCTCTTTTTCTCTCTAATTCAAAGCAATTGTTCTGAATGGTGCTTACATCAATATTGGTGAAGATATATAAGAAATTACAAGAAACAAACTCTATCTATTGTTCATACCACAATAATGTGTGAGGAAATTTTTACTTCCAAACTAAGCGACATTGATGTGATTGACGGTCAAAAAATTATTAAAAAAAACTTTGAGGTTATCTACGTGGTTATTTAAGACCAAAATTTCAATTCATCGACAACTAGAAAATCCTCAATTGCTTCCACAGGACCTGAAAAAATTAAACAAGTTTCTGAAGTGCGTACAAGAACAGATGAAGATCTGAAGACTTTTTTTTTTATTTCTCAGGACGATAAATTTTTTATTTATAATTTTCTATGTTTGAGTTGAATTGTTGTTGTAATAAAGTCGTTATAACCATTAATTATTGATGAAATAGTGGTCTTTACCCACCAATTTATACATAAAAAGACCTCTCTCTATACAAATCTCAAAATTCAAAATTATGTTGACTTATTCGGTTAGGTTCCTACATTTAGAAACTTTTCGTGAATTAGACCCTTGGCTTGTTGGGCTTCATTGTGCTCAGATCAAGCTCTGTTTTTTTGACATTTGTGCTTACGTTAACCTTTCAAAAAAATTATTTCTTTGTTTGGTCCATCCTCGAGTTGCAAATGCATTTTTTTACTACGAAAATGCGAATAAGTGCAAATTAACTAAAAAATCACATAAAATATATTATTTCGTGGTCTAATCATGATCGAACCCATCATTCAACAAACTTCAAAACCTCCCGCTCTAAGTCTTGTAAAAATATTACTGTAATATCAACTTTTATGAATAAAAGTGTCTCGAATGTCAATGAAAGCTCAATCAGGTTTTACTATGAAAATGACCTTTGTATATTTTTCTTTCCTAGTGGTTTCCAATGTTCTATTACAACAGATCTACTCTTCACCAAAGTGGGATAGGGATTCAATTCATCATGTTGGAGGTAAGGATCTTTCTTTGTAGAATTTCAAAAAACAATTTATTTTTGACAAATGGTGAAGACATTAAATTTTGACCCTCTTCTTTTAGTGAAAAATTTACAATATAAAATGCTTTTAACTTTTTGTGAACTTAATCTCCATTTTTTACCATGCCTAAATATATTTGAAATAAGCTCTTACCAACTAAAATCATTATCTGTCGTACCTTAATCTCCATTTTTTATCATGTCTAAATACGTTTTTATAGGATACCATATTTTTAGGCATGGTTAATACTCCTAGTGAAAAAGAGAACTATACCTTAGGGTTTTGATTGAATCTAAGAACGTACTGTGCTAAAATCATGTTTCCAGAAATTGCATGTTTAAGGTGTGTATAAAGGAAGTAATATACATCTGTCGGACTGAATTTGTAACAACTAGTTTGTCATTTGCTGAAAACGATTGACTATGTTGTTAATACATAAGGATCAAACTGCAATTTTCCTGAAAGTATGGACTGAATCTGTAATAACTCTATAACTGAAATAAGTAATACACTGAAATTACACTCATGGTCCTGTAGTAATTACTTGTATGCAAAACAGTTTATATGTTCGATAAATACCAATATTCGGTCAATATACACCCACCCACATGCATGTTAATTTATTAAAATACAATTGAATAAAATTTGCCTGTTAATTGAATTATTTTTGAATTCCCATGCTAATAATCACTGGCATGTAATATTACAAGTGCCATGTTGATATTTTGTATGTATGACCAATTATTAATTGATTGTGAGGTTTGATCCAATCAAAAATATTGATATTGACCTGTCGATTTCGATATTCAATAATAAAATTTGCGAAATCATATATTTTCACATTTAAGTTGGAAAAATTATGAATCTTCCCCAAATAGACTTACCTATTTTTATACGATGTTTAGAAAAGATATATGCAGATAGTTGATATCCTAATGAGGTCGGTGTATAAGTGGCATTCGTGCCCCCCACCCTCACCGTATTACCTGGTCGTATTCAAGTAGAGCTAACGAAAGGGGTTGACTAAATAATAATTTCACCGAGTGTGTTTATATAGTGATGTATGTTTTTCCGAATTGGTGTCTCAGTATCGACCTGTCTTTCGATCAATGGGAACCAATTCACTTTAAAAGCAAAACTATTTTCAAAACTGTCATTTCGAAACAAATTTTGTGCTTGTACAAACCATATACATATAAACCGGTCCTTTTATATGATAACTAATACAGAACTCCGAACACATGTTGGATGCCTTCTATGATGAGAAAAATCGCAAAGCATACTTGCGAAATAACTATTTATATGTTGATGTTATTCTGTCACCACATGTTAGTCACCCCTGATGTGTGAAAATGTGATGCCCAAATTTGTTGGATGTCATCTTAGATGAGTAAAACACGAGTTTGTTGTTACTCTCGAGATGAAGGCTAAGGCGTTGATTTTATTCCACCGCCACATTTGAGACGTAATGACCTCTATGGTGAACAAATGTCTGAAATTGACGTATTGGAGCGATCATTCATCAAAATACTAGCTTGGAAAATGTATTCAACAAGTAGTATCATGAATTTATATTCACCATGTTCATTCATCGCCCATCTGTTTGTGGATGAGAAAATGCCCCGATGAGCAGTTTTAATCCTATTGAGTCACTGGCGAATTGTTTGCCTAATAATAATGCTCTTCGTGGACATTTTTTCTCAAATTTAAAACCAAGACAAGGTTTATTTGTCTCAAACTGTCACGAGCATAATGATCGCCTAGCCAAGCGAGGTTTAGAAAATCATCAAAATCGAAGACATGTGGCTCCAATACAGTCCTTGAAATGAACTATTGGGCCTGTTGTCCCAAAGCAAGAGAAAATGCTCAAGGAGCCAATTCTCTGCTATAAATGACCAATGTCATTCTCGGCTACTACTTAAATAGTTCAAAACTATCATGAGGGTCAAAACGCTGAAGCTAATGTGGTTAAGCTAACTGAAAGGAAACTCTTGATTTTGTGGCGCAAATGAGTTTGGTATCTTTATTTATTGATTTTAATAAATCATTGAGCCGATTTTTCGCTCATCTGGATTATGTTCTTCCATTTGGATCATGATTTTTCCATTTGGACCATACTATTGGATTATGGTTTGCATGTTTACGAAATTTCTCGAAATAATTTAAAGCTTTTTGAGCAAATTCCTTTCAAAATGTGCCAAACTTTAAAATATCAATCTTTATGGCAATACATGTGTGGTAGTTGGTTGTCTGGAAATAGTGGGTAGCAGTGTACCATATACTTTCACCAACTACTTGCCTAAAGAGACTTTTGTAACAATGACTATGTACATGTCGTTCCAAATCGAAATCTTTGACAAAACCAAATTGATTTGTCAAATATGAGGCCTTATACTCCTGTAGGTCTTGTTGTACCTTGTTGAGTTATAAAATATTCGAGAAAACCAGTGTTATCTGTTAATATCTCATGAAATAATTGAATTTTTTTTACATAGCCTCCACTCAATATGACCAAAAGCGTATTTTAGAGGAGTTCAAATGTCTTTCAAGTGGTTGCAACCACATTTTTTAAAGCATTTAAAGTTACCATATCATTTCGCTTGTCGTCGATCGATAAATGATTTAGATGCTAAGACATGATTGTATGTACTATTATTCGGCTGTCGTCGATTGATAAGAACATTTTGATATTGTGGCATTGACCGGATGATATATTCCCGGGTCAAAAGACGATGTTTTATTTATAATCGCATCGCATTTGGATCATATTTGAGGAGATAATTTTGTGATTAATCCAAAATCTATGCCATTAATGCTCTATTTGAAAGACCAATATGTCTAAACATTACAAAAATGGACTCGAAGTAATCTTATAAAGAATTGAAGGAGTTATTGTGCACTTATCCAACCATAAGACGGATCATAAATATAAATGGTTATGGTTGATGCATCGACAATAAGATCACATTTTATTGCTGTCCACAGAAATGTAGCACTTCCCAAACTCTTAGTCCTATCATTAAATTGATAGCTCCTGATCCGGATTATCCTGAAAAGTCTAGTCAACTTGAAAATTCCGAAGAGTAAGAATCGAAATTTCGATTTGAATTACTCAAGTTTGGGAATTAAAATTGAACATCTTGTCGATTATGTTCAGACCCAAATGAACTCACATAAAGTTTGATGATGCGACTTCAAATGATTGCACACACTCCTTGGACTTACGCACCAAGATTTATATTTCCATGTGGGGTTATGCTATTTTGCTGCATTGGTCCGTTATAAGGCTCATAGACACTCAAAAACCATATGCGTACCAGCTGGTTACTGGTTATGAGCCAGAAGTTTCATATTAAATCGTGTTTGGAGTGCTTAATTAATATTTTGATTGAGCTGCTATAGCATTCAAAATATGGAGCTCTGAAGGGGGCATAAGTCGATTATGAATCCCCTGCCTATCATTTGATAGAGTAAACTTGGCAAGCGATCTCTTTACCTCATGATATGCGAAAGTGACATCGCTAAAACTATTCTCCCCATCATTAGAGGGAGATTTACATGTTACCATTAATAAGGAATGAGATGAAGTAACGTGGCATAACCCACTAAGTCTTAGCTTGACCCCAAAAATGCACTTAGTGATAAGAAAATGCATAGACTCCCCCAAGTCTAACTAAATGTCAGATGCATTTAATGAGTTTATGAGATGTCACGAGACCATTTATACCTGCGGAAAAATGCTTGCCATGATAGATGTCCATGTCGGACCCGCAATAACATGTTTCTTTGGCCGCACCCGCCAAGCAAATGATGCTGTCGTGGGCCGTCGGTCTGTCGTCCTTCCCAAGATACGAGGAAGTTGACCGGTTCTTAATTCATTCAGCCCCAGATGTGGTGAACTGAAACTCGTTTGTCGCACGAGATTATAAAGGATAAAGGAGATGTGTGATTCCTCCTCATTATGAGAGTCTTGAAATATCTGTCGATCATGATCTCTTAGACGATATTGAAGCGAAACAAGACTGTCATCGATGACTTGTTCATATATTAAGTAACGACTAATAATATGAGCCAATGATGAGAGAGAACCACGTACTGTTGCCTGAAGTCAACGAAGACCAGACTGACTAAATGGAAACTTACATTCTGAAGAAAATTCCTTAGCGAACCAAAGTGTGTATGGACTTGTCGTTCCAACACCACCCAATGTCCAGACAAGTTTGTTTATTCGGGTATTCGAAGGAAGTGTGATGAAAATAATGAGAATGTATCAGTGCTTGACTAGTAGCGCAAGGCTTCTCTCACACCTTGAAATTGATTACGAGATGGTTATTTCCTTATAATGGACATTATAATGGTCTCCTACTTTATCAGTTTAGTAGTTTCCAAAAAACTGAGTATGCAGCATGTGATTGTGGTCACGGTTTTATCTCTATAGGGATTTAGACAAAAAGATGTAGATGAAGGTCCCTATGTGACTTCATGTGCTTGAATCAAGTAGTTCCTGACCACGAAACATGTGCTCAATTGACTGAGACGTTCACTGTATGGATTGAAATAATCCAAGCGGATATGGTATACCTGCTTAAGTGATTACTTGATCGGCTTGGGATACATAGAGACGCGTTTTATGCCTTTCCGTGTTTTACTACGCGATCCACATTTTGGATTTTGCCTTCGAGACGCAGGATATTGGTTAGACATGGTAGTGACTTGGCCTGATGATCGAGTTCCGTAAATATGGAATCTAAGTCAATGATTCAAACTACACCCAGAAGGTGTTATAACGCTTTAGTCATTATGACGCTAAGTCATCAGATTCTCCCATGATCGTTCGATCACTAGACATTGATATAGACCCGATCCATCCCTGGTGAGATGATTAAGAGATATTGAACCATGATGTCCATATCTAAGTACAATAGACGCAACATTGTACTTGGTCTAATGTGTTAGGACGAACATCTCGTCTGCTGTGAATAGTATAGCTCGACACAGCATCGCGCTAACACGCTGCCACCGAAATGGAATTAAAGACATATTCTGTTACCTTATGGTAATTTATGAAGTGGGCATATTTATTCCATTTTGCATTGTCGAGTGTACCTTCCCCTTTGGTACTCGACTTAACGCCACCATTTTTCGGTTATACAGATGCTGGTTACTTATCAGACCCGCATAAGGGATATTTCTTGTATGGTTATGCTTTTACCATTGGTAATATGCGATATCTTAGAGGTCTTGTTAAGACTCCAAATGAATCACTCTGATCTACTCGTGCTCTATGAGATGACTAGAAAGTGTATATGGATTCAAGCTTATATTAGCCATATATGAAGTACATGTGTACTGTCTCACGATCCAGATAAAGGACTTGTCATATTTGAGTACAACTTGTTGTTATCGATCAAAATAATTCTTCACATATGAAGTTTAAGAGTATCCCGTTGAATGCTCGTTCTATTTCACGTTAGATTTTCTTACATCCAGTCGTGTGCAAGTAAATAAAGCATCCAGACAAATGCTCATATTATTTCTTGGAATATAAATTCATTGCATGCAGTCGTATGCAAGTAGGGGAGAGCATCTTGATGTATGCTTAGATGAATCCTCACACCATATCGTGTGCAAGTGAGGGGGAGCATCCTGTTGTATACTTGTGTACTCTTTTTGTCCTTATTCCAATGTTTTTACTACTGGATTTTCCTTGGCAAGATTTTTAGTTAGATGATAAGATTATAAATATCATAATTAACTCCGTTTATATTCAATGTATTACACTTATTTTTCATCCTAAATGTACTAATTAGTTTTATATTTTGATTTAGGAGACAAATGGAGGAGTTAAAATAAAACAATGCTAATTCGACAATTATAAGTAATTACGATGCTGCCTGGTAAAATAATCATAATTAATTCATCCGATCTTCGATTGAGACGATTCAAGAAGATTCGGAATGCTACAGGCGAAGATCTACATGTTTTGTGTTTTGAGTTTCAAGAGAAAACGAAAATATGAAGGCCAAAATAAAGATCTAACTTGCTGTAGTTACTTATTTTCGAATGGAAAGTAACAAATTAATGAATTAAAGGGACTAAAATTGCTATAAATTCTTGAAGAATAAATGGATATTCGGCATCAATCTCCTAGAGGGAATTGTGGCAATAGTATATTGGTCAACTCACAAAATATCATATAAAAGGAGACATATACTACTGTTCGGCAATCAAGGAAGTAAGGGAATAGGAGATTTGGTCAACATATTGGACAAATATTTAACCAATAGGAAATCAAGCAAAAATTTGGGGAAAATTTGTATGGAAAATACCTATGACATGTAATATCTCCAAACATAGATGAAGTGTCGGCCAAAAATACTTTTGTGCTATAAATACTAGAGACCTCCCCCCACAAATTACCTCTGAACCAAAACCATAGCCGAGCCCCTCTCTATATTTTATATTTTATATTTTATATTTTATTTTATTATGGCCCTGCATGTCTAAACTTTTATTATTGGTCTAGGCAAACCGAAGCCTCGGAATCTTTATTACTGTGAGATCTAAATTATTTTAATAGTTCAATTAATATTTTTGAGTATTGATTATTCTTTCGGGCTTATTTTAATTATCAATTCGTTTGGTTAATAGGATGCATACTAGTTTATTATTCGTTGCGATATATTGTTAAGTTAGATATCAAATATGGAATTGTTTAATCACTTTAGTTTGCGAAACAAATAAAGTTAATTAATTTTCTGCTTTGAGGTTATTAGATTTTAGGAAGAACAATCAACTAAATTAAATACAACTGCTTTGCTTGTGTTGTTTAGCTTTATCGATCCTTCTAATTATCAAGGCTATTGTTAAATTAAATTTTAAACGCATGTGTTAGGGTTGTTTAATAGTAAGGGTCTATTAGATCGCTTGTTTCTAATAAACTATAAATAAGGAGAGATAGGAACATTATTCCAACGGTAAATATTAAAATGTTAATTGATTTATATTTGCATCGATGATCAGTATTAAATTCCGAGGTGGATGTTAAACTACACCAATATTTGTCTCTCATATTAATTACAACTATTCTTTTTAAAAGTGTTATTTCTTATTTTTTTTTAGGTATTACAACAACACCCCCTATTTATATTTCAAGTTACATGAACTAGGCAAGATACTCTCTATGGAAACAAACCTTACTCCCGCTACTACATATTATTTTTAGGAGCTTAGTTTTATTTTTGTTTGCTTGCGACAGCACACCAAATTTTGGCGGAGTTATTTTTAGTTTATTTTGTGTTTATTTGATATTTATTTTCAGTTTTGCTCTCTATACTTACAAAAAAATTTTGTATTATTTAGTATTTTATATTATTATTATTATAAAAAAAAACTTTAATAGTTTATGGTCATAACCCGTTCTTTCAGTCAAACTGGTTTACTTTACGACCCAGAAATTGAGAAAACTGCTCGTAGGTTAAGGAAGGAAACTCGCGAGAACTCTGAAGAAGAAAGCGATCAAGAACAAGAAGTCATAGATGCAAATCAAACATCTGGTCCAAGGTTTTTTCCTACTGGATTTTTCTTGGCAAGTTTTTTAGTGAGACACGTTCCCATTATCTCACTTAGGATTGCCGAAATCAGGGAGAGTATCCTTTTGTATAGGTCGTACCACTGTATACTCTTTTTCCTTCGACCAGAGGTTTTTCCCACTGGGTTTACTCTTGCAAGGTTTTGATGAGTCACATGTTTTGTGGTTGATCCCCTACTAATACCACTGCTGCACTATTTTTCCTTCGATCAGAGAATTTCTCATTGGGTTTGCTCTGGCAAGGTTTTGATTAGGAACACTGTTTTGTGGTTAGTTACTTATATGGAATTTTGGTCTATATCATTCTGCTACACAGTTTGTCCTAGCTACCTGTTTTGTCTCATACTGGTTTTTCCGACCCTAATGTATTTGGCACTGCGAATGAACTCGAATCAGACCGACTGTATGAAGACGAAGAACTCAAGAAGTCCAAGGGGGAGTGTTGTACAAGATTCTAGAAGACTCTAGAAGATTCTAGTTGGAGTATTTGGGCCTTAGTCTATGGGATTTACTTTGTGCCTGCTAGGTCTTGTAACTCTACCCCCTATTATATAAAGAGGGTTAGAAGGGTCTTCTATCACTTGACATTCGATCATTAATAAGAGTTTCGTTTCTCTCTCTCTATACTTGTATCTGCATATCTATATATCTAGCTAATATGTCACACAACAGAGCCTTGATTTTTCTTTAATTCCTTGTCATACCCCAATTTTAAAAAGAAAGAGTTATAAGGCGTGAGCTAAAAATACAAGCAATTAAAGAAGATAAAAATGATTTTAAGAGTAAAAACAATACCGAGCAATCACTAGTTTAATAAAATCAAGAGGAAGAAAATAAAGTAATTTTTTTTCCCGTAGGCTACAACTGAAAAATAGAATAAACAGAATCCGAAAAAGTGAAATTGTTCAACAACATAAATAAAATGAAATCCCATCTCATGAATGCACTGTGATGATGATCCTAGTCCGCGATGACCTTACCCTTGTCTAGACCTGCACAAAATTATAAAAGAGAGTCTCACGCATCAATATAGACAAGGCGAAACACCCACGGGTGTACCCTCACACCATCAATGTCTCAACATGAAACCCACAATATAAAAGTACTAACATAGACGATAATAAATAATGACATAATTACTACAACTTCTACTTCTAATTCATACTACAATGATAAAACATAAATACTTAAACAATAAATATTCTTCTTTAATTAGGTTCCACTTTTCTTCTTTTTCTTCTTTTTCATTCTATGATGAACAACTACGGCATGGGTAGGTAATGTCCCTATCCCTTTGTGATAAGGTTCCACTTTTCTTCTTTTTCTTCTTTTTCATTCTATGATGAACAACTACGGCATGGGTAGGTAATGTCCCTATCCCTTTGTGATGTTAATGCACTTGGATAAGAGAGAGATAAAGGCCAAAAGTATTGCTTATCCGTTCGTGACGTCAGTGCCCCCGGATAAGCGAGGGAGAGACAAAGGCCAAAAGCATTCCTTATCCTTTCGTGACGCCAGTGCCCTCAGATAAATGAGAGACAATAAAGCCATTATGAAAAAGTCACTAGCCCTTCGTGAGGCTCGTGCCCCTGGCTAAGGGAGAGTCAATTAAAGGCCAACTAAAACAACATTTTAAGTATTTTTGCACCATACAATATTTTCTTCTTTTATTCTTTACATTGTTATTATACTTCTTCCTTTAAATATCACTAGCCCTTCGTGACGCCAATATCGCCGGCTAGGGGAGAGACAAGGGCCAAAACTTCGTATTCATAATAAATGCACAATTCATGCCAACACATAATATATTCACAACGAACAAAGATGTCTCATACTAAAACACTTTAAAACATATGATCGTACCCCATACTACAATAACCTACATGTAATATTAAACAAAATGTATAAGCATTCATCTACACATGCCAATTTCTTCCAATCAATCACAAATACGTAAAACGACATAACCATCACAATAAATTACTCATGAAGAAATAATCCCTAATATGTCTCGATAACAAGAACCTATAATTTTCCCAAATAGAATCAAGCCAAGATAATAATAATAATAATAACAATATTAAGCATAAATCTACGATAACAACAATTTCAATATAAACCACGTACGATACCATAACTTCTCCAAAAAAAAAACATCTAAAAAAACATCATTACCTACAAGCATGTAAGGACTCTCGTTACCTTAAACGTGTCGAGGAGTTATCGCCTAAGGTTTGAGTAAAAATTGCACGAGTGGTCCTCCTGCATCCCCTCCTTCTCCGCCGTCTTCTCTCTTCTCCCATCGCCGATTCTCTCCTTCTCTCTGTCTTTCGCTCTCTTAATCGCCGATCTCCTCTCCCCCCCTATCTCCCATCTTCCCTCTCTTCTTTCTCTTTTCACGTTCAAAATTTCCTAAAGAAAGTAACTCCCATTTTAACTTGATTACTAAATCCCTCACACTTCTAAACTTACCCCTTAGCCCAAAACTATCTAATTTATTATTGTAGAAAGATACTAAGTTTACAATAATAAAAGTTTAGTCCTCATTTTTTAATAAAACACTACTAAGTAATTAATTAATAAACTCAGTCGTTACATTCCTAGTGTGATGATCCATCTTAGGTAAACTACTACAGACCAATCTCACATTATAATACTTTGTACAATTTAGGATTATTTCTGGCAGGCTCAAACCTTTATTCAAACGTTTATTATAGGATCAGGTTGAAAGAAATTATTTGGCCTTCATTTACAGAAGGCAAATTAGTGCGACAATTTTGATTGCATTAGAGATAATGAGAATTTGTCATAATCATGGTATTCTTAAAAACCTTAACTTATATCCGCCGCTGCTTGGGATGGGAAGAGCCACCACCACTCTTGCTGTCCCAAGGCCGCCTTCCCTGTCCTCACCTCCTTCATCTCTCTCCTCATCTTCATTTGTATGTTATACACATCCTCACAATCTTAACCATTTTCTCATGTTTCCATTGAAAGTATGCCTGCTCCGTTAGAGAACTGGCGTGATCTTGGACCAGATCCTCTGGCAACTCCTCACAATGCTGGTTTAGATCCCATATTTGATTAACTTTTCACTCCAAATGTTAATAAGCAAAGTGGCCTAAAAAAGCGCTAGAGATACAAATTCGCAAAAAACAAGCGGTAAATCCCATATCGAGCGAGTTTGTCTATATGTCGTTGAATTCAATTGGGTGTTTGGTTGTGCTTTTGATTCATAATATTTAGTAGAAACGTTTAGATTGGTTTAGTTAGTGTGTTGACACCCCAATTGAGTTGAGCGTTAGTTTTACTTTGGATATTTAAGGCCCTCCGATGCCATTTTATAGTCAAGGCAAATTATTGAATTAAGAATTGCTAGTTATGTATACTCATTGATAGATCTCTGAAAGAATGATTTCGTCAGAAAACTGGCGATATCAACATTATGCTGCCACAAGACGTTGAAAATTTTGAAACAAGAATATGAAGTGGGTAGAGTAACAGATGCAAATCCAAAGATTCTTTTATTTCCTTAGCACTAATATTAATTTTTGAAAGTTTTTTTTATTTTTTTATTTAGATTTCTATTGTAATAAATTCGTTGACCATTTATTAATAATAGATCATTTATCATAAGCATGATAGTCATTCTAGAATGGCATTAACAGTAGATATTATGAAGGCGCAACTTATGGGCTGTCACGATATTTTTATAAATGGGCAAAAGTTTTCTTTTCTACTCCATTATTCTATATGTATTTATGATTTTCTTCAGTCTATTTTATATGGGCAAGAAGAATTAGGCAAGTACATCCTTTAATTATCTTCTTATAAATTTGTTATTGGTATGAATATATACTTCCTAAAATCCTGAACAAAAGTTGGAATTTTTCTTCTTTAAAGCATCACTAGAGGTGTGCTAAGCTAAAAATTAATGATTTGCGCTTTCTAGGCGACTTGTTTATTTAAAGTGCGGAAGATGGCCCGTTTGATATGCTAATATTAGTATCTTTTCTCCACAACCTGGTCTTCAAGCTAACATTTTCAAAAGCAATATTTTATTAGCTGATGTGATTCAACAAATACTGAGAGGATGAAGTAATAAACTATCTTGGTTATCAAAAGGGTATTTACCAGTAAGATAATGGGAGTTCCTCTGATTCAAAAAGGCTGAAGTTTAATTATTGTCATTGCGAGAATTACTGCAGCCTCCTCTTCATGGGCAAATAAATTTTTATCATATGCAGAGAAAGTTCAATTTATCAGTAATGTTATTTTAAGTAAGAATTCATATGTGTGCTCCTTTAATGTTGCTAAAGTTCACAAAAAAATGGAAGGAATTTTGAGAACTCCCTAATGGAAAGGGATTGTCACCTAGCCGTTCCAAATGGGGGTTCCAAAGTTGCATTGGAGGACCTAGCCGTTCCTTATGAAGAAGTGCGTATTTCTATAAAAATAACTAAATAATTAAATAAGGCATTCATAAGTAAATGGATTTGGCAACGTGCAAATTCAAATTATAATTCTTTATGAAAAAATTGGGTGCAAATCAATTATCTTTAAAGAGAGGAACTTATAGAAAGCAAATGTTCCTAACATTTGTTCTTGTTCCTGGAGAATTAAAATTCCGAAGCTAAGTGACTACCCTCCAAACGTGGTTTTTCCACCTAAAAAAGTGTCGCAAGAGCACGACAGCAGTACAACAAATAATGGGTAAATTACCCATGTTATCGATCCAGGGACGGTGTAGGGCTTAGATTAAATTATGTTTTCGAGAGTTTTACAACGTTTTCACTTTTAGGGCATCAATCATAATCATGCAAGAAGTTATTTTAGAATAAAATTAACGAGTCCGAAAGATTAATTAATCCTAACAACTACAAGCCAATTCAGTTCAGTTACAGGTTTAGTTTTTATTTTATTTTACTAACGCTAGCCAAGTTACCAACAAATAAATAAGTAGCTATGAACTTAGAGAATTATTTTAACATTGTTATTACTAACCAACGGATCCATAAACAACAAATAAAGTAATCGATAAAGAGAAAACGACAAATATCACAAGAAAAGAATAAACTTAATTGGCAATTGGCGGAATTTACAATGTTTTTATGATAAAACAAATACTCTCTCTCTCAAACGAAATTTGAAGTTTGAATAATGAATATGGGGTTGATAGAGATGTATTTATAGGAATCCAAAACCCTAACAAGCTATATCTTTTTTCTAAAATGTAAAATCTGCCACAAGCTGACTGGTCACCTGACCGGTCAGGTCAGTGTTCTATAATCTTTTTTTCTTTTTATGTTCAATTGATTCTGTTGGGTACTCTTGCGTTCTTGTCTCGTTTTTGTACTAATTCCATTCATTTTCCTAGAAAAAATGCAAAACAAAGCAAATAAACCGGAAAAATACATAAAAACACAAAATATGGCTTAAACAAGCCGAAATGTCAATAAAACAACGCTAATATATATCATTTTTACACATAAGAATGAACATTTTGTGGTATAATCTCTAAGCGGAGTTAAAACAGAAGTTTCCCATTGGTATGATCATTGGACATGTATTGACACTAAATGTTCTATTATAAACTCTATTGAATCTGTAACATCCCGTATTTTTATAAGTGTTTTTAATTAGAAATTCATTTATCCAAAAACGTTTTATTCAAATTTTACCAAAAACCGGTCACTCGACTAATTTTTACCCAAAAACCGAAACTCTTCCGAAAAGCTTTATTTTTAAAACCTGTTACTAATTTTATAAATAAAAAGGACCCAATAGTTTTTTTTCTAAAGATTTGTTATTATTGAGTAGTATATTAATAATTTTGATTAAAAGTTAGCTTTTAGAACTTTGGGGACCAAATAGTTCGCTTCCACAAACTTGCTAAAAACAGTTTTTCTAAACCTAAAATCAGCCCACTTTTCATTCTAAAAACCAAAAATCCAGCAAAATAGAAGAGAGAAAAGAGAGAAAAAGGGAGATTCCAAAGCCTAGGAAGAAGAAGAAGAAACCACGCTAACGGGTTCTTATCGGAAGCATCTCCTCTACGCGCTAAGGTAACGGGGGTTATCCATTGCGACTAGACGAGGGTGTATGTTAGGATTTTGTTTTGCGTTTATTAGAAATTGGGGGTTTTTGTCCTTTATATTAATCATGTTCTTTAATTGATAATTGGGGTTTAGTTGTTATACTTTTAATTCCATTGGTTGAATTGTAGAGGTTGAGACCTTAGATATATTAATTGCGAATTTATGAGATTATGGATGGGTTGCGTGTTTTATGCATTGATTATGAGTTATTATGGTTTTTGATAGAATTGGGTAAATTATTGTTGAATATAGATGGATTGTAGTTTATGTATACAAGCTGTTGGTTAAAATGCCTGAATGGATTTTTATGTTGTTGAAGTGATTGGCTAGTTGTGAATCTAGCATCTATGATTATGGTTTATGCTGTATTACGTTAAGTGACGTATGAGTTTATGTTAGTTGAATAGTATAATATTATTGCCCGAGGCCTTAATATTTATACGTATGAGATGGTGTTATTTGTATGATTTTATATTATTGGCCGAGGCCTTGTGATTTAGCTGTAGTGGCAATGGTCTCTGTCTCTCCCTAATTCCGGGGACAGAAGACGGCCGAGGGGATAGGGAATGACTCGTCTTACGGACCGGGGCGAGTGGCGTTAGAGGTCCCAGTGTGCACTATATTTACTTTTATGTTAGCAATGGTCTATGTCTCTCCCTAATTCTGGGGGCATAAGATGGCCGAAGGGATAGGGAATGACTCGTCTTACGGACTGGGACGAGTGGCGTGAGAGGTCCAAGTGCGCACTATAAATCTACTTTTATGTTGCAATGGTCTCTGTCTCTCCCTAATTCCGGGGACAGAAGACGGCCGAAGGGATAGGGAATGACCTACCTTACGGACTGGGATAGGTGGCGTGAGAGGTCCATGTATGCTGTTGATGTGTATTTAATTTATTTAATTTATCATAGTTGTAGAATGTCATTATCTTTCTTATTATACTTCGATTATCGTAGTTGTAGAATTTGTGAGCTCTTGCATTTATGGGATGGAGTGACGGTGTTTGTGGTGCCGTCCCGTCTAGTTAGATGCGTGGGACTCACCGTTACGATTTTGTCTTTCAGGTACATTGTAGATTGAGACGTTCGGATAAGAGCATTAGCGCAGTATCGCATGGGCTCGGGGATTCTTTCTATTGCATTTTTTTTTGTTAGACCATTTTCGAGGTTGTAGCCTACGGGCAAATTCATTATTTCGTTATTTTTAGCTTTTATAAATCCTGTCTTGTAGCCGCGTTTGGCAAACAGTTTATTTCATTCATTAAATTGTTCCATTAGCTTGCAAATGTTTTCTTTTAAAATTTCAATTTTGTACCAACAGGTTCTATTTTCTTTTGTTTTAAAAAGGTCATGCCTCGATATCCGTGTCTATGGATTTTGGACTTGACAGAATCAATCCATAATTATAATTAATCATATTATGTTTTGATGACAACATATGATAATTTTAATTATATAATAAGTATCGTTGTATTAACATTGTAGCTAGTATATTTTATATCAATGCATGTTCATAATTGAGATAAACAAATAATACATTATCAAGAAAATTGAGAACGGACCCAAGTGAATTTACTACACATTAACTTGTTTAGCCAGAATTTACCTATTGAAGTAATTAACCGGTTGCAAGAAAGTTAACCAAATAAGGAGTTGTTATTGGATAGTATGAATTAGTGCAGACTCAACTTTTGTATATTTGGAACTAATGTAAAAATATTTCCAAAAATGCATGTGACTGTTGGGTATGATTCTACAACACTAATACAAGATTTGAGATCCTCTACTGGTTCAAATCGACATTAAATTAAGGAGATATTCATTCTAGAAAAGACCAACTCGACAAACCTAACAGTCAATTATAACGGGTGAAAGTCAGTTACAACCGCTTGGCAGAGCCGAAATTTTGAATTTCAAAATAAATGTCATATCAACGGCTATGTCCACCTGTAACTCTATAAATAGACCCCCAGAGGTCAGAAAAAAACACACCAGACAATTATCAATGTAAATACAATTGGTTTATACTCACATTTCATCAAAAAAACAACATTTCGACACTTTGAATTCATACCGATGAGTTCGTTTCTTCATTCCATGCCTTCTTACTCTTAAGATCAGTCAGAACATCATGGTATATTGAGAGAAG
The DNA here is from genome assembly GCA_963920805.1 of Primula vulgaris. Lineage (NCBI taxonomy): Eukaryota > Viridiplantae > Streptophyta > Magnoliopsida > Ericales > Primulaceae > Primula > Primula vulgaris. The sequence goes on from OY987214.1 coordinate 19,237,605, forward strand.
AGAGAATTCTGTTTGGGGAACAATTGAATTCATTTCTATACACAAAGTGTGTGTGCCCCAGCTTTTATTTAAAACATCGATCACATTGATAGTTAGTCTTGAACAAAGTTGATTATATATATTAGTTTCTTGGATCTAGTGATACTTTATCTTGTTGTTAGAGATGTTTCTAGCTAACTGTACCAGTTAAGAAGAGGACGTTCCTAGGTCACTTTGCCCTTTATGAAGAAGATGTTGTAGAGGGTAACTTTACCGTTAATGAGAAATTTTTATAAAAGATACATTGTCCCAAAATAATATTGAAAAACTAATATAAAATATCAAAATACAGGTTGGACTCGGTGACATTACGTAGTCTTTGATTGATGCGAATCTAGACAAAAAAGTGTGTGAAGTATCTTCTAACCTTACACTTAATTTAAAGTATTTAATATAACTATAATATAAAGTGACTAGACTCATTAGTTAATATTAGTATTGCATCTTGATGAAAGAGCTAATTATATCCGAAGTAAACATCTACATCGAATCTTTAATTGATTAGATCTATTTGTCGACAGCTGGATAATACGAATCGCAAATGATTGAATTAACATTGCGTTAATATATTCATTCGTTGATAGATGAAAAAAACTGTGTATCTCATAGTTTCACTCAGCCAATTAATAGTTAACATTCAATTAGATATCAATTCATAACCACGTTACATAAACATTTACGCTAAAACTGTAACATCCCGGATTTTATAAATGGTTTTATTTACGATTAAATTAATCCAAAAACGCTTTATACTATTTTTAGCCAAAAATCGAAACTCTTCCGAAAAATTTTATTTTTAAAACCCGTTACTAATTTTATAAATAAAAAATACCCAATAGATTTGTTATTTTTGAGTAGTAAAATAATATTTTTGGATCATGAGTTAACTTTTAAAACTTTGGTGACCAAATAGTTCGCTTCCCCAAACACTCTCAAAACAGTTTGTTAAACCTTTTTTCAGCCCACTTTTTAAAAACAGAAAAGCTAAAACCACCCACTAACAAAGAGAGAGAAGAGAGGTTCCAAATCTTAGAAAGAAGAAGAAGAAACCACCATTAGCGGGTTTTTACCGGAATCATCTCCTCTACGCACTAAGATAACGGGGGTTATCCATTGCGACTAAACGAGGGTGTATATTAGGGTTAGGTCTTGCGTTTATTTTAAATTTGGGGGTTTTCCTTTTATCTCAATTATGTTCTTAAATTGTTAATTGAGTTTTATTTGTTGCACTTTTAATTCACTTAATTGAATTGGAGAAGTTGAGAATTTAGACATATTAATTTCGAATTAATGAGAATATGGATGGTTTTGCGTGTTTTTATGAGTTGATTATGTGTTATTATAGTTGTTGATGAAATTGGGTAAATTATTGTTGAATAAAGATGAGTTGTAGTTTACACATATAAGGTGTTTATTAAAATGTCTGAATGAGATTTTATGTTGTTGGACTTGTTTGTCTAGTTGTGATTCTAGTACCTATGCTTATGTGTTTTCTTGAATTGCGAAAATGTGATTTTATTGGGAATTATGATAATTGAATAGTATAATATTATTGGCCGAGGCCTTGAGTTTTATTTATTGGCAATGGTCTATGTCTCTTCCTATACCGGGGACATAAGACGAGCCGAGTGGTATAGGGAATGACTCGTCTTACGGACTAGGACGAGTGGCGTGAAGAGGTCCTAGTGTGCACTTTAAATATTTATATGTTAGCAATGGTCTATGTGTCTTCCTATACCGGGGACATAAGACGAGCCGAGGGGTATAGGGAATGACTCGTCTTACGGACTGGGGCGAGTGGCGTGAAGAGGTCCAAGTGCGCACTTTAAATATTATTTGTTGGCAATGGTCTATGCCTCTTCCTATACCGGGGGCATAAGACGAGCAGAGGGGTATAGAGAATGACCTACCTTACAGACTGGGGTAGATAGCGTGAGAGGTTCATGTGTGTTATTTTATATGTTGGCAATGGTCTATGTATCTTCCTATACCGGGTGCATAAGACGAGCCGAGTGGTATAGGGAATGACTCGTCTTACGGACTGGGGCGAGTGGCGTGAGAGGTCCATGTTGGTTATAGATGTGTGTTGAAATTACTTAATTTATTTCGTTGTACGATGTTATATTATATTTCTTTTTATACGTTGTTATCGTAGTTGTTGTTTGTGAGTTATTGCATTTATGGGATGGAGTGACGGTATCTTGTGTGGTGTCGTCCCGTCTATGTATGTGCTTGCGACTCACAGTTACAATTTTGTCTTTCAGGTACAACTTAGGTTGAGGCGTTTGCATAGGAGCATTAGCAAGGTATCGCATGGATTCGGGGCCTCTTTGAATCGTTTTCTTTTACTTAGACTATTTTTGAGGTTGTAGCCTACGGGCAAATTACATTCGTTTGTTTCTTTTTATATAATTTTGTTAAAACCATTTTGTCTTGTAGCCGCGTTTGACAAACATTTTTATCTATTCGTTTAATTGTTCCTTTAGCTCGCAAGTTATTTTCTTTTAAAAGTTAAATTTTGTACCAACAGGTTCTTTTTCCTTTTGTTTAAAAGGTCACGCCTTGATATCCGTTTTTCGGATTTTGGGGCCTGGCAAAAACAATATAAAATAATACAAAAGTACGAAATATAATATTTTATTCTTTTATAAAATGATTAATCTTGTTATTTTTCTACCACCACGACACTTTTGAACCCCGACTAATTACGCCAAGTGGCGTGACACAACATACGACTCAAATGTGTGGTCAGAATCACATAGGATGTCGGGTCACTCTTTAGATCCATGTAGGGTGTCAGATCACTACTCAGATCAACGTATGGAATTAACTACTCATGAAATCCATACGCTGACAAAAGGAAGTAAGGAATTAACTGATCATGATATCCATACGTTCGGTTACTGCTCCGGATACTACGCTGACACGTGATCCCTACAAGAAATGTTAAAGACTGCCAATCACAACCGACGATAACAATAACACGACAACACCACCATGACTACAACAAACACTGCCTCAACCGACTACCTACAACCCAACTCCAACCCATCACGACTCCTCACTTTAATTCATCTTTTAACACTAAATAGGTTTGATATATTTAAAAACTACAAACACAATAAACACTAAAGAAAGAATTGCTAGAATGGAATTCTTTATTCACAAATAATGTAGCTTTTATATACGCTCGTGGTATAACAATTATGGTAGTCAATCCCTTGTCTTGGGGAACAAGGTGAATCTTTTTACCTTGGATAATAAATAAATAAATAAATATGTTACCTAATATATATACAAACTATAATAGTCAACACTCCCACTCAAGTTGGTGCACGAATAATGATATTGTTTAAAATTGTTGGTTTTGATAGTATATCGAAAAATAATAAATTAAATAACAAAGGACTGCAATGGAAATAAACAATTTTATTTCTCAAAATTGGAATATAAATTACAATTGCTGACTCAACAGAATTAAAATTACACTAATTTAAATTACAGACAGATTTAATATAACTTATTAAACTGCTGGACTGAATTGTAATTGTTTGAAACTGTCAGACAGAATAGTATAAAACTAAACTGCAGTACGGTTTAACAATTAAAAGAAACTGCCAGACAGAATAGTATAATTAATAAGCTGCTGGACTGTTTCTGTAAATACAGAAAAGTAAATTACAGAATAGGAAAGGACTGAATTGAAATTACAGAAAGTAATCAGTACTGGAAAGTAATTACAGAAAAGAAACAGTACGGAAATGAAATGGACATAATGTAAATTACAGAATAGTAAATGACTGAAATGAAATAAACAGAATAATAAATGACTGAAAAATAAATAGCAGAAATTAAAAGAAGAGGCAACTGCTGGGCAATTTCCCTTAAACAATATTTCCCGAACCACCTTTAAAGGTTTCTGGTTTCGGGACTTTGTTCCCAAGGTACAACTTCTGTCTCAGAGTGGCTCGTATGGAAACCGGCACCGAACCACAGGTCGAGCTGTTGGTGGTGCGGTTCTCTCTCTCTAATGTGTATGTTATGCTGTGAGTTGTGTGTAATGTTGTGTCTGAAAGAGAGGGGGAGGGCTGCCTTTTATAGGCTTTCTTGAAACCGCAGCCATTAATGGTCAATCAATTCTGGGAGTTACACCCCCAGAATCCGCCCACTTGATTTTTCAAACTGCTGCAATTTAATCTCATTTATTGCTGGCGTTGGACTGCTTTTGTATTTTCTACAAAACTCTTTTTTTGGATTTGACTTGAGACCCAAATCCCAAATCCCAAATCCTAAATCCTAAAACCCAAGCCCAAGCCCAAGCCCGTGACCCGAGACACGAGTGAGCGCGCGTGTGTGGTATACACTAATACTCTTAGATGTATATGGACATGTTAGTTTAACAACTACATGGGTTGGTATTGTATATATATTGTAAAATTAACTCTTAATCTTCCAATATGAGATAATCCGAAATGGCTTTTCCATTTACCATTTCATTTTCCAGAATTGAGCTTTCGAGAGCCCAACTTTGAAGCCGATTAGTATTCACACCCATTCTCCGAATAGGTCATGCGATATACTGTTACGAAGCTCGCCACACGAGCTACTCAATCGCGTTGAGTACGGTATTAACAACTTAGCGTTGTCACATGTAATATTGACTCGAAGTTGGTCCTGTGACCATTCGGAAACACCCATGTTAATACATGTTTTTCCAACAATCGTGCATACTTATCATTTGATACCGTGTTTGTGAGAATATCAGCCACTTGATCTTCGGTTCTAATAACAGAAACATCAATTATTTTATCCTCCAACTTCTCTTTGATAAAGAACTGATCAACTTCAACATGTTTGGTCCTATCGTGTTCTACTGGATTATGTGCAATATCTCGAGCAGCTTTATTATCACAGAATAACTTCATTGCAGATTCTTGTCTAACACCCAAATCTTGTAACAAAAGTTTTAGCCATAAAAGTTCACATACACCGAGTTCCATGCCTCTATATGCAGCTTCTACGCTTGACCTTGAAACCACATTTTGTTTCTTACTTCTCCATGTAACAAGATTTCTCCCAACAAATGTGAAATATCCTGATGTTGAGCATCGATCATCAATTGATCCTGCCCAATCAGCAGCAGTGTAACCCTCGATTATGAAATGACAGTTCTTTTTAAATAATATACTTTTCCAGGGCTTCCCTTCAAATAAATTTAAATTCTCATTAGTGTTTCCATATGTTGTTCCCCCGGATTATGCATATATTGGCTAACACCAGTAAGTGAATAAGCCAAATCAGGTCTAGTGTGTGAAATGTACATAAGTCTACCAACTAGTTGTTGATATCTCCCCATATCAACTAGTGCACAATTGGTATTGTTACAAAGTTTCGTCCCTTCGGCTAATGGAGTGGTCACCGTTTTACACCCGCTCATTGCAGTCTCCTTTAAAAAGTCAAGAACATACTTCCTTTGTGATAAAAATATTCCCATCTTACTCCTTGATACGTCAATGCCCAAAAAATATTTTAAATTTCCGAGATCCTTCATCTCAAATTCGGTGGATAAATAATTTCGCAAGGCCATTTTCCCTTCACTGTCATCTCCCGTGGCAATCATGTCATCTACATATAGAATAGGAGTTGTAAGCTTTCCATTTCTTCGTTTAAAGAACAAGGTATGGTCACAATTACTTTGGTTGTATCTAAATGCTTTCATGGCTTTCATGAACCTACCAAACCATGCTCTTGGGGATTGTTTTAATCCATAAAGTGATTTTCTTAGCTTGCACACCTTATTCCTTTTGTTCTCTAGAACATTACTCCCTGGTGGAAGTTCCATATAAATTTCTTATGTAAGATCTCCATGTAGGAACGCATTCTTCACATCGAATTGTTGTAAAGGCCTGTCTAGATTTTCCACCAATGATAACAAAACACAGACTATATTAATCTTAGCAAATGGAGCAAATGTATCAGGATAGTCAATTCCATATTTTTGTATGAATCCTTTTGCCACCAATCTTGTTTTATAGCGTTCTAATGTTCCATTTGCTTTGTATTTAACAGTGTACACCCATTTGCATCCCACAGGTTTCTTACCAACCAGCAAGTCTGTTATCTCCCATGTAGCATTCTTCTTCAATTATTTCAATTCTTCGTTCAGTGTTTATTTCCAGCGAGGATTTGCTACAACTTCCTGCACACTATTAGGAATAGATACAGTAGACAATTGATATGCAAATAACTTATTTGATTCTGACAAGCCAGAAGTTGACACGTAATTACCTAATGGATATAATACCCCTGGGTCAAAGTTTTCCCTATTTATTATATATGGTTTTTTACAATTTAAATATGGCTCATATGTCTGTTTAGGAATACCTCTGTTAATGCGTTCAGGAAGTCTACGTGGTACTGGTGCATCAATAGTAGGAGACGATTGGTTATCATTCGGAGATGATTCAGTAGGTTCCTCATATAAGTAATGTATTGGACTTGAATGTTCATTAAATTATTCAATAGTAGGGTCCTGATTTGAAGAATACTGAACTTGAGAGGTGTCATTTATGGGGATCGTTGTTTCAAAATCAGATACAGGATGAGTTTCGGACCCAACATCATCTCTAGAATCTAAAAAATCATAATAAAAAATAGTCAGAACTTCCTTATCTTGGTTCTCCCCTTAAAGTGAAGACTCAAAGGTCTTATAATACATTTCATTTTCATGAAAAACTACATCCACAGTGATAATCATCTTTTTTGTAGGAGGATGATAACATCTATATCCATTTTGAGAAGTGGCATAACCTATAAAAACACATCGTAAAGGTCAAGGCTCAAGTTTACTTTGACGTTGAGGTGGTTGAAGATGGACAAATGCAACACATATTAATACTCGCGGAGGTAGACTTGTGACCAATGGACTTTCTGTTTTCGAAGACATGCACTGAAGGGGTGTCTGAAAGTCAATACTTCTAGAGGGAAGACGATTAATTAGGTAAGCGGATGAAGTGAGCGCCTTGCCCCAATAACATAATGGAAGATTAGCCTCAATTAACGAATCTCGAATAACTTCTAGTAGATGTCTATTTTTTCGTTTAGAAACCCCATTTTGTTGTGGAGTTGACGTACATGTAGTTTGATGAACCATACCATTTTCTTCTAGAAAAGTACTCAATTATTTATTAATATACTCATTTCCATTATCACTACGAAGTACCTGTATGTTACTTTTGTATTGTATTTTAACCATTTTATAGAATTTTTGAAACATCACATTTACTTTGCTTTTTGATTTTAACAACATTACCCAAGTTGTACGAGTGCAATCATCAATAAAAGTAACAAACCAACGAGCCCCTCTAAGTGTAGAAATCTTACATAGCCCCCAAACATCAGAATACAAAATCATAAATGGAGATAGACTTTTACTTAAAGTTAAAGGAAAAATAGTACGATGACTTTTTGAAAGTTCACAAACATCACATTTAAATTGAGAAATATCTTTCTTAACAAATAAACTTGGAAATAACTTACGTAAATAATCAAACGATGCATGTCCAATACAACAGTGCCACATCCATATGTCTGACACTTTATTAGCCTCCTTCTGAGAACCTTCATTCGATAGTGATTTAACCAATAATCCATTGCTACTCGGCGTCAACTCTAAATAGTACAACTTTCTTCGTCTAATAACATAACCAATCGTCTCCTTCGTTCGGATGTCCTTAGAAATACAAGATTGAGGCCAAAAAATAACCACACAATGTAAAGTTGAGGTAGTTTGAGCAATAGACAATAAATTATAACTTAGTGAGGGAACAATAATAACAGTATCAAGCGTCATTTTATCAAAAAGTGAGACACTACCCTCCCCAACAACTGAGATAGAGTTACCATTAGCTACATTAACACAAGTTTGGGTAGACTGTTTGAAGAATGAATCAACCTGTCTAGAATCATAAGTCATATGCTCTGTAGCTCCAGAATCAATTATCCATGTACAATTCGTAACAGAAGTACATATATATAAAGACTTACCATCATTACCTGTCGTAGTCACCAAAGCAGAGGTTTTGTCGGCCTCTAAGTCATTCCTTGATTCAAAAAGTTGAGCACGAGGCTTGTTATAGCGAGGGTCACGTGACTTATCCCAAGTTTTTGGATATCCAATTAGCTCAAAACAACGACTCTTTGAGTGTCCAGTCAACCCACAATGAGGGCACTTAGTCGTACGATAAGGAGAATCCCCAGAGGTAATAATCTTGTGGCATCCATTCAGGCTTGGTCGAATATATCCTGGTTTGTTGTCTACATTAAACCTTATAAATCGATTTTGCGATGCTCGGGCTTGTGTGGCCATAGTTCTAGGTTCTGTTTAGTCAACATCCACCTTCATAACTTCCTTTCTGTCAACCTCCCGACGGATAGATGCATAAGATGCTTGAAATCCAAGTGGAGGATCTTTTTGTAGCACTTCTCCACGCACTTGATCAATCACATCATCTAATCCTCCAAGGAACACATACACTCGTTGGCGTTCGATCGATTTTGTGTAGGCCTTGATCTCTTTATCACTATTTAAATCATTTTTACTACACTGATTCAATTCCTAAAAAATTTCCGTGAGCTCGCCAAAATAAATGGCGAACAACCATCCTTGCGTAGGCGATATGCCTTCTGATTCAAGCTATAAACATGAACTTCGTCCTTTTCATCAGAATAAGTAGCTTTAAGAGAGTCTCAAATTTCTTTGGAGGTGGGCAAACGAATATATCGTTTCATAACATCTGGTTTCATAGAATACAACAACCAGCTCTTAATTCTTTGAACATCTGCAAACCAATCGTCATATTTAGAGTCACTTTCGTCAGATTCGATGATGATACCTCGAAGATAACCCGTCTTTTTTCTTCCAGCAATATGTGTTTGTATAAGAGTAGCCCATAAATCGTAATTTTTCTCATCGAGAAGCATCCCAATATTAAAATTGGAATTATCAGGTTGCACAACAGACGACATAGTCATCGTAAAAATCTTCTCGCCATTCTTGTCACCATTCTAGTCTCCCATTAGTCAATATTAATGGGAAACAATAAAAAAAACACGGTATCAATTTGCAAATACTTGCAAACAAAGGTTTTTATCAAAGGGTTACTAAACGGAGGCAAGTTTGGTTCCGGATTAGTTAGTGGTTCAAATAGGCTGGTTTTCATCAATTCAAGGCTGGATTTCGTTGTAATTCAGGCTGGAATTAGTCGGTTTCGGGGCTGGAATTCGTCGGTTGCAGAGGTTCGTCGGTTGCGGGCTCGTTACTGCGGCTATGTCACGCAACAGAGGGAAGAAAGAAAGAAAAAAAAGTTATATATTCGGTATTAGGCTCTTGATAGCATAAAGAAAGAATTGCTAAATGGAATTTTCTATTCACAAAGAATGTAGCCTTTATATAGGCTCGGGGTATTACAATTATGGTAGTCAATCCCTTGTCTTGGGGAACAAGGTGAATCTTTTTACCTTGGATAATATATACAAACTATAATAGTGAGCAAACACAATAGTAAACAAAATACAAAATACTGATAATTTATTCTAAGTGCCAAAACTGTACTGTTTTAAAACGAAAGATTCGAGGGTCACCTGCAGGCCTTTCAAGTACAACCAACTTAACAACAAGCTACTATAGAGTAATAATCGATTAACTGTTGAGTTGTGGAGCCAAATGTGTTTTGGTCATGTTTACTAATTATTCCACATCACTAGGAATTGTAATAAGGCCCTCTATGGGTTCTATATATGCCCCACTCATATCTTGTATCCTATCATCACATATTCAAGAGAGAATATTATAGAAAGAGAGTTCTAGTTGTGAGAGAACCATAGCTTTGTGATCAAGCTAGATTACGTTTGTAATCCTCCTTATAATATATATAAGTGCCACGTGTAGCGGCTCAGAGAAGTAGTCATTTTTGGGTGAACTCCGTTATCAAAGTGTGTGTGCGGTTTGAATTTCTGTCTTTCGAGAAGTTCGCATGTTCTCCTAACAAGTGGTATCAGAGCCCAAGTTTTGCAGAACCAAGGTCGAAGATCGGGAGGAAAATCAATGGCAAAAGAAGACAGAAGCGTACATGGGATCGAGAAGTTCGACGGAAAGGAATCGCATTCTGGAGAATGCAAATAGAAGACTATCTGTACGGGAGGAAGATGCATCAGCCACTTCTTCTCAAGGAAATACCGACCACGACCACCGAAGAGGCATGGAAACTCTTAGACCGACAAGTATTGGGAGTGATCCGACTAACACTATCTAGGAGTATGGTGCACAACGTCGCAAGAGAGACGACAAAAATGAGGATGATGAAGGCCCTCACCGACATGTACGAAAACCCTCCGCAAACAACAAGCTACATCTCATGCGTAAGTTGTTCAACCTACGCATGGCTGAGAACACACCTGTCGCAAACCACGTAAATAAGTTCATCGACACCATAAATTAGTTGGATGCGGTTGAGATAACTTTTGAAGACGAGGTAAGAGACCTAATACTGCTAGCCTCTCTACCGAACAGTTGAGATTTGATGCGAGCTTCTGTCAGCAACTCAATTGAAAAATAGAAACTGACCTACAATGGCATCTGAGATCAAATACTCGCTGAGGAACTCGGGAGACAATATATGGGTGAATGCTCAAATGATGGAGCAGCCTTGAACGTCGGTTCAAGATAGCAGGGTAAGGACATATTGGATGAAAGAGGTTGTTCAAAATCGAGAGGTAGAAGGGGGAAAAACCGATGTGACAAAAATAGCGATCGGAACAAGAAGAATCTTCGATGCTATAACAGCCAGGGTATGAGGCACTTTGCCCATGAGTGCAAACAGCCGAAGAAGGAAACCAGCAAATGTCATGTGGTAAATTTTGTAAGCGACGAGGATTCGGATGACTGTTTAGTGTTTGTCATACAGAGAAATATAGATTCATGGATTCTAGACTCTGGGGCATCATTTCACACGACCGCTCAGAAGGACTTATTCGAAAATTACAGTGCGGGTAATTTCGGTAAAGTGTATCTAGCCGACGGAGAAGCGTTGGATGTTGTTAAAATGGGCGATGTGAAGATTCGCATTCCAAATGGGTCGGTATGGAAGCTAACAAAAGTGAGGTATGTTTCAAGGTTGACCAAGAATCTGATCTTAGTAGGACAACTCGATGCAGAGGGACACTTCATTTTGTTTAGCAGTGGAGCTTGGAAAGTTTCACGATGATCTATGGTGATAGCATGAGGGAGCAAGGTCAGTACATTGTACATGATGACCGATAATGAATGTACAATTGCGGCAGCTATGTCATAAAACTGCTCTGAGCTGTGGAATCGACGTTTAAATCACATAAGTGAGAAGGGGATGAATGTGTTAGCAAATGACAATAAACTTGCAGGATTGAAGTCTATCAACCTTGACATGTGTGAATGTTGCATCTTCGGAAAGCTAAAGAAAGTGAGCTTCTAGAAAGGTGTAAAAGTTCCCAAGGAGGAAAGGCTGGCACTGGTCCACTCCGATGTATGGGGGCCATCCCCAGTAACCTCATTGGGAAGATCTCAGTACTATGTGACCTTCATCGACGATTCGACGAGGAAGACATGGATCTACTTCTTCAAACACAAGTCTGAAGTGTTTAAGAAATTTCAAGAATGGAAGGCCATGGTCGATCTAGAGACCGGAAATAAACTGAAATGTTTGAGGTCTGATAACGACGGAGAGTAAATTGATGCGAAGTTCCTAGAGTTCTATGTACAAAGAGGCATTCGGATGGAGAAGACCATCCGAAGAACGCCACAACAAAATGGCATGGTCGAGAGAATGAACAGAACAATCAATGAGCATGCTAGGAGTATGAGGCTGCAAAGTGGGCTGCCCAAAACCTTATGGTCACATGCAGTAAGCACGACGGTTTATCTCATTAACCACGGACCCACAGTGCCATTAGAAAAAAGAATTTCCGAGAAAGTCTGGATAGGAAAGCCTATCTCTTTTGAACACCTGCGAGTATTCGGTTGTCTGTCATATATCCATGTCGATATTAACGATCGTACCAAGCTTGACTCAAAATCGAAAGTTAGTTACTTTGTGGTACGGTGGAGCTGAGTTCGGATATCGCTTCTGGGATGGTCAAACAAATAAGATCATTCGCAGTAAAGATGTCATCTTTAATGAAAGTATTTTGTACAAAGATCGACAAAATGTAGTGGTGGAAGAAGGTGCGCTCCCGACCGAGGAAAGTGGTATGGCCGACATGAATGCGTTTCCAAGGCTGGAGTTGGAAGATAACACTGAAGATGAGCCAGTGGTTCTCGACAACCTACCAGCACATGCTGAAGAGTACGAGGAGTTATCCCAAACCCCTCCACCTGAATTGGGCTGAGGTAATCGCGAAAGGAGACCTACTATTCAATACTCTCCTTCTCTGCATTACATACTACTCAATGATGCATGCGAGACCGAAAGTAGATGTCACGCCCCAAAATCCTAAAAACGGACATCAAGGCGTGCCCTTTTTAAACAAAAGTAAAATGAACCCTGTTGGTACAAAATTTAAATTTTTAAAAGAAAGAAAACACTAGCGAGCTAAAGGAATAATTAATCAATTAAATATAAAAGTGTTTGCCAAACGCGGCTACAAGACGAGATAGTTTTGACAAATTTATAAAAGGAAATAAACGAATATAAATGGCCCGTAGGCTACAACCTCAAAATATAATCTAAGTGAAAAGAAAGGGAAAGCCCCGAGCCCATGTGACGCATTGCAATAGCTCTTAACCGAACGTGCCAACCTAAGGTGTACCTGAAAGACAAAACTGTAACGGTGAGTCTCATGCACATACATAGACGGGACGGCACCACAAAATACCGTCACTCCATCCCATAAATGCAAGAACTCACAAACAACAACTATGATAGCAACATATAAAAAGAAATAAAATAACGTCGTACAACAAGATAAATTAAATAGCTCCAACACACATCTATAGCAAACATGGACCTCTCATGCCATCTACCCCAGTCCGTAAGGTAGGTCATTCCTTATCCCCTCGGCCGTCTTCTGTCCCCGGAATTAGGAAGAGACAGAGACCATTGCTAACATAAAAGTAGATTTAAAGTGCGCACTTGGACCTCTCATGCCACTCGTCCCAGTCCGTAAGACGAGTCATTCCCTATCCCCTCGGCCGTCTTCTGTCCCCGGAATTAGGAAGAGACAGAGACCATTGCTAACATAAAAGTAAATAGAGTGCACACTAGGACCTCTCATGCCACTCGCCCCAGTCCGTATGATGAGTCATTTCCTATCCCCTTGGCCGTCTTCTTTCCCCGGAATTAGGAAGAGACAAAGACCATTGCCACTAATCTAAATCACAAGGCCTCGACAAATATTATAAATCCATGCAAATATCACATTCTCATGCGGCCTCGGCCAATAATATAAATCCACGCAAATATCACATTCTCATCCCTCACTTTGATGCAATTCAACAAAGCATATAAGCATAGGCACTAGATTCACAACTAACCAACCAACTCTAACAACATAAAATTCAGTTCAGCCATTTTAACAAACACCTTGTATGCGTAATATGAAACTCATCGTTATTCAACAATAATTTACCCAATTCTATCAACAACCATAATAACACATATTCAACGCATAAAACACGCAACCCATTAATATTCTCATTAATCTGAAATTAAATGACTAAATCCTCAACTACTCCAAAATCAAATAAGTGAATTAAACATACAACAAATAAACCCAATTAACAATTTAAGAACATAATTAAGATAAAAGGCAAAAACCCCCAATGTATAATAAATGAAAAACCTAATCCTAACATACACCCTCGTCTAGTCGCAATGGATAACCCCCATTACCTTAGAGCGTAGAGGAGATGCTTCCGGTAAGAACCCGCTAATGGTGGTTTCCTCTTTTTCTTCTTCTTCTTCTTCTCTTTTCTCTCTTTTCTCTCTTTTTCTCTCATGTTTTAGGTTACTATTTTGAAAGAAGTGGGCTGATTCGAAGATGTAAAAACTGTTTTGAGAAAGTTTGTGGTAACGAACTATTTGGTCCCCAAAGTTCTAAAAGTTAACCCTAAATCCAAAAATATAGTTTTACTACTCAAAAATAACAAATCTTTAGAAACAAATCTATTGGGTCCTTTTTATTTATAAAATTAGTAACAGGTTTTTAAAATAAAGTTTTTCGGAAGAGTTTTGGTTTTTGGCTAAAAATTAGTCGAGTGACCGGTTTTTGGTAAAATTTGTATAAAACGTTTTTGGATAAATTAAATCATAATTAAAATCACTTATAAAAATACGGGATGTTATAACTAACCCTCCTTAAAAGAATTTCGTCACGAAATTTTCCTCTCTAAAGAACTACACCCAGAAATGATAAACGTACAATAAGACCATAAGAATTTAAACGCACAATTCCTCTCATAATTCAAAAATAAAATATGCAGGGTTCACAACCCGTAACAACTCCATAACATAAATACATGAACAACATGTAAGAATCTCAAATAAGGTAAGCACCTATATGCAATATCAAACATAGGGTTCACAACCCGTAAGAGTAAATTAGTCTTTAGTGACCTGGGTTTTGGCCTATTTTAGGATAAGTGACCTAAGTTTTTTTTATTTCGGTTTTGTGACCTAAGTTTAACTTTGTTAGCATTTAGTGACCTGCCATCCTATTTTTCAAAAAAAAAACACATTTCTTGCTAAAAAGACTAAAATACCCTCATTAAACTGAAATTTTCCTCCAAAATCTGAGGGTATTTTAGTACTTTTAGCAAGAAATATGTTTTTTTTTTTTGAAAAATAGGATGGCAGGTCACTAAATGCTAACAAAGTTAAACTTAGGTCACAAAACCGAAATAAAAAAAACTTAGGTCACTTATCCTAAAATAGGCCAAAACCCAGGTCACTAAAGACTAATTCACCCCAACCCGTAACAACTCCATAACTCAAATACATGAACAACATAACATGTAAGAATCTCAAATAAGGTAAACACCTATATGCAATATCAAACATAATAAAAGACAACTCAACAACTCCGTAAACTCTAGGCGTTACAACAAAAATAACTCCAAACTCTAGGCGTTACAACCCTTCCCCGATAAAGAAATTTTGTCCCGAAATTAGAATGCATCTAAAGTAAAGTACCTAAAGAAAAGTCGAGATTAAGATACTTTCTCTTCATCTCATCCTCGCGTTCCCAAGTTGCTTCCTCGGCCCCGTGGTGTTTCCAAACCACCTTTACCAATCTAATCGTTTTTCCTCGAAGTTCCTTCTCTTGCACATCGATAATCCGCATAGGTCCCACTTCGTAGGTCACATCCGCACTAACCTCAATGTCCTCAAAGTCCACCATGTGTGAAGGGTCGTGATGATACTTTTTCAACATTGACACATGGAACACCGGGTGAACCCCCGCCAACTTTGGTGGCAAGTCCAACCGATATGCAACTTCTCCAACTCGGTCCACGATCTCAAATGGTCCGATAAATCTCGGACTCAACTTCCCTTTAGAGCCAAACCTCATAATCCCCTTCCTGGGTCTCCTCCTCTTATCCGCATAACTCTTTTACCTACTTCGAGCAGTCTCAAGCCTTTGTCGAATTAACTTAATATTTTTTGTCGTCTCTTGAATCAATTGTGGTCCTAACATTTCCGCTTCCCCCACCTCAGTCCAACACACCGGAGACCTACACGGCCGCCCGTATAAAGCCTCGAAAGGTGCCATGCCAATACTAGCTTGAAAGCTATTATTATACGCAAATTCCACTAAGGGTAGATGGCTCTCCCAGCCTCCCTTAAAGTCATTCACACATGCATGCAACATATCATCTAGCACTTGGATTGTCCGCTCCGATTGTCCATCCGTTTGGGGATGAAACGCCGTACTCATTGTCAACTTGGTCCCTAAGGCATTTTGCAATGCGCCCCAGAACCTCGACACAAACCTCGCGTCTCGATCTGATACTATCGAAATCTGTACCCCATGAAGTCTAACAATTTCCTTAATATACTTTCGTCCCAAGATTTCCACCGAATTCATCATCTTAATTGCAATGAAGTGTGCGGATTTGGTCAAACGATCGACCACAACCCACACCGCATCATTCCCACTTATCGATTTAGGTAAGTTGGTCACAAAATCCATTGCTATCATTTCCTACTTCCATTCCGCCACCGGTAAGGGTTGGAGCATACCCGCCGGCCTTTGGTGTTCCACATTCACTTGCTGGCAAGTTAGACACCTGCTAACATATGAAGCTACATCTCGTTTCATTCCGGGGCACCAAAATTGTCTCTTCGCATCATGATACATTTTCGTCCCGCCGGGATGAACGACTAATCGGGAGTGGTGAAACTCCTTTAATACCTCGGTCATCATGTTTTCTGTCACATAAGTCCTTCCCTTAAATCGTAGTCCTCCATTGGTTCATTTCGTCCAACCATCTAATCATTCGCTCGAACTCATATGTTTCTCATAGTTCTCCACTTTCCCGTCCCCTTCTTTAGCCTCCAAAACCCTACTCAGAAGTTCCGGTTGTACCGCTATTATGTACAAATTCCCCACATCCACATTCCCCAACTCTAAGTCGAACTCGTTCACTTTTCCCATCATTCTCAATTCCTCGATCGCCACATGCGCTAAGGTCGCATGGGACTTTCGACTCAAAGCATCCACCACCACATTGGCCTTTCCCGGATGATAGTGCAAGTCATAGTCGTACTATTCCAAATATTCCATCCATCGCTGTTGTCGCATATTTAGATCACGTTGAGTAAAAATATGCCCTAAGCTCTTGTGATCCGAGAACACTTCGAACTTTTCCCCAAACAGATAATGCCTTCATATCTTCAACGCATGAACTATTGCCACTAGCTCAAGGTCATGAGTCGGATAGTTCTTTTCATGAATCTTTAGTTGTCGCGAAGCATATACGATAACCTTTCCGTCTTGCATCAAGACGCTACCCAAACCTTCCTTTGAAGCATCGCAATACACTTGGTAACCCTTCACTTGCTCGGGAATAACTAGTATGGGAGAACTAGTCAACCGCTTCTTGAGCTCTAGGAAAGCTTCCTCGCAAGCCTCACTCCACACGAACTTCACCCCCTTCTTGGTAAGGTAAGTCATTGGAGTCGTCAACTTCGAGAAATCCTTAACCAACCGTCGATAGTGTCCCGCTAAACCCAAGAAACTCCGAATCTCGAACACATTTTTCGGTTGTGCCCAATTCGAAACCGCCTCAATTTTCGTCGCGTCTACCTTTACCCCTTCTTCCGAGATCACATGTCCAAGAAATTTCACCTCATTTAGCCAAAACTCACATTTGCTAAATTTTCTGTAAAGTTGGTGCTCCCTCAAAGTGAGCAACGCTAAACGGAGATGCTCCTCGTGTTCCTCTTTTGAACTCGAATAAATCAAGATATCGTCGACGAAGACCACCATGAACTTGTCGAGATACTCTTTACAGATCCAGTTCATTAACTCCATAAATACCACCAGCGCATTAGTCAACCCGAATGGCATGACCACAAACTCATAGTGACCATACCGAGTCCTAAAGGCCGTTTTCGAAATATCCTCATCTTTCACCCTCAATTGGTGATATCCTTATCGCAAGTCGATTTTTGAAAAGAACGTCGCTCCCTTTAGTTGGTCAAACAAATCGTCAATTCGAGGTTGTGGGTACTTATTCTTAATAGTCACCCTATTTAGCTTTTGATAGTCGATGCACATCCTCATCGACCCATCCTTCTTTTGCACAAATAAGGTCGATGCCTCCCACGGTGACGTACTCTGCCTAATAAACCTCTTCTCTAGCAGTTCTTCTAACTGCTTACTTAACTCTTTCAACTCTGCTGGTGCCAAATGGTACGGGAAAATGCCTATGGGTGCCGTTCCCGGTACCAAGTCGATATAAAAATTAACTCTCTCTTTGGTGGTAACCCAGCTAGATCCTTCGAAAACACATCTCTAAAATCGTCCACTACGTGTGGCCACATTTCCACTTCCTCGTCGTTATCCACTATCGAGAGACTAGCCAAAAGACAAGACAGGTTGCCCACAACCCGGTTGGAATAATAAGGAATGGAGGAAAGGGTAGCGTCCCTTTCCCCACGAAAGAACACCTCATCTCCAGATGAAGTTGTAAGGAAAATTTTTCGTCGAACACAATCGATGAAAGAGTTGAAATGAACCAACCAGTCGATTCCAAGTATCACGTCGAAGCCCGACATCCCTATAACAACTAAATCAAATATAAATACGTGGTTCGCGACCACCATCTCACAAGACCGACACACTCGGTCCAACATAACTCGACTCCCAACAGGAGTCTCTACAACAATTGGGTTCTCTAGAACCCCAATTTCTAATGTCAAAGACTCAACTAGACTTCTAGATATAAAAGAACGCGAAGCTCCCGTATCGAAAAGAACATGTGCCCAAGAAGAGTACACAAGAACCATACCTTGCACATTTGTCGGGTCTCCTTGGTTTGGCAACTGTGGCAAGGCAAATAGACGAGCTTGAGCGGGTGGGTTCCCTTGCGGTCCTCGATTCCCCCCATTATTTCCTCGGTTCCCCAGGCCTTGATGACCTCCTCGGTAGTTCCCACGGTTTCCCCCTCCTTGGTGGTTACCTCGAAACCCTCCCCATAGGTTCCCAGGTATTTGGTATTGTGGCACGAATTCCGATCCTCTTGGTGGCGATGGTGGCAACCTTGGTTGGTTAAAAGGTCGGTTGGTGTCGATTCTTCCTTGTCCCATGGTACAAACTCTTGCCGTATGTCCAAATCGGTTGCATGTCCTACATTGGACTCTAGGGCATTCGAATTGTCGATGGTTCACATCTCCAGAAGTGAAACACGCTCTCCTCATTATGGTGTTTGTCGGTAGTGGATTAAAACCCCTATCTCCTCTTCCCTGTTGTTGAAACCGCGAGTTATTCTCCATATCCCAAGTCCGCTTCTTCTCTTCCCTCGGAGCATTTCCGGTTTTCAACTTTTCCGAGATTCTCTTGCTATGGAGTAGAGCTCCTTCCACAGCTTGAGCCGATTTTACCAACTCATTATAGTTGACATGGCGGGCCGATTCCAATTGCAATGAGATGGTTAGGTTCAGCCCCTTCATGAATCTCCTATATTTTTCCGCACCCCCTGGAACCGAGTCTGGAGCATACCTCGAGAGTGAGGTAAACTTTAGTTGGTATGTTTGAACGGTCATACCTCCTTGATACAGTTCCTCGAAACGCCTCCTCATTTCATCCTTATAAGAATCTGGAAGAAACTTTCGATTAAACAATTCGATTAACTCATTCCATTCGAAGTTGCGTATGTCGTATGTATCCACGATTCCGTGCTTCATCTGTTGTTCCTCCTCATTCCATTCCGTTTAGGTGAAACTGTGCCATATTCATTCGTTGTTCCCCATCTACTATCCCCGCTGTCAATAGGTATTTCTCCATTTCGTCCACCCATCCCTCAGCTATGGATGGTTCACCTATCCCATCGAAAGTCGGAGCCCCCAATCGGGTGAAGTTAAGCAATCCATTGTTACTTGAACTCCTAGCTTGTGCATTCTGCACCATCATTTGCACCACCTTCTAAAGGTCGGTCATCACTTGGTTAGCGTTTACCGATTCCGGTTCTGGTACGAAAGTCTCTTCTTCTCCCTCATTCACCTCTTCATACACATTCTCAACCTCTACCTCCATCTCGGGTTGCTTAGGTGGTGAGGCACTAGCGTTACCTCTTCCCCCACGACCTCTTGCAGCCCTTCTTCCTCGAGTTGCTCCCCGCCCCCTTAGAGCTCTTCTTTCTCTTCCATTTGCCCCACCTCAAGTAGCCGCACCGCTTGATGGTGGTTCACCGCCATGTGTAGCTAGTCCCCTTCTACTAGTCCTTGTGGTAATAGCCATCACTACATACATTTAAAACCGACACTTTAGTTGTCTTACTCGACACTACTACTCATACATGTATATTCATACATGATAAAAGCTCGGTTTACAAATTAATCACTTTATCAAGCTTTCTAACTTCAAAATCATTGCATACTGAAATACGAAGCCAACGCTTCAAGCGGAATCAAATTTGGAGTACAAATGAAGGAGTTATAAATGTTTGAAGTATAACGAGAAAATCGCAAAATTACCAGAACACGACCGATCGTTTTGGACAAAACGACCGATCGTTTTGGTCCAAATGTTACCCGAGAGGTTAGAAAAATACGAACGGTCGTTTTGACAAACGACCGATCGTTTTTTGGTCCAGAGAGGTCTGAAAAATTCGACCGGTCGTTTTGACAGAGACCGATCGTTTTTTGGTCCAGATAGGTTTGAAAAATCCGACCGGTCGTTTTGACAGAACGACTGGTCGTTTTTCTGTAGAAAATTATCGATACAAAAACCTAAAATTACTCAACACTTGTAAATTCCTTACAAGGCACATATCACGCAGCATCATTCTAATCCATAACATTTTTACGAACAACATCGATTCGCATATATTATTCATTAACACACAAGTTAGTAATTAAAAAAAAAAAAAAGACTACATAAAACCATCAACTTCACAATTCACGCACTTTAATAATTCGCCACTACTTGACATGCAACTTATATCTCATACACACTATATCAATATACACACACATACAAACAACACAAAAATACGAGGGATAACCCATCACGATACGTTATCCTAAAGCACCCACCCGAGCGTCCTCGCATACTCTAGAACTCCACATCGCTAAGTTATTCCTTCACACATACCGACGAGAGGTATACCCACTAGTTTGACAAGCCGGGATCAACAAACGTACTCATTGTCCCCAACTAGCCTCACATGTGGACTTTCCATTCATCAACTACCACTAAATTCTATCTACATGTCTTAAGCTAAATGCAACCCCCCGTTTTAGAAAAAGTTTGAAATTTTGGAAAAAGTTTTGTAAAAATGATACAATGGATCTTGGGCCAATGGTTACCCATCTTCCCGTCTTCCCAAAGTATACAAGAACCTGGTTAGCTCTGATACCAACTTGTCACGCCCCAAAATCCTAAAAACGGACATCAAGGTGTGACCTTTTTAAACAAAAGGAAAATGAACCCTATTAGTACAAAATTTAAATTTTTAAAAGAAAGAAAAGACTAGCGAGCTAAAGGAACAATTAATCAATTAAATATAAAAGTGTTTGCCAAATGCGGCTACAAGACGAGATAGTTTTGACAAATTTATAAAAGGAAATAAACAAATATAAATTGCCCGTAGGCTACAACCTCAAAATATAATCTAAGTGAAAAGAAAGTGAAAGCCCCGAGCCCATGTGACGCATTGCAATAGCTCTTAACCGAACGTGCCAACCTAAGTTGTACCTGGAAGACAAAACTGTAACGGTGAGTCCCATGCACATACATAGACGGGACGGCACCACAAAATACCGTCACTCCATCCCATAAATACAAGAACTCACAAACAACAACTATGATAGCAACATATAAAAAGAAATAAAATAACATCGTACAACAAGATAAATTAAATAGCTCCAACACACATCTATAGCAAACATGGACCTCTCATGCCACCTACCCCAGTCCGTAAGGTAGGTCATTCCCTATCCCCTCGGTCGTCTTCTGTCCCTGGAATTAGGAAGAGACAGAGACCATTGCTAACATAAAAGTAGATTTAAAGTGCGCACTTGGACCTCTCATGCCACTCGTCCCAGTCTGTAAGACGAGTCATTCCCTATCTCCTCGGCCGTCTTCTTTTCCCGGAATTAGGAAGAAACAGAGACCATTGCTAACATAAAAGTAAATAGAGGGCACACTAGGACCTCTTATGCCACTCGCCCCAGTCCGTAAGACGAGTCATTCCCTATCCCCTCGGCCATCTTCTGTCCCCGGAATTAGGAAGAGACAGAGACCATTGCCACTAATCTAAATCACAAGGCCTCGGCCAATATTATAAATCCACGCAAATATCACATTCTCATGCGGCCTCGGCCAATAATATAAATCCACGCAAATATCACATTCTCGTACATCACTTTGATGCATTTCAACAAAGCACATAAGCATAGGCACTAGATTCACAACTAGCCAACCAACTCTAACAACATAAAATTCAGTTCAGCCATTTTAACAAACACCTTGTATGAGTAATATGAAATTCATCGTTATTCAACAATAATTTACCCAATTCTATCAACAACCATAATAACACATAATCAACGCATAAAACACGCAACCCATTAATATTCTCATTAATCTGAAATTAAATGACTAAATCCTCAACTACTCCAAAATCAAATAAGTGAATTAAACATACAACAAATAAAATCAATTAACAATTTAAGAACATAATTAAGATAAAAGGCAAAAACCCCCAATTTATAATAAACGCAAAACCTAATCCTAACATACACCCTCGCCTAATCGCAATGGATAACCCCCGTTACCTTAGAGCGTAGAGGAGATGCTTCCGGTAAGAACCCGCTAATGGTGGTTTCCTCTTCTTCTTCTTCTTCTTCTCTTTTCTCTCTTTTCTCTCTTTTTTCTCTTTTTCTCTCTTGTTTTAGGTTACTGTTTTGAAAGAAGTGGGCTGATTTGAAGAAGTAAAAACTGTTTTGAAAAAGTTTGTGATAACGAACTATTTGGTCCCCAAAGTTCTAAAAGTTAACTCTAAATCCAAAAATATAGTTTTACTACTCAAAAATAACAAATCTTTAGAAACAAATCTATTGGGTTCTTTTTATTTATAAAATTAGTAACAGGTTTTTAAAATAAATCTTTTCGGAAGAGTTTTGGTTTTTGGCTAAAAATTAGTCGAGTGACCGGTTTTTGGTAAAATTTGTATAAAACGTTTTTGGATAAATTAAATCATAATTAAAATCACTTATAAAAATACGGGATGTTACAGTAGAGAGGAAGCTCCGGAGCTGAAAGACTCGAGCAAGTAGGAGCTCGCTATGAAGGATGAGATGAAACCACTGAAGAAAAATGTGACTTGGCAGTTAGCCGAACTACCGAAGGGGAAAAGGGCACTGAGTAACAAATGAGTGTTCCGACTAAATGAGGAACAATATGGCTCGAAATGGTACAAGGCACGATTAGTAGTCAAAGGGTTCCAGTAAAAGGAAGGAATTGACTACAATGAGATCTTTTCTCCAGTCGTAAAGTTGATGACTGTTCGACCATTGTTGAGTATTGTTAGAAATGAGAATCTTCATCTTGAGCAGTTAGATGTGAAAACTGTCTTCATCTTGAAGAAGAGATTTACATGCTACAACCTGAAGGCTTTGCCGAAAAGGGAAAAGAGAGACTGCTCTGCAAACTAAAGAAGAGCTTGTACGGGCTAAAACAAGCACCGCAACAGTGGTACAATAAGATTGACAGTTTCATGGTGGATACCGGGTTCGAGAGATGTGATAGTGATCACTGCTGTTTCTTGAAGAGATTCGAAAACTCTTCTTACGTCATACTACGTTTGTAGGTAGATGACATGTTGCTCGCCGGGTCGAGCCTTGCAGATATTAACAAGGTAAAAAAATAGTTGGCAAAACACTTTGAGATAAAGGATTTGGGTGCAGCAAATCAGATCCTCAGCATGAGGATCTCCCGAGGAAGGGATGGGTCTTTGTTTCTATCACAAGTCGAGTATGTAAAGAAAGTGTTGGCTCGGTTTAGCATGAGTGAAGCCAAGGCTGTAGGCACACCCCTAGCCGCACACTTTAACTTCTCGAAGGAACAATCATCATCGGATGAGGAAGGAAATGATCGTATGTCAAACATGCCCTACACTTCAACAATTGGCAGTTTAATGTACGATATGGTGTGTACAAGACCGGACATTGTCCACGCAGTGGGAGTTGTTAGTCGTTATATGAGTAACCCAGGCAAGAACCATTGGAAAGCTATGAAGTGGATATTGAGATATCCCTCAGGTACCGTGAGTTCGGCATTATGTTTCCGAAAGACCTTGGTAGGCCTGCACGGCTATATTGATGCTAATATGGCCAGTGATCTGAATAGCCGAAAGAGCACAATGGGATGTGTTTGTACCTACGGTGGTACTGCTGTGAGTTGGACATCTAAGCTGCAAAAGATCGTTGCACTATCGACCATAGAGGCTGAGTACGTTGCGATGACGGAAGCAAGCAAAAAGATGATTTGGTTGCAAGGTTTCTTAGAGGAGCTCGGTCAGGAAACCGACAAGGGAGTCCTGCACTGTGATAGTCGAAGTGCAGTTCAGCTAGCTAAGAATCCTGTATTCCATTCCCGCACCAAGCACATACAGATCTGTTACCATTTCATCCAGGTTGTTCTAGAAGATGAAATCTTCGCGCTATAAAAGATTGAGGGCGTTAAGAACCCCGCCGACATGCTAATGAAGACTGTTACAATCGACAAACTGAGGCTATGTGAGACCTCAGTAGGACTCCGAGTCTGAGACTCATGGTCGCCGCTGCAGTGGAGAGTGAGTAACTCGATAAGCGTACTAATTACTATACAAGGGTATTGATGGGAGCATTCTACTCGGGGGAGCACAGTGAATTCGGTGGTCGGGGATAATTAGAGTTGTTTTGAAGCACTCGACATTTGATTTCAAGTGGGAGATTGTTGAGTTGTGGAGGCAAATGTGTTTTGATCATGTTCACTAATTATCCCACATCACTGAGAATTGTAATAAGGCCCATTATGGGTTCTATATATGCCCCACTCATATCTTGTATCCTATCATCACATATTCAATAGAGAATATTATAGCGAGAGAGTTCTAGTTGTGAGAGAACCATAACTTTGTGATCAAGTTAGATTACGTTTGTAATACTCCTTATAATATACATAAGTGGCACGTATAGCGGCCCAGAAACGTAACCTTTTTTGGGTGAATTCCGGTGTGTATGCGGTTTGTATTTCTGTCTTTCGAAAAGTTCGCCTGTTCTCGTAACATTAACCACTAATTCAAATAACAGTAATGTAGCAATTCCAGCTCTATATAAACAAATAACAGGCTTTCTGATACTAATATTTGCCCTCCCCTTAGTCGCTTCTACTAATAAATTAATAACTGAAAGTAGTAAAAAGAAACACGCAATGTGTACAAAACCCAATAAACCTGTGTTTGATATTGTGATTAGTGTAGTGTCTTTTGTCATGCACAAGAAAGATAAGGCTTAAAAAAAGAAATGGACCAGAAATTCAAGAAGAAGAAAAAGCGCAAGTTGGCCAATTTACAGCACTGATATCTTCTCATTCAAGGCTAAAGGTGAAAGGAAAAGAAATGCAATTTATACAAGAAATATTTCGTGCTTGATGTGTTTGGATTTTTCAAGCTTAAATGTTAAAGTAGACAGTATAGTATTCATCCCTCAAGTTCATCAGAGGAGTAAGAAGGAAATTCCTTTTCAAACCTTTCGCGACGAAACTCATGGGATCATAGCTGCTTGTCCCGCTCTCTAGTATAAAGCTCGTCGCTTGTTTAAACGCCGTATCAGAAGCAGAATTGGCGTTGCAACTTAGTTTAACGCTTGGTACTTTCAAACAGGAACCTTAACGGTTGGTATTTTTAAACCAGGAACCAAATCGGAAACTGAACCAGTTCCAGGGTAAATTATGTTTTAGTGACCTGGGTTTTTGGCCAATTTTAGGATAAGTGAACTAAGTTTTTGTAATTTCGGTTTTGTGACCTAAGTTTAACTTTTGTATTGTTTTAGTGACCTTGCATCAATTCAGTGGACGGAATACGTTACACGTGCAGCTATCACGTGCCCTCACGTCTGTTAACTAAAAAGGTAAAATCTGAGGGTATTTTAATCATTTTAGCAAGAAATATGTTTGTTTTTTTTGAAAAATAGGATGGCAGGTCACTAAATTGCTAACAAAGTTAAACTTGGGTCATAAAACCGAAATTACAAAAACTTAGGTCACTTATCCTAAAATTGGCCAAAACTCAGGTCACTAAAGCATAATTTACCCTAAACAAAACAACCCTTTTGATCGGATGCGAGAGAAACTGTCCCGGGTTTTCCATCCAAACCAGCAACCAAATTGAAAGCCGAACCGGTTTCTTTCAGAGAAGGATCCGAAACCACAAGTTCCTCATCAGAATATGAAATAACTTTTCCTGGTAGATGAATCGGTTCGAGTATGACTGATTTACCAATCAAGTCTTTTGGTTGGCTAAATTCAACAGAGTCTTTCAAAGCGATTCTGAAGGTTGAGTATTGAAAGAAATTCGTGCCTGGCAACGGAGGGTTTATCATCGAGATCGAGCCTCCTAAGAAATTGTTTAGGGAGAGAAGATGTTTGAAATCTCCAGATTGTTGTGATAGGGAAATCAAATGAGAATTGTAAGTAGGTGGAATTGGAGTAATCCAATCCGAGAGATTAGCCTTAGGTGTTGCTTTAAGGTCCCAATCTCCATCACTTAGAAAATTGCTTGAACTTTAGCATACTTCGGACGGTCATCTGGAATTTGTTACAATTACCAATATAAAGTGTTAAATGTCTTGATTGGATAATGGACCCGACATTTGTGAATAAACAGAAATGGGAAAAGATTTACTAATAAGCTGGTCATGGGTTATACCTTGGATGTGCTCAGTTCTTAGATTTATTGGCAGTTCAAGAGTAATTTGATCACCAGAAGACCATTTTCTTGTGATTGATAAGTAACTACCTGCATTTATTATATAAAAAAAAAGTGAAATGAAATTAAGTTGGACAATATCTGCACTCGTACACAAAAAGGGAGGTATAAGAACCTGGATTTGGTAAAGATATAGGTTTCCCATTAAGTAGCGCCTTTGCACCATTTAAAGATGTCCAGAAGGGTATGCGCAAATTTAATATGGAATTCTTCCCTTTGTTTTCCTGCAAAAATCAGGTTACATTGAAAACCGCTTTGAGCCAACAAATTCCACCTGATGATTTTTCTTCTATTTTCTGTTTTTAACTTTCTAGGTAAGCCTTCCACCCTTTGCTTCGAGCCAATAACTTTCAATAGGTGTTTTTCTTCTAAAATAGTTTGTTTTAGGAGAGTCTTTCAAGGTGTTATGTTCCAACAATAGAGTTCCACTTTCTGGGTGTGTGAATTATTTTTAATATTTTTTAAAAATAATAGTTGAACCTCTGTCACTGCAACACAACTGAAATTTTGATTGAGATGTAGTACAAAATACTCAAAACTATATAAAAATCTTGCTTACATACCGTATCTGGCAACACTGTCAAATTCACTAGAAAATGAGAATCATATGATGCAACAAGCTCTTGGTACTTTCATATTTAGTGAAATGCCAGCATTTTTCCAGGTGATTGTGCTTGATATAAACTGAACGATATAAAGTCCTGGAGTTTCTCCTTTTTCTTCAAAATAAATGCTATCTCCCAACTTTGAAAATGACTCAATTCCTGATAAAATAACAAAAGATAAAGAACAATTATGTATAATAAATTTTGCTAATCGAAATTATAATCATGAAAAGAACAAACGAACCAGTGCCGTAGCAGCACCAAAAAACACTGAAGGGTCCTCCCCATCCCCAACTGCTTACGGCCTTCGAGCTACCTGGGGCTAATGGGAGAAAGTATATCATAACACCGAGGTCTGTTCCTCTTTGTATGCTCAAAACACCATTTGTAAGAGCCCTTTCATAATAGTCTGCATATGCCATCTCTTTCGTCCATTTGAAAATGTTGCGTGAAACCTTTTATATAGTATAAACGTATGTATCAGTATGACAGTATCCCTATTCCTTCATTTAAAAAACACAATAATTTTCATTATGCAGACATAATTTTCGATTTCTTCTTCTTCTTATGGTGAATACCAGATCCTTTTAGTTTTAGTCATTACATACGAAAATTAGACACAATATGTTTGATTGCATACAGAACAGATAAGAAAGCAAGAAATAGCATAACGAAGAGAGACTTCCAACGACAATTGGGGTTGAGGAGTAGAAAACATGAAAATAAACAATGCAGTTACTCTTAGATTCAAGTGATAGAAATATACATATAAACTTAAAAACATCTAATAGCAGTTGCCCCTACCTTGAGCATGTTATGGGTCACACAAGATTCTTCATTGTTCTGAATTAACGTATCAGCTAGTCGGTTTGGTTCTATCCTGTAGAATATTAAGAAAAGAGAACAATACGGATCAGAACAGGTTAAATAAATTAATTATTTTACTAACAATATCATCTAGATAACGATTATTAGATCCCATATAGTTAACTAATTCAGATGGTTCAAGCAATTGAGGTTCAAGTACCGGGAAAAATTATTTAAGTTTTCGTAACTCTTACCAGTACTCACGGACTGATGTTTCACCTGTAGCATAACTGCGAGTAGTACTGACAATATCCATGAAGTATGTCGCCATATCCTACATATTAATAATGAATTGTTAAACTTGTCTTAGTTATAAAATAGTGGGAAAAGAGTGAAAAAGCAGTCTTCCTGAAGGAAAAATTAACAGAAAACCAGTTTTTCCATTCTCCCAAAAGTCATAAATATAGGGGTTTTATAGGTTTAGTACACCAACCTATCTGCTTTTAACGATTTGGGTACCCACCTTTCAAATTTTCCAATTTAGATACCACACTATATAATAAATTTCCAATTTAGGTACCACCGTCTTAATAAATCACGAAATCACGTGACATTTGACAAACATTAATTTGAGAGCCTAATTTGACAATTTTACATAAAAATATGTCATCCTATAAAAATATTTTTCCTAATTTCACACATAACAAAAAATTGGATTATATGCTAAATTTTTTGATGTGTGAAATTGTGGTAAAAGTTTTTCTAGGATAACATATTTTTGTGCAAAATTGTCAAATTAGGCTCTCAAATTAATATTTGTCAAATGTCACGTGACATGATTTCGTGATTTATTAAGACGGTGGTACCTAAATTGGAAATTTATTTAGTGTGATACCTAAATTGGTAAATTTGAAAGGTGAGTATCCAAATCGTTAACTGCGGATGGATAGGTTGGGGTAGTAAATGTATTTTTTCCCTTTATTAGAGGTGGCTAATTATGACATTTTTTTATTATTGATAATATAGGGGTAAAAATATTTGTACAAGTTGCTGTTAGCAGGCTATAATAATGTTAAAATACAATACTTTTATCCATAGGCTTTGTTATCATGAAGATGATTTGGTAGGAAAACTCAAATGGATTGCAGTATGAATAGTGTGCAAGAAAGTAATCTCACCTAATTTCAGGTCCTTAATAATTAACCATTCTTGATTTCATTTTAGGAATTCTTAATACATTCGTAAGGCAAAATAATAGTCATAAGTAATGTAAAAATTAATAACGTGTAAAACAAACCAAAAATATTAAAATGAAATTATACTTTGAAGACAAATATTACCCTGTATAGTGGTTCGCCAGTGATCTCATACCGCCGTTGAGCTCCAAGAATAAGTGGAATATGAGTATTGACATGCAATGCCGTAATTTCGTCGCTCTACAAAGAATTTTTTAGATGATCAATAAGCTGCATAAGCATAAATTCTTTTTGGTTGTACGAAAAAGTTAAAATCTCGTATTATGGTTATTGTTCTTAAACTGAGCTTTTTAAAACAAAGGTTGGGAGCGGGACTGGCGAGTTCATAAGCCAAGTTAGATTAAGTTTGCAAAAGAAGAAGAAGCAATGTACCTTAAGCGCGAGGGATCCTAAGAAACTGGCTTGTCAAAAAGATGACCAATTACGAAATACTTTGGGTTATCCTGCGACATAATGAATGGTTAAATGGCAATAATTTTAATACGCAGAAAGCAAATTTATGCATGTTTTTATTTATTTCTTGTGTAGCTAGAGCAAGACAAAAGGTTGCTGAGTTATATACATACCGTTATTGTTGGAAAAATGTAGGAAAAACATGTATTTTATATATGGTTGTTCTAAGTGGTCAGTGACCATCTTTGAGTCATTATTCGATACGACAAATGAATAATACGACAAATCAGATTTTCTGAAGCCGTACTCAAAGCGTTTGAGTAGCTCGTACGACGAGCTTTGCAACGGTATATCGCATGACCTATTCGGAGGAAGGGTGTGAATGATAATTGGACTCGAAAGTTGGTACTCGAAAGAGGAAATAAAACTAAATCTGGAAAATGGAAAAGAAAGTGGGATTAAACCATGAAGGTTATCCCACATTGTAAAATCAAGAGTGATTTTCACACTATATATACAAGTCCATCCCATGTAGTTGTTAAACTAATTAAGTCCACATACCCATGAGTGGGTTAGTGTGTACCACACGCGCGCACTCGCTCAGGTCTCGAGACTTGGGTCTTGTACTAAACTGAAAAAGGGACTTTTGTATATTTACAAGAGAAGTCCGTAGAGTTCCAGAAAGTTTATAACTCCAGCAGTTATGGAGGCGGATTCTGGGGATGTAACTCACAGAATTAAATGACCACATTAATTATGCGGTTTTAGAATTCCTCCATGAAGAGGCAGTCTTCCCCTCACAATAACATACACGAAATCATCTCTCTTCTCTCTAAACAACATATATTTTTTTACATAGCATATTAGAACCAGAGAGAACCACCCACCAACAGCTCGATCTTGACTCGTCGCCAGTTTCCGACGAGTCATCCGAGATGTTGTACCTTAGGATCGAAGTGCCAACGCAAACAGAAACATCAAGGTGGTTGGGCGAATATCGGTTAAAGGCATACTGTTAACAGTAGCCTCGTCTAATTTTATTTACATTCTGTCCATTTTAATTTCCGCATTTAAATTCAGTTATTTACATTCTGTCCTTTCAATTATGTATTTTAATTCAGTATTTTAATTTGCTGTACTTAGCTGTAGCTTTTTTATTCTGTTTGTACCTTTCTGTAATTTCTTTAAAGTTCTGCTTTTTTTGCTGTAATTACTATTCTGTAATTTAATTCAGTAATTAGAATAGTTTCAATTCAGTCCTGTAATTTCAATTTCAATCAGAACAGTCTGGCTGTTAAGTTTATACTTTCCTGTCCGGCAGTTTCTATTTATTGTAATTCAGTACATCAGATTATTAATTAATAATAATCTGGTAACGTTTGCTTTATTTACTATTCAGTACCTACATGTTGTAATCGTTAATTTCTATTCCAATTCGAAATTAATAAAGATTACACTGGTTTTTGTTTATTCTTGTTTCGTCCTTTAATTATTGTTAATTGTTATTTCGTACACGGAAACCAACAGTTATTGCGTACAACTTATAATAGAGTTCATTCATGCCACCATATTCATTATTCAATATCCGCCAATGCCGATCAATACTATATCTCGCAATAACTCCCTGGATTCTGCCGAAAAAATAATCAGCCATCCATGTCACCATTTTCAGAGCCCGAGTATCACCGGCCAGCAAGTGCTGATCCAGAAGACCATTCATTACCTGTAAACAATAAAAACAATGTGAGGGTGATTGGTTTAATCACATTGTATTACAAACATAGGTACATAAAGAAAAAAACAGATTCAATTGTAAAACAAGAGCTGCTAATTTACCTTGTGGATAGTATAATATGGTGCCCAGACATATTGGACAGCTTCGACTCTGTCAAACAAAGATGTAGGAAAAGCAGAAAGATAACCTGTGCCGATTTTTTGTTGGCATTCAGATAAAGCAGTAACAATCGCTGTCATTTTCTGCTTGATAGTTTCGTTACGAATACTAGCATACATCCGTGCTGTGGCACTCAGGTAATGCCCTACAAAAGATACAGAAATTGATTGTGAGGTCGACAATGCGATAAAAGGCTTATGACACCGAACACTTACAAATTCATGTAAAAGGTGACATGCATGAGGAAACGGAACATGTTTAGGAGAAATTTTAGTACGGAAAAGGGAAGAAATTAAACCTGCTGAAATTATATTCCCTATAGGTCCAAAATGTTTAGTTTTTTTCTATGTAGCAAAAAAGCGCAAAAGGTCATATGGTATAGAAGCCAAAATCTAAAAAAGCACGCTTAAAGCTCAAAAAATTAATTCATTTAACACTTTTAATATATTAATGTGTTTTGTGTACTAATCAAAGTCCACCGGAATATCGATAGTAAAAAAATCAACTCAGAACCTCTAGAACTTTAAACCACAACTTATCCACTAGACTGGTACTTTAGGATTAAATATACTATTTACATTAAATATTACAAAAAGAAACCGAAAAATTTATTTTTTCTTTTTTGTTACGGACTAAGAGGGGTCACTTGACCCCCCTTTCACATTAAAGGATCCGCCCATGCCCTCCCCCCTAATTCAACAAAGGGACCAGGGCTGAAAATACAACAAGAGGCAAAGTAGACATCTCTTAATACTCACTTTTCCGTCTTCCAGATGATTAGCCAACTAAATCAAAAACTCTAAATAATAGAAAGCAACGTTTATATAAAGGTCAAATTGTAATATTACCAACTATTAGGTGACTATTATTAGATTGTTGTATGATATTATTATACTATTGGGCTTATAATTTATGGGTCCAAGTGGGCTTATAACCATACCCATCTATCTATATAAATAAGGTTAGAGGTCTTGTATTTTACATTCATTCATATACATTTGATTAATAAAGACCATGTTGTTGTCCCTCTCTATATCTATATACATATATATGTGAGCTAATATGTCACACAACACGTTATCGGCACTTTGCTCGTGGAGAATAGGATATACGCTCGCGGATATTGGAGATTTTGGGTAAACGCAAGGATATTGGGTATTTATAAACCTTGAGGTTTATCCGGTTTTTTAGGCTTTTTGCTATATCGACCTTCACCAACATATCGTGCGTAAGGTAGCGAATTCAAAACTTAATTTATTCCATATATGTGATCGCACGTATTATTTTATGAATAACTAAAACATGACCAAACTGTCTATAAAAGCCTATTGATATGTAATATGTATTGTGTACTGTAAAATTGTATTTTTATACAAAAAAAATCATTAAAAGATATATAATCGGGTTGTAAATCGGAAATCATGTAATTATAAAAGATGTATTAATCTGTGAGATTAAATCTGTAACAAACTAAAAACCGTAGGACTGTTTTGTAATTCGCTGAAACTATTGACGGTGCATGTTAATTACTAAAGGACTAAACTGAAACTTGTCTGAAATTATGGACTGAAGCTGTAATAATGCTATAAATAGATACATAGTTTGCTGAAATTACCCGGATAGTCCCTGTAGTATATTACATGTATAAAAAACAGTATATTTGTGTTATAAAAGTCAATATTCGGTCTAAATATCCACCCACATGCATATATATTTATTAAAAAGGCAAGTGAATAAAAAATTGCATGTTAATTGAATAAATTGACGTGTTTCCATATAAATTTAATTCATTCTATTGCATGATTTAGTTACCATGTATAAAACTTACACATAAAAGCAATAGATTTGTATAATATTAATTTATATCTTACTAGTGTAAAATTGGTAAATAAAATATATTACTAACATGCATGATTTAGTTACCATGAATAAAAACCTACACATATAGCAGTAATAATAATATATTGTGTTAGATATTGCTGGTGTAACTTTGGTAAATATTAATATAGACTGATTACATTAATTTCGATTCCTTATTAGGAAATATGTACTGCCATGTTAGTTAATCATGAAACAGGTACAATCTATATAATTGATCACTGACATGTAATATTTATTTACTGCCGTGTGTAAAATATGGTAATTTGCGAAATCATATATTTTCACATTTAAGTTGAAAAAATTATGAACCTTCTCCAACTAGGCTCACCTATTTGGATACGATGTCTAGGAAAGATATAGGCGGAAGTCGATATACTAATGAGGTCGGGTTTTAAGTGGCATTCATGCCCTCCACCTTCACCGTCTTTCCTGATCGTTTTTCAAGTAGAGCAACCGAAAGGGGTTGACTAAATAATAATTTTCCCGAGTGTGTTTATATAGTGATGTATGTTTTACCGAATTGGTATTTCAGTATCGACCCGTCATTCGATCAATGAGAATCGATTCACATGAGAAGCAAAACTAATGTTTTTGAACCTGTCGTTTCGGAAAAAAAGGTTGTGCTTGTGCAAACCATAAACATATAAATCAGTCGTTTTATATGAAAAATAATCCAGAACTCCCAACACATGTTGGATGCCATCTATGATGAGAAAAATCGCAAAACATACTTGCGAAATGACTGTTAAGACGTTGATGTTATTCCGCCACCACATGTTAGTCACCCTGATGTGTGAAAATGTGATGTCCAAATTTTTTTTTGGATGCCATCTTTGATGAGTAAAATACGAGTTTGTTGTTACCCTCGAGATGAATGCTAAGGCGTTGATTTTATTTCGCCGCCACATTTGAGACGTGATGACGTCTATGGTGAACAAATGTCTGAAATTGACATATTGGAGCAATCCTTCACCAAAATACTAGCTTGAAAATTGTATTCCATAAGCAGTATTGTGAATTTATATTCACCATGTTCCTTTATCGCCCATCTGTTATTTGATAAGAAAATTACCTCGGTGAGCAGTTTTAATCCTATTGGGTCAATGGCGAATTGTTTGCCTGATATTAATGCTCTTTCTGTACAATTTTTTTTTCCACGAATCGAGAACCGAGACAAGTGTTATTTGTCTCGAACTGTCGCGATCCCGATGAATCGCTTAGCCAAAAGAGATTTTAGACAATCGTCAAAATCGAAAACATGTGGCTCCAAGACAGTAATTGAAAGAAACAATATGGCCCGTTGTCACAAAGTAAGAGATAATGCTCAATGAGGCAACTCTATGCTATAAAGACAAAGGTCATGCACGGTTACTCCTTAAATAGTTCAAAACTATTATAAAGGTAAAAAAACCGATACTAATGTGGTTAAAGCTAACTGAAAGGAAACTTTTGAGACCCCCGATTTTGTGGCTCAAATGAGTTTGATACCTTTCTTTATTGATTTTGATAAATCATTGAGCCATTTTTTCGCTCATCTGGATTATGTTTTACATTTGAATTATTATTTTCCATTTGGACCATACTTTTGGATTGTGGCTGTTACACACAAAATACAATAACAGATGTAATACACACTAACCATTTTACATAGCTTAGCATACAACAAAGAACACACAAATCCGCCTTTAAAGCGAAACCATATTCCTCCCCCTTACCTACGCAAACGAGAGCTCATTTGTCAAATACCCCCAACTCAAGCCGAAACCCACCTAACAGTTAGAACCAGATCTGGACAGGCCAAAGCAGTCCTTCAACATCCCTAAAAATGTAATTAAAACAAGCTACAGATTAATATAAAAGTCACTAATTCGGATTATAGTAAATATTCCCAAAAATGGGTTTTTATAGAAGTCAAAATCAGATGAAACGGCTTACACGGATAGATAGGACTCAAAGAGTAGATCAAAATAATTTATTTAATCGTGAAAAACGGAGTCCGAACGCACCCGAAACGAAATCAAACCCCGGATGTCCGAAACCCGAGAAACACTCACGCACCACTGCCAAACTCGCCGATCAGACCTGACCAATACCTTTTCGACGACCTAAAACCCTTCTCCGGCGTTCGTCTCTCTCTCTGTGTCCAACTCCGTTGGTCTATCTCTCTCTTCTATTATCTCTCTCCGTATGTATGTATCTATGATATGTATATATGTAATATGTATAGCATATGTACCATATATATATATTAAGGTTATTTGTATAAGTAATTTACTAATTAGTCCACATATTTATTACATGATACAAATCACCCCCACAACTATTATATACACCCAATTCCATATCACACATCTATATTTCACACAAATACGTAATCACCCACAAAACTAAATATCACTATCTTATTACTAAAATTAATAATAAAGTATAAAATTTCTGAGACGTTATAGTCGACTTGAGTATTACAATAGTGAATGACTCTCTCACTAGTATGTGCCTATAAAACTATCGCTTCTGCTCATCAACTATCAATGTATCAATGACATCCCCTCATGATTTCCCTCAAGAATAATTTTTTTGTCTTAATAATTCCGTTCCTTTTTCCCCTCTTTCTTGTGTATATTATGGCGTATGACAGGTGATTTGACCACAAAATGGTATTATTTATGGGGTAAAATGAGGATTATTAAGATTGCTTTTGTTATGATTATAGCTTACTTAAGCAATATTTTGTATATTCTACGTTTTTTCTATTTTACTTGCACCCTTTTCTATTTTACAGGAAAACACATGGAATTATGACAAAAAATGAGATCAAGACGAAAGATGACCAAAATATGGACCAAAAGGAATAAATCAGAAGAAGAATACTCAGTAATCAACCCACACTAAAGTCAAGACGGACCAAGTGATGCCCAACAAGCCAAAAGAAGCCCAGCCCAAAAAAGTTTCTACAGGTGGACCTGACCGGTCAACCTGACCGATCAGGCCCATGGGCTTTTTAATAAAAAATCAGATTTTAGGGTTTGTTTTTACCGTTTCCTATATATTTCGACCAAAGCAGCTTGTGCTCATTATTCAGAATACGGATTTCATTTTTAGAGAGAGAGAAAGAGAGGGAATACTTTCTCTATCATTAAAACAGTGGAAATTCCGTCAATTGTCAGTTAAGCTTATTCTTTTATGTGATATTTGTCGTTTTCTCTTTATCTGCTATCTTATTTGTTGTTCTTGTATCCGTTGGTTAGTAATAACAACGTTAACATAATTTTTTAACTCTGTACCTGGTTATTTATTGGTTGGTGACTTAGCTAGCGTTAGTAAAAAAAGGACAAAAACTAAAACATGTAATTGAATTGAATTGACTTGTTGTTGTTACGATTAATTATCCTTTCAGACTCGTTAATTTATTCACCACAACTTCACACGTAGTTACATGTTTAGGATTGACGCTCATAAAAGTGAGAACTAGGTAAAACCCTTGAAAACAATAATCTAATCCTAGCATAAATCCGTCCGTGGATCGATAATCTGGGTACTGTTGTGCTGTTGCTGTCGTGCTCGTGCGACACTTCCTTACGTGAAAAAAACACGCTTTGAGGGCAGTCAAGAGGCACAAAATAATGAGTATAATTGGCCTTTTATATAGCATTACAAATAATCCCAAATTGAGGCCTAAATAGTAAATATTTCCTTTTGTTGTGTGACATATTAGCTAGATATATAGATATGGAGATACAAGTATAGAGAGATAAAAGAGTCGTCTTTTATTCATTGATAAGTGTAGGGAAGTTACATCAAGAGACCCCCTAACCTTCTTTATATAATAGAAGGTAGGGTTACATATGCTAGTAAAGCCCAATAGAGGCCCAATAGAGTAAGGCCCAAGATGGACAATAATATCCTACAACACTCCCCCTTTGGACGTCTTGATTTCTTCGTCTTCATGTTGTCGATCTGAATCGAGTTCATTCGCAATGCTAAACACATAAAAACCTTAGGGCCGGAAAACCCAGTGTGGGACAAAACCGGTACCTAGGAGAAACTGTGTAGCCGAATGATATAGGCCGAAATATCATGTAAGTAACTAACCACAAAACAGTGTGCCTCATCAAAACCTTGACAGAGCAAACCCAATGGGAAAATCTCTGATCGAAGGAAAAAGAGTGCAACAGTGGTAGTAGTAGGGGATCAACCACAAAACAGGTGCCTCATCAAAACCTTGCTAGAGTAAACCCAGTGGGAAAAACCTCTAGTCGAAGTACAAAAGAGTACACAGTGGTAAGAAATATACAACAGGATACTCCCCCTAATTTCGGCAATCTTAAGTGAGGTATGATGGGAATGTGTCTCGCTAAAAACCTTGCCAAGGAAAACCCAGTGGGAAAAAACTTTGGTCTAAGGACAAAAAGAGTACACGAGCATGCGACTGGATGCTCCCCCTCACTTGCACACGACAGGGTGCGAGAATTTCGACTAAGTAGTAATTAGTGCAATAAGCATTCACCTGGATGCTCCCCCTCACTTGCACACGACAGGGTGCAAGGGTTTCATATTTCAATAAAGAGTACGAGCATTCGACTGGATGCTTCATTTACTTGCACACGACTGTATGCAAAAAATATAACGTGGAATAAACCGAGCATTCGACAGGATGCTCTTAAACTTCATATGTGAAGATTTATTTCGGCAAGAAATGCTAAATAGCATAATCTAGTCATGTCTCTTTTGATCGATAACAACAAGTTGTCCTCAAATAAGACAAGTGTTTTATCTGGATCATGAGACAGAGTATATGTAATTCAAATATGGCTAATACGAGCTCGAAACCATATACACTCTCTAGTCGTCTCATAGAGCACGAGTAGATCAGAGTGATTCGTTTGGAGTCATTCCAAGACCTCCAAGATATTGCCTTATTCCTAATGGTAAAGACAGACCATGTTAGGAATATCCCTTATGCGGGTCTGATAAGTAACCGGCATCGGTATAACCGAAAAAGGGTTGCGTTAATTCGAGTACCGAAGGGGGTAGGTACACTCGATGACGCAAAATGGGATAAAACAAGCCCTCATCCACAGTTACCTTAAGGTAATGGGAAAATGTCTTTTATGCCATTTCGATGGCAGCGTGTTAGCGCGATGCTGTGTCGAGCTATACCATTCACAGCATACGAGATGTTCGTCCTAGCACATTAGACCAAGTACAATGATGCGCTTATTGTACTTAGATATGAACATGATGGTTCAATATCTCTTCATCGTCTCATCAGGGACAGACTGGGTCTATATCAATGTCTAGTGATCAAACGATCATGGGAGAATCTGACGATTTAGCGTCATAATGACTAAAACGTCATAACACCTTCTGGGTGTAATCTGAATCATGGACTTAGATTCAATCTTATGGGACTCGATCATCAGGCCGAGTCACTACCGTTTCTTCCCAAGATCCTTCATCTCGAAGGCAAATCCAAAAATGGATCGCGTAATAAAACACGCAAGGGCATAATACTTGTTCAAGTATCCCAAGCTAATCAAGTACTCACTTAGGCGGGTATACCACATCCGCTCGGATTATATTAATCCATATAGTGAACGTCTCATTTAATTGAGATCGTGTTCCGTGGTCAGGAACTACTTGATTAAAGCATATGAAGTCACACAGGGACCTTCATCTGTATCTCTTTGTCTAAATCCCCATAGAGATAAAACAGTGACCACATTCATGGCTGCATATTCAGTTTTTCGGAAACTACTAAACTGGTAAAGTAGGGGACTGTTATAATGTCCATTACGAAGAAATCAACCATCTCGTAATCAATTCCAAGGTGTGAGAGAAGCCTTGCGCTACTAGGCGAGCATTCTAAAATCTCATTATTCTCATCACTCTTCCTTACGAATAACCAAATAAACGAACTCGTTTAACATTGGTGGTGTTGGATCTACAGGTCCGAACACACTTTCGCTAAGGAGTCTACTTGAATTTCAAGTTTCCATTAGTACAGTCTATTCTCCGTTGACTTCAGGCAACGGTACATGGTTCCCTGTCATAATTTGCTCATATTATCAGTCGTCACCGAATATATGAACAAGTAATCAATGACAGTCTCGTTTCGCTTCAATATCGTCTAAGATATCATGATCGACAGATATTTCAAGATTCTTAGGATGAGGAGGAAATCACACATCTCCTTGATCCTTTATAATCTCGTGCGACAAACGAGTTTCAGTTCACCACCTCTGGGGCTGAATGAATTAAGAACCGGTCAACTTCCTCATATCTTAGGAAGGACGACAGACTGACGGCCGACGGCAGCGTCCTTTGCTTGGCGGGTTCGGCCAAAGCAACGTGTTACGACTGGAACACGGCGTCCGACAGGGACGTCTATCCTTGCAAGCATTTTGCAGCAGGTATAAATGATCTCATGACATCTCATAAAGTCATTAAATGCGTTTGACATTTAGTTAGACTTGAGGGAGTCTATGCACTTACTTATCACTAAGTACAGTTTTGGGGATCAAGCTAAGACTGAGTGGGTTATGTCACGTTATTTCACGTCGTTCCTTATCAACGGTAACGTGCAAATCTCCCCCTAATGACGGGGAGAACAGTCTTAGCGATGTCACTTTCGCATATCATGTGGTAAAGAGATCGCTTGCCAAGGTTACTCTATCAAATGATAGGCAGGAGATTCATAATCGACTTATCTCCCCTTCAGAGGTCCATATTTTGAACGCTAGAGCGGCTCAATCAAAATATTAATTAATCACTCTAAACACGCGTTAATATGAGACTTCTGGCTCATAACCAGTAACCAGCTGGTACGCATATGGTGTTTGAGTGTCTATGGGCCTCATAACGGACCAATGCAGCAAAATAGCATAACCCCACACGAAAATATAAATCTTGGTGCGCAAAACCAAGAAATGCGTGCAATCATTTGCAGTAGCATCATCAAACTTTCCGTGAGTCCATTTGGGTCTGAACATAATCAACGGGATGTTCAATTTCAATTTCCAAATTCAAGTAATTCAAATCGAAATTTCGATTATTACTCTTCGGAATTATCAAGTCGACTAGACTTTTCAGGATAATCCGAATCATGAGCCATCAACTTAATGATAGGGCTAATAGTTTGGAAAGTGCTGCATTTATGTGGACAACATTAAAATGTGACCATATTGTCGATGCATCAACCATAACCATTTATATTTATGGTCCGTCTTATGGTTGGATAAGTCCACAATAACTCCTTCAATTCTTTGCAAGAATTCTACGAGTTCATTTCGTGATCTTTACACATACTAGTCTTTCAAATTTGAGCATTAATGGCATGAATTTCGGATTAATCGCGAAATATATTCTCAGAGAGAATCCAAATGCTATGTGATTATAAATCAAGCATCGTCTTTTGACCCGGGAATATCTCATCCGGTCAATGCCATAATATCAAAATGCTCTTATCAATCGACGACAGGCGAATGATAGTACAGACAATCATGTCTTAGCATCTAAATCATTTATCATTCGACGACAGGCGAAATGATAAGGTAACTTTGAATGCTTTAAAGAATGTGGTAGCAACCACTTGAAAGACATTTCAACTCCTCTAAAATACGTTTTTGAGTGGAGGCTATGTAAAGAAATTTCATTTCTTTCATGAGCTATTACCAGATAACACTGGTTTTCTCGAATATTTTATAACTCAACAAGGTACGACAGGACCTGCATGAGTATAACGCCTCATATTTGACAAATCAATTTGGCTTTACCAAAGACTTCGATTTTGGAACGACAGGTCCAGAATCGTTGTCACTGAGTGCTCTTTTAGGCAAGTAGTTGGTGAAATTATATGGTACACTGTTACCCACTATTTCCAAAAAACCAATTACACCACAAGTATTGCCTAAAATTTCATAATTTAAACTTTGGTCACATTTTTCAAAGGAATTTGCTCAATAACACTTTAAATTATTTCGAGAAATTTCGTAAACAGTCAAACCATAATCCAAAAGTATGGTCCAAATGGAAAAATAATATTCCAAATGGAAAACATAATCCAGATGAGCGAAAAAATGGCTCAATGATTTATCAAAATCTATAAAGAAAGGTATCAACCTCATTTGAGCCACAAAATCGGGGGTCTCAAGAGTTTACTTTCAGTTAGCTTTAACCACATTAGCATCGGGTTTTTTTCACCTTTATAATAGTTGTGAACTATTTAAGGAGTAACCGTGCATGACCTTTGTCTATATAGCATAGAGTTGGCTACTTGAGCATTATCTCTTGTTTTTTTTTTTTTTTTGTGACAACGGGCCATATTCCTTTCAATTACTGTCTTGGAGCCACAGGTTTCGATTTCGACGATTGGCTAAGCGATTCATCGGGATCGTGACAGTTCGAGACAAATAACACTTGTCTCGGTTCTCGATTCGTGAAAAAAAATTTACACGAAGAGCATTAATATCAGGCAAACAATTCGCCATTGACCCAATAGGATTAAAACTACTCACCGGGGTAATTTTCTTATCCAATAACAAATGGGCGATAAAGGAACATGGTGAATATAAATTCACGATACTGCTTATGGAATACAATTTCCAAGCTAGTATTTTGGTGAAGGATAGCTCCAATATGTCAATTTCAGACATTTGTTCACCATAGACGTTATCACGTCTCAAATGTGGCGACGGAATAAAATCAACGCCTTAGCATTCATCTCGAGGGTAACAACAAACTCGTGTTTTACTCATCAAAGATGGCATCCAAAAAAAAATTTTGGGCATCAAATTTTCACACATCAGGGTGACTAACATGTGGTGACGGAATAACATCACGTCTAAACAGTCATTTCGCAAGTATGTTTTACGAATTTTCTCATCATAGATGGAATCCAACATGTGTTGGGAGTTCTGGATTATTTATCATATAAAACGACTGGTTTATATGTTTATGGTTTGCACAAGCACAAACTTTTTTTTCGAAACGACAGGTTCGAAAACATTAGTTTTGCTTCTCATATGAATCGGTTTTCATTGATCGAACGACGGGTCGATACTGAAACACCAATTCGGCGAAACATACATCACTATATAAACACACTCGGGGAAATTATTATTTAGTCAACCCCTTTCGGTAGCTCTACTTGAAAAACGACCAGGAAAGACGGTGAGGGTGGAGGGCACGAATGCCACTTAAAACCCGACCTTATTAGGATATCGACTTCCGCCTATATCTTTCCTAGACATCGTATCCAAATAGGTGAGCCTAGTTGGGGAAGGTTCATAATTTTTCCAACTTAAATGTGAAAATATATGATTTCGCAAATTATCATATCATAAACATGGCAATAAATTAAATATAGATTGTATCTGTCTATATTAACCACATATATATATAAATATGCAGTAAATATATTTTAGAATCTATCTAATCATGCAGTAGATTTGGTGTTATAAACAAATCAATTTAAGATTATCAATCAATCTATAAAGATTCTAACATATCAAATCAAATCAATTTAAGATTATCAATCAATCTATAAAGATTCTAACATATCAAATCAAATCTATTTAAGATTATCAATCAATTCATGAAGATTCTAACATATCAAATCAAATCTATTTAAGATTATCAATCAATTCATGAAGATTCTAACATATCAAATCAAATCAATTTAAGATTATCAATCAATGCATGAAGATTCTAACATATCAAATCAAATCTATTTAAGATTATCAATCAATCCATGAAGATTCTAACATAATCAAATCAATTTACATGCAATCTTTTTTTATTCGTTTGCCTTTTAATAAAAAAATATATATATATGCATGTGGGTGAATATTTAGACCGAATATTGACTTTTATAACACATATATACTGTTTTTATACATGTAATATACTACAGGGACTATCCGTGTAATTTCAGCAAACTATATATCTATTTACAGCATTATTACTGCTTCAGTCCATAATTTCAGACAAGTTTCAGTTTAGTCCTTCAGTAATTTCCAGAATAGTTTACAGCTTTCAGAGAATTACAAATCAGTACATACGTTTCAGTTTGTTGCAGATTTAATCCGACAGATTAATACATGTTTTACAATTACATGATTTGGGTTATTTTGTATGATCTTATCAACAAATATGATTTTATAATCAACAATATGTGTGTTACGATCATATATAGTTATCCATACAAGTAACAAACCTTAATACACATGGATTATATACTACGGGATATTTATCATGTTTTAGTTATCCATAAAATAATACGTGCGATCACATATATGGAATAAATTAAGTTTTGAATTCGGTACCTTACGCACGGTATGTTGATGAAGGTCGATATAGCAAAACCCTAAAATCCGGATAAACCTCAAGGTTTATAAATACCCAATATCCACCCGTTTACCAAAAATCTTCAATATCCGTGAGCGTATATCCTATTCTTCGCGAGCAAAGTGCCGATAACGTGTTGTGAGTCTTATTAGCTCAGTATATATATTATATAGGAGACATAGAGAGAACATAGAGAGAGAGAACAGTAGGTCTTTATTCATCTGAATGTGTAGGGAAGTTACATCAAGAGACCCCCTAACCTTCTTTATATAATAGAAGGTAGGGTTACATATGCTAGTAAAGCCCAATAGAGGCCCAATAGAGTAAGGCCCAAGATGGACAATAATATCCTACAACACCTTTCATGATTTTTCGTTGCTTGACAAATATTCTTTTTGAATGTGTTCTATTCTTCAATCCAATTAGGAAAAAATCTCCTTCTTTATTTCTTCTATCTTTCAGATATTGCTTCAAATCACTTTTAATTGGTCTCTAGGTGTTTGTTTCATAGAATCTATTTGACCGAATAATTACATATTCTGTCCGTCAGCTTCAGTTGCTGCCTCGGTTGCAACAAATGTTACAACTGACTGTACCTGTAATTAATCACAACTTGAAGCAAAACGTTACACATTAACTATTTTTATAATCAGAGTTCAACATAAATAAATTCAACATGTTTTTAACAATACGATAACAAACAATACGGGATCTAGGACCTAACAGACCTAACGAAGTAGATAGAGAGCATGGTTGGATTTTTTTATTTGACATATTAATATAAGCATTTTAATATTAAGCTAGTGTGTTTGGTACGTGTTTTTAACAATTGTGTACTTTATATTGTTGCGTGTTTCCCGATTATTATATTACATTTTTAGTTTTTTCGATTAATACTATGGTTTCGTATTTTTTTTT
The DNA here is from genome assembly GCA_963920805.1 of Primula vulgaris. NCBI lineage: Eukaryota > Viridiplantae > Streptophyta > Magnoliopsida > Ericales > Primulaceae > Primula > Primula vulgaris. The sequence continues at coordinate 19,282,470 of OY987214.1, forward strand.
ATCTTTTTCATCCAATTATAATTGTTAGGACCTACGTTATAGGGTCTAATAATCCTTTTTAATTGTCACGGTATTGTCAAACAACACTTCCATGCAATTTCGCGGGTTTCAACCCGACCCAACCCGGGATAAAGTTGCATATTTACCCATTTGAACCGACCCGACCCATTTGACCCGTTTTTAAAAAATATTTTCTTTCTTTTTAAAAAATAAATCTCATACATGTCAAAGATTTTAAATAAAATTTGTTAGTTAGATTAAAAAATTATTTGATTTAGAACTATAATATAAAAATAATATAAAAGACAGTTTAATGTATATGAGAAAGATGAGAGAGATATTATTAAGTTGCATTTTTTTACGTTGTACTTTTACCCATTTAAACCCGACCCGACCCGAATAAAATTGCACCGTCGGATTGAAACCAGCGAAATAGCCATCCCTAGTCGTGGTGTTCCATCTTTGATCAGGTGTGTTGTTGTTCCTCTCTCTTTTAAACTAAATTCTACAGTTTTCTTTCTAATTTTTTTTATTAAACTTAATTTCGCCCAATTTTGAAATTAATTTAGGCTTTTTTTTAATCCTAACTGTATTGGAATTGATTTCGCCTAATTTTGAAATCAATTTAGAGTTTTTTTTATTGAACTTGATTTCGCACAATTTTTTAATCCTAACTAGTTTACAGGTTTTCAATTTCGTTGGTTATTGTATTGTGGAGTTCTAACTCGGTTATACAAGCTTCACCCAATCATACCGTTAATACTATTCTGATTGTATTAGGATATTTTTTTTGCAACGTTGAAGCAATCTTCCTGAATGTGATAATTGATTGGTTTATTATTTATTGGCCGAGGCCTTGTGATTTAGAATAGTGGCAATGGTCTATGTCTCTCCCTAATTCCGGGGACATAAGACGGCCGAGGGGATAGGGAATGACTCGTCTTACGGACTGGGGCGAGTGGCGTGAGAGATCCCAGTGTGCACTATATTTATTTTATTGTTAGCAATGGTCTATGTCTCTTCCTAATTCCAGTGACATAAGACGGCCGAAGAGATAGGGAATGACTCGTCTTACGGAGTGGGACGAGTGGCGTGAGAGGTCCAAGTGCGCACTATAAATCTACTTTTATGTTAGCAATGGTCTATGTCTCTCACTAATTTCGAGGACATAAGACGGCCGAAGGGATAGGGAATGACCTACCTTACGGATTGGGGTAGGTGGCGTGAGAGGTCCATGTATGCTTTAGATGTGTGTTGAAGTTATTTAATTTATTTTGTTGTACGACGTTATTTTATTTCTTTTTATATGTTGCTATCATAGTTGTTGTTGTGAGTCTTGCATTTATGGGATGGAGTGACGGTATTTTGTGGTGCCGTCCCGTCTATGTATGTGCGTGGGACTCACCGTTACAATTTTGTCTTTCAGGTACAACTTAGGTTGAGACTTTTGGATAGGAGCCATTGCAATGCATCACATGGGTTCGGGGCTTTTGCTTTCTTTTTATTTTAGATCAGTTTTGAGGTTGTAGCCTTCGGACAAATTACATTTGTTTAGTTCTTCTTATATAATTTTGTTAAAACCATTTTGTCTTGTAGCCGCGTTTGACAAGCATTTATTTATTCATTTAATTGTTCCTTTAGCTCGCAAGTTATTTTCTTTTAAATTTTAAATTTTGTACCAACAGGTTTCGTTTTCCTTTTATTTAAAAAGGTCACGCCTTGTGTTCGTGTTTTACGGATTTTGGGACGTGACACTTCCTTTGATACATTTGTATCGCAGATCTTTCTGTATGTTGTCATGTATTTAGAAAATAACACCATTAGTTCAACAGGAATGTGAAGTTTGGCATTTGGAATAGGAATTATATTGTACTTGAGCAAGTAATGTGGGAGAATGTATGTGAAATTGTCTAAGAAGTTGTCATCCCCACCAATTGGCCTGATTTATAAAGTGGATGTCGTGAGACTCGTTTAGGAGCAATAAAACCTTGTACAATTTTTTTTTTAATCCAGAACCTTTAGAACATGAAGAACATAAGTTTGAATGTTACTCATGGGTTTCTGGACAAAACCAAGCTTTGGAATTATAAAGATGTGCAATGACCGCGGTTAGAAGGAAATTTGGTTAAGAGATGATTACATAACCTAAAACAGTTTTTATAGTAAGAAATTTATTTGTTGAATTTTTCTATTTTATATATTGCTAAAACTGAAAAAAGAATACTCAATGTTCTTGGCCGGAAAAGCAAAAAACTTATCTATGATTAATACATATAGCATATGAGTGAAGTTTAAATCTTGGATATTGTCAATGAACCAGGTTTTGTGGCCGTCATCAAATCCTGCATCCCGAATGGACTTGGTGATCTAATGGTGACACTAAAGGTGCTTCTTTGCTCCCACCTATTTGGTGTAATTTAGATCTGATTATGCAGTTATCTAACTCTTTTTAGTTCTCAACAGGATCCATCTGGAATAGTCAAAGCTAACATTCATCGTAAAGCATTTACTGATGGTGAGTTTGGCAAGGTGGTGCAGGTCCAACCGTGAGCGTAAGGGAAATTTGTTTCTTTTTACACGATATTTAATAATTTCCAATTAGTCTGTGGCCATCCCTTCCTTCCATTCATTTTTTTGGGTACAAAAGCCCATGTTCTTGATATTGTGGGTAGTGTAGTGTTTAATATCATCATGCCCAAAAGATAAAGCTTAATAAAAGAAATGGACATAAAATTCAAGAAGAAAACAAAACTGATGGTATTGATATAGATGTCAACATCTTAGAACACCGTGATTTCCAATTTGGCCAATTTACAACACTGTGATATATATCTTCTCATTCAAGGCTAAAGGTGAAAGGAAAAGAACTGAAATTTATACAAGAAATATTTCGTGCTTGATGTGTTTGGATTTTTAAAGCTTAAATGTTAAAGTACACAGTATAGTATTCATCCCTCAAGTTCATCAGAGGAGTAAGAAGGAAATTCCTTTTCAAACCTTTCCCGACGAAACTCATGGGATCATAGCTGCTTGTCCCCCTCTCTAGTATAAAGCTCGTCGCTTGTTTAAACGCCGTATCAGAAGCAGAATTGGCGTTGCAACTTAGCATAACGCTTGAATCTTCCAAACCAGGAACCTTAACGTTTGGTACTTTCAAACCAGGAACCTTAATGCCTGATTCTTTCACACCAGGAATCGAATCGGAAATCGAACCCGTTCCAGCATAAACAAAACAACCCTTTTGATTCTCAGCCTCAAGAGAAACTGTCCCGGGTTTTCCATCCAAACCAGCAACCAAATTGAAAACTGAACCAGTTCCACTTGAAGATGGATCCGAAACCACAAGTCCCATATCCCCTCCAGAATATGAAATTACTTTTCGTGGTAGATGAATCGGTTCGAGTATGACGGACTTACCAATCAAGTCTTTTGGTTTGCTGAATTCAGCGGAGTTTTTCAAAGCGATTCTGAAAGTCGAGTATTGAGAGAAATTAGTGCCTGGGAACGGAGGGTTTAGCATCTCAATCGACTCTCCTACGAAATTGTTTACAGAAAGAAGTTTTTCTGAATTTCCAGATTGTTGTGATAGGGATATCAAATGAGAATTGTAAGTAGGTGGAATTGGAGTAATCCAATCTGAGAGGTTAGCCTTTGGCATTGCTTTAAGGTCCCAATCTCCATCACTTAAACCAGCAAGTAAGTAGTTCCCGTAGAAAATTGCTTGAACTTTAGCATACTTCGGACGGTCATCTGAAATTTGTTACAATTATCAATGTAAAGTGGTAAATGTCTTTATTGGATAACGGACCCAACATTTGTAAATAAACAGAAGCAGGTAAAAATAAGATCTATTTTAAACGTCTCGTATCGTCCACTAGTATGAAATCTAATACTATTAAGCTGGTCATGGGTTATACCTTGGATGTGCTCAGTTCTTAGATATATTGGCAGTTCAAGAGTAATTTGATCACCAGGGCCCCATTTTCTTGTGATTGATAAGTAACTACCTGCAATTAGTATATAAAAAAAAAATGAAATTCTGTCGCACAATATCTGTACCCCTACACGAAAAAAGGAGTCATAGAAACCTGAATTTGGTAAAGATGTAGCTTGCCCATTAAGTAAGGCCTTTGCACCATTTAAAGATGTCCAAAAGGGTATGCGCAAATTCAATGTTAAACTCTTCTCTTTGTTTTGCTGCAATAATCAGGTCACACAGAAAACCGCTTTTAGCAATAGAGTTCCTCTTTTTGTGTGTGAAAGAAGATATTTTTAATGTTTATTTTAAATAGTTCAAAACTCCGTCACTGGAAGCCAACTGAAACTTGGATTGAGATGTAGAACAAAATACTCAAAACTAAATAAAAAACTTGTTTACATACCGCATCAGGCAACACTGTCAAATTCACTCGAAAATAAGAATCCCATGATGCAACAGAATCTTGTACTTTCATATTTAGCGAAATGCCAGCATTTTTCCAGTTTAGTGTGCTTGATATGAACTGAACGATATAAAGTCCTGGAGTTTTTCCTTTTTCTTCAAAATAAATGCTATCTCCCAACTTTGAGAATGACTCAATTCCTGATAAAATAACAAAAAATCAAGAATAACACATGTATTATAAAATTTGCTAATCGAAATTATAATCATGTAAAAAACAAACGAACCTGTGCCGTAGCAGCACCAAAAAACACTGAAGGGTCCTCCCCATCCCCAAAAGCTTACGGCCTTCGAGCTACCTGGGGCTAATGGGAGAAAGTAAATCATAACACCGGGTTCTGTTCCTCTTTGTATGCTCAAAACACCATTTGTAAGAGCCCTTTCGTAATAGTCTGCATAAGCCATCTCTTTCGTCCATTTGAAAAGGTTGCGTGAAACCTTTTATATATGTATAAACGTGTGTATCAGTATGAAAGTATCCTATTCCCTCATTAAAAAACTCTATTACGTTTTGCAGCCATAATTTTCGATTTTTTCTTCTTCTTATGGTTAGTACCGGACCCTTTTATTCATTACTTTAGAAATTTGACACTGTTCGATTGCATTTAAAACATATTAGAATGGAAATAATAGTATAACAAATTCTTCATGGAGAAAAAAAACTACATAGTTACTCTTTTAGATTTAAGTGAGAGAAATATACATATAAACTTAAAAACATCTAATAGCAGTTGCCCCTACCTTGAGCATGTTGTGTGTCACACAAGATTCTTCATTGTTCTGAATCAACGTATCAGCTAGTCGGTTGGGTTCAATCCTGTAGAATATTAAGAAAAGAGAACAATACGGATCAGAATAAGTTAAATTAATTAATTATGTTGCTTATAATATCCTGTAGATTCCATATAGTTAACTAATTCAAATTGTTGAAGAAATTGAGGTTCAAGTAGCAGGAAAGATTATTTAAATTTCCCTAATTCTTACCAATACTCACGGACTGATGTTCCACCTGTGGCATAACTGCGAGTAGCACTGACGACATCCACGAAGTATGTTGCTATATCCTACACATAAAATAATGAACCGTTAAACTTGTCTTTGTTATAAAATAGGGGAAAAAGAATGAAAATCCGTCTTCCTAAACGAAAACTTTAGGAACAGAAAACCAGTGGCATCTTATGACATTTTCTTTAATTGATAATAGGGGTTAAAATATTTGTACTAGTTACCGTGCTTGATTGAGCGCATGCGCTTGCTTGCAGGCTAGCACAGTGGCATCTTAAATACTTTAGTTGGTGCATTTAGCTATAAAAATGTTAAAATAAAATCCGTTAGCTTTGTTATCATGAATTAATTTGGCAGGAAAATTGAAAAAACTCAAATGGATTACAGTATACATAGTGTAGAAGAAAGTAATATCACCTAATTTGAGGTCCTTAATAATTAACTAATCTTGATTTCATTTTATGCATTCTTAACACATTTGTATGACAAAGTAAAAGTAATATTGCGTACGGCGTACAAGAACAAAATTTACCCTGTATAGTGGTTCGCCAGTGATCTCATACCGCCGCTGAGCTCCAAGGATAATTGGAATATGAGTATTGGCATGCAATGCCGTGATTTCGTCGCTCTACAAGAATTTTTTTAGATAAACAATAAGCTGCATAAGCATGAATTATTTTTCTTTCTATGAAAAAATTTAAATCTCATATCAAGGTTATTGTCTTTGAACCGAAATTTTTAAAAAAGTGGTTGGGACTGGCGAGTTCTTAAAAGCAAAATTAAATTAAATCTGCAAAAGAAGAAGAAGCAATGTACCTTAATCGCGAGGGATCCTAAGAAACATGGCTTGTCGAAAAGATGACCAATCACGAAATACTTTGGATTGTCCTGTGACAGGAGGAATGGTTAAATGACAATAATATTAATACGCATAAAGCAAATTTATACATGTTTTTATTCATTTCTTACGTGGCTAGTGCATGACAAAAGGTCGCTGAGTTATATACATACCGTTATTGCGTACAACTTATAATAGAGTTCATTCATGCCACCATATTCATTATTCAATATCCGCCAATGCCGATCAATACTATATCTCGCAATAACTCTCTGGATTCTGCCGAAAAAATAATCAGCCATCCATGTCACCATTTTCAGAGCCCGAGTATCACCGGCCAACAAGTGCTGATCCAGAAGACCATTCATTACCTGTAAACAATAAAAACAATGTGAGGGCGATTGGCTTAATCACATTGTATTACAAACATAAGTACATAAAGGAAAAAACAGATTCAATTGTAAAACAAGAGATGCTAATTTACCTTGTGGATAGTATAATATGGTGCCCAGACATATTGGACAGCTTCGACAGATAACCTGTGCCGATTTTTTGTTGGCATTCAGATAAAGCAGTAACAATCGCTGTCATTTTCTGCTTGATAGTTTAGTTACGAGTACTAGCATACATCCGTGCTGCGGCACTCAGGTAATGCCCTACAAAAGATACAGAAATTGATTGAGGTCGATAATGCGATAAAAGGCTTATGACACCGAACACTTACAAATTCAAGTAAAAGGCGACAAGCTTGAAGAAACGGAACATGTTTAGGAGAACTTTTAGTATGGAAAAGGGAAGAAATTAATCCTGCTGAAATTATATTCCCTATAGGTCCAAAAAAGTTTAGCTTTTCGCTATGTAGCAAAAAAGCGCAAAGAGTTATGGTTTAGAAGCCAAAATCTAAAAAACCAATCTTAAAGCTCAAAAAATTAATTCATTTATCATTTTTAGTATATTAATTGTTGGTAGAACCCATATTATATTTATTAGTAATTGCTAAAAAGAAAAAGTGGAGGAATACATACCCCCCTCCCCAAGGACGAAGGACGGACAAAGGGACCAGGGATGAAAATACAACAAGAGGCAAAGTAGACATCTCTTAATACTCACTTTTCCGTCTTCCAGATGATTAGCCAAGTAAATAAAAAACTCTAAAGAAAGCAACCTTTATATAAAGGTCAAATTGTAATATTACCAACTATTAGGTGACTATTAGATAATATTATTAGACACACTTAAAATTAGAGACACAAGATATAAGTTAAAAAGGGAAGCAAACTATAAATTATCTCCTTATTATAAGTTTATAACATCAAACGGAGGTGATAGAAAGATATGTAGAAGTTAGTTTTTACTCTAATTTTCTCGTGCGGAGTATTAACAAAAAAGTTTTGGTAAAGATATCCCATTCTGTTCGTCACATAAAATTTCAACAAGTTCATATAAAATACGAGTATATAGACTCTGTATATAGTAATGCATGCCTAACCAACTTTTGACAAATAACAATGCATGCATGGAACTAAAAAATATATGAAATATATATAGTAACGAACCCACGAAATGACCGCGAAGCTCGTGGTCAGCGGCTTCCCAAAAAGTGTAATTTTCGCCAGGTGTGGGCAATCCGGCAGTCTTCCTAAAATTCCAAATGAGACGATCAACATCCAACATCAACAAATACTCCAATCTGTTGAGCTCGTCTATGCCTCGAATTAGGGTCTATTCTCACATCCTCCAACGAAAATTCATTGAGGAATTCGCTACCGAAATTAGGATTTCCACCTTTTTTCTTGATTTTGTCGTACATTTTTCTCCAATCAAACTCCTCGCTTGGGCGTAAGTTATCAAATGCAGTTTCATCAGGGGGAGCCATTTGATTAAGTGCCTCATCATACCATGTATAGTTGTGAAGTGGTACATTATCCATTGCCATCAGTTCATTTTGAAAAGTACCTTGGGCATACATACCTGGAGTACTGCTACACTCCTTGTGTCCCATTACATATTCACACAAGCAAAGATACACACCCAATAGCAAGACAAGGCGTACTAACGTGTCAGGACGCCTCATTTTACCTCTCATTGACTTAATTAATACCACAAAAGCAAAATTAAAATGGATCTATCCAAGAAGAACAGGGATGAATAGGTCCAGAAGGATGCACTGATCTTTCAAGATGACATTCCACCCCTATATATACAGAAGATTTATAGAACTTGCTCGTGGGCAACTAATCTTGGGAAACCAAATTTAGGAAAACCATGGACAACCACAATTTTTTGTTAAAAGATATTTCCAAAAATAGGCAATTACCAGCGGTCGAATGTCTAAATAAGATTATCAGATTCAGCATGTTAACAATAAGCTGGATCCTTATTAGATTTATATCTAAGGAGGAAAACCTAATGCCGGAATATATTGTTGTAATGATGAGACCGGGGTAATTCCACGCCCATGATTCCTTGAATGCCTTAATGGCGAACTATCACTCTTTTTATATATTATTGTAACGAATCTTCGGCGAAGTACATACACGATCATGAACTGTTTAATCGAAGAAAGTAATACTTTTGGAGAATAAATGTTTGGGATTGGAAGTTTTTGGTTTGCCTCAAATTAATCACTGATTTCATTGTTTCTTCAGCATGGAATGAATTGATAAGTAGGTGGTGCCTTCATCAAAATTGGTGGTGGAGGCCAAGAATTCCCAAATATAGTTTATTTTTATGTTTGGTGGTCATGGATCATTTAAGAAATATAGATTATCTAGCAAGAATGGGTACGACAACAACCCTAAAATAGGTTCGTTGTACGTAAGCAAGAATATGAATCATTGGGCCATTTATTTTTTAGATACAGTTTCTTGAAGGCCATTTCTAATTTGAATGTAGTTGTTCCTTTGAGTTTATAAGAATGAGTTAATTGGGTTGTTGTTAAGTATAGTGGTAATTCTGATCAGGAGAACAAAGTTCATGCTTTGTTAGCTATTTGTACAGGGTTTGGAGGGAAAATTGTAATAAGTAAATTGTTTATAAATTTGGAGATTTTTTTTCCTTTGTAAAGTACTACATTGTAAATTCATTTGTTAATATATCTTTCCTATATCTATACTATTATTATTTTATGTGAAAAGAGTTTATGAAGACTTGAAACAATTATTTACAATTTTTTTTTATTAATTTACAAAATTACAAAATAGTAGTAAACACCAATTAAAAGAAAAATAACTGCATCTAATTATTAACTTCATGCATCTTCTCACAAATTATTTACCATAACGGGTTACAGATTATTTCTTTGATTCACACCCATCGGGTGGGCAGGTCCTCTAGTATATATATATATATATATATATAGAATGATTTATGAGTCCAAATTTTCTACCACTATTCTCTACCCCGAGAAAATTGGAGGTCAGTACCACTTTAATAGATTTATTAGGTTTTAGTACCAATTTTATTTTTTTATTAGCCTAAGATACAATTTTCAAATATTTTAATTTGATTTTGGTACCAGCTACCTTAAATATAAAAGTGGTCCAAATTCTAATCTGGATCATTAACCCATAACACTTTCTCTTTCTAAAATAACACAAATAACCACTACGGCTCCAATAATGAAGCTCCGCCGCTGTCACATATTCGATGACGGAGACCCGTCGCTGCGAGGCATTTGTCCTCGTTCTGTCTCTTCTCTGTATCTATATTGTATACATACATATATCGATTGTTAGGACCAGATTTCTGGCCCTCATACTAGTTGTTGTCTATTGGTTTAAACTAAATAACTCAAGTTGTATGTTAAGAATTGAAACAGCCTTTTGGTTTCAAGTAAGGTTGCAAACTCAGTTGCAACCACAGTTCCAACCTGCTGTTCTGCAGGATTCTGTTCAGTTCTTTAATTCTGCATGACTATTCTTTAATGATGATTATTTGCTTTAAAGTATGCATGATATATTCTCATATATTCTTAAAGATTTAGTTTATGTATATTGAGAATATTAAAGTGATAAGAAAGATGTTTCCTAAAAGATATAAGCAGATTAGTTTTTAAAGATATGTTTACTTTAAACTAGGCAATCTAAATCTCTATTCTTATGCAAATCTTTATCACTTGTTTCAATCTATGGTCCTTAACAAAATCAGTATGATACGTTTAAGATTGAATGAAATAAGGAGTTAAATGTTTCATATATATATTTAGAAAGATTTTATCTCTAAAAGATGCTATCTTATATGTTCCTTGTTTTAGAAAAAGATTAACTCCTATTTCCAAGCTAGTTATTAAACAGGTACTTTCTTATGAAGATTGAGGTCAATCCTACGCTGAAGGATCTTGTGCTATAATGGAAAGATTGAAGCCAATCAATAGAGTCAAAAAGCAATCATAAAAGATCTTGAAGAAAGAAGATTGTTTTTACTTGTTTATATAGTTGATAACTATGCTTGTAAAAGGTGTGTGTTCTAAATTATAAAGAACTCATTCTTGCGAGAATACACAGTGAGCTTTAAAAGAAAACAATGGTGGGATGCCATTGATTTTTAAGTGATAGTTATAAAGTAGGAACAATATAGAGATAGGCAGAAAAACCTAGAGGGAGTCTGAGAGTTTTTCATTAGGACTTGAATCCTATATTGTAAGCTTTTATAATATCATAATCTGGGTGAGTGTCCCGGACACGTAGCCCAGTTGGGTGAACTCCGTTGTTAAATGTGCGTGTGAATTAACTCAAGTACATTTAACTTTACTGTTCTGTCCATCAATATACTTAGGTTTCAACTGTGGTTGCAATTTCACTTGGAACCTAATTGCAAAACTGCAACTAGAACTACAGATAGGAATTTCAATTGGTATCAGGGCTTCATACTAGATCTTAGTTAGTGTGGATCATGTGTTCTGTCATGCCCCAAAATCCATAGAACACGGATATCGAGGCATGACCTTTTTAAAACAAAGAAAAGAGAACCTGTTGGTACGAATTTAAAAATTTTTAAAAGAAAAGACTTGCGAGCTAAAGGAATAATTAAACAATAAATAAAATGCTTGTCAAACGCGGCTACACGACCAAAAGGTTTTAACAAAATTATATAAGAAGAACTAAACAAATGCAATTTGCCCGTAGGCTACAACCTCAAAACTGTTCTATAATAAAAAGAAAGCGAAAGCCCCGAACCCATGTGATGCATTCCAATGACTCCTATCCAAACGCCTCAACCTATAATGTACCTGAAATACAAAACTGTAACGGTGAGTCCCACGCACATAACTAGACGGGACGGCACCACAAACACCGTCACTCCATCCCATAAATGCAAGAGCTCACAAATTCTACAACTACGATAATCGATGTATAAAAATAAATATAATGACATTCTACAACTACGATAAATTAAATACACATCAACAGCATACATGGACCTCTCACGCCACCTACCCCAGTCCGTAAGGTAGGTCATTCCCTATCCCTTCGGCCGTCTTCTGTCCCCGGAATTAGGGAGAGACAGAGACCATTGCAACATAAAAGTAGATTTATAGTGCGCACTTGGACCTCTCACACCACTCGTCCCAGTCCGTAAGACGAGTCATTCCCTATCCCTTCGGCCGTCTTATGCCCCCGGAATTAGGGAGAGACATAGACCATTGCTAACATAAAAGTAAATATAGTGCACACTGGGACCTTTAACGCCACTCGCCCCGGTCCGTAAGATGAGTCATTCCCTATCCCCTCGGCCGTCTTCTGTCCCCGGAATTAGGGAGAGACAGAGACCATTGCCACTACAGCTAAATCACAAGGCCTCGGCTAATAATATAAAATCATTCAAATAACACCATCTCATACGTATAAATATTAAGGCCTCGGCCAATAATATTATACTATTCAACTAACATAAACTCATACGTCACTTAACGTAATACAGCATAAACCATAATCATAGATGCTAGATTCACAACTAGCCAATCACTTCAACAACATAAAAACCCATTCAGGCATTTTAACAAACACCTTGTATGCATAATATAAAACTCATCTTTATTCAACAATAATTTACCCAATTCTATCAACAACCCTAATAATACATAATCAACGCATATAACACTCAACCCATTAATATTATCATTAATCCGAAATCAAAAGACTAAACCCACAACTAATCCAAAATCAAACAAGTGAATTAAAACATCCAACAAATAATCCCAATTAACCAATTAAGAACATATTTAAGATAAAAGGCAAAAACCCTCAATTAACAATAATCGTAAAACATAATCCTAACATACACCCTCGTCTAGTCGCAATGGATAACCCCCGTTACCTTAGAGCGTAGTGGAGATGCTTTCGGTAATAATCCGCTAACGGTGGTTTCCTCTTCTTCTTCTTCTTCTTCTTCTTCTCTCTTTTCTCTCTTTTTCTTTCTTGTGTTTGGCTGGTTTTAGGTTTGTTTTTGAAAGAAGTGGGCTGATTTTTGGTTTAGAAAAAACTGTTTTTACAAAGTTTGTGGAAGCGAACTATTTGGTCCCCAAAGTTCTAAAAGCTAACTCTTAATCCAAAAATATTGTTTTACTACTCAAAAATAACAAATCTTTAGAAACAAATCTATTGGGTCCTTTTTATTAGTAAAATTAGTAACATGTTTTAAAAATAAAGTTTTTCGGAAGAGTTTCGGTTTTTGGCTAAAAATTAGTCGAGTGACCGGTTTTTGGTAAAATTAGTATAAAACGTTTTTGTATAAATTAATTCCTAATTAAAAACACTTATAAAAATACGGGATGTTACATGTTCTGGTAAAGATGGACTTAATGATGGAAGGAAACGCGTTCAACAAACCACCATTGCTTGAAGGAGGAGTCAATTATGGAGTATGAAAAATCAGAATGAGATCTTTCATTAAACAGCAAAATAAACAAGCATGGAAAACTGTGTTGTATGGTTGGGAGGTTCCAACTGCTACTGATGGTAAAGGTAAACTGGTCTATGTACCTGAAGACAGATGGTCTGCTGATGAGGACAGAAGATCAAGTGCAAACTCAACAGCAATAAACTTGATCTTTGCTGGTGTAACTCTCAGTGTGTTCAGGTATATCTCTCATTGTGAAACTGCCAAAGAGGCATGGGATATTTTACAAGTAACCTTTGAAGGAACTGTTAAAGTAAAAGCTTTTAAACTCCAACAGTTAACCACTCAATTTGAAAATTTAAGAATGGAGAAAGATGAAACCATTGAACAGTTTAATGGTAAAATTTGTCATATTGTCCATCAAGCTGCAACCTTAGGTTAAAAATACAGTGATGCTAAACTTGTTAATCTAAAACTTGAAGAACTTATAGGAAATCTAAGCACTCATGAGCTAAAATTCTTCAAACAAAAGAGACCAGAAAAATGAATAGCCTTTCAGGCTAAGAAATCTGAATCTAAGGTCTGTGAAAAAATGATTGATGAAGAACAGCTGGCATTCTTTGCTAAAAAGGTTTATAAAAAGTTTTATAAGAAAAAACAGGATGATACTGGAACATCCAAAAACTTTCAAAAAAGGGATAATCAATTTAAGTCAGATTCTAGATTTAACAATAATCTTAAAGGAAAGTGGAATCCTAAAGAGAAGGATGACAAGGATTATCAGCCTAGAGAAATTCAATGCAGAGAATGTAAAGGTTATGGTCACATTCAGTCTGAGTGTGCAAATACTTTAAAAAGGAACAAAAATGCTTATATAACCACTCACATTGATAGTGAATCTGAGAGCAACAATGATGAAGAGAATGAATCTAACTTTGTTAATTTTATGGGAAGAATCACTGAAAAAGAACCTGTGTATGAAAGTGATTGTGAGTCTGTTTCAACCCTAGTTACAACTGCTCTTAAAACCTATAGCAGTGATGAGGAAGATCCCTCTGATGATAATATTACTCAGCAATATCTTGTCCTTTATGAAAAATATCAATGTCTGAGTAAGCAATCCTTGATCATAAACAAACTTAATGCTAATCTAAAGGATGAGATTAAAAATCTCACTGAGCAACTCAACACACAACTGGTTGAGCTAACTGAAACCAAGAAGAAAATAAAACTGCTGAATGTATCTGCTTCAGAAAAGTTAGATGACATGCTGTCATATTCTAGAGGCTCTAAAGATAACAGTGGTTTAGGTTACTATGGTTATGAAAACACTGGAAAAACTACCTTTGTTAAAGCTGAAACTCATGTTTTTGACAATAAGGTTACAAGTACAGTTGCAACCAAGAAAAAACTGAATAGCTTTGAGGATAAATCTACTTTTAGGATAAAACTGTGTAACTTTTGTAAAAGACCTGGTCATTCAGAAATCCAGTGTTATTTACAAAGGAAGAGGAAGTATATTTCTCAGAAAAACTGGTTGGCCTCTTGCTATCAAAAGATGAACTGGGTCTGGAAAGTTAAAAGAAAATCTACCTTAATTGCCAATAACAAAGCTGTTATTACTTCTTTAAATGTTGTTACTTCTAATGATTGGTATTTTGACAGTGGTTGTTCTAAGCACATGACAGGTACTGCAAGTTCTCTAAAAAATGTCATTAATCTTAAAGGAAACACTGTTGTGTTTGGAGGTGGAGATACAGGTAAAATTATTGGAAAAGAAACCTTAAACAAACCTGGAATGCCTGATATTAATGATGCATTTCTTGTAGATGGTCTAAAAGCCAATCTTATCAGCATTAGTCAACTGTGTGACAACAAGATGATTGTTAAGTTTAACAAAGATAAGTGTCTAATTATTGATCTTAATAATGATTTGGTCATGACAGGAGTTAGATCAACAAAGAGCTGCTATGTTTTTGAAAAAGCTGAAAAAGAATTACCTCAGAATAGGTGCAATCAAGCTATTACTAACAATGTTGATATTTGGCATAAAAGGCTTGGTCATGTGAACTATAAAACCTTGGATAAGCTTGTTAAAGAAGAATTGATAAGAGGTATTCCCAAACTTAGTTCTAAAACCCAAGGTGTTTGTGGTGATTGTGCAATAGGTAAACAAACAAAGAGTATTCACAAGAGTACAAGTCAAATCTACAATAAAAGAGTCCTAGAACTTCTTCATATTGACTTAATGGGTCCTATGAAAACTGCAAGTATAGGTGGTAAGAAGTGTATTTTGGTAGTTGTAGATGACTTCTCTAGATACTCTTGGGTAATGTTTTTAAGGGATAAATCTGAAACTTTTGAACTCTTTAAAACTCTGTGCTTGAAACTACAACTTGAAAAAGGTTCCACCATTGGTAAAATTGTTCGGGTCAGAAGTGATCATGGAACTGAATTTGAAAACAGCAAGTTTAGAGAGTTTTACAACTCCTTAGGTATAAGTCATGAGTTTTCTGCACCAAAGACTCCATAGCAAAATGGCATAGTTGAAAGAAAGAATAGAACTATTCAGGAAATGGCTAGAGTCATGCTTAATTCTAAGAAACTTGCCAAAGATTTTGGGCTGAAGCTGTTAACATTGCATGTCATATTGTTAATAGGGTCTATATTACAAAAAGTACTACCATGACTGCTTATAAAATATGGAAAGGTAGAAAACCTAATGTCAAGTACTTTAAAGTATTTGGGTGTGTTTGTTACATTCTTAAAGATAGAGAGCATCTTGGAAAATTTGATTCTAAGAGTCACAAAGGGATATTTCTTGGTTATGCTCAAAACAGTAGAGCTTTTAGAGTCTTTAATCTTAGAACAAATTGTGTCATGGAATCATATAATGTGATATTTGATGACTTAAAAGATGTTGATGAGATTACAGGTGATGATGAAGAGTCAGGAATTACAGAAAAAGAGACAGGAGAAATTCAGCAAGCAGACAGTCCAATAGTGGTTGGAAGTCCAGTTGCAACTGAGGTTGAAACCGAGGTTGAAACCCAGAATACAACAGAGTCTGAAGAAGAAGAAGAAAGATCTCCTATTCAAACTACAAGCAAGCCTCGCTATGTAAGGACTCAGAAAAATCATTCTCTTGACAATGTCATAGGAGAAGTCACTTCAGGTATGAAAACCAGATATAAAAGAAATAATGTTGTCCACTTTGCTTGTTACATTTCTCAGTTAGAACCAAAGAATATAAAAGAAGCTTTAGAAGATAGCGAATGGATTTTAGCTATGCAAGATGAACTGTCTCAATTTGAAAGAAATGATGTACGGACTTTAGTACGCAGATCTTCTAGTAAAAATGTTATAGGGACTAAATGGATCTTTAGGAATAAAATTAATGAAGATGGAGTCATTATTAGGAATAAATCCAGACATGTAGCTCAAGGTTACACTCAAATAGAAGGAATAGACTTTGATGAAACTTTTGCTCCTGTAGCAAGAATAGAATCTATTAGAATGCTCCTATCTCTTGCTTGCTTATATGATTTTAAGCTGTTTCAACTTGATATTAAAGTGCCTTCTTAAATGGTATTATTCAAGAAGAAGTCTATGTGAGTCAACCCAAAGGATTTGAAGATCCAAAATTTCCTGAACATGTTTATTTACTGAAAAAGGCTTTGTATGGTTTAAAACAAGCTCCTAGAGCTTGGTATGATAGATTAACCAAGTTCTTAATTGAAAAAGGTTTCAATAGAGGGGGAGTTGATAAAACTCTGTTCACTAAGAAAACTACAAAGGATATCATCATTGCTCAAATTTATGTTGATGACATTGTGTTTGGTTCCACATCTGATAATAGGATTCCTGAATTTGTTTCTGATATGAAGAATGAATTTGAAATGAGTGATGGAGGAGAATTAACTTACTTCCTAGGATTGCAAGTTAAACAAAATGAAAAGGGCATTTTTCTATGCCAAAGTAAGTATGCTGACAATCTTGTCAAGAAATTTGGCTTAAGTGATAGTAAAGAGAAAAGAACTCCTATGAGTACTACTCTAAAATTGTCCAAAAATGATAAAGGTAAGAGTGTCTGTCCTAGTCTTTACAGATCCATGATTGGAAGTCTTCTTTATTTAACTGCTAGTAGATCAGATCTTTGCTTAAGTGTAGGAGTATGTGCCAGGTATCAGGCAAACCCTTTAGAATCTCACCTTCTAGCTGTCAAAAGGATTTTAAGATATGTAAAAGGCACCATTCACCTAGGTCTATGGTATTCTAAAGACACAAACCATTTTCTTGTTGGTTACTGTGATGCAGATTAGGCAGGTAATATAGATGATAGAAAAAGCACTTCTGGTCGTTTTTATTTTGGGAATAATCTTGTTTCATGGTTTAGTAAAAAACAAAACTGCATTTCTTTATCTACTGCTGAGGCAGAATATATTACAACTGGAAGTGGATGCACTCAACTCATTTGGATGAAAGAGATGTTAAATGATTATAACATTAAACAAGAAGTGTTAACTCTGTTTTGTGATAACAAAAGTTCTATAGATTTGGCAAAGAATCCAGTTCAACATTCCAGAACTAAACATATTGATCTAAGACACCATTTTATCAGAGAACTAGTTGAAGAAAAGAGTTTAATTTTAGAATATGTTTCAACTGAAAGACAATTAACTGATATTTTCACAAGACCCCTTGATACAAACAAATTTGAATCCTTAAGAAGTGATATAGGGGTATGTCACTATAGATCTAATTGAATACTCTTGCTATATATGTCTGTTTTGAGCACCTTTAATACATTTTATTTCTAAGGTAAGTCTTGCTTGAGCTTTGAAGTTTTTATCTTGAAAAAGCCGCTGATTGGTGTCTCAAAAATAGATGTGAGGTAACTTGTCTTAAAAGCTCTCTGGTAATAGAGTTGCAAGCACAAAATGCATATTTTACAAACTGGTTGCAAGCTCAGTTGCAACACCAGTTGGAACCACATCCTGAAATTTCAGAACAGATCCGTGTTTGTCTAATGATTGTCATGTTGCCTATGATACTAATCATAGTGATCTAATCAAATGAAAAAGCCAAGACAAAGTCTTGTTATTTTTTACATCACTTATACTCTTTCCTTGTTGAGGTCATCAATCTAGTTTTTGTGTAGAGGAAAAATGGATTAGCTCAATATAAGCTCCTAAGATTTAATTTTTATTCAAAGTTCTCTATGATAAATATATCTTCTTGAGTAAATGGTTAGATTCTTGTTTTTCAAAGTTTTATTTCTTAATATTATTGCTATCTTTATTTTGAAACAAGTCAAATTTCCTTCAAAACTTCAACTCCTTAAAATTCGAAATTTTGGATAAATCTGTTTATCTTTGGAATGTATATCTAACTAATTTGCTGAATTTATCTTACTTATAACAAGTATCCCTCGTGATTTCCTTGTATTTCAAACTTTAAATATCTGTTGCAAGGAAATTTCCTATTTTTCAGAAAATCTGTTTCAAATTTTATTTGGGTGTATCTGTTTCTAATAGTAAAAAGATTTGGGCTTAATTGCTATTTATACTAATTTCTTCTATTATCCTAAATCATTAACAAAATCAGAATTACTCTCTCTCTCTTTCTATTAAAAAACCCTAGGTTCTCTGTAAAAACCCATTCTGCGTAGTTCCAAGTACCAGTTGCAACCTAGCTTGAAACCATGTCTTCTAATTCTCCTAATAAATCCAATCTCAACTATGAAGATGATAGCACTCTTAGAGATTTCTTGAATCAATCTACAACCAGTACAGGCTCTAAGGCCAAGGTAAGTGAGTCTTCTTCTTCTAAAAAACATAGGTCTAAGAAGCGTGCTCGTAGAAACCTACAGAATGATCATATCTCTGTTAAATTTGCTTATGATTTTCTATTCAATGAGGTTGATCCTAGATTCTATAATAAAAATATGTCTGATAGGTTCAGTTCTATTGCCAGTAGGGAAATTCATGCTGAAAGGCAATTAAATTTAGCTAGCTATCAGCACATTCAGGTGCATGTTGAGAAATTGCTAACAGATGTTGGTTTAGAGAAAACTATAAGCTACCCTGATTTATACTTTCCTGAGGTTGTTAAGGAATTTTATGCCAATTTAAGTGCCAGTGTTTTTGATGAGGGTGATCCAGCCTATGGCAGAGTATTTGTGAGGGATCTCACTTTAGATTTCACCCCTAAGATAATCAATGACTTTCTAGGATCTCCTAACCCTTTTGTGAGCAGTGATGATTATGACATGGAAGTTGTAGCTCTTGTCCTTACAGGAAAGAATAACAGGTTTGATGTCAATTCTATTAAGACTTCATCACTCACTCTGTGTGCTGTTGTGCTTCATAAGATTGCTAGTTTTAATTGGGCTCCTACTAAACAACCCTCTAGAGTCAACAAGGATATGGCTGTATTTCTCTATAAAATCATGTCCAAATTACCAATTAACTTTGGTAATCATGTGTTTAATCTCATCAGAGATTTCAGTGACATTAAATCATACTCCATTCTGCTACCCTTTCCTTGCTTAATCACTGCACTAATTCTGTCTCAAGTTGTACCCATATCTTCCACACATCCTATCGGAATCACATCTGAAAAGACCACCAATTGTCCTCCTTCCTTGTACATTTTTGCAAAACCTTTGAAGGAAGGCCATGTGAATGACATCACTGGTGAGAAAGGGAAAGAAAAGGAGACAACAAGTGCTCCTTCTAAGAAGAAAGGTGTCAGGTGGTATCTGCTACAAAAACTGGCTTCAAATCAAGAGAGAAGGGTTGAGCTAGATACAGATGACTATGAGATAAAGAAGTTGCTGGAAAATCTCACAGAAAGTGAAGATGAAGCTGACAGTGATAATGGATACTCTCTCAGCAGTGCAGAGGAAGAGGAAGAAGAAGAAGAGGAGATTATCAGAGATGCACCTCTAAGGGAGAGAGCTCCTCACTCCAAAAGGCCTCTTTATTAGTTTGTCTGGGTTCTGCCAAATAGGGGGAGAAAAGAAGTTTATGTGTCCATTTTTATGTTTCAATTTCAAATTCTGTATCTGAAAATTCTGTGTTCAGACTGTTTTGTGCCAGTATTTTTGGCCTTATGTTTTCTGGAGTTTATTTCTAAATTCTCTTTGTTTTTGAATTTGAATATATTCTGACACTTTGGTGAATGGATATCTATCTCTGCTTAAAAGATGCCTGCTATTCTAACTTTCAGGGGGAACTCAAATAAGTGACACAAAAGCACTGAAAAGTTACACAGTCTTAAAAACTGTGTTTGCTAACAAAATTGCAGGTGAAGTGTCTGTTTATAAACTTAGGTTACGTGTCAAAACCAATGACAAAGGGGGAGATTGTTAGGAACAGATTTCTGGCCCTCATACTAGTTGTTGTCTATTGGTTTAAACTAAATAACTCAAGTTGTATGTTAAGAATTGAAACAACCTTTTGGTTTCAAGCAAGGTTGCAACCTCAGTTGCAACCACAGTTCCAACCTGCTGTTCTGCAGGATTCTGTTCAGTTCTTTAATTCTGCATTACTATTCTTTAATGATGACTATTTGCTTTAATGCAGGATATATTCTCATACGTTCTTAAAGATTTAGTTTATGTATATTGAGAATATTAAAGTGATAAGAAAGATATTTTCTAAAATATATAAGGAGATTAGTTTTTAAAGATATGTTTACTTTAAACTAGGCAATCTAAATCTCTATTCTTATGCAAATCTTTATCACTTGTTTCAATCTATGGTCCTTATCAAAATCAGTATGATACATTTAAGATTGAATGAAATAAGGAGTTAAATGTTTCATATGTATATTTAGAAAGATTTTATCTCTAAAAGATACTATCTTATATGTTCCTTGTTTTAGGAAAAGATTAACTCCTATTTCCAAGCTAGTTATTAAACAGGAACTTTCTTATGAAGATTGAGGTCAATCCTACGCTGAAGGATCTTGTGCTATAATGGAAAGATTGAAGCCAATCAATAGAGTCAAAAAGCAAACATAAAAGATCTTGAAGAAAGAAGATTGTTTTTACTTGTTTATATAGTTGATAACTATGCTTGTAAAAGGTGTGTGTTCTAAATTATAAAGAACTCATTCTTAAGAGAATACACAGTGAGCTTTAAAAGAAAACAACGGTGGGATGCCATTGATTTTTAAGTGATAGTTATAAATTAGGAGTAATATAGAGATAGGCAGAAAAACCTAGATGGAGTCTGAGAGTTTTTCATTAAGGCTTGAATCCTATATTGTAAGCTTTTATAATATCATAATCTGGGTGAGTGCCCCGGAGACGTAGCCCAGTTGGGTGAACTCCGTTGTTAAATGTGCGTGTGAATTAATTCAAATACATTTAACTTTACTGTTCTGTCCATCAATATACTTAGGTTCCAACTGTGGTTGCAACTACACTTGGAACCTAACTGCAAAACTGCAACTAGAACTGCGGATAGGAATTTCATATATATATATATATTTCAGATCCGTATCTATTCAGATCTATATCTATATATCACGATATATATAGATACATCATCAACAAAATGAGCTTCTCGTCAATTATATATATACACAGTCATATATCAATACATACATTTATATATATATATATATATCCATTTATATAGCTTTAATTCGTTTGATCCCTGCTGTTAGCATGTTTGTGCTAATGTTCATTTGGTTAGCGGATTGACACTTCGAATTAATGTTTGTGGGCACCGTTGGATAATGTTTGGCATGTAGAAGCGCTAAGGAATTTGAGTTTAATACGGTTCAAACTCTAGGCATATTTAAAGCAAGGAAACACGTTTGATATGGTTCTAATGGGCTGCTGGATTTGAGTCCGGACAACGGACTATTTTGATTCGAATAGCGGGCAGTTTGATGGCAATGCGGAACGATTATGTGGATCAGAGTGGGTTGTTTGGTTGGGACAGGTTCTAGCTGTTGTATAAGAGCCTTCACAATAGTTGTGTTAATTTTAACATAATTAACTTTGCCACATCATCATTTAATTACATGTTAAATGACACATGTGTAACTTAAATTTAACATTCACATTAGTGTTTTAACTTAACAAATTTATGTAATTTAAATTAAAACTAATTATTAATTTAAAGATCATTTAATAAATGATTTTGTAATCCCCATTAAAATAGGAGTAGTTATCAATGTGAAACAAAGATGATAAATTAATAATTAATTACTTTTTGTGTAGTGGTTGCCACATCATCAATTACAAACATTAAAAACATTGTTATCTTTAACAATTTTTTTAACAATTATAAATATAACACATATTTTAACACAACTAATGGAGAAATAAAAATGTATTGTTAGATAACAATTTTGGCTAACAAATTGATAAAACAGCTATTGCAGATGCTCTAAGATAACAATTTTAGCCAACAAATTGATAAAACCGCTATTGCAGATGCTCTAAGTGTTCTATTAAGGGTTGGAGTCACTTAAAAAGGGCAGGAACGGTTACCAATATGTTGGAGCAGTTCCAAACTGCATTGTAACTGCCTTGGGCAGTTTATTTCCCTTGTTTTATGCCATGTAAACTGTCCATACGAATTATATAAGTATGGACAGAGTTTATTTCATTTTTACAGGGTTTTTCTTATGTTTAGTCAATCAATTGAATGGCACAAAGTACCTTTTTTAAAAATAAATATTCAATTGTTATTTTGTTTCAAATTTTGATTAATAATTAAATTTAGGT
The DNA here is from genome assembly GCA_963920805.1 of Primula vulgaris. Taxonomy (NCBI): domain Eukaryota; kingdom Viridiplantae; phylum Streptophyta; class Magnoliopsida; order Ericales; family Primulaceae; genus Primula; species Primula vulgaris. Next base: position 19,305,345 of record OY987214.1, read on the forward strand.
TAGTATACACTAGGGTTCTATATTTTTATTTATGTTTTTATTGTGTTGTAAAATTTGTTTTTAATTTATTAAATCTTAATTTGTCTAATATATAATAAAAATAGAAAATTTAAATTAGTTATTGAAAATATATCATCTAACATTTTATTTTGTAATCTAATGGATCTAAAAGTGACTATAAATTGTACAGTCTAACTCAATGACTGCACAAAATGAGATCCATTTTTACATTGAGTTTTTAAGAAAGTTTTTGGCAGAGTTGCTCTTGTAAATGTGTTGTAAACGAGTCCTTGTAATTATTAACGGAATTATAATTTAAAGGTTGGCCAATTGTCTGTAATTTCGGCGTTGGTTTACTTACATTTGCTTGTCTATGTTGCTGCGTTTTCTGTCACATAAACCAGCCCTGTTTTGGTGTTAAACCAACTGCGTTTGATAGCGATATACGAGTGTACGTGAGTGTTGGTTTGGCTGAGCGAGTCGGGCAGGATTAAGCCCCGATTCGTGCCATCACGAGGGCTATTTTCTGGAGCGAACAAAATACCCGTGACACCTGCCATAGTGGAGTTCCCGTCGTCGAAGAAGATGACGTGTAAGGCGGCGCTTTTGTGGAGCTTCCTCCTCTTCATTGTACATATTAGATATGTGAATTATTAGGGAATAGTCAACTTATATGTCTGGTTCACAACCCGTTTGAATAAAAAAGTGTCAAATAGATAAAAAAAATAAACTAAATTTTGATTAATATTTAAGTTTATGGTAGGACCCCTAGAGTTATTTATTTTTATTTGGGTTTTTAGTGTGTTTTACAATTTGTTTTTAATTTATCAAATTCTAATTTGTTGAAAATACAAAAAATAAATTAGTTATTAAAAAATATTATTTAACCATCCATTTTCTAATCTAACGGTAGTTAAAGCCACTGTACCATAAACAATCAAATAAGCCGACTCTTCCAAATAGACATTCATTGAATATTATACTAATTGATACATACACATTCCATATATACAGTGATTGTTTTGCAGATCGTATACAATTTGTTTAATTCAAAACGGTCCCAAAGTTTGCTACATATATTATTTAAAGCCAATGCTCCAATTAAATGAATTAGTGAATTAGATTGTCAAAAATTATATTTTTAAAAAAATTGAATTACATTTGTCAAAAGTTTTGTATTATATTTTCAATTTTTTGTACTGTTAGATTATCAAATTTTTTTGCATTGGATTGTTAAAAATGTTGTATTAGATTGTCAAAAAAATTGTATTACATTGTCAAATTTTTTGTATTAGATTTTCAAAAATGTTTTATTAAATTGTCTAATATTTTGTATTAGATTATCTATTAGACTGTCATAAAAATTACATTAGATTGTCAAAATAATTGTACTATATTATCAAAAATGTTGTATTAAATTGTCACAAAAATTGGTTTAGATTGTCAAAATTTTGTATTAAATTGTCAAAATTTTGTATTATGTTGTAAAAAAATTGTATAAGATTATAAAAAAAAAATGAATTTGAATTTTTTTAAAATAATGTTTTGGATTTTGAATAAGTCGCTATGTGAATAAAATAAATTTATGTACATATATTATATACACTAAATACATGCAGTAGATTCAGAGTGGCTAATTAGTAGCTTATTCTTGAATATTTTCATAGGATCTATAGAAAAATGCAATGAATTGTTACAAGTACGACGTTTGAACTCAATTAGAATTGAAGTAATTCTATTCAAATTATAACAATTTTTTTTTTTGACAATCTAATACAGCATTTATTATAATCTAATACAAAAAATTGATAATCAAATGCATTTTTCTTTTTGATAATCTAATAAAAAAAATTTGACAATCTAATTACAATATTTTTAACAATCTAATACAACATTTTTGATAATCTAATTACAATATTTTTGACAATCTAATACGATTTTTTTGACAATCTAATACAAATTTGAAATCGAACAAAACGGGGTATTGAACTCAGAAAAAAATCTGGAAAATCCACAAAAAAGTTCAATAAAAACTCAAATAATAATAATAATAATTCATGTAGATTATGGTAGACACAAAAGTGCTACACATCAAATGATTTAAAAGAAAATCAACTAAATAAGGCCAACAATAACAATAATTAATATCCCACATAAAAATATGCCTAATCAAAAACATATTGAGTAGTAATGGGCCCTTATCGGCGACAATACATCATCATCACCCAACATATACATATAGATAGATCTATAGATATATATACACAAATATAGTACACATGTAGTCACAAGTGTCACAGTCTAATATTGTCACCGACGTCGTCAAGACTGAGAGAAGATGGCCGGACTTTAGATCTCGTCGGAGCAGGTATCAAAATATTATATATATATATATATATAGGTATATATATTCAGAGATAAAGAGATATTTATATATAGAGAGAGATACAGAGAGATGTCAGACCGGAGCTCGACGGAGATCCGTCGTCTTCTCTGCCTTTCGTCGTCACCGGAGAGTTAGAGAGAGATGAGAGAAAGAACAAGACACATCTAAAATAAAGACGTAGAGAGAGAATGTGCAATGGCAACACATATTTTTACCCATTTTTATATTTATCTACTACTACTAAACTCAAATTAAAATCTTTTATCTTATCTTAAATAACCATTTTCAAAAGTCCATTCATCCTCCCCTTTCGTGTTATCTTTCATATTTTATCCGAAACAAAATTCTAAAAAGCTTGAAAAAAATTATATAATAATAATAAAACATGTATCAATACATCTCAATAATTATTTTTAAAATAAAATTCACACGCAATTTATTTTGGAATAAATATATAAATTAGTGTAAATTAAACATTAAATCTTAGAAAAATTGTCTAAAACAATATTATGTCCAAATGTTTTAAAATTTAAATGCAATATAATATAAAAACTTATAAATTTGCGGAACAATTTGTGAAAATTTTAAATTTGAGTAATCCCATAACCCTCTTTATATAATAGAGGGTAGAGTTACATATGCTAGGAAAGCCCAATATAGATCCAATAGAGTAAGGCCCAAGATGACCAATAATATACTACAACACTCTCTCTTTGGACGTCTTGATTTCTTCGTCTTCATGTTGTCGATCTGGGTCGAGTTCATTCGCAGTACTAAACACATAAAAACTTTAGGGCCGGAAAACTCAATGTGGGACAAAACCAGTACCTAGGAGAAACTGTGTAGCCGAATGATATATGCCGAAATTCCATGTAATTAAGTAACCACAAAACAGTGTGCCTCATCAAAATATTTCCAGAGCAAACCCAATGGGAAAATCTCTGATCAAAAGAAAAAGAGTGCAACGGTGGTAGTAGTAGGAGATCAATCACAAAACAGGTGCCTCATCAAAACATTGCCAGAGTAAACCCAGTGGGAAAAACCTCTAGTTGAAGGACAAAAGAATACACAGTGGTAAGAAGTATACAACATGATACTCCCCCTAATTTCAGCAATCTTAAGTCAGATATGATGCGAACATGTCTCGCTAAAAACTTTACCAAGGAAAACCCAGTGGGAAAAAACCTTGGTCTAAGAACAAAATGAGTACACGAGCATGCGACTGGATACTCCCCCTCACTTGCACACGACAAGGTGTGAGGATTTTGACTAAGTAATAATTAGTGAAATAAGCATTCACCTAGATACTTCCCCTCACTTGCACACGACTGGGTGCAATGATTTATATTTGAAGAAAGAATACGAGCATTCGACTGGATGGTTCATTTACTTGCACACGACTGGATGCAATAAAATATAATGTGGAATAGAATGATCATTTAACCGGATGCTCTTAAACTTCATATGTGAAGATTTATTTCGGCGACAAATACTAAATAGCATAATCTAGTCATGTCTCTCTTGATCGATAACAACAAGATGTCCTTAAATATGACAAGTGTTTTATCTGGATCGTGAGACTGAGCATATGTAATTCAAATATGGCTAATACTAGCTCGAAGCCATATGCCCTCTCTAGTCCTCTCATATAGCACGAGTATATTAGAGTGATTCATTTGGAGTAATTCCAAGACCTCCAAGATATTGCCTTATTCTTAATGGTAAAGACATACCATGTTAGGAATATCACATATGCGGGTCTGATAAGTAACCGGCATAGGTATAACCGAAAAAGGGTTGCGTTAATTCGAGTACCGAATGAGCTAGGTACACTCGTTGATGCAAATGGGATAAGACAAGCCCTCATCCACAGTTACCTTAAGGTAACGTGAACATGTCTTTTATGCCATTTCGATGGCAGCGTGTTAGCGCGATGCTGTGTCGAGCTATCCCATTCACAGTAGACGAGATGTTCGTCCTAGCACATTAGACCAAATACAATGATGCAGTTATTGTACTTAGATATGAACATCATGGTTCAATATCTTTTCATCATCTCATCAGGGACGGACTGGGTCAATATCAATGTCTAGTGATCGAACAATCATGGGAGAATCTTACGACTTAGCATCATGATGACTAAAACGTCATAACACGTTTTGGGTGTAGCCTGAATCATGGACTTAGATTCAATCTTTACGGGACTCGATCATAAGGCCGAGTCACTTCCCTCTCTTCCTAAGATCCTTCATCTCAAAGGCAAATCCAAAAATGGATTGCTTCAAAACACACAAGTGCATAATACTTGTTCAAGTATCCCAAGCTGATCAAGTACTCACTTAGGTGGGTATACCACATCCGCTCGGATTATATTAATCCATATAGTAAACTTCTCAATCAATTGAGATCGTGTTCCGTGGTCAGGAACTACTTGATTCAAGCACATGAAGTCACACAGAGACTGTCATGCCCCAAAATCCGTAAACACGGACATCAAGGCGTGATCTTTTTAAACAAAAGGAAAATGAAACCTGTTGGTACAAAATTTAAATTTTAAAAGAAAATAACATGCGAGGTAAAGGAAAAAATTAAACGAATAGATATAAGGTTTGCCAAACGCGGCTACAAGACGAAATGGTTTTAACAAAATTATATAAAAAGAAATAAACAAATGTAATTTGACCGTAGGCTACATCCTCGAAAAATAGTCTAAAGAAATAAAACGATTTCAGAAGCCCAAACTCATGCGCAACCTCGCTAATGCTCCTATCCAACGCATCAATCTAAGTTGTACCTGAAAGACAAAATTGTAACGGTGAGTCCCACGCACATACATAGACGGGACGGACCAAGCCTGTAACGTCTCAAAATTTTTGTACTTTATTATTAATTTTAGTAATACGATAGTGATATTTAGTTTTGTGAGTGATTACGTATTTGTGTGAAATATACATGTGTGATATGAAATTTGGTGTATATAATAGTTGTGGGGGTGATTGGTATCGTGTAATAAATAGGTGGACTAGTTAGTAAATTAGTTAACTAAAACCTATATATATATATATATATATATCTATATATATACATATATACATATACATAGATATATATATATATACATAAACATAAGGAGAGAGAGAATAGAAAAGAGAGAGAAAGAGCAGCGGAGATTTTAGAGAGAGAATCGAGGGAGTGATCAGCGACAAAGTGATAACAAGTGGAGAGAGAGTTGGCCAGACCAGCAGGCCGCCGTGTTTTTCGTGTTTTCGTGTTTTTAGGGCAGCGACTTCGGGAGCCGATTCCGACGTAATCGGGGGTCCGTTTTATACAATAAAATATGTTTTCTTAGCCTATTTTTCGAGAGCTATCTATCCGTGTAAGCCGTTTCATCTGATTTTAAATTTTATAAAAACCCATTTTTAGGGTTTCATTAATAATCCGAATTTACATCAATTTTATTGATCCGTAGCTCGTTCTAATTGCGTTTAGGAACTGTTTAAGGACCGTTATTGGGCTGTCTAGATCTGGTTCTAACTATTCGTTGGGATTTCGGCTTGAGTTTGGGGGTATTTTTACAAACGAGTTTCGGAAGAGTATAGTTTCGCTTTAAAGGCGGTTTTTATGTGTTGTTTGTTGTATGCTAGGCTATGTAAATGGTTAGTTGGTTGGTTAGTGTGTATTGCATCATGTTATTGTATTGTGTATGTGTAACATGCTTCCATGGTTTTATTTATGCTAATCATATTTTTATGGTGATTATATTGTGTATGGCGATATTACTATTTTTATTATAAAATGAATTGTGGAGAATAAAATGATTTAAATGTGTTATTTAATTAAATCTTTTAAAATCGTGAAAGTGGTGAAAGTGTGTTAGTGGTGATATCGTGTATCCTCTTGTGGTGATACCGTGTATATTTTTGTGGTGATATGTTTATCTAATTACATCGAATATTATAAAGTGTGTTTTATGTTTTATTGTGGAGTTTATTGTTTTCGTGTTTGGGTATTCGAAGTCTTTTATATTTATTTTAGGAATTGCAGTACCAAGTGTTAAGGCGCAGCTGTGTCAGCTTACGGTGAGATCCCGGAAACTTGCGCAAGGATTAGGTATATCGGTACCATAGGGTTAGTCCCCTTAAAGCCGGCCCCATATCTTTTGGTCACATGTTAGTGTCAGAATATGGGTGAGGGAACCATTGCACTTTGGGTCCTAGAGCAGAGTGGCTCTAAAAGTGGGTACATGTGAGGCAATCCCGACTTTGTGTTTTGTTGAGTCTTGTTTTATTTTGTTTTGTTTTGTTTTATTTTGTTTTATTATTAATTCAGTTGATCTTGATTATATGTTCATTTACTTGTGTTGCGAGTTATATTTGTTGATGTGTTTTTCGTGCAATTACCTTTGTCATTATTTGCCAGATATCATATTTGCCATGTTAGGATTGTGTGTGCGTGCTTAGTAGCACGCGCCGTTTTTAATGCGAGATTGTTTTCTTACCTCCTTTCTTTGTTTTCTGTACATTTTGTTCACGATCGATGTACAGGTGCTGGCGTAGATGGTGGCAAAGTTTAGAGTGCTTGCATGAAGCTCATTATCATATTACACGTGATCGCGCGCACGCTAGATTTGTTTTTTGTTCATTTTGGCATTATCTCATTTTGAGCCTTGTTGGCCTAGTAAGCGTTTTATGCGAGATTAATTTTCTTTTGGTTGGAGTAACTTATCTCGTGCATTTGTATATTTTAGATTACGCTAGTTTATAGAACGTCAGCTGTGCTGGATTTGATTTATCCTTGTTGGATTATTTGGTAATCGCGTTGCGATTTTGTTATGTGTTGTTTCAGACAGGTCTAATTTATTGGAAACACATAGACGCGCAAAGCTCATGCCGAAATTTTCTAAAACGTGTTGTTTTGTTTGTGTTGTCACATTTGAACACCGTTGGCTACCCTTAGGCCAATTTGGTGAATCAAATGTGAATATCGGCATGGCCTGAAGTATTTATTTGGTTCTATTGATTAGCATATTATCGAATGTCATTTTGCATGCTTCGTTATTTAAACTTTTTCCTTTTTATTTTAATTTAAATTCACGACTCGGGTTTACCCAAATCCGGGGCGTGACAGCTTGGTATCAGAGCTAACCGGGTTCCGATTACCTTGGTTGCCTATTGGGTAGGATAGGCACACACGGACGGGTCGTAGAATAAGATAGGAATACATTCTTTCATGAAAATAAGATACGAACTATTTGGTCCCCAAAGTTTTAAAAGCTAACTCATGATCCAAAAATATTACTTTACTACTCAATAATAACAAATCTTTAGAAACAAATCTATTGGGTCCTTTTTGTTTATAAAATTAGTAACATGTTTTTAAAATAAAGTTTTTCGGAAGAATTTCGGTTTTTTGTTAAAAATTAGTCGAGTGACCGGTTTTTGTTAAAATTTGTATAAAACGTTTTTGGATAAATTAAATCATAAATAAAACCACTTATAAAAATACGGGATGTTACAGAGACCTTCATCTATATCTTTGTCTAAATCCCCATAGAGATAAAATCGTGACCACAATCACATGTGTTGCATAATCAGTTTTTCGGAAACTACTAAACTGATAAAGTAGAGGACCGTTATAACATCCATTACGAGGAAATAAACCATCTCGTAATCAATTTCAAGGTGTGAGAGAAGCCTGGTGCTACTAGGCGAGCACTGATACAGTCTCATTATTCTCATCACTCTTCCTTACGAATAACCAAATAAACGAACTCGTTTAACATTGGTGGTGTTGGAGCTACAGGTCTGAACAACTTTCTCTAAGGAGACTACTTGGATTGCAAGATTTCATTAGGCCAGTCTGTTCTATGTTGACTTCGGACAACGGAACATGATTTCCTGTCATAATTTGCTCATATTATTAGTCGGCACCGAATATATGAACAAGTAATCAATGACAGTCTCGTTTCCCTTCAATATCGTCTAAGATATCATAATCAATAGATATTTTAAGATTTTCAGGATGATGAGGAAATCACAGATCCCCTTGATTCTTTATAATCTCGTGCGACAAACGAGTTTCAGTTCACCACCTCTCGGGCTGAACAAATTAAGAATCGATCAACTTCTTCATATCTTGGGAAGGACAACAGACTAACGGCCGACGGCAGCATCATTTGCTTGGCGGGTTCAGCCAAAGTAACGTGTTACGACAGGAACTCGGCATCCTACATGGACGTCTATCCTTGCAAGCATTTTGCAGCATGTATAAATGATCTTGTGACATCTCATAAAGTCATTAAATGCATTTGGAATTTAGTTAGAATTGAGAGAGTCTATGCACTTACTTATCACTAAGTGCAGTTTTGGGGATGAAGCTAAGACTGAGTGGGTTATGCCACGATAATTCACGTCGTTCCTTATCAACAGTAACATGCAAATATCCCCCTAACGACGGGGAGAATAGCCTTAGCGATGTCATTTTCCCATATCATGCAGTAAAGAGATCGCTTGCCAAGGTTACTCTATCAAATGATAGGTAGAGGATTGATAATCGACTTATGTCCCCTTCAGAGGTCCATATTTTGAATGATATAGCGGCTCAATCAATATATTAATTAAGCACTCAAACACGCGTTAATATGAGACTTTTGGCTCATAACCAGTAACCAGCTGGTACACTTATGGTGTTTGAGTTTCTATGGGCCTCATAACGGACCAATGCAGTAAAATAGCATAGCCCCCACGGAAATATAAATCTTGATGTGCAAGACCAAGAAGTACGTGCAATCATTTGCAGTCACGTCATCAAATTTTCCGTGAGTCCATTTGGTTCTGAACATAATCGACAGGTTGTTCAATTTCAATTCTCAAACTCAAGCAATTCAAATCGAAATTTCGTTTCTTACTCTTCGGCATTATCAAGTCGACTAGACTTTTCAGGATAATCGGGATCATGAGCCATCACTTTAATGATAGGGCTAAAACTTTGGGAAATGTTGCATTTCTGTGGACAGCAATAAAATGTGACCTTATTGTCGATACATCATCAATTATTTACAAGAATTCTACGAGTCCGTTTCGTGATCTTTAAACATACTAGTCTTTCAAAGTGAGCATTAGTGGCATGAATTTCAGATTAATCATGAAATATATTCTCAGAGAGAATCCAAATGCGATGCCATTATAAATCAAGCATCATCTTTGGACCCATGAATATCTCATCCGGTCAATGCCACAATATCAAAATGCTCTTATCAATCGACGACAAGCAAATGATAGTACCGACAATCATGTCTTAGCATCTAAATCATTTATCATTTGACGACAGACAAAATGATAAGGTAACTTTTAAATTCTTTAAAGAATGTGGTAGCAACCACTTGAAAAACATTTCAACTCCTCTAAAATACGCTTTTGGTCATATTGAATGGAGGTTATGTAAAGAAATTTTAATTCTTTTATGAACTATTACTAGATAACACTGGTTTTCTCAAATATTTTATAACTCAACTAGGTACGGCAGGACCTACAAGAGTATAAGGTCTCATATTTGACAAATCAATTTGGTTTTACCAAAGATTTCGATTTGGAACGACATGTCCAGAATCATTGTCACTGATTACTCTTTTAGGCAAGTAGTTGGTGAAATTATGTGGTAGACTGTTACTCAATATTTCTATAAAATCAACTACCCCACAAGTATTGCCTAAAATTTCATAATTTAAAGTTTGATCACATTTTTCAAATAAATTTGCTCAAAACACTTTAAATTTTTCGAGAAATTTCGGAAACAGGCAAACCATAATCCAAAAGTATTGTCCAAATGGAAAAATCATAATCCAAATGGAAAAAACATAATCCAGATGAGCGAAAAAACGGCTCAATGATTTATAAAAATCAATAAAGAAAGGTACCAAACTCATTTGAGCCACAAAATCGGGGGTCTCAAGAGTTTCATTTCAATTAACTTTAACCACATTAGCACGGATTTTCCACCTTTATAATAGTTTTGAACTATTTAAGGAGTAATCGTGCATGACCTTTGTCTTTATAGCATAAAGTTGGCTCCTTGAGCATTATCTCTTGCTTTGATGGGCCATATTGTTCATTTCAAGAACTGTCTTGGAGCCACAGGTCTTCGATTTTGACGATTGTCTAAAACCTCGTTTGGCTAGTCGATTCATCGGGATTGCGACAGTTCGAGACAAATAACACTTGTCTCGGTTCTCGATTCGTGGAAAAAAATGTACACGAAGAGCATTAATATCAGGCAAACAATTCGCCATTGACCCAATAGGATTAAAACTACTCATCGGGGTAATTTTCTCATCCACAAATAGATGGGAGATGAAGGAACATGGTGAATATAAATTCACAATACTGCTTATGAAATACAATTTTCAACCTATTATTTTGGTGAAGGATAGCTCCAATATGTCAATTTCAGACATTTGTTCACCATAGACATCATCACGTCTCAAATGTGGCGGCAGAATAAAATAAAAGCCTTAGCCTTCATCTCAAGGGTAACAACAAACTCGTGTTTTATCAATCTAAAATGGCATCCAAAATAAATTGGGCATCACATACTCACACATCAGGGTGACTAACATGTGGTGGCGGAATAACATTCACGTCTAAACAGTCATTTCGCAAGTATGCTTTGCGATTTTACTCATCATAGATGGCATACAACATGTGTTGTAAGTTCTGGATTAGTTATCATATAAAACAACTGGTTTATATGTTTATGGCTTGCAAAAGCACAAACTTTGTTTCGAAACGACAGGTTCGAATACTAGTTTTGCTTCTCATGTGAATTGGTTCTCATTGATCGAACGATGTGTCGATGCTGAAGCACCAATTCGGCGAAACATACATCACTATATAAACACACTTGGGGAAATTATTATTTAGTCAACCCCTTTCAGTAGCTCTACCTGAAAACGACCAGGAAAGACGGTGAGGGTGGAGGGCACGAATGCCACTTAAAACGCAACCTCATTAGGATATCGACTTCCGCCTATATATTTCCTAGACATCATATCCAAATAGGTTGGCCTATTTAGGGAAGGTTCATAATTTTTCCAACTTAAATGTTAATATATATGATTTCACAAATTCATATATGGCAATAATATTAACAACATTGACAATATCTATCTAGATTAACCACATATATATAAACAGGAAGTAAATATATTTTCAGGATTTATCTGATCATGCAGTAGATTTTGTGTTATAAACAAATCAATTCAGGATTATCAATCACAAATATTATATCATAGCAAATCAAATAAAATTAATTAGATCTAATCAATAATTAACTGTCATATGTAATATTTATATATATGCTAATATCAAAAGATGATTATGCTAACAAGATATCAACCAATTATCTACTGTTTATTGCCATTTGAATAATTCTATACATGATAGTTTTAACATGCAAGTAAGCAATATATTTTTGATTACCAAATTATTCTATATATATGCAGGTGGATGAATATTTATAGACTTAATATTGATTTTTATAACACATATATACTGTTTTTATACATGTAATATACTACATGGACTATCTGTGTAATTTCAGCAAACTATATATATTTATTTTCAGCGTTATTACAGTTTCAGTCCCTAATTTCAGACAAGTTTCAGTTTAGTCCTTTAGTAATTAACAGAACAGTTTACAACTTTCAGAGAATTACAAATCAGCACATACGTTTCCGTTTGTTACAGATTTAATCCGACAGATTAATACATGTTTTACAATTACAATGAGGATTCTAACAAGAATATGCAACTTTAAATTACTGATCATAGCAATATGGCATAAACTTATCATCAAAATAGAATTATTAATATGCATAGAACTATATGTTATTATCAATCAGCATGCAATGTGTATATAGTTTCACTATATATCTATGATTTTCATGCAAGTATCACCAAAATATGGTATGTAACAGTATGCTATTTTAATAATTATCTAGTTGTATACAATATTACAAGTCACGGGGTAGTTAAATTTATGTATCTTTTCACACGATATTTTGGTGAAGGTCGATATAGCAATAATCCAATTAAACCCGGATAAACATCACGGTTTATAGATACCGAATATCCGTGCGTTTACCCAAAATCTCCAATATCCGCGGGCGTATATCTTATTCTCCACGAGCAAAGTGTCGATAACGTGTTGTGTGACATATTAGCTCACATATATATGTATATAGATATAGAGAGAGAACATAGAGAGACAACAGACGAATTATTTATTCATTAATTCGTGTACAGAGATACATCAAAAGATCCTCTAACCCTTTTTATATAATCGAGGGTAGGGTTACATATGATAGAAAAACCCAATATAGACACAATAGAGTAAGGTCTAAGATGACCAATAATATACTACAACAGCTTTAAAATAATAAAGGCTGAGATTAATTAAGATTAACTATAACTAAAAACACTCTTTTATCTTTTTGAAATTACATCCTGCTCTCTATCACATGTCAAGTCGCACTGTCGCACTGTCACCCGAATATCGACAATCTGTGCTTCTTTCTCTTTTGGCTGAAGACATACCAACATAGATATACATACAGAAGGTGAAAGACTCGAATCAAAGTTTTGGGCCTACAATTTGATATCAAAATGTCGTATGCTTTAGAGTAAAATTAGCTTTCAAATTAGTTGCATATTTGTGGGTGTTAATAATTCGCGGTTCGAGTAGTGATTTATGTCTTTAAGGATTTTTTGTTAATTATTATTTCTAGGGGCGGACCCAAGGGAGGCTGGGGGTGGCCGTAACCACCCCGGCGACGATTTTCATTTTTTTTTTTTTATACATGTAATTAAAAAAATTATGAGAAATATACATTCATAGCCCCTCTAGTTAAACAAAAGAGTTGCGGGTGTAATTGTAAAATTGGACCATAAGATAGTGGAAGGTTAGAAATTAGAATCATGTCGGCTTCTTTTTTCTAAAATTTGCTGTTTTTTACTTTAAAATTACCAAATTTTCTAAATATACATTGTATTTTACCTAACAAAATTACATAAAAAATTATTTTATTATCCTCTATCTTGACTTTATATTTATTTTATGTTATGTTGAACATAGAAAAAAAACAATTTTTATTAGATCATATTTTTTTATATTTGACATATTTTTTATACCATGGCTCCGCGAAGAAAATTATATTGGTTCCGCCTCTGATTATTTCTACATATTTTATATGCTAAATATCATTTTAATTTTTTAATCATTGCGACATATCTGGGACTATCAGTTGATTGAGCGTTGTTTAATAACGAGGGTTGGTTTTTGGAACTTAAGCGGTAGAATAGTAGAATGAAGTAAAAAAAAAAGGAAATAAAATGGAATGTGTTTTCACTCTAATGGTTGGAAGTTAGTAGATTTACGTATTCGTAAACGTTAATGTTGTGGGGGTTTTTTCAAATTGCGGAAAAAATGGATGAGATGTAATCTTTAGAGTACAAATAATGGTTGTTCTCAGGTTATGCTCTCTTTTGTTTCTAAGCTGGAATGTGTTTCAACTGGCAAGTTTATAAATTGTGCGTTTTTTTTTATCGTTGGAATTGCTTAGCGCTATAAATAGTACTGTTTTTGTAGGTTTTTTCATTATAATTGTTGCCATGCTGCTTTTCAAGGTCATCTACTATCTACTTATAAGACATTTTGTTTAGCTTTTACATAAACATTTCATCTTGGGTTTTATATATCATCCCACATATATTTCATTGATATACATCAAATGTCTTAACACGTTTTCAGCTATATAATCCATGTCCATCATTTATTAGCTTTTTTTTTACACATGACGTTACATGCAATGTATAACTTGAATGGTTCCCCTTTTTACTAGTTGAAGAAGCTACGGTTGCCATTATTTCAAAATTAGAGCCTTTGTCATTGTCTTTTTTCTTTTAATTAAAAGTGGGGGTTGTCATTGAATGGTTGCCTTTTTACTAACTTTTACTATGATCCACTTACTCTCTATTTATTGAATCTAAATATGTAAAACCTTCAATTTCTTCCAATTTAATGAAGCAGATCTCAAACAAATTCAGTCAATCAAGATGGTGATTAACTCCCACGACTGTCTTTTTCTACAAACAGGTAATTTCAATGACTTTTTTTACCCATCCAATTCATTTAATCACCTCTTATCTCCTTATAGAACTTACACATAAAACTAATAAGCTGGTCCCAACTTATTTCCTAATACTAGAACATAAGAACTAACAACTACCATAATCATAAATATCATAATAATTATTAATAGATCTGGTTTTACTCTTAGTATTATAACGATGCGTTTTTATTTTTCTCTCTTCTCTGGGTAGTTTAATACCTTTCCATTTAGCAATTTTCCGCTTTTTTTTTTTCCTTCTTTTTCATCCACCTCCGTTCTCACGTAGAAGAGTAAAGATCCACAGTTAGCTCGACACCCTTAAGATTAAGATTTATATACTCACAGTTGTCAGCATTTTGATCATTCTGTGAGTAAGAAATATAACTGTTGCTTGCCCCATCCTTACTAATTTTAACCCTTTCTTGGTCACTATGTCCTTCCACATAGGTTTCATAGCCAGGATTAGGGCACATTGTGGATGTAGAATTTTGAACTAGATGTCTAATTTCTCTCTCTAAATGTATGAACTCTAGAGTAGAAGGGTCCCTAATGCTGATATTAAGAGGTACAACTTGAATGAATGTTTCCTCTGTATTTGGTACTAGTCTATTGAGTTTTAGGACTGGTGAAATAAGCTAATTTAACTGGCTTGTATAGATGACTACCACTTGATTTGTTAACTTGTAGATTTGTCATTGTCCTTGACTAGTGCAAATATAAATGGAGGTTTTGATTTGTTAACTTTCATGTCACTCATGTAAGCAAACCATAAAGAACGAACAAGATCCGTAAAACTGAATTGAGTATTTCAAATGGCCAAAAAATATGACTTTTTTTTATCAAATTAGGACTACAAGTTAAAGATATTGTTTACAATAGATTTAATTCGACACTGTTTTCATGTTAAGGAAATGTTATATAAATGCTACTATTCAAACCGTATTCCTAAACAGACTTGTCCAAACGGGAATTACTAGGGAACAGTCACCATATATGACTGTTTCACAACCCGTTAGCATAAAAATGTGTCAAATGGTTAAAAACAATTAAATTTTGATTAATATTTAAGTTTAGGATAGGCCCCCCTAGGGTTCTATATTTTTATTTGGGTTTTTAGTGTGTTGTACAATTTGTTTTTAATTTATCAAATTCTAATTTGTTGAAAATAGAAAAAATAAATTAGTTATTGAAAAACATTATATAATCATCTATTTTTTAATCTAACGATGGTTGAGATGACTGTTTCATAAATAGTCAAATAAGCTGACTATTCCAAAGAGACACTTGTCCAAACATTTTCTTCCATTTGAATGCAACTTTCTCTCTGCTCATTTAAAACCCACCCCAACTCTATCTCTCCCCAACTCAATTTCAAATCACATTATAGTTTCCCCCTACTCTGACCCACCACTTGCCCATGGGTTGGAGGCAACGATGCTGGTTTGTTGAAACTCTGACGGACCACCATCGCCATCACCAGCCCCAACCCCAACTCAATTTCAAATTAAAGTAGAGTTTTGTTCCCTACTCCAATCCACCACTTGCTCATGGGTTGAAGACGACGGTGGTGGTACTCCACAACTCCGAATAGGCCGTCGGATTTCCAACGAAGTGTGTATAAAATTGTAAAATGCATACACAATTGTGGAAAATATTCTCAAATCACATTAGGATTTGCTCTGTACCCTCCACCCTTCACTTTCCCATGGATTGGAAGGGGCGGTCATGGTCCATCCGTTAGTGCTTTGGCGAATTGCATACACAATCGTGAGAAATGAATACATAATTGTGAAGTGCATACACAATCGTGTATATAATCTTCATGATTATTTATGCTCTTTCTACAATTGTGTATTCACTTTCATGATTATTTATACATTTTTCATGATTGTGTATGCTCTTTCCATGTTGGTGTATTGAATTTTCATGATTGTTTATGTATTTTTCACAGTTTTATTGCTAATATAATAAATATATTCCTGCTATTAACGTAAACACCAAATCAAGGATGAAGAGATTTATAAGTTTGCTTTTGGATTTTTTTGCGCAAGGCAAGTTTCAAACAATATAAACAACGCAATATAAGTAGTAGGAAGTAAATGACATATATAGTTATTTTGGTTTGTCTCGATTTGAGATTACGTCGAGTCCCTTATAAGTCCAAACGCATCTTGAGTTTTTCGCTAACTCTTCCTTCAAGCACAACATACCCGTTACAACTTCTCTTCCTTTAGGGCACTGATACCATTAACAAAATATATTCCTTGAGGGCAGAGCAACCCTCTCAATCTAATTTAAACACGAATCCCTTAGCCAGGTGATTACAAATGTATTCGAGATTATAGATTTCTCTCGACTCGTTGATTCAACCTAAAAGGTTTGGAATCAGTAAAGTGGTTACAAACACACTCACTCTCTGGAATATATATCTATATCAAGTTTCAGAGAGGTTTATCAAGTGTCGAAGGCTTGTCGGATAGAAATTTGGTCTTCAGGTTGATCTTCTAAGCAAATGTATGAATATTAAGTGGAAAGTTGGTTTGCTCTGATGTGTTGTGTAGAAATGTAATGGGGGACATCTTTATTTATAGTGTTAGAGGTGAGATAACCATAGTAGCTTAAAATTCAAAAATCTTCACTTCTTTAACCGGTTAATCCTGTCACAACCAGTTAATTCTATTTGATTTGGGTGATCGTGATATTTGGAACTGTTATTTGGTGTTCCAGAATTAGACTTTGGATTGCTTTTTCTACGTATGCGTTTCTGAAATAAATAGGAACACTTTTTATGCGTTCCGAATTAGCTAATTTGGTGTACTGTCGAGTTGACATCCTCTAAAACGAATATCTTCTTGAATTTAAGTCCATTTGAACGTGTGTGATCTTAATATATCAAGTGTAAATGTGGTAGGATATCTTCAAACAGTTAAAAACATTTTTGGAAGTCTATTTAAATCTTTTTCATATCTTCATAAAGTGAGTTTGTCATTTTCTGAACTTTTCAAAAATACAGAACTCCAACCGTTTTAAGTTTATTACAACCGCTTTATTTTAACTAGTTGAACCTGTTCTTCAACACTATTCTCGAATGTAACCTTAGCCCTTCTCTCATTCCGTTTTACTCTTTTGTACTTTGTTTATTTGAAACAACTCAATTGAAATATTAGTATAACTAACGAGTTTTCATTAAGTTAAATTAAATTGATTTATTATTTATCAAAACTATTCGTTAATTACAGATTGTTCCATTAATCATTATTAATTCAAATTGGTACAACAATATGCATCTTTCACAGTTGTGTATACACTTTCCACGACAGTGTGTACACTTTTTACAATTGTGTATGCATTTTGCACGATTGCGTATGTACTTTCGACAATTCTGTATGCACTTTCAATGATTGTCTATGCACTTTCGGTGATTGTATATCTACTTTTCACGATTATGTATACACTTTCCACGATTTTGTATACACTTTAAACTAATGTGAATGCACTTTTAACCAATGTGTATGCATTTTAAACGATTGTGTTTGCACTTTACACGATGGTTTATACACTTTTCACGATTATGTATGCACTTTACATGATATTGTATGCCTTTACCACGATTGTGTATGCACTTTCCACAATTTCGTATGCACTTTCGATGATTGTTTATGTATTTTTTCGAACCTCCGACGAGATCACCAGACGTTTGTCATACCTCAGTGTACCTTCCTCCGATGACCAAAGTCGATAAAATATATGCATTTTAAGAAAAGGCATACACTTTCCACACACACACACACACACACACACACACACATATATATATATGTATATGTATATGAATCACGGTTGTGTATGCACTTATCGGAGTTCCCATGGACAACCACCGATGCCACCAACATATGAGCAAGTGGTGGGTGGGGCAGGGGAAAATCTTAATGTGATTTGAGATTAATTTCCACAAATTGTGTATGCACTTTCCTGTGCTCCGACGGACCACCACTGCCACTCATGGCAAGTGCGGGTTAGAGTATTGGGAAAATTTTAATGTGATTTGAAATTGAGTTGGGGAGATAGAAAGTTGGGGTGAATTGTTGTGGGCTTGAGATGACTAGAGAGAAACTGCACTTAAAAAAAAAAAGGTTTGTAGTAGCACCTTTTAAGAATATAGCTTGTTGCTTCGAACTTTTTAGTAATTTCCCCTCTCATGTTTTAGTTTTCATTTGTGGAAGGATAGATTAATCCTACCTACCCAGTTGAGAAGTCTAAACTTTTCATTTTGTTATTTTAAGTGGTGGTACATATAGTTGTTTAGATATTTAAATTATGTTTTTGGTTAAACCAATCTTTTGAGCTTCGATTCAATTGTGTTTTTATGATAATAAACAAGAAAATGCAATCTCAAGTTATAAAATACAAAAATGCAACATCCAAGCAAAACGATGTCCAAAATCCAATCTCAACTTGGAAAAAAAAATCATGGAAAAATTACATCCGATGTCATGAAAAATTATAGCAAAAAAGAAAGAACAAAATAGAAAAGTTTAAGAAATGCAAAATTGAAACTTCACTATGCAAAATGACATCTTGAAAAATTCCATATTTCATAATTAATTTGTAGTCGAGCCTCACATCCGCATGTGGTTGAACAATTTTTTTTCTTTGCTTTGCTTTCACTTGCTCACCTACACCGGTTACCCATTCCAAGGTTATATTTTTGAGCCCTCGGAACATGATTTCCTTCCAGAATTCCATACTCGATCTCATAGTGACATAGAGAATGTTGACACAAACAAATAAAAAGTTATTTCAGATGAAGTTTGAGTACATATCATGAAACCATTTTTTGGATCATAATTGATATAATAGTTTTTCACATCTGCCCTCTAATACAGAATCATCTACTACCAAATCATTTACCTCCATGATTTCCAAGTCTTTTACTTTAGAAGTAATCACCATGCATGGCTTTTATCTAGAAAAATACCGAATAAAAAACACAAGAAGCTCAATTTGTAAGGAAAAACAAAAGCAGCCATTTAAGGAGAAATAAATGAGCTCCAAAATTGCACCAATCAAACAACACCTGTTTACCCAAATAATCAACATCTATTTACCTGCTAAATTGCTAAACTTCTGATATAATAAGTAAATTAACCCAATATTATTAGATCGTTTTTCTCTAAACATATTTTTCTCAACAAACAAAAAGAAAATCTCAAATAATTTTTTTTGAAAAAATGAGTTCTCGCAAAGTAAAATTGAATAACTTAAGAAAGCACTTTTGTACAGAAAAAGACTAAAACATGTCTGCTAGAAAATATACTTAATGGACACATTTTTGTTAGTTTAGTATTTCTCTTTATCATATTTTATTATATTTTTATGAAATTTTATATTACCAATCTGTAATTTGGTTTATTTAATTAATGCACCAATAAGTGTCTCATATTATATCTTGTACATAGTCTAGTGTGTAGAGTACGACATACACATGGAAGATTAGACTATCAGTTCTTATATAATATAAATATATTGGATGAAAATAGACACAACATCGGTAGAGTTGTATTATATAATTTTAGTAGTTTTGTCTTGAGTATAGTGAATGGAGTATTCCAGCTTTAAATGCGTTTACACTTTGAGTGTATTAAAAAGAACTGTGACAATGCAATTATCTTTGTACTAACTAGATAACATATTAAACGTCTTGTGATTATAAAATTTGCTCAAACTCTTAATTCGGATTTTATTACATAGACATGTGCGAGAAATGATTATTGCTTTGAATCATAGAAAAAAGTGATTCTTATACGAGTCATAAACTCAGTGAGTTGCACGGTAATGTTTCAAGTATAGTGTTTATTAGTAAATGAAAGAACTCAAGTTCCGGTGTAGTGATTGGTGATGCTCCTTATGAAGCTTATAAGTATTTTTGTGTTAAACCCTACAGGTATATTTATTAATCGGATATATTAATTAAGTTAAGTGTTTGTTATTAAGGAATATAATACCCTTAATACTTATAAAACCTTCATTGATTTAATTTAGCATGTGAGTGTCTGTTAAACTTAACGTGGTGATAATTTAAACATAATGACATTGAAACGAATCATCTTCATTGTTTAATTTGGAATAAATGAGAGAGATTTGTTGGAAAAAAGTTGGAAAATATGTAATTTAAACATATTTGTTCCAAGTGGTCAGGGACCATCTTTGAGTCAATTTTTAATGCGACTCCTCAGTTTTTCTGAGGCCATACTCTATGCGTTTGAGTAGCTTGTGTGACGAGCTTCGCAACGGTATATCGCATGACCCATTCGGAGGAAGGGTATGAATGATAATTGGACTCGAAGGTTGGTACTCGAAAGAGGCAATAAAGGCAATGCTGGAAAATGAGAAAAGAAATGAGATTTAACCCATGAGGGTTATCCCACATTGGAAAATCATGAGTGATTTTTACAATATATATACTAAGGTATCCCATGTGGATATTAAGTAATGTGTCCACATACACATGTGTGTATTGTGTACCACACATGGGCTTGCTTGTCGGGCGGGCTTGCTCGTCGGGCGGGCTTGCTCGTCGGGCGGGCTTGCTCGACGGGAAAAAGTGCGCCTGTTCCTATTCGGGAAAAGCGTTCCTGTTCGGGAAAAGCGTTTCTGTTCGGGAATAGTGTTTCTATTCGGGAATAGTGTTTCTGTTCAGGAATAGTGTTTCTGTTCGGGAATAGTGTTTCTGTTCGGAAAAGCGTGCCTGTTCGGAAAAGTGCGCCTGTTCGGGAAAAGCTTCCAGCAAAGCTGTAACTGTTGCAATAAATGTGATTTCATTGCAAAGTTAATACTGCAGTTTCGAATTTCGAAAAATGACAGTAGTAAAGTGACCTTAATGGCTGAGATACTCAGCAAGCCTATAAATAGGCAGACCCCCCACATGTCAAACACACACATAACATTCTGAAATCAAATACCAATAGCATATATCATCTCTCCAAAATTAGCATTACATTTTAGAACCAGAGAGAACCACCCACCAACAGCTCGACCTTGACTCGTCACCAGTTTCCGGCGAGTCATCCGAGACGTTGTACCTTGGGATCGAAGCGCCAACGCAACCAGAAACCTTAAGGTGGTTGGGCGAATATCGGTTAAGGGCATACTGTTAACAGTAGCCTCGTCTTATTTTATTTCTATTCTGTCCATTTCATTTACGTCTTTTAATTCTGTCCATTTAATTTACGTATTCAATTCTGTCCTTTTTATTTCAGTATTTCAATTGTTGTCCTTAGCTGTAGCTTTTAATTCTGTTTGTACTATTCTGTAATTTCTTTAAAGTTCTGGTTTTTGCTGTAATTTCAATTCTGTAATTAAATTCAGTAATTAGAATAGTTTCAATTCAGTCCTGTTATTTCAATTTAAATCAGAACAGTCCGGCTGTTAAGTTTATACTTTCCAGTCCGACAGTTTCTATTTATTGCAATTCAATACATCAGATTATTAATTAATAATAATCTGATAACGTTTGCTTTATTTACGTTTCAGTACCTACATGTTGTAATCATTAATTTCTGTATCAGTTTCGAAATTAATAAAGATTACACTGGTTTTTGTTTATTCTTGTTTACTCCTTTAATTATTGTTAATTGTTATTTCGTACACGGAAACCAACAAGATTTTGGTTAGAGTTTTTTAGTGAGATGGACTCTAAGTTAATCATATAAGAAATAATTCAGATTTGATGATTTCAAGTTCGAATATGATTAGGATAATCTCTACATTATTCAGTGGTCCCTACTGTAGCCTCTGTATAAACGTGTTTCATGAAAAAAATATATATACTCATTCTATACGTTTTAGAGAGAGAAAGTAATTTTGCATGAGAGAGACCATCATTTTTCCATAGAAATGCATTTTGGAGAAATACGGTAGAAGATCAGATGTCACGTATGTTCTCATCTAAAACTGAAGGCCGACAAAACCTGATTGTAAGCTCCTAACCTCTATGGTAAAACATAATAGATTAATTTTAATAATTTTTTTTTCATGAACAAACCTCCGAAGAGGGGGTTGAGAAATAGACCTCTACCTGTATATAGATAACCATGTAATTACAGAACTGGGAGGGGGACATCAAACCAAACCCTCCGAATATAAACGAGAATACATCAAGTCTACGATAATGAAAATTATATGAAAAAAAAAGAAATAACTAGTAATAAATTATATATCAGGTCGTAATATGGGGAGTCACCCACCTATCTAATGGCAATAGTATCGTACACACTATTATCAGTTTTATGGGCAGGTTTTTTCACTGCTATAACTTTCAGTTTGTAAAAAAATTGGTCTAGTAAGTGACAACCACAATAAAAAGTGAATAAAGAAAAACAACAAGCTGGGCTTTAAAGCATATAAAATTAAATTGAGAAAATCAAACCTCATGCTTTATGGCCTGTAGCTTTTAATTAAATTGATGAAAACAAACAGAATTTGCAGTGAAATCTCATACTTTAGACCGTAGCCTTTCGGGTTCGAGAATAGAAATTCAAATTTGAAAGATATAGAGAGACAATCAATACCTGAGAATCCTAACAAGAGATGTTATCATATACTAGAAGTAGAAGACAGAGAGAATGAGCGTGAAACATAAAAATGCACTGGGTTTTTAGTCTAAAGAAGCAACTAATCTCAATTACGAAAGGAACTATGTGCGGACAGTCGGGGACTACACACCCTCCCCTATTTCGATAAAAAATGATGAAAAGTTAAATTTTTATATTGATTTTGATCAAAACGTTCAAAGTTTAGAGTTTCAGCCCCTCACATATTGTGAAGAAAAAAAAAGTGTACGAAAAATTATATAGAATATCGGCCCCTTTCATTTCACATTTCTGATTGTTCTCAACCTAAGTTGGATGGGTATGGCTATGAGTATTGTACCCGGTACGTTACGAGTATTACAATTACAATATGATTTTTTTATAAAAAAATTGGTATGGTCTTGATGAAGTAATGGCAGGTGAGTTAGTTGAATTTCAAGAGGGTACAATAGGCATTGCTCTTAATTTGGAATAAAACAAAGAGAGTATAAAAATCAATTTATTTATGTTAAGATTTTTAAAAGATTAACAACATTAATTCCATATAAATAGAAAAGAAATCAAATTAATGAACTTTAGCTCTAATATTAAAGATTTTTAACTTTGAAACATTAGTACCGATAAAATATGACAAGAGTATGCATATTTGTATTCTGTTTTAATGAAAAAAAAAGGTACTAAAAAACAAAAAACAAAACTCAAACTCTCTTAATTGGATTTGATAAATAGCTGATAATATTCCGTTTTATTATTATTCGCTTTCTTATATGTCACATCAATATTTCTTGTAAATAAAAGTACCGGGTACATACCCAGTATGCGGTACGTATCTGGTATGGGTAAAATGACATTTTCGAAGTACCCATGCTACCTAGTTCTCAACATTTAAAAGTTACAACCTGCACCACTGGCTGTTGGCTAAAGAGAGAGATAGAGATGGCGCAAAAGGTAATATAAAAAAACAAAATTTGTTACACACACGCATGCACGCACACGCACTAGAAGGGAATGATTAAGCCACATTTAAAACAACACATAAAAAAATCCCAACTCTCAATAATCTAGTTTGAATATTCATACTATATTATTTAGTAGAGTTTATATTCATGATGAATAATGCGATCTTTGTATTCGTTTTTAAATAAAAAAACACTTGAAATATAAGGATTCACGTTAAATTTGAGCAGTGACAGACCCTATAGGAGGGTTAGGATAAAATTTGAATAAAATCTATCACCGAGAGATTTTATGAGAGTAATAACATATTTTTGAGTGTTGTGATCTTATGTGAGGTGATTTAATTGCTCAATATTAGTCATTATTTAAAATATATTGAGATTTGAGAGTTATGTTTTTTTAGGTGTTTTAATTGTGAGTCAATCATTCCCATATATATATATATATATATATATATATAGTGATCAAGCAACATCAAAATATACACAAATAAAAACGGTCTAGATTAAATTATTTTATGTAAACCCAAACTCTCCTGTCTACTTTTGCTCTTTTATGTCTCTCTACAAAATAAATCATTAATATAATTCTCACTTGACAAACAGAAGGTATGATGTGTGCAAAAGTCATAATAAATCTTTTACGTCTCTCTCTCCAGAATAGGTCATTTTGTAGTTCACAGAGTGATCGATGAACCAACTCAATTATATGTGCTTTATTAAAATACTAATTCAGTAGCTGGTATGATTTTTATTATTTTCTTAAATATAGGAATAAAGTTTCATAGTTTCATCCCCAGGAATTTATCAAAAATATCTAATATAAGATGAAGTTATTCTGGATACAGACGTAATTTGTAAAAGAGCAAGAGGAGGGAGGAGAGTTAGAACAGAGAGTTTAGTGCTCAACTCTTTGTGGGTTTACTTTGTTGTAAAGGAAAAAGTGCAGAGAGAACTGTCACGCCCCAAAATCCATAAACACGGATATCGAGGCATGACCTTTTTAAGTAAAAGAAAAGTGAAACTTGTTGGTACAAAATTGAAATTTTTAAAAGAAAACGCTTGCGAGCTTAAAGGAACAATTAAACAATAAATAAAAGTTTTTGCCAAATGCGGCTACAAGACGAGATAGTTTTGACAGATTTATAAAAGAAAATAAACGAATGCAAATTTCCCGTAGGCTACAACCTCAAAAGTGCTATAAGTAAAAATAAAGCGAAAGCCCCAAACCCATGTGATGCATTGCGATAGCTCCTATCCAAATGTGCCAACCTATAATGTACCTGAATGACAAAATTGTAATGGTGAGTCCCACGCACATAACTAGACGGGACGGCACCACAACACCGTCACTCCATCTCATAAATGCAAGAGCTCACAAATTCTATAACTACGATAATCGACGTATAAGAAGAAAGATAATGACATTCTACAACTACGATAAATTAAATAAATTAAATACACATCAACAGCATACATGGACCTCTCACGCCACCTATCCCAGTCCGTAAGGTAGGTCATTCCCTATCCCTTCGGCCGTCTTCTGTCCCCGGAATTAGGAAGAGACAGAGACCATTGCAACATAAAAGTAGATTTATAGTGCGCACTTGGACCTCTCACGCCACTCGTTTCAGTCCGTAAGACGAGTCATTTCCTATCCCTTCGGCCGTCTTATGCCCCCGGAATTAGGGAGAGACATAGACCATTGCTAACATAAAAGTAAATATAGTACACACTGCGACCTCTAACACCACTCGCCCCAGTCCGTAAGACGAGTCATTCCCTATCCACTCGGCCGTCTTCTGTCCCCGGAATTAGGGAGAGACAGAGACCATTGCCACTACAGCTAAATCACAAGGCCTCGGCCAATAATATAAAATCATCCAATTAACACAAGCTCATACGTATAAATATTAAGGCCTCGGCCAATAATATTATACTATTCAAATAACACCATCTCATACGTCACTTAACGTAATACAACATAACACATAACCACATGCACTAAATTCACCACTAGCCAAACGCTATGACAACATAAAATCACTTTCAGGCATTTTAACAAACACCTTGTATACATAAACTACAACTCACCATTATTCAACATAAATTCATCCAATTCCATCAATAATTACATAATTACATAGTCCACGCATAAAACATGCAAACTCATCCATAATCTCATTAATCCGAAATTAACATAATTAACTCATCAATTTCTCCCATTCAATTAAGTGAATAAAACATATAACAAATAAACCCAATTAACAAATTAAGAACATATTTAGGATAAAAGGCAAAAAACCCCAATTTAAAATAACCGTAAGACCTAATCCTAACATACACCCTCGTCTAGTCGCAATGGATAACCCCCGTTACCTTAGCGTGTAGAGGAGATGCTTCTGATAAGAACCCGCTAACGGTGGTTTCCTCTTCTTCTTCTTCTTCTTCTTCTTCTTTTTCTCTATTTTCTCTCCTTTTTCTCTCTTGTGTTTGGCTGGTTTTAGGTTTGTTTTCGAAAGAAGTGGGCTGATTTTTGGTTTAGAAAAAAAACTGTTTTTAGATAGTTTGTGGAAGCGAACTACCCCAAAGTTTTAAAAGCTAACTCTTAATCCAAAAATATAGTTTTACTACTCAAAAATTACAAATCTTTAGAAACAAATCTATTGGGTCATTTTTATTAGTAAAATTAGTAACAGGTTTTTAAAATAAAGTTTTTCAGAAGAGTTTCGGTTTTTGGCTAAAAATTAGTCGAGTGACCGGTTTTTGGTAAAATTTGCATAAAACGTTTTTGGATAATTTAAATCATGAATAAAAACTATTTATAAAAATTCGGGATGTTACAACTAACCCTCCTTAAAAGAATTTCGTCCTGAAATTTCCTATCTAAACAACTATACCCAGAAATGATAAACGTACAATAAGACCATAAGAATTTAAACGCTCAATTCGTGTCATAATAAAAATAAAATAAAATACGCAGGGTTCACAACCCGTAACAACTCCATAACATAAACACATGAACAACATGTAATAATCTCCAATAAGGTAAACAGCTATATGCAATATCAATCATAATATTCACAACCTGTAACAACTCCATAACATAAATACATGAACAACATGTAATAATCTCAAATAAGGTAAACACCTATATGCAATATCAAACATAATAAAAGACAACTCCGTAAACTCTAGGCATTACATCTAAAATAAGCTCCAAACTCTAGGCGTTACAACCCTTCCCCGATAAAGAAATTTCATCCCGAAATTAGAATGCATCTAAAGAAAAGTACCTAAAGAAAAGTCAAGATTAGGATATTTCTTTTTCATCTCATCCTCGCGTTCTCAAGTTGCCTCCTCGGCCCCGTGGTGTTTCCAAACCACCTTTACCAATCTAATAGTATTTCCTCGAAGTTTCTTCTCTTGCACATCGATAATCCTCATAGGTCCCACTTCGTAGGTCACATCCGCACTAAGCTCAATGTCCTCAAAGTCCACCACGTGTGAAGGGTCGTGATGATACTTTTTCAACATTGACACATAGAACACCGGGTGAACCCCCGCCAACTTTGGTGGAAAGTCCAACCGGTATGCAACTTCTCCAACTCGTTCCACGATCTCAAATGGTCCGATAAATCTAGGGCTCAACTTCCCTTTAGAGCCAAACCTCATAATCCCTTTCCTTGGCGAAACTCGCAAAAATACTTGATCCCCCTTTTCGAACTCCAAAGGTCTCCTCCTCTTATCCGCATAACTCTTTTGCCTACTTCGGGCCGTCTCAAACCTTTGTCGAATCAACTTAATCTTTTCTGTCGTTTCTTGAACCAATTGCGGTCCTAACATTTCTGCTTCTCCCAACTCGGTCCAACACACCGGAGACCTACACGGCCGCCCGTATAAAGCCTCAAAAGGTGCCATGCCAATACTAGCTTGAAAGATATTATTATACGCAAACTCCACTAAGGATAGATGGCTCTCCCAGCCTCCCTTGAAGTCATTCACGCATGCGCGCAACATATCCTCTAGCACTTGGATAGTCCGCTCCGATTGTCCATCCGTTTGGGGATGAAACGCCGTACTCATTGTCAACTTGGTCCCTAAGGCATTTTGCAATGCGCCCCAGAACCTCGACACAAACCTCGCGTGTCGATCCGATACTATCGAAATCGGTACCCCATGAAGTCTAACGATTTCCTTGATATACTTTCGTCCCAAGATTTCCACCGAATTTGTCATCTTAATCGCGATGAAGTGTGCGGATTTGGTCAAACGGTCGACCACAACCCACACAACGTCATTCCCACTTACCGATTTAGGTAAGTTGGTCATAAAATCCATTGCTATCCTTTCCCACTTCCATTCCGCTACCGGTAAGGGTTGGAGCATACCCGCCGGCCTTTGGTGTTCCGCCTTCACTTGTTGGCAAGTTAGGCACTTGCTAACATATGAAGCTACATCTCGTTTCATTCCGGGCCACCAAAATTGTCTCTTCGCATCGTGATACATTTTCGTCCCGCCAGGATGAACGGCTAATCGGGAGTGGTGAAACTCCTTTAATACCTCGTTCCTCATGTTTTCTATCACATAAGTCCTTCCCTTAAAGCGTAGCCCTCCATCGGTTCCTTTCGTCCAACCCTCTAATCCTTCGCTCGAATTTATCTGTTTCTCAAAGTTCTCCACCTTCTCATCCCCTTCTTGTGCTTCCAAAACCCTACTCACAAGTTCCGATTGTACCACTATTGTGTACAAAGTTCCCACATTAACATGTCCCAATTCCAAGTCGAACTCGTTCACTTTTCCCATCATCCTCCATTCGTCGATCGCCACATGCGCTAAGGTCGCATGGGACTTTCGACTCAAAGCATCCGCCACCACATTGGCCTTTCCCGGATGATAGTGCAAGTCATAGTCGTACTGTTCTAGATATTCCATCCATCGTCGTGGCCGCATATTTAGATCACGTTGGGTAAAGATATGCCCTAAGCTCTTGTGATCCGAGAACACTTCGAAATTTTCCCCGAACAGATAATGCCTCCATATCTTCAACGCATGAACTATTGCCGCTAGCTCTAGGTCATGAGTCGGATAATTCTTTTCGTGAATCTTTAGTTATCGCGAAGCATATGCGATAACCTTTCCGTCTTGCATTAAGACGCAACCCAAAACTTCCTTCGAAGCATCGCAATACACTTGGTAACCCTTCCCTTGCTCGGGAATAACTAGTATGGGGGAACTAGTCAACCGTTTCTTAAGCTCTGGGAAAGCTTTCTCGCAAGCCTCACTCCACACGAACTTCACCCCTTTCTTGGCAAGGTAAGTCATTGGAGTCGCTAACTTAGAGAAATCCTTGACGAACCGTCGATAGTATCCCGCTAAACCCAAGAAACTTCGAATCTCGAACACATTCTTCGGTTGTGCCCATTTCGAAACTACCTCAATTTTCGTCGTGTCCACCATTACCCCTTCTTCCGAGATCACATGTCCCAGAAATTTCACCTCATTTAGCCAAAATTCACATTTGCTAAATTTTCCATAAAGTTGGTGCTCTCTCAATGTGAGCAACGCTAAACGGAGATGCTCCTCGTGTTCCTCTCTTGAACTCGAGTAAATCAAGATATCGTCGACGAAGACCACCACGAACTTGTCGAGATACTCCTTAAAAATCCGGTTCATTAATTCCATAAATGCCGCCAGCGCATTAGTCAACCCGAATGGCATGACCACAAACTCATAGTGCCCATACCGAGTCCTAAAGGCCGTTTTTGAAATATCATCATCTTTCACCCTCAATTGGTGATAGCCTGATCGTAAGTCGATTTTTGAAAAGAACGTTGCTCCCTTTAGTTGGTCAAACAAATCGTCAATTCGTGGTAGTGGGTACTTATTCTTAATAGTCACCCTATTTAGTTTTCGATAGTCGATGCACATCCTCATCGATCCATCCTTATTTTGCACAAATAAGGCCGGTGCCGCCCACGGTGACGTACTCTGCCTAATAAACCCCTTCTCTAGTAGTTCTTCTAACTGCTTACTTAACTCTTTCAACTCTGCTGGTGCCAAACGGTACGGGGAAATGGCTATGGGTGCCGTTCCCGGTAACAAGTCGATAGAAAAATCTAACCCTCTCTTCGGTGGCAACCCCGGTACATCCTTCAGAAACACATCTCTAAAATCGTCCACTACGCATGGCCACATTTCCACTTCCTCATCGTTATCCACTATCGAGAGACTAGCCAAAAGACAAGACAGGTTGCCCACAACCCGCTTGAAATGATAAGGAACAGAAGAAAGGGTAGCGTCCCTTTCCCCGCGAAAGAACACCTCATCTCCGGATGAAGTTGTAAGGAAAACCTTTCGTCGAACACAATCGATGAAAGAGTTGAAATGAACCAACCAGTCCATTCCAAGAATCACGTCGAACCCCGACATCTCTATAACAATTAAATCAAATGTAAACACGTGGTCCGCGACCACCATCTCACAAGACCGACACACTCGGTCCAACACAACTCGACCCCCAACAGGAGTCTCTACAACAATCGGGTTCTCTAGAACCCCAATTTCTAATGACAAAGACTCAACTAGATGCCTAGCTATAAAAGAATGTGAAGCCCTCGTATCGAAAAGAACATGTGCCCAAAATGAGCACACAAGAACCATACCTTGTACATTTGCCAGACCTCCTTGGTGTGGCAATTGTGGCAAGGCATAAAGATGAGCTTGAATTGGTGGGTTCCCTTGCGGTCCTCGATTTCCCCCATGATTTCCTCGGTTTCCCGGGCCCCGATAGCCTCCTCGATAGTTCCCACGGTTTCCCCCTCCTTGGTGGTTACATCGAAACCCTCCCCCTTGGTTCCCAGGTAATTGGTGTGGTGGTACGAATCCTAGTCCTCTTGGGGGTGGGGGTGGCAACCTAGGTTGGTTAAAGGGTCGGTTGGTGTCGATTTTTCCTTGTCCCCCGGGACAAACCCTTGTCGTATGTCCCATTCGGTTGCATGTCCTACATTGGACCCTAGGGCACTCGAATTGTCGATGGCTCGCGTCTCCACAGTGGAAACACGCTCCCCTTATCATGACGTTTGTCGGCGGTGGATTAAAACTCCTCTCTCCTCTTCCCGGTTGTTGAAATTGTGAATTATTCGCCATATCCCAAGTCCGCTTCTTATCTTCCCTCAGAGCATTTCCGGTTTTCGATTTCTCCGAGATTCTCTTGCTATGGAGTAGAGCTCCCTCCACAGCTTGGGCTGATTTTACTAATTCGTTATAGTTGACATGTCGAGCCGATGCCAATTGTAACGAGATGGTCAGATTCAACCCCTTCATAAACCTCATACATCTTTCTGCGCCTTCTATTACAGATTATGGGGCATACCTCGAGAGTGAGGTAAACTTTAGCTGGTATGCTTGAACGGTCATACCCCCTTGATACAGTTCCTCAAAACACCTCCTCATTTCATCCTTATAGGAATCTGGAAGAAACTGTCGATTAAACAATTCGATGAACTCATTCCATTCGAAATTGCTTATGTCGTATGTATGCACAATTCCCAACCACCACTTCCGTGCTTCACCCTTTAGGTGAAACTGTGCCATATTCATTCGTTGCTCCCCATTTACTATTCCCGCTGCCGATAGGTATTTTTCCATTTCGTCCACCCATCCCTCAGCTATGGATGGTTCACCTAACCCATCGAAAATCGGAGCCCCCAATCGGGTGAAGTTAAGCAATCCATTGTTGCTTGAACTCCCAGCTTGTGCATTCTGCCCCATCATTTGCACCACCTTGTGAAGGTCAGTCATCACTTGATTAGCATTGACCGTTTCCGGTTCCGGTGCAAAGGTCTCTTCTTCTTCCACATTCACTTCCTCATACACATTCTCAGCCTCAGGTTGCTCAAGTGGTGGGGCATTAGTGTTACCTCTCCCCCCAAGATTTCTTGATGTCCTTCTTCCTCTTGTTGTTCCATGCCCCCTCGGAGCTCTTCTTCCTCCTCCATTTGTCCTACCTCGGGTAGCCTCACCGCTTGGTGGTGATGCGCCCCCGCGTGTAGCT
Source organism: Primula vulgaris (assembly GCA_963920805.1). NCBI lineage: Eukaryota > Viridiplantae > Streptophyta > Magnoliopsida > Ericales > Primulaceae > Primula > Primula vulgaris. The sequence continues at coordinate 19,337,500 of OY987214.1, forward strand.
GGTCCCCGTCCACTAGTCCTTGTGGTAATAGCCATTACTACAAACAGGTTACACCAACACTTTAGTTGTCTTACTCGACACTACTACTCATACATGCATAATCATACATGATAAAAACTCGTTTTACATGCTAATCACTTTATCAAGCTTCCTCTATTTCGATGATATAACGTTTGTCTTTTCAAGAAATAGAAACTGTAAATTCCAAAATGCCAGAAAGATAGAGCACTAAAAAACGAAGCCAACGGTTCAAGAGGAACTAGAATCGGAGTTAAAACGAAGAAGTTACGAGCTTTCGAAGTATAGCAGAAAAACCGCAAAATTACCAGAATTCGACCGGTCGTTTTGTCAAACGACCGATCGTTTTTTGGTCCAGTAGGGTCTGAAAAAATTCTGAAGAATTTCGACCGATCGTTTTGGGCAACGACCGATCGTTTTTTGGTCCACTAGGGTCTGAAAAAATTCTGAAGAATTTCGACCGATCGTTTTCGGCAACGACCGATCGTTTTTTGGTCCAGTAGGGTCTGAAAAAAATTCTGAAGAATTTCGACCGATCGTTTTGGGCAACGATCGATCGTTTTTGGTCAAAAACTGACCAGTAGGGTCCGAAGAAATTTGACCGATCGTTTTGACAGACGACCGATCGTTAAACTGCAGAAAACTATCGACACAAAAACATAAAATTCCTCACTGCTTATGTATTCTATTCATGGAACATATCACACAACATCATTCTAATCCATAACATTTATACGAACAACATCGATTCGCATATAATATTCATTAACACACAAGTTAATAATTTGAAAACGCACTACGTAAAACAATCAACTACACAATTCTCGCACTCTAATACTTCGCTACTACCAGACATGCAAACTTATACCTCATACACATCATATAAATCTACACACGCATACAATCAACACAAAAATGCGAGGGATAACCCATCACGATACGTTATCCTAAAGCGAATAGTTTTGACAGATTTATAAAAGAAAATAAACGAATGTAAATTGCCCATAGGCTACAACCTCAAAAGTGCTATAAGTAAAAATAAAGCGAAAGCCCCAAACCCATGTGATGCATTGCGATAGCTCCTATCCAAATGTGCCAACCTATAATCTACCTGAATGACAAAATTGTAACGGTGAGTCCCACGCACATAACTAGACGGGACGGCACCACAACACCGTCACTCCATCTCATAAATGCAAGAGCTCACAAATTCTACAACTACGATAATCGACGTATAAGAAGAAAGATAATGACATTCTACAACTACGATAAATTAAATACACATCAACAGCATACATGGACCTCTCACGCCACCTACCCCAGTCTGTAAGGTAGGTCATTCCCTATCCCTTCGGCCGTCTTCTGTCCCCGGAATTAGGGAGAGACAGAGACCATGGCAATATAAAAGTAGATTTATAGTGCGTACTTGGACCTCTCACGCCACTCGTCCCAGTCCGTAAGACGAGTCATTCCCTATCCCTTCGGCCGTCTTATGCCCCTGGAATTAGGGAGAGACATAGACCATTGCTAACATAAAAGTAAATATAGTGCACACTGCGACCTCTAACGCCTCTCGCCCCAGTCCGTAAGACGAGTCATTCTCTATCCCCTCGGCCGTCTTCTGTCCCCAGAATTAGGGAGAGACAGAGACCATTGCCACTACAGCTAAATCACAAGGCCTCGGCCAATAATATAAAATCATCCAATTAACACAATCTCATACGTATAAATATTAAGGCCTCGGCCAATAATATTATACTATTCAAATAACACCATCTCATACGTCACTTAACGTAATACAACATAACACATAACCACATGCACTAAATTCACCACTAGCCAAACGCTATGACAACATAAAATCACTTTCAGACATTTTAACAAACACCTTGTATGCATAAACTACAACTCACCATTATTCAACATAAATTCATCCAATTCCATCAATAATTACATAATTACATAGTCAACGCATAAAACATGCAAACTCATCCATAATCTCATTAATCCGAAATTAACATAATTAACTCATCAATTTCTCCCATTCAATTGAGTGAATAAAACATATAACAAATAAACCCAATTAACAAATTAAGAACATATTTAGGATAAAAGGCAAAAACCCCCAATTTAAAATAACCGTAAGACCTAATCCTAACATACACCCTCGTCTAGTCGCAATGGATAACCCCCGTTACCTTAGCGTGTAGAGGAGATGCTTCCGATAAGAACCCGCTAACGGTGGTTTCCTCTTCTTCTTCTTCTTCTTCTTTTTCTCTCTTTTCTCTCCTTTTTCTCTCCTGTGTTTGGCTGGTTTTAGGTTTGTTTTTGAAAGAAGTGGGCTGATTTTTGGTTTAGAAAAAAAACTGTTTTTAGATAGTTTGTGGAAGCGAACTATTTGGTCCCCAAAGTTTTAAAAGGTAACTCTTAATCCAAAAATATAGTTTTACTACTCAAAAATAACAAATCTTTAGAAACAAATCTATTGGGTCCTTTTTATTAGTAAAATTAGTAACAGGTTTTTAAAATAAAGTTTTTCAGAAGAGTTTCGGTTTTTGGCTAAAAATTAGTCGAGTGACCGGTTTTTGGTAAAAATTTGCATAAAACGTTTTTGGATAATTTAAATCATGAATAAAAACTATTTATAAAAATTCGGGATGTTACAAGAACTACTCACAAAATATATAAAAACTCACAAAGTAAAAGGAAAACAAACTTTTTTATTTTACTTTTTTTTTGGGTGTTGTTTACAAATGTAGAATTGTCACTTATTTATACTAATTCCTAAACTTTTAAATCTTAAATATAGCAAATTAAAATTCTTAAGTTACATTATTCAATTATATGAAACTTAAGAGTTCTTAACTTAAAGAAGTTATGAAACATAAACATAAAGGAATAATAATAAAACCAAATAATTAAATTAAGTTTAGAATTTCAACACTCACACCCTTAAACTTGATTTGGTTTACTCGATCTGAACATTTTGATTCATCTTTAATCGTGCAATTTGATTGTTAGAGTTCAACTCATTAACCCAACGTATTATATTTAAACACATTCACAACTTGTCTTGGCTTCGATCACATCTCTTTCAACAGCGACAATCTCCATGAACATTTCGGTCGATATGTAGCGCGTTCCACATACTATCACTAATTTGACCCACTTTGCACCTGTTTTCTTCATCATGTATTCTTTTTCCTTAACCTCTCAATATTTTCCTTTCTTGAATTTTACAAATTTAATATACTCGACGTCACGGTTATCGAAATATTGACACATGTTTATCCACCCCGTATCGAAATTTGGATTCTCCAAAATAACCGGTTTCTCTTCATCACGTATCATTTTTTTATTTCCAAAACTCAATGTATCAAATTTCTCAAAATTGTAAAAACTCATCTCAAGTATGTCAAAATATTGATACATATCCACCCATCCAGCATTGATACTTGAATTTTCCAAAACAAAGTATTTCTCTTCTTCATGTACCATTTTGATATTATTTTCCCCATTTTCAATATCACGACAACCACTTTTGTTTTCGATGTAAAAATATTTTTGACAACTATCGCCAATTTTAATTTACGCCTCCAATTTTTTTAAAAAGACTTTACCATCAAAATTTGTATCCATTTTAATATTTGAAATTTGTAATTTCTTCAAAACCTTATTTCCACAATCTCTTTTTATTTTTTTAAAGTATTCATCAAATAAAATTTTGTCATCATTTTCTTTACTCAAGTTGACTGTTTTTTCATTGGATAAAATTTTATTTTCCAAATCCCAATCTCCTTTTTCATTTGACTCATTTTGAAATGTTTTCAACACATTTAAACTTACCTTAGATGCATTTTGCACACCCTTTTCAAGATCTACATTTTGAGACTCATCCATTTCTCGTTCTCCGGTATCCTCTTCCTCATCTTTAGCCTCTTCACTTCCACCCTCTTATGTAATTTCACCATTTCCGGACAATTTTGGATTTTGCTCACTTTCTTCATCTTCACACTCGTTCATATAAAACTCATATCTTTCAAAACATTCTACCCAATATTGTTCGAGTAAAGTCATATCTTTTTTGTTTGAGACGACCAACTCGAGCATTTTCCATACATTACTTGGAGACTTTTGATATTTTATCTCCTTCTAAATTTTTGGGTGTATAGATCTTTCTAAAATAGAAAGTGATCTCTTACCTTTTATTTCTCGGACCTTTTTGGTAAGGTCTTTTGGTGTTTCACTGATCACATCCCACAAATCACACGTCCCGAGCTAGCTTTTTATGGTGATACTCATCCTAAAATAATTTGAGTATGACAACTTCTTACATACAAACTCCATGGTCCTACGAACTTTTCAGCTCCGATACAAATGTTGGATTGAAAAAGGATGTCCGAAAAAAGGCAAATCACAACATATAAAAATCACTCACAAAATGTAAAAGGAACAAGGAACTTTTATTATAATTTTTTCTATCCGTTCTTTACAAATGTAGAATTGTCACTTATATATACTAATCCCTAAACTTCTAAATCTTAAATATAGCAAATTAAAAGTCTTAAGTTACATAATTCAATTACATGAAATTTAAGAGTTCGTAACTTAAGAAACTTATGAAACATAAAAGAATAATAATAATAAGGGGAAATTCCCTATAAGTACCCAGTAACAACTTATATTGCTCATATGTATCTTGATAAGTTCACATTACTCATAGATAACACTTTTTAATTATTTAGTTTATTTAACAAAATGTTTTCATACAACCCAAAATATAAGACACATAATTTATCTCTCTACAAAACAAAAAAAAAGTATTTTTAAATTAAAAGAAAATTCTATAAATCCGAAAAAATACAAAAAATGGAAAAAAGACACAAAAAATTATATAAAATAGAAAAATTCACAAAAAATTATAAAAAATCATAAAAAAATGACAAAAAAATTGTATTTTTATAAAAAAAAATTATAAAAAAATCAAACAAAAAAATGATTTTTTCAAAACAATCACAAAAAATGAAAAATATCACAAAAAATAAAGTAGAATTCTAAAAAAATCACAAAAAATTGAAGAAAATCACAAACTTTTCTAAAACAAATTTTTTTCCATAAAAAAAATAATACGAAAATCACAAAAACGCATTTTTCTAAAAAGAATCTCCAAACATAATAAAAATGAACAAAATCACCCAAAAAAATTATAAAAATGAAAAAACACAAAAAATAGTAAAAAAATCACAATTTTTTTTTAAAATTCAATAAAAAAACGAATTAGATGCATTTTCATGTGAATTAGATTCACTTTCGGCTGAACTACATGCATTATATGCTCTTTTAACTGAACAATATGAACTTTTGACAGCACTAAATGCACTTTCAACTTAACTAAATGCACCTTCAATTGAACTAGATACATTTTTATTGAAATAGATGCATTTTTATTGAAGTAGATGCACTTTTATTGAACTAGATACACTTTCGACTGAACGATATTTACTTTCGACTGAACTAGATGAACTTTCATCTGAACCACATGCACTGTCAGATGAACCACATGCACTTTCAGTAGAACCACATGCACTTTCAGCTAAACCGGATGCACTTCAGCTAAAAGTGCATCTAGTTCGGCAGAAAGTGCATGTGGTTCACCTAACAGTGCATGTGGTTCAGATGAAGATGCATTTACTTTAGCCGAAAGGGCATATAGTCTAGTCAAAAGTGCATCTAGTTCAGTATAATTTCAGTCAAAATTGCATATAGTTTAGCATAAATTGTATATAGTTCAGAAAACAATGCAAATAGTTCACCACAAAAATTGAATATAATTTACTTTGAGGTAAAAAAAATCCGGAGGGATTCGAACCACCAAACTCTTGAACATCGGTGTTGGTGCAAGCGCTCTTACCAATTTGAGCTTACGGATATAAAATTAGTGACTAAAAATAAAATAAATAGCCAAATTAGCAAAACTAATGGTATAAAAGATATGCATTCACCTTAAAAATAATGCCTTTTTATAGGGTTTCTAAACACTTATCCAAACTCAACCAAACAATTATTAAACTCAAGCCATACAAACTAAAAAAGTAATTTAGCACCAAAACGGGCTTGTTTTCAGCCTTGATAAGGGCTCGTTTCTGCCCCAAAACAGGGGTCGTTTCAGCCCAAAACCGTCCCCGATTCGACACCAAAACAAACCCCAATTCAGCATCAATGCAGGCCCGTTTCCGCCCAAAAACTGGTCCCGATTCAGCCCCAATACAAACACCGTTTCATCCCCAAAACCAGTCTTAATTCAACACCAAAACGGACCTCAATTGATCACCAAAACGGGCTCGTTTCAGCCAAAACAGTACCCGATTCAACCCAAAACAGGCCAAGTTAGCACATAACTCTTAATCACTACAAATGATCTTATGACCAAATAATCAATTATAGCCAAGTCGTATAGACCTATTTTGACAACAAACAACACTTGCAACTACAAAATTGACTTCATCAACCTACACTAATTCTTATATGTACTATAAAAATAAAAATAAACTTAATTTCAACCCCAAATGGAGCTTTACTTCAGTCCCAAATGTAGCTTAATTTTAACCCCAAACGGAGCTCCGTTCCAGCCAAACGGAGATTAATTTTTTTATTTGACATATTAATATAAGCATTTTAATATTAACCTAGTTTGTTTCGTACGTGTTTTTAACAATTGTGTACTTTATATTGTTGCGTGTTTCCCGATTATTATATTACATTGTTAGTTTTTTCGATTAATACTATGGTTTCGTATTTTTTTTTAACTTTTTCATCCAATTATAATTATTAGGACCTACGTTATAGGGTCTAATAATCCTTTTTAATTGTCACGGTATTGTCAAACAACACTTCCATCCAATTTCGCGGGTTTCAACCCGACCCAACCCGGGATAAAGTTGCATATTTACCCATTTGAACCGACCCGACCCATTTGACCCGTTTTTAAAAAATATTTTCTTTCTTTTTAAAAAATAAATCTCATACATGTCAAAGATTTTAAATAAAATTTGTTAGTTAGATTAAAAAATCATTTGATTTAGAACTATAATATAAAAATAATATAAAAGATAGTTTAATGTATATGAGAGAGAGGAGAGGGATATTATTAAGTTGTATTTTTTTACGTTGTACTTTTACCCATTTAAACCTACCCAACCCGAATAAAATTGCACCGTCGGATTGAAACCAGCGAAATAGCCATCCCTAGTCGTGGTGTTCCATCTTTGATCAGGTGTGTTGTTGTTCCTCTCTCTTTAAAACTAAATTCTACAGTTTTCTTTCTAATTTTTTTTATTAAACTTAATTTCGCCCAATTTTGAAATTAATTTAGCCTTTTTTTTTAATCCTAACTGTATTGGAATCGATTTCGCCTAATTTTGAAATCAATTTAGAGTTTTTTTTATTGAACTTGATTTCGCACAATTTTTTAATCTTAACTAGTTTACAGGTTTTCAATTTCATTGGTTATTGTATTGTGGAGTTCTAACTCGGTTATACAAGCTTCACCCAATCATACTGTTAATACTATTCTGATTGTATTAGGATATTTGTTTTGCAACGTTGAAGCAATCTTCTTGTGCTGTATGCTATATTCGACTCTCTTCCTGTAACATCCCGTATTTTAAGTGATTTTAATTATGATTTAATTTATTCAAAAACGTTTTATACAAATTTTACCAAAAACCGGTCACTCGACTAATTTTTAGCCAAAAACCGAAACAATTCCGAAAAACTTTATTTTAAAAACCTGTTACTAATTTTATAAATAAAAATGACCCAATAGATTTGTTTCTAAATATTTGTTATTTTTGAGTAGTAAAACTATATTTTTGGATTTAGAGTTAACTTTTACAATTTTGGGACCAAATATTTCGCTTTCACAAACTTTTTCAAAACAATTTTTCTAAACCTCAAATCAGGCCACTTTTAATTCATTAAACCAAAAACAAACCTAAAACAAGAGAAAAGAGAGAAAAGAAGAAGAAGAAGAAGAAGAAGAAGAAGAAGAAGAAGAAGAAGAAGAAGAAGCAGAAGAGGAAATCGCCATTAGCGGGTTCTTACCGGAAGCATCTCCTCTACGCTCTAAGGTAACGGGGGTTATCCATTGCGACTAGACGAGGGTGTATGTTAGGATTAGGTTTAGCGTTTATCATAAATTGGGGGTTTATGCCTTTTATCTTAATTATGTTCTTAAATTGTTAATTAGGGTTATTTGTTGTACTTTTAATTCACTTATTTGATTTTGGAGTAGTTGAGAATTTAGTCTTTTAATTTCGGATTAATGAGAATATTGATGGGTTGCGTGTTGTTATGCGTTGATATTGTGTTACTATAGTTGTTGATGAAATTGTGTAATTTATTGTTGAATAAAGATGAATTGTAGTTTATGCATACAAGGTGTTTGTTAAAATGCCTGAATGAGATCTATGTTATTAGACTTGTTTGGCTAGTTGTGAATCTAGCACCTATGCTTATGGGTTATGTTGAATTACGTTAGAATGACGTATGAGAATGTGATAATTGATTGGTTTATTATTTATTGGCTGAGGCCTTGTGATTTAGAATAGTGGCAATGGTCTATGTCTCTCCCTAATTCCGGGGACATAAGACGGCCGAGGGGATAGGGAATGACTCGTCTTACGGACTGGGGCGAGTGATGTGAGAGGTCCAAATGTGCACTATATTTATTTTATTGTTAACAATGGTCTATTTCTCTCCCTAATTCCGGGGACATAAGACGGCCGAAGGGATAGGGAATGACTCGTCTTACAGACTGGGACGAGTGGCGTGAGAGGTCCAAGTGCGCACTATAAATCTATTTTTATGTTAGCAATGGTCTATGTTTCTCCCTAATTCCGGGGACATAAGATGGCCGACGGGATAGGGAATGACCTACCTTACGGACTGGGGTAGGTGGCGTGAGAGGTCCATGTATGCTTTAGATGTGTGTTGAAATTATTTAATTTATCTTGTTGTACGACTTTATTTTATTTCTTTTTATATGTTGCTATCATAGTTGTTGTTGTGAGTCTTGCATTTATGGGATGGAGTGACGGTATTTTGTGGTGCCGTCCCGTCTATGTATGTGTGTGGGACTCACCGTTATAGTTTTGTCTTTCAGGTACAACTTAGGTTGAGACTTTTGGATAGGAGCCATTGCAATGCATCACATGGGTTCGGGGGTTTCGCTTTCTTTTTATTTTAGATCAGTTTTGAGGTTGTAGCCTGCGGGAAAATTACATTTGTTTAGTTCTTCTTATATAATTTTGTTAAAACCATTTTGTCTTGTAGCCGCGTTTGACAAGCATTTATTTATTCATTTAATTGTTCCTTTAGCTCGCAAGTTATTTTCTTTTAAAATTTAAATTTTGTACCAACAGGTTTCGTTTTCCTTTTATTTAAAAAGGTCACGCCTTGTGTTCGTGTTTTACGGATTTTGGGGCGTGACAAGTTGGTATCAGAGCTAACTAGGTTCTTGTATACTTTGGGACGACGGGAAGATGGGTAACCATTGGACCAAGATCCATCGTATCATTTTTCCAAAACTTTTTCCAAAATTTCAAACTTTTTCTAAAAACGGGGGGTTGCATTTAGCTTAAGACATGTAGATAGAATTTAGTGGTAGTTGATGAAAGGAAAGTCCACATGTGAGGCTAGTTGGGGACAATGAGGACGCTTGTTGATCCCGGCTCGTCAAACTAGTGGGTGGACCTCTCGTTGGTATGTGTGAAGGAATACCTTAGTGATGTGGACTTCTAGAGTATGCGAGGACGCTCGGGTGCTTTAGGATAACGTATCATGATGGATTATCCCTCGCACTTTTGTGTTCTTTGTTTGTGTGTGAATATTGATTAAGTGTGTATGCTGTATAAGTTTGTATGTCAAGTAGTAGCGAAGTATTAGAGTGCGAGAATTGTGTAGTTGATTATTTTACGTAATGTGTTTTCTAAATTATTAACTTGTGTGTTAATGAATATTATATGCGAATCGATGTTATTCGTAAAAATGTTATGGATTAGAATGATGTTGTGTGATATGTGCCTTGTAAGGAATTTACAAGTGTTGAGTAATTTTACGTTTTTGTATCGATACTTTTCTGCAGAAAAACGACCAGTCGTTTTGTCAAAAACGACCAGTCGAATTTTTCAAACCTCTCTAGACCAAAAAACGATCGGTCGTCTGTCAAAACGACCGGTCAAATTTTTCAGACCTCTCGGGTAATATTTGGACCAAAACGATCGGTCGTGTTCTGACAATTTTGCGATTTTCTCGTTATACTTCAAACGTTTATAACTCATTTGTTTGTACTCCGATTTTGATTCCGCTTAGAGCGTTGGCTTCGTAATTCAGTACTCTACATTTTTGAACCTTAGAAATCTTGATAAATGATTATCATGCAAAACGAGCTTTTATCATGTTTTACATGTTGTTCATGTATTTATGTTATGGAGTTGTTACGGGTTGTGAACCCTGCGTATTTTATTTTATTTTTATTATGACACGAATTGTGCGTTTAAATTCTTATGATCTTATTGTAAGTTTATCATTTCTGGGTGTAGTTCTTTAGAGAGGAAAATTTCGGGACGAAATTCTTTTAAGGAGGGTTAGTTGTAACATCCCGTATTTTTATAAGTGATTTTAATTATGATTTAATTTATCCAAAAACGTTTTATACAAATTTTACCAAAACCGGTCACTCGACTAATTTTTAGACAAAAACCGAAACTCTTCCGAAAAACTTTATTTTAAAAACCTGTTACTAATTTTATAAATAAAAATGACCCAATAGATTTGTTTCTAAAGATTTGTTATTTTTGAGTAGTAAAACTATATTTTTGGATTTAGAGTTAACTTTTAGAATTTTGGTGACCAAATAGTTCGCTTCCACAAACTTTCTCAAAACAGTTTTTCTAAATCTCAAATCATCCCACTTTTAATTCATTAAAACAAAAACAAACCTAAAATAAGAGAGAAGAAGAAGAAGAAGAAGAAGAAGAAGAAGAAGAAGAAGAAGAAGAAGAAGAAGAAGAAGAAGAAGAAGAAGAAGAAGAAGAGTAAACCACCATAAGCGGGTTCTTACCGGAAACATCTCCTCTACGCTCTAAGGTAACGGGGGTTATCCATTGTGACTAGACGAGGGTGTATGTTAGGATTAGGTTTAGCGTTTATCATAAATTGGGGGTTTATGCCTTTTATCTTAATTATGTTCTTAAATTGTTAATTAGGGTTATTTGTTATACTTTTAATTCACTTATTTGATTTTGGAGTAGTTGAGAATTTAGTCTTTTAATTTCGGATTAATGAGAATATTGATGGGTTGTGCGTTGTTATGCATTGATATTGTGTTATTATAGTTGTTGATGAAATTGGGTAATTTATTGTTGAATAAAGATGAATTGTAGTTTATGCATACAAGGTGTTTGTTAAAATGCCTGAATGAGATCTATGTTGTTAGACTTGTTTGGCTAGTTGTGAATCTAGCACCTATGCTTATGGGTTATGTTGAATTACGTTAGAATGACGTATGAGAATGTGATAATTGATTGGTTTATTATTTATTGGCCGAGGCCTTGTGATTTAGAATAGTGGCAATGGTCTATGTCTCTCCCTAATTCCGGGGACATAAGATAGCCGAGGGGATAGGGAATGACTCGTCTTACGGACTGGGATGAGTGGCGTGAGAGGTCCAAATGCGCACTATAAATCTACTTTTATGTTAGCAATGGTCTATGTCTCTCCCTAATTCCGGGGACATAAGACGGCCGAAGGGATAGTGAATGACTTACCTTACGGACTGGGGTAGGTGGCGTGAGAGGTCCATGTATGCTTTAGATGTGTGTTGAAGTTATTTAATTTATCTTGTTATACGACGTTATTTTATTTCTTTTTATATGTTGCTATCATAGTTGTTGTTGTGAGTCTTGCATTTATGGGATGGAGTGACGGTATTTTGTGGTGTCGTCCCGTCTATGTATGTGCGTGGGACTCACCGTTACAATTTTCTCTTTCAGGTACAACTTAGGTTGAGACTTTTGGATATGAGCCATTGCAGTGCATCACATGGGTTCGGGGCTTTCGTTTTCTTTTTATTTTAGATCAGTTTTGAGGTTATAGCCTACGGGCAAATTACAATTGTTTAGAACTCTTATATAATTTTGTTAAAACCATTTTGTCTTGTAGCCGCGTTTGGCAAGCATTTATTTATTCATTTAATTGTTCCTTTAGCTCGCAAGTTATTTTCTTTTAAAATTTAAATTTTGTAGCAACAGGTTTCGTTTTCCTTTTATTTAAAAAGGTCACGCCTTGTGTTCGTGTTTTACGGATTTTGGTGCGTGACACTTCCTTTGATACATTTGTATCGCAGATCTTTCTGTTTGTTGTCATGTATTTAGAAAATAACACCATTAGTTCAACAGGAATGTGAAGTTTGGCATATGGAATAGGAATTATATTGTACTTGAGCAAGTAATGTGGGAGAATGTATGTGAAATTGTCTAAGAAGTTGTCATCCCCACCAATTGGCCTGATTTATAAAGTGGATGTCGTGAGACTCGTTTAGGAGCAATAAAAAATTGTACAAATTTTTTTTAATCCAGAACCTTTAGAACATGAAGAACATAAGTTTGAATGTTACTCATGGGTTTCTGGACAAAACAAAGCTTTGGAATTATAAAGATGTGCAATGACCGCGGTTAGAAGGAAATTTGGTTAAGAGATGATTACATAACCTAAAACAGTTTTTATAGTAAGCAATTTATTTGTTGAATTTTTCTATTTTATATATTGCTAAAACTGAAAATAGAATACTCAATGTTCTTGGCCGGAAAAGCAAAAAACTTATCTATGATTAATACATATAGCATATGAGTGAAGTTTAAATCTTGGATATTGTCAATGAACCAGGTTTTGTGGCCGTCATCAAATCCTGCATCCCGAATGGACTTGGTGATCTAATGGTAACACTAAAGGTGCTTCTTTGCTCCCACCTATTTGGTGTAATTTAGATCTGATTATGCAGTTATCTAACTCTTTTTAGTCCTCAACAGGATCCATCTGGAATAGTCAAAGCTAACATTCATCGTAAAGCATTTAGTGATGGTGAGTTTGGCAAGGTGGTGCAGGTCCAACCGTGAGCGTAAGGGAAATTTGTTTCTTTTTACACGATATTTAATAATTTCCAATTAGTCTGTGGCCATCCCTTCCTTCCATTCATTTTTTTGGGTACAAAAGCCCATGTTCTTGATATTTTGGGTAGTGTAGTGTTTAATATCATCATGCACAAAAGATAAAGCTTAATAAAAGAAATGGACATGAAATTCAAGAAAAAAACAAAACTGATGGTATTGATATAGATCTCAACATCTTAGAACACCGTGATTTCCCAATTTGGCCAATTTACAACACTGTGATATATATCTTCTCATTCAAGGCTAAAGATGAAAGGAAAAGAACTGAAATTTATACAAGAAATATTTCGTGCTTGATGTGTTTGGATTTTTAAAGCTTAAATGTTAAAGTACACAGTATAGTATTCATCCCTCAAGTTCATCAGAGGTGTAAGAAGGAAATTCCTTTTCAAACCTTTAGCGACGAAACTCATGGGATCATAGCTGCTTGTCCCGCTCTCTAGTATAAAGCTCGTCGCTTGTTTAAACGCCGTATCAGAAGCAGAATTGGCGTTGCAACTTAGCATAACGCTTGAATCTTCCAAACCAGGAACCTTAACGCTTGGTACTTTCAAACCAGGAACCTTAATGCCTGATTCTTTCACACCAGGAATCGAATCGGAAATCGAACCAGTTCCAGCATAAACAAAACAACCCTTTTGATTCTCAGCCTCAAGAGAAACTGTCCCGGGTTTTCCATCCAAACCAGCAACCAAATTGAAAACTGAACCAGTTCCACTTGAAGATGGATCCGAAACCACAAGTCCCAAATCCCCTCCAGAATATGAAATTACTTTTCCTGGTAGATGAATCGGTTCGAGTATGATGGATTTACCAATCAAGTCTTTTGGTTTGCTGAATTCAGCGGAGTCTTTCAAAGCGATTCTGAAAGTCGAGTATTGAGAGAAATTAGTGCCTGGCAACGGAGGGTTTAGCATCTCAATCGACTCTCCTACGAAATTGTTTACAGAAAGAAGTTTTTTTGAATTTCCAGATTGTTGTGATAGGGATATCAAATGAGAATTGTAAGTAGGTGGAATTGGAGTAATCCAATCCGAGAGATTAGCCTTTGGCGTTGCTTTAAGGTCCCAATCTCCATCACTTAAACCAGCAAGTAAGTAGTTCCCGTAGAAAATTGCTTGAACTTTAGCATACTTCGGACGGTCATCTGAAATTTGTTACAATTATCAATGTAAAGTGGTAAATGTCTTTATTGGATAACGGACCCAACATTTGTAAATAAACAGAAGCAGGTAAAAATAAGATCTATTTTAAACGTCTCGTATCGTCGACTAGTATGAAATCTAATACTATTTAGCTGGTCATGGATTATACCTTGGATGTGCTCAGTTCTTAGATATATTGGCAGTTCAAGAGTAATTTGATCACCAGGGCCCCATTTTCTTGTGATTGATAAGTAACTACCTGCAATTAGTATACAAACAAAAAAAATGAAATGAAATTCTGTCGCACAATATCTGTACTCCTACACGAAAAAAGGAGTTATAGAAACCTGGATTTGGTAAAGATGTAGCTTGCCCATTAAGTAACGCCTTTGCACCATTTAAAGATGTCCAAAAGGGTATGCGCAAATTCAATGTTGAACTCTTCTCTTTGTTTTGCTGCAATAATCAGGTCACACAGAAAACCGCTTTTAGCAATAGAGTTCCTCTTTTTGTGTGTGAAAAAAGATATTTTTAATGTTTATTTTAAATAGTTCAAAACTCCGTCACTGGAAGCCAACTGAAACTTGGATTGAGATGTAGAACAAAATACTCAAAACTAAATAAAAAACTTGTTTACATACCACATCAGGCAACACTGTCAAATTCACTCGAAAATAAGAATCCCACGATGCAACAGAATCTTGTACTTTCATATTTAGCGAAATGCCAGCATTTTTCCAGTTTAGCGTGCTTGATATGAACTGAACGATATAAAGTCCTGGAGTTTCTCCTTTTTCTTCAAAATAAATGCTATCTCCCAACTTTGAGAATGACTCAATTCCTGATAAAATAACAAAAAATCAAGAATAACATATGTATTATAAAATTTGCTAATCGAAATTATAATCATGTAAAAAACAAACGAACCTGTGCCGTAGCAGCACCAAAAAACACTGAAGGGTCCTCCCCATCCCCAAAAGCTTACGGCCTTCGAGCTACCTGGGGCTAATGGGAGAAAGTAAATCATAACACCGGGTTCTGTTCCTCTTTGTATGCTCAAAACACCATTTGTAAGAGCCCTTTCGTAATAGTCTGCATAAGCCATCTCTTTCGTCCATTTGAAAAGGTTGCGTGAAACCTTTTATATATGTATAAACGTGTGTATCAGTATGAAAGTATCCTATTCCCTCATTAAAAAACTCTATTACGTTTTGCAGACATAATTTTCGATTTTTTCTTCTTCTTATGGTTAGTACCGGACCCTTTTATTCATTACTTTAGAAATTTGACACTGTTCGATTGCATTTAAAACATATTAGAATGGAAATAATAGTATAACAAATTCTTCATGGAGAAAAAAAACTACACAGTTACTCTTTTAGATTTAAGTGAGAGAAATATACATATAAACTTAAAAACATCTAATAGCAGTTGCCCCTACCTTGAGCATGTTATGTGTCACACAAGATTCTTCATTGTTCTGAATCAACGTATCAGCTAGTCGGTTGGGTTCAATCCTGTAGAATATTAAGAAAAGAGAACAATACGGATCAGAATAAGTTAAATTAATTAATTATGTTGCGTACAATATCCTGTAGATTCCATATAGTTAACTAATTCAAATTGTTGAAGCAATTGAGGTTCAAGTAGCAGGAAAGATTATTTAAATTTCCCTAATTCTTACCAATACTCACGGACTGATGTTCCACCTGTGGCATAACTGCGAGTAGCACTGACGACATCCATGAAGTATGTTGCCATATCCTACACATAAAATAATGAACCGTTAAACTTGTCTTTCTTATAAAATAGTGGAAAAAGAATGAAAATCCGTCTTCCTAAACGAAAACTTTAGGAACAGAAAACCAGTGGCATCTTATGACATTTTCTTTAATTGATAATAGGGGTTAAAATATTTGTACTAGTTACTGTGCTTGATTGAGCGCATGCGCTTGCTTGCAGGCTAGCACAGTGGCATCTTAAATACTTTAGTTGGTGCATTTAGCTATAAAAATGTTAAAATAAAATCCGTTAGCTTTGTTATCATGAATTAATTTGGCAGGAAAATTGAAAAAACTCAAATGGATTACAGTATACATAGTGTAGAAGAAAGTAATATCACCTAATTTGAGGTCCTTAATAATTAACTAATCTTGATTTCATTTTATGCATTCTTAACACATTTGTAAGACAAAGTAAAAGTAATATTGCTAACGGTGTACAAGAACAAAATTTACCCTGTATAGTGGTTCGCCAGTGATCTCATACCGCCGCTGAGCTCCAAGGATAATTGGAATATGAGTATTGGCATGCAATGACGTAATTTCGTCGCTCTACAAGAATTTTTTTAGATAAACGATAAGCTGCATAAGCATAAATTAATTTTCTTTGTATGAAAAAATTTAAATCTCATATCAAGGTTATTGTCTTTGAACTGAGATTTTTAAAAAAGTGGTTGGAACTGGCGAGTTCTTAAAAGCAAAATTAAATTAAATCTGCAAAAGAAGAAGAAGCAATGTACCTTAATCGCGAGGGATCCTAAGAAACATGGCTTGTCGAAAAGATGACCAATCACGAAATATTTTGGATTGTCCTGTGACAGGAGGAATGGTTAAATGGCAATAATATTAATACGCATAAAGCAAATTTATACATGTTTTTATTTATTTCTTACGTGGCTAGTGCATGACAAAAGGTCGCTGAGTTATATACATACCGTTATTGCGTACAACTTATAATAGAGTTCATTCATGCCACCATATTCATTATTCAATATCCGCCAATGCCGATCAATACTATATCTCGCAATAACTCTCTGGATTCTGCCGAAAAAATAATCAGCCATCCAAGTCACCATTTTCAGAGCCCGAGTATCACCGGCCAACAAGTGCTGATCCAGAAGACCATTCATTACCTGTAAACAATAAAAACAATGTGAGGGCGATTGGTTTAATCACATTGTATTACAAACATAAGTACATAAAGGAAAAAACAGATTCAATTGTAAAACAAGAGATACTAATTTACCTTGTGGATAGTATAATATGGTGCCCAGACATATTGGACAGCTTCGACTCTGTCAAACAATGATGTAGGAAAAGCAGAAAGATAACCTGTGCCGATTTTTTGTTGGCATTCAGATAAAGCAGTAACAATCGCTGTCATTTTCTGCTTCATAGTTTCGTTACGAGTACTAGCATACATCCGTGCTGCGGCACTCAGGTAATGCCCTACAAAAGATACAGAAATTGATTGAGGTCGACAATGCGATAAAAGGCTTATGACACCGAACTCTTACAAATTCAAGTAAAAGGCGACAAGCTTGAAGAAACGGAACATGTTTAGGAGAAATTTTAGTATGGAAAAGGGAAGAAATTAATCCTGCTGAAATTATATTCCCTATAGGTCCAAAAAAGTTTAGCTTTTCGCTATGTAGCAAAAAAGCGCAAAGAGTCATGGTTTAGAAGCTAAAATCTAAAAAACCAATCTTAAAGCTCAAAAAATTAATTCATTTATCATTTTTAGTATATTAATGGTTGGTAGAACCCATATTATATTTATTAGTAATTGCTAAAAAGAAAAAGTGGAGGAATACATACCCCCCCTCCCCAAGGACGAAGGAGGGACAAAGGGACCAGGGATGAAAATACAACAAGAGGCAAAGTAGACATCTCTTAATACTCACTTTTCCGTCTTCCAGATGATTTGCCAAGTAAATAAAAAACTCTAAAGAAAGCAACTTTTATATAAAGGTCAAATTGTAATATTACCAACTATTAGGTGACTATTAGATAATATTATTAGACACTCAAAATTAGAGACACAAGATATAAGTTTAAAAGGGAAGCAAACTATAAATTATCTCTTTATTATAAGTTTATAACATCAAACGGAGGCGATAGAAAGATATGTAGAAGTTAGTTTTTACTCTAATTTTCTCGTACGGAGCATTAACAAAAAAGTTCGTCACATAAAATTTCAACAAGTTCATATAAAATACGAGCATATAGACTCTGTATATAGTAATGCATGCCTAACCAGCTTTTGACAAATAACAATGCATGCGTGGAACTAAAAAATATATGAAATATATATAGTAACCAACCCACGAAATGACCGCGAAGCTCGTGGTCAGCGGCTTCCCAAAAAGTGTAATTTTCGCCAGGTGTGGGCAATCCGGCAGTCTTCCTAAAATTCCAAACGAGACGATCAACTTCCAACATCAACAAATACTCCAAATTGGTCTGTTGAGCTCGTCCATGCCTCGAATTAGGGTCTATTCTCACATCCTCCAACGAAAATTCATTGAGGAATTCGCTACCGAAATTAGGATTTCCACCCTTTTTCTTGATTTTGTCGTACATTTTTCTCCAATCAAACTCCTCGCTTGGGCGTAAGTTATCAAATGCAGTTTCATCAGGGGGAGCCATTTGATTAAGTGCCTCATCATACCATGTATAGTTGTGAGGTGGTACATTATCCATTGCCATCAGTTCATTTCGAAAAGTACCTTTGGCATACATACCTGGAGTACTGCTACACTCCTTGTGTCCCATTACATATTCACACAAGCAAAGATACACACCCAATAGCAAGACAAGGCGTACTAACGTGTTAGGACGCCTCATTTTACCTCTCATTTACTTAATTAATACCACAAAAGCAAAATTAAAATGGATCTATCCAAGAAGAACAGGGATGAATAGGTCCAGAAGGATGCACTGATCTTTCAAGATGGCATTCCACCCCTATATATGCAGAAGATTTAAAGAACTTGCTCGTGGGTAACTAATCTTGGGAAGCCAAATTTAGGAAAACCATGGACAACCACAATTTTTTGTTAAAAGATATTTCCAAAAATAGGCAATTACCAGCGGTCGAATGTCTAAATAAGATTATCAGCATGTTAACAATAAGCTGGATCCTTATTAGATTTATATCTAAGGAGGAAAACCTAATGCCGGAATATATTGTTGTAATGATGAGACCGGGGTAATTCCACGCCCATGATTCCTTGAATGCCTTAATGGCGAACTATCACTCTTTTTATATATTATTGTAACGAATCTTCGGCGAAGTACATACACGATCATGAACTGTTTAATCGAAGAAAGTAATTCTTTTGGAGAATAAATGTTTGGGATTGGAAGTTTTTGGTTTGCCTCAAATTAATCACTGATTTCATTGTTTCTTCAGCATGGAATGAATTCATAAGTAGGTGGTGCCTTCATCAAAATTGGTGGAGGCCAAGAATTCCCAAATATAGTTTATTTTTATGTTTGGTGGTCATGGATCATTTAAGAAATATAGATTATCTAGCAAGAATGGGTACGACAACAAACCTAAAATAGGTTCGTTGTACGTAAGCAAGAATATGAATCATTGGGCCATTTATTTTTTAGATACAGTTTCTTGAAGGCCATTTCTAATTTGAATGTAGTTGTTCCTTTGAGTTTATAAGAATGAGTTAATTGGGTTGTTGTTAAGTATAGTGGTAATTCTGATCAGGAGAACAAAGTTCATGCTTTGTTAGCTATTTGTACAGGGTTTGGAGGGAAAATTGTAATAAGTAAATTGTTTATAAATTTGGAGATTTTTTTTCCTTTGTAAAGTACTGCATTGTAAATTCATTTGTTAATATATCTTTCCTATATCTATACTATTATTATTTTATGTGAAAAGAGTTTATGAAGACTTGAAGCAATTATTTGCAATTTTTTTTATTAATTTACAAAATTACAAAATAGTAGTAAACACCAATTAAAAGAAAAATAACTGCATCTAATTATTAACTTCCTGCATTTTCTCACAAATTATTTACCATAACGGGTTACAGATTATTTCTTGGATTCACACTCATCGGGTGGGCAGGTCCGCTAGTATATATATATATATACTAGTAAAAGTTACCCACGCGTTGCGTGTGAGACGCGTAATGACATAAATCTCGTAATATATTTTATTTTGAACATAATATTCAGATTTGGTATCATTTATTGTAGTTATGTAGGTTAAAACGAATTGTTAATTAATTTAGGTTACATCCATAATTAGGAAAATATAGTGAGGACAATTTGTTAATTAATTAGATTAACTATATTGGTAATTATTAAAACAAAGTGAGGGTATTTTTGGAAAAATTGGGTAAAATTGGGCAGACTCATTTCTCTTGAGTTGGCTTATTATAATAGAATGATATGGAATGATTCATGAGTCCAAATTTTCTACCACCATTCTCTATCCCGAGAAAATTGGAGGCCGGTACCACTTTAATAGATTTATTAGGTTTTAGTACCAATTTTATTTTTTTATTAGCCTAAGATACAATTTTCAAATATTTTAATTTGATTTTGTTACCACCTACTTTAAATATAAAAGTGGTCCAAATTCTAATCTCGATCATTAACCCATAACACTTTCTCTTTCTAAAATAACACAAATAACCACTACAGCTCCAATAACGAAGCTCCGCCGCTGCCACATATTCGATGACGGAGCTTCGTCGCTGCGAGGTATTTGTCCCCGTTCTGTCTCTTCTCTGTATATATATATATATATATATATATATATATTTCAGATCTGTATCTATTCAGATCTATATCTATATATCGTGATATATATAGATACATCATCAACAAAATGAGCTCCTCGTCAATTATATATATACACAATCATATATAAATACATACATTTATATATATATATATATATATATATAGCCATATACATAAATATGTATATATACACATTTATATAGCTGTAATTCATTTGATCCCTGTTGTTAGCATGCTTGTGCTAATGTTCATTTAGTTAGCGGATTGACACTTCGAATTAACGTTTGTGGGCACCGTTGGCTAATGTATGGCATGTAGAAGCGTTAAGGAATTTGAGTTTGATACGGTTCAAACTCTAGGCAGATTATAAGCAAGGAAACACGTTCGATATGGTTCGAATGGGCTGCTGGATTTGAGTCACGACAACGGACTATTTTGATTCGAATAGCGGGCCGTTTGATGGCAATGCGGACCGATTACGTAGATCAGAGTGGGTTGTTTGGTTGGGACGGGTTCTAGCTGCTGTATAAGAGCCTTCACAATAGTTGTGTTAATTTTAACATAATTAACTTTGCCACATCATTATTTAATTACATGTTAAATGACACATTTGTAACTTAAATTTAACATTCACATTAGTGTTTTAACTTAACAAATTTATGTAATTTAAATTAAAACTAATTATTAATTTAAAGCTCATTTAATTAGTGATTTTGTAATCCCCACTAAAATAGGAGTAGTTATCAATGTAAAACAAAGATGATAAATTAACAATTAATTACTTTTTGTGTAATGGTTGTCACATCATCAATTACAAACATTAAAAATATTGTTATTGTCACGCCCCAAAATCCGTAAAGGATGGATATCGAGGCATGACCTTTTTAAAACAAAGAAAAGTGAAACCTGTTGGTACAAAATTAAAATTTTAAAAGAAAAGACTTGCAAGCTAAAGGAACAAGTAAACAAAAAAACAAAAGTATTTGCCAAACGCGGCTACAAAAACGAGATAAACTAAACGAATGTAAATTGTCCGTAGGCTACAACCTCAAAATAAAATTTACATGAAAAGAAAGCAAAAGCCCGAACCCATGTGATGCCTTGCTAAAGCTCTTAACCATCGCCTCAACCTAAGTTGTACCTGAAATACAAAAATGTAACGGTGAGTCCCACGCACCTAACTAGACGGGACGGCACCACATACACCGTCACTCCATCTCATAAATGCAAGAACTCACAAATTCTACAACTACGATAAACGACGTATAAAACGAAATATAATGACATTCTACAACTACGATAAACGACGTATAAAACGAAATATAATGACATTCTACAACTACGATAAACGACGTATAAAACGAAATATAATGACATTCTACAACTACGATAAATTAAATAAATTAAATAACATCAACGCACATCTATAGCATACATGGACCTCTCACGCCACCTACCCCGGTCCGGAAGGTAGGTCATTCCCTATCCCTTCGGCCGTCTTCTGTCCCCGGAATTAGGGAGAGACACAGACCATTGCAACATAAAAGTAGATTTATAGTGCGCACTTGGACCTCTCACGCCACTCGCCCCAGTCCGTAAGACGAGTCATTCCCTATCCCTTCGGCCGTCATATGTCCCCGGAATTAGGGAGAGACATAGACCATTGCTAACATAAAAGTAAATAGTGCACACTGGGACCTCTCACGCCACCTACCCCGGTCCGTAAGGTAGGTCATTCCATATCCCCTCGGCCGTCTTCTGTCCCCGGAATTAGGGAGAGACAGAGACCATTGCCACTACAGCTAACACACAAGGCCTCGGCCAATGAGATAAATCTAACCAATTAACACAATCTCATACGTATAAATATAAAGGCCTCGGCCAATAATGTAATACTAATCAAATATCACCACATACGTCACGTAACGTAATGCAACATAACACATAACCATATGTACTCAATTCGCAACCAGCCGAACAACTCCAAACAACGTAAGACAACATAACACATAACCATATGTACTAAATTTGCCACTAGCCGAACAACTCCAATCAACGTAATACAACATAACACATAACCATATGTACTAAATTCGCAACTAGCCGAACAACTCCAATCAACGTAATACAACATAACAAATAACCATATGTACTAAATTCGCAATTAGCCGAACAACTCCAATAAACGTAAAATCCCATTCGGGCATTTTAACAAACACCTTGTATGCATAAACTACAATTAACCATTATTCCCCATAAATTCATCCAATACCATCAACAACTATATAATCCCATAAACAACTAATAAATCATGCAAACCCATCCATAATCTCGCTAATTCGAAATGATCATATCTAAGGTTTCAATCTCTACAATTTAAATAATTGAACTAAAACTACAACAAATAATCCCTATTAACAATTTAAGAACACAATTAATATAAACGGCAAAAACCCCCAATTTATAATAAACACAAAACCAAAACCTAACATACACCCTCGTCTAGTCGCAATGGATAACTCCCGTTACCTTAGTGCGTAGAGGAGATGATTCCGGTATGAGCCCGCTAACGGTGGTTTCCTTTCTTCTTCTTCTCTTTCTTCTCTTTTCTCTCTTTTCTCTCTTCTTACTCTTTCTCTCTCTTGCTTACTAGTTTACTGAATCTTATCTGTAGAAAGTGGCTGAAAAGAGTTTATAAAAGCTGTTTTGATAAAGTCTGAGGTAACGAACTATTTGGTCCCCAAAGTTCTAATAATTAACTCCTAATCCAAAAATATAGTTTTACTACTCAAAAATAACAAATCTTTAGAAACAAAACTATTGGGTCCTTTTTATAAGTAAAATTAGTAACAGGTTTTAAAAATAAAGCTTTTCGGAAGAGTTTCGGTTTTTGGCTAAAAATTAGTCGAGTGACCGGTTTTTGGTAAAATTTTGAATAAAACGCTTTTGGATAAATTAAATCATAAATAAAACCATTTATAAAAAATACGGGATGTTACAGTTATCTTTAACAACTTTTTTAACAATTATAAATATAACACATATTTTAACACAACTAATGGAGAAATAAAAATGTATTGTTAGATAACAATTTTAGCTAACAAATTGATAAAACAGCTATTGCAGATGCTCTAACACTACAAGAAAATTAACAGTTGGCAACAGAATATTCTGTTTGTATTTGAGCAATTCTGTTGCTGATCGGTGATCGGCAACAGATTAGCAACATAAACTACTATGATACTGTTTGGCTTGTGGCTGATTTTTAGTAACACTTCTGTTGTTACTAATTCCAGTCAGCAACATAATTGTAACAAGTTTATTCTGTTGCCACTTGTATGTATAGTGCAACACATTTTGCAACACATCTGTAACACATACATAGTGTTGCAAATCAGTTACAATTTTGAGCTAGATTATTTTATTATATAACTACTTGTAGCTACTCATGTCGGTATTGTGTTGCTATTTCTTTATTTTATTTTTTAAAAAGTTTATAATGTGATGCTAAATTGTTACTAATATGTTGCTACATTCTTTTGGTGTAAGAAAAATATGTTGCTAATTGTTAGAAATAGTACACTCATTTAAATAAAATAGTATAATATATATATAATTAAATATTACATTTATATATCTAATAGTCAAACAAAAACCAATCAGTACAGAACATCATTTTCATTACACATGATGCAAAATATTGCAAATCAAATTACATTGTAGCATAATCTCCGCCATCCCAAAACCAAAAGTCAGTGTTCTAATACGCCTATCCAAAAATCATTGTTCACGTACGCCTACCCAAAAGTCATTGTTATCACACGCATATTATTAGGCCCTACGACCTCAAATTTAACATAAACCTAAAACATACAAAAAAAAAGTTATCGCCACTGCACTTTGACCGCCACCAATGTTATCCTAATCCTCAAGATCGTTGAGGTCATCCTCGGCCATGTCTTCATTCCCGGCCTCATCATCCGAATTAACTTTGTTCTCAAGATTACGTACCTGACTTTGTAAAGTGACGGTCAGACTCGCCAATAAGTTCTGCATCTCGAGAAGTGTCCTTTCATAAGGACCCATTCTTGATTCGACTGCTTTCCCGATACGTCTCGAGAAGTGTCCTTATAAGATAACAATTTTAGCCAACAAATTGATAAAACAGCTATTGCAGATGCTCTAAGTGTTCTATTAAGGGTTGGAGTCACTTAAAAAGGGCAGGAACGGTTAACAATATGCTGGAGCAGTTCCAAACTGCATTGTAACTGCCTTGGGCAATTTATTTCCCTTGTTTTCTGCCATATAAACTGTCCATACGAATTATATAAGTATGGACAGAGTTTATTTCATTTTTACAAGGTTTTTCTTTTGTTCAGTCAATCAATTGAATGGCACAAAGTACCTTTTTTAAAAATAAATATTCAATTGTTATTTTTTTTCAAATTTTGATTAATAATTAAATTTAGGTTAGTATACATTAGGGTTCTATATTTTTATTTGAGTTTTTATTGTGTTGTAAAATTTGTTTTTAATTTGTTAAATCTTAATTTGTCTAATATATAATAAAAATAGAAAATTTAAATTAGTTATTGAAAATGTATCATCTAACCTTTTATTTTGTAATCTAATGGATGTAAAAGTGATTATAAATTGTACAGTCTAACTCAATGACTACACAAAATGAGATCCATTTTTACATTGAATTTATGAGAGAGTTTTTGGCAGAGTTACTCTTGTAAATGTGTTGTAAACGAGTCCATGTAATTATTAACGGAATTATAATTTAAAGGTTGGCCAATTGTCTGTAATTTCGGTGTTCGTTTACTTACATTTCCTTGTCTATGTTGTTGCGTTTTCTGTCACAGAAACCAGCCCTGTTTTGGTGTTGAAACGAGCTGCGTTTGAGAGCGATATACGAGTGTACGTGAGTGTTGGTTTCGCTGAGCGAGTCGGATAGGATTAAGCCCCGGTTCGTGCCATCACGAGGGCTGTTTTATGGAGCGAAAAGCATACCCGTGACACCTGCCATAGTGAAGTTCCCGTCGTCGAAGAAGATGACGTGTAAGGCGGCGCTTTTGTGAGCTTCCTCCTCTTCGTTGTACATATTACATATGGGAATTATTAGGGAACAGTCAACTTATATGTCTGGTTCACAACCCGTTTGAATAAAAAAGTGTCAAATGGATAAAAAAAAAAACTAAATTTTGATTAATATTTAAGTTTATGGTAGGGCCCCCTAGAGTTATTTATTTTTATTTGGGTTTTTAGTGTGTTTTACAATTTGTTTTTAATTTATCAAATTCTAATTTGTTGAAAATAGAAAAAATAAATTAGTTATTAAAAAACATTATTTAACAATCAATTTTCTAATCTAACGGTGGTTAAAGCCACTGTACCATAAACAATCAAATAAGCTGACTGTTTCAAATAGACATTCATTGAATATTATACTAATTGATACATACATATATATCGATACATACACATTCCATATATACAGTGATTGTTTTGCAGATCGTATACAATTTGTTTAATTCAAAATGTTGCCAAAGTTTGCTACATAAATTATTTAAAGCCAATACTCCAATTAAATGAATTAGTGAATAAGATTGTCAAAAATTATATTGTTAATAAAATTGAATTACATTTGTCAAAAATTTTGAATTAGATTGTTAAAACTTTGTATTAGATTGTCAAAATATTTTGAATTAGATTGTCAAAAATATTGTATTAGATTGTCAATTTTTTTGTATTATATTTTCAATTTTTTGTACTATTAGATTATCAATTTTTTGTACTATTAGATTATCAATTTTTTGCATTAGATTGTTAAAAATGTTGTATTAGATTGTCAAAAAAATTTATTAGATTGGCAAATATTTTGTATTAGATTTTCAAAAATGTTAAAAGTGTAGGAGATTTTCAAAAATGTATTAGGAGAGATACGCTAAAAGTGTAGCTTTGAAGCGTAATGTCTAAAAATTTTATAGTATAAAAATATACTTGTTAGATATATCTAAAAAATATATACGTTTAATATTTATTTTGAAAACATCATTTTACGATTTTTTATATAAGAAAATTTAAAATATTCTATAAATAGGAAAAACAAATGGATTTAAGTCTTTTAGTAATTAAAATTTCCAAATGTTTTATTTCGTCAAAATGAGCGATTAACTATCACTAGCACGAGGGGTAGAATTTATTTGGAATTATGTTTAAATTGCTGACCTTAAATAACCTTCATTTTCATAGCTTTTTGGAAGAAAAAAAAAACTACAAGTGCTAAAAGGCGTAAAAAAATGCTTTATCACGCTTTAAAATGTGATTTTTAAAACATTGTTTTTGTTTTGTGACATATTAGCTCACATATATATGTATATTGATATGGAGAGAAAATATAGAGAGACAACAGACGAATTATTTATTCATTAATATGAGTGTACAGAGATACATCAAGAGATCCCATAACCCTCTTTATATAATAGAGGGTAGAGTTACATATGCTAGGAAAGCCCAATAGAGTAAGGCCCAAGATGACCAATAATATACTACAACACTCATGGATCGAGTTCATTCGCAGTACTAAACACATAAAAACTTTAGGGCCGAAAAACTCAATGTGGGACAAAACCAGTACCTAGGAGAAAATGTGTAGCCGAATGATAT
Organism: Primula vulgaris; assembly: GCA_963920805.1. NCBI lineage: Eukaryota > Viridiplantae > Streptophyta > Magnoliopsida > Ericales > Primulaceae > Primula > Primula vulgaris. The sequence goes on from OY987214.1 coordinate 19,365,118, forward strand.
ATGCCGAAATTCTATGTAATTAACTAGCCACAAAACAGTGTGTCCCATCAAAACATTGCCAGAGCAAACCCAATAGGAAAATCTCTGATCAAAGGAAAAAGAGTGCAACAATGGTAGTAGTAGGAGATCAATCACAAAACATGTGCCTCATCAAAACATTGCTAGAGTAAACCCAGTGGGAAAAACCTCTAGTTGAAGGACAAAAGAATACACAGTGGTAAGAAGTATACAACAAGATACTCCCCCTAATTTCGGCAATCTTAAGTGAGTTATGATGCAAACATGTCTCGCTAAAAACTTTACCAACGAAAACCCAATGGAAAAAAACCTTGGTCTAAGGACAAAATGAGTACACGAGCATACGACTGGATACTCCCCCTCACTTGCACACAACAAGGTGCGAGGATTTTGACTAAGTAGTAATTAGTGAAATAATCATTCACCTAGATGCTTCCCCTCACTTTCACACGACTGGGTGCAATGATTTCACATTTCAAGCATTCGACTGGATGCTTCATTTACTTGCACACGACTGGATGTAATAAAATATAATGTGGAATAGAATGATCATTTAACTGGATGCCCTTAAACTTCATATGTGAAGATGTATTTCGGCGACAAATAGTAAATAGCATAATCTAGTCATGTCTCTCTTGATCGATAATAACAAGTTGTCCTTAAATATGACAAGTGTTTTATCTGGATCGTGAGACTGAGCATATGTAATTCAAATATGGCTAATACTAGCTCGAAGCCATATACTCTCTCTAGTCCTCTCATCGAGCACGAGTAGATTAGAGTGATTCATTTGGAGTCATTCCAAGACCTCCAAGATATTGCCTTATTCTTAATGGTAAAGACAGACCATGTTAGGAATATCCCATATGAGGGTCTGATAAGTAACCGGCATCGGTATAACCGAAAAAGGGTTGCGTTAATTCGAGTATCGAATGAGGTAGGTACACTCGATGACGCAAATGGGATAAGACAAGCCCCCATCCACAGTTATCTTAAGGTAATGTGAAAATGTCTTTTATGCCATTTCGATGGCAGCTTGTTAGCATGATGTTGTGTCGAGCTATCCCATTCACAGCAGACGAGATGTTCGTCCTAACATATTAGACCAAATACAATGATGCAGTTATTGTACATAGATATGAACATCATGGTTCAATATCTTTTCATCGTCTCATCAGGGACAGACTGGGTCAATATCAATGTCTAGTGATCGAACGATCATGGAAGAATCTTATGACTTGGCGTCATGATGACCAAAACGTCATAACACCTTTTGAGTGTACTCAGAATCATGGACTTAGATTCAATCTTTACGGGACTCGATCATAAGCCCGAGTCACTTCCCTGTCTTCCCAAGATCCTTCATCTCGAAGGCAAATCCAAAAATGGATTGCTTCAAAACACGCAAGTGCATAATACTTGTTCAAGTATCCCAAGCTGATCAAGTACTCACTTAGGTGGGTATACCACATCCGCTCAGATTATATTAATCCATATAGTGAACGTCTCAGTCAATTGAGATCATGTTCCATGGTCAGGAACTACTTGATTTAAGCACATGAAGTCACACATGGACCTTCATCTATATCTCTGTCTAAATCCCTATAGAGATAAAATCGTGACCACAATAACATGTGTTGCATAATCAGTTTTTTGGAAACTACTAAACTGATAAAGTAGACGACCGTTCTAATATCCATTACGAGGAAATAAACCATCTCATAATCAATTCCAATGTGTGAGAGAAGCCTTGCGCTACTAGGCGAGCACTGATACAGTCTCATTATTCTCATCACTCTTTCTTACGAATAACCAAATAAACAAACTCGTTTAACATTGGTGGTGTTGGAGCTACAGGTCTGAACAAATTTCTCTAAGGAGACTACTTGGATTGCAAGATTCCATTAGGCCAGTCTGTTCTATGTTGACTTCGGGCAACGGAACATGATTTCCTGTCATAATTTGCTCATATTATTAGTCGGCACCGAATATATGAACAAGTAATCAATGACAGTCTCGTTTCCCTTCAATATCGTCTAAGATATCATGATCAACAGATATTTCAAGATTTTCAGGATGAGGAGGAAATCACATATCTCATTGATCCTTTATAATCTCATGCGACAAACGAGTTTCAGTTCACCACCTCTCGGGCTGAACAAATTAAGAATCGGTCAACTTTCTCATATCTTGGGAAGGACAACAGACTGACGGTCGACGGCAGCGTCATTTGCTTGGCGGGTTCAGGCAAAGCAACGTGTTACGACATGAACACGGCGTCCGACAGGAACGTCTATCCTTGCAAGCATTTTGCACCATGTATAAATGATCTCGTGACATCTCATAAAGTCATTAAATGTGTTTGGTATTTAGTTAGACTTGAGAGAGTCTATGCACTTACTTATCACTAAGTGCAGTTTTGGGGATGAAGCTAAGACTGACTGGGTTATGCCACGTTACTTCACGTCGTTCCTTATTAACAGTAACGTGCAAATATCCCCCTAACGACGGGGAGAATAGCCTTAGCGATGTCATTTTCCCATATCATGCGGTAAAGAGATCGCTTGCCAAGGTTACTCTATCAAATGATAGGTAGAGGATTGATAATCGACTTATGTCCCCTTCAGAGGACCATATTTTGAATGCTATAGCTGCTCAATCAATATATTAATTAAGCACTTCAAACACGCATTAATATGAGACTTTGGCTCATAACCAGTAACCAGCTGGTACACATATGGTGTTTGATTGTCTATGGGCCTCATAACGGACCAATGCAGCAAAATAGCATAGCCCCACACGGAAATATAAATCGTGGTGTGCAAGACCAAGAAGTGCGTGCAATCATTTGCAGTCACGTCATCAAATTTTCCGTGAGTCCATTTGGTTCTGAACATAATCGGCAGGTTGTTCAATCTCAATTCTCAAACTCAAATAATTCAAATCGAAATTTCGATTCTTACTCTTCGGCATTATCAAGTCGACTAGACTTTTCAGGATAATCCGGATCATGAGCCATCAACTTAATGACAGGGCTAAAACTTTGGGAAATGTTGCATTTCTGTGGACAACAATAAAATGTGACCTTTTTGTGAATGCATCAACCATAACCATAAATTTTTAATGGTCCGTCTTATGGTTGGATAAGTCCACAACAACTCCTTCGATTATTTACATGAATTCTACGAATCCGTTTCGTGATCTTTACACATACTAGTCTTTCAAAATGAGCATTAGTGGCATAAATTTCGGATTAATCACGAAATATATTCTCAGAGAGAATCCAAATGCGATGCCATTATAAATCAAGCATCATATTTTGACCCAGGAATATCTCATCCGGTCAATGCCACAATATCAAAATGCTCTTATCAATCGACGACATGCAAATGATAGTACCGACAATCATGTCTTAGCATCTAAATCATTTATCATTAGACGACAGGCGAAATGATAAGTTAACTTTAAATGCTTTAAAGAATGTGTTAGCAACCACTTGAAATACTCATCTAAAATACGCTTTTGGTCATATTGAATGGAGACTATGTAAAGAAATTTTAATTCTTTCATGAGCTATTACCAGATAACACTGGTTTTCTCGAATATTTTATAACTCAAAAAGGTACGGCAGGACCTACAGGAGTATAAGGTCTCATATTTGACAAATCAGTTTGGTTTACCAAAGATTTTGATTTGGAACGACATGTCCAGAATTGTTGTCACTGATTACTCTTTTAGGCAAGTAGTTGGTGAAATTATGTGGTATACTGTTACTCATTATTTCCAGAAAATCAACTACCCCACAGGTATTGCCTAAAATTTTATAATTTAAAGTTTGGTCACATTTGTCAAAAAAATTTGCTCAAAACACTTTAAATTTTTCGAGAAATTTCGTAAACAGGCAAACCATAATCCAAAAGTATTGTCCAAATGGAAAAATCATAATCCAAATGGAAAAAACATAATCCAGATGAGCGAAAAAACGGCTCAATGATTTATAAAAATCAATAAAGAAAGGTACGAAACTCATTTGAGCCACAAAATCGGAGGTTTCAAGAGTTTCCTTTCAATTAACTTCAACCAAATTAGCATCGGATTTTCCACATTTATAATAGTTTTGAACTATTTAAGGAGTAACTGTTCATGACCTTTGTCTTTATAGCATAAAGTTGGCTCCTTGAGCATTATCTCTTGCTTTGAGACAACGGGCCATATTGTTCATTTCAAGAACTGTCTTGGAGCCACATGTCTTTGATTTTGACGATTGTCTAAAATCTTGCTTGGCTAGGCTATTCATCGGTATCGTGAGAGTTCGAGACAAATAACACTTGTCTCGGTTATCGATTCATGGAAAAAAAATGTAAATGAAGAGAATTAATATCAGGTAAACAATTCGCCATGACTCAATAGGATTAAAACTACTCATCGGGGTAATTTTCTCATCCACAAACAGATGAGAGATGAAGGAACATGGTAAATATAAATTCACAATACTGCTTATGAAATACAATTTCCAACCTAGTATTTTGGTGAAGGATAGCTCCAATATGTCAATTTCAGACATTTGTTCACCATAGACATCATCACGTCTCAAATGTGGCGGCAGAATAAAATAAACGCCTTAGCCTTCATCTCAAGGGTAACAACAAACTCGTGTTTTATCAATCTAAGATGGCATCCAAAATAAATTGGGCATCACATGCTCACACATCAGGGTGACTAACATGTGCTGGCAAAATAACATTCACGTCTAAACAGTCATTTCGCAAGTATGCTTTGCTATTTTACTCATCATAGATGGCATCCAACATGTGTTGTGAGTTCTGGATTAGTTATCATATAAAACAACTGGTTTATATGTTTATGGTTTGCAAAAGCACAAACTTTGTTTCGAAACGACAGGTTCGAATACTAGTTTTGCTTCTCATGTGAATTGGTTCTCATTGATCGAACGACGGGTCGATGCTGAAACACCAATTCGGCGAAACATACATCACTATATAAACACACTCGGAGAAATTATTATTTAGTCAACCCCTTTCGGTAGCTCTACTTGAAAACGACCAGGAAAGACGGTGAGGGTGGAGGGCACGAATGCCACATAAACCCAACCTCATTAGGATATCAACTTCCGCCTATATCTTTCTTAGACATCGTATCCAAATAGGTGAAGGTTCATAATTTTTTCAACTTAAATGTGAATATATATGATTTCGCAAATTCATATATGGCAATAATATTAACAACATAGACAATATCTATCTAGATTAACCACATATATATAAACAGGCAGTAAATATATTTTCAGGATTTATCTGATCATGCAGTAGATTTGGTGTTATAAACAAATAAATTCAGGATTATCAATCACAAATATTATATCATACCAAATCAAATCAAATAAAATCAATTAGATATAATAAATAATTAACTGTCATGTGTAATATTTATATCTATGGTAATATCAAAAGATATGATTATGCTAACAAAATATCAACCAATTATCTACTGTTTATTGTCATTTGAATAATTCTATACATGGTACTTTTAACATGCAAGTAAGCAATCTATTTTTGATTACCAATTTATTCTATATATATGCATGTGGATGAATATTTATAGACCAAATATTGACTTTTATAACAAATATATACTGTTTTTATACATGTAATATACTACAGAGACTATCTGTGTAATTTCAGCAAACTATATATATTTATTTGATGTAAAACATAAAATACACTTTATAATATTTGATATAATTAGATAAACACATCACCACAAAAGTATACACGGTATCACCACAGGAGTATACACGGTATCACCACTGACACATTTTCACCACTTTCACGTTTTTTTAAAAATATTTAATTAAAGAACACATTTAAATCACCCTTTTTTTTCACAAAATCATTTTATAATAAAAATAGTAAAATCGCCATACACAATATAATCACCATAAAAATAACAATGCAAGGTTGTTACACACACAAAATACAATAACATGATGCAATACACACTAACCATTTTACATAGCTTACCTCGTTTGTCAATTACCTCCAAACTCAAGCCGAAAACCCATCGAACAGTTAGAACCAGATTTGGACATCCCAATAACGGTCCTTAAACAGTCCATAAACGTAATTAAAACGAGCTACGTATTAATATAAAAATCCCTAATTCGGATTATAGTAAATATTCTCAAAATTGGGTTTTTATGAAAGTTAAAATCAGATAAAACGTCTTACACGGATAGATAGATCTCGAAAAATAGGCTAAGAAAACATATTTAATTGTCAAAAACGGACCCCCGATGACATCGGAATCGGCTCCCGAAGTCACTGCCCAAAACCCTAAACCTCACTCACTACCGCCACCTACCACCACAACCTGACCTGGTCTGGTCGCCGACCTCTCCTCTCGCCCTCACTTCGTCACAGGTCTCTCTCTCCCTTCTATTATCTCTCTCTCTCCTTATGTAGGTATCTATGTATATGTATCTATGTATATGTATCTATGTATATGTATATGTATATGTATATGTATATGTATATGTATATGTATATGTATATGTATATGTATATGTATATGTATATGTATATGTATATGTATATGTATATGTATATGTATATGTATATGTATATGTATATGTATATGTATATGTATATGTCTATGTCTATGTCTATGTCTATGTCTATGTCTATGTCTATGTCTATGTCTATGTGTATTATCTACATATTTAGGTTTTACTCTAACTAATTTACTAATTAGTCCACTTACTTATTAAAATATAAATCACACCCACAGCTATTATATACACCCAATTCCATATCACACATGTATATTTCACACAAATACGTAATCACTCACAAAACTAAATATCACTATCTTATTACTAAAAATAATAATAAAGTACAAAATTTACGAGACGTTACAAGTAGAATGAAGTAAAAAAAGAAAGGAAATAAAATGGAATGTGTTTTCTCTATAATGGTTGGAACTTAAGCGGTAGAATAGCTTTTACATGAACATTTCATCTTGCGTTTTATATATCGTTAACACGTTTTCAGCTATATAATCCATGTCCATCATTTATTAGCTTTTTTTCCAGCTATATAATCCATATCCATCATTTATTAGCTTTTTTTTTACACATGTATAACTTGAATGGTTCCCCTTTTTATTAGTTGAAGAAGCTACGGTTGCCATTATTTCAAAATTAGAGCCTTTATCATTGTCTTTTTTCTTTTAATTAAAAGTGGGGGTTGTCCACAATTTCATTGATTTTGAGTTTAAATTGGTCTTCCGACCTTATTAGAACAAAAATATCAAGAATATGATTGATACCGAAGTTCTAAGAAACTGGAAAGATGCAAAAGTAAAAAAAACAAAAGTACAGGCTCCTTAAACAAATAAAAATAAATTGACTTTCAGTAAGCTTTCTTCTTATTCGTCTTTTGGCATACCACTACTAAACAGAGCATTCCAAACGCATCTTAGAGAGAGAAAATGAAGATGAAGATGAAGATGGAGATCAGTAAGTTTAATACCTTTCCATTTAGCAATTTTCTGCTTTTTTTTTCTTCTTTTTCATCCACCTTCGTTTCGTACGTAGAAGAGTAAAGATCCACACTTAGCTCGACACCCTTAAGATTAAGATTTATATACTCACAGTTGTCAGCATTTTGATCATTCTCTGAGTAAGAAATATAACTGTTGCTTGCCCCATCCTTACTAATTTTAACCGGTTCTTGGTCACTATGTCCTTCCACATAGGTTTCATAGCCAGGATTAGGGCACATTGTGGATGTAGAATTTTGAACTAGATGTCTAATTTCTCTCTCTAAATGTCTGAGCTCTAGATTAGAAGGGTACCTAATGCTGATATTAAGAGGTATAACTTGAATGTATGTTTCCTTTGTATTTGGTACTAGTCTATTGAGTTTTAGGACTGGTGAAATAAGTCATTTAACTGGCTTGTTGATCAATAGATGACTACCACTTGATTTGTTAACTTGTAGATTTGTCATTGTCCTTGGCTAGTGCAAATATAAATGGAGCTTTCGATTGGCTAACTTTCATGTCACTCATGTAAGCAAACCATAAAGAACGAACAAGATCCGTAAAACTGAATTGAGTATTTCAAATGGCCAAAAAATATGCCTTTTTTTTTTTAAATCAAATTAGGACTACAAGTTAAAGATATTGTTTACAATAGATTTAATTCGACACTGTTTTCATGTTAAGGAAATGTTATATAAATGCTGCTATTTAAACCTTATTCCTAAACAGACTTGTCCAAACGGGAATTACTAGGGAACAGTCACCCTATATGACTGTTTCACAACCCGTTAGCATAAAAATGTGTCAAATGGATAAAAAAAAATAAATTTTGATTAATATTTAAGTTTAGAATAGGCCACCCTAAGGTTTTATATTTTTATTTGGGTTTTTAGTGTGTTGTACAATTTGTTTTTAATTTATCAAATTCTAATTTCTTGAAAATAGAAAAAATAAATTAGCTATTGAAAAATATTGTATAACCATCAATTTTTTAATCTAACAATGGTTGAGATGACTGTTCCATAAACAGTCAAATAAGTTGACTCTTCCAAAGAGGCACTTGTCCAAACATTTTCTTCCATTTGAATGCAACTTTCTCTCTGCTAATTTCAAACCCACCCCAACTCTATCTCTCCCCAACTCAATTTCAAATCACATTAGAGTTTTTTCCTACTCTGACCCACCACTTGCCCATGGGTTGGAGGCAACGATGCAGGTTTGTCGAAACTCTGACGGACCACCACCGCCATCACCAGCCCCAACCCCAACTCAATTTCAAATTAAAGTAGAGTTTGGTTCCGTACTCCAATTCACCACTTGCTCATGGGTTGGAGACGACGATGGTGGTACTCCACAACTCCGAATAGGTCGTCGGAGTTCCAACGAAGTGTGTATAAAATTGTAAAATGCATACACAATTGTGAAAAATATTCTCAAATCACATTATGATTTGCTCTGTACCATCCACCCCTCACTTTCCTATGGGTTGGAAGAGGCGGTTATGGTCCATCCGTTAGTGCTTTGCGAATTGCATACACAATCGTGAGAAATGAATACATAATTGTGAAGTGCATACACAATCGTGTATATAATCTTCATGATTATTTATGCTATTTCTACAATTGTGTATTCACTTTCATGATTATTTATACATTTTTCATGATTGTGTATGCTCTTTCCATGTTGGTGTATGCAATTTTCATGATTGTTTATGTATTTTTCACAGTTGTGTACGTGTTGGTTCTTATAGAGATAAAACTCAGGGGCGAAGGGGGGGGGTTTGAACTAAGCTAATTATATCGCTAATAAAATAAATGTATCCCTGCTATTAACGTAAACACCAAATCAAAGATGAAGAGATTTATATGTTTGCTTTGATTTTGGATTTTTTTGCGCAAGGCAAGTTTCAAACAATATAAACAACGCAATATAAGTAGTAGGAAGTAAATGACATATAGAGTTATCTTGGTTCGTCTCGATTTGAGATTACGTCGAGTCCCTTGTAAGTCCGAACGCATCTTGAGTTTTTCGCTAACTCTTCCTTCATGCACAACATACCCGTTACAATTTCTCTTCCTTTAGGGCACTGATACCATTTACAAAATCTATTCCTTGAGGGCAGAGTAACCCTCTCAATCTACTTTAAACACGAATCCCTTAGCCAGGCGATTACAAATGTATTCGAGATTATAGATTTCTCTCGACTCGTTGATTCAACCTAAAAGGTTTGGAATCGGTAAAGAGGTTACAAACACACTCACTCTCTGGAATATATATCTATATCAAGTTTCAGAGAGGTTTATCAAGTGTCGAAGGCTTGTCGGATAGAAATTTGGTCTTCAGGTTGATCTTCTAAGCAAATGTATGAATATTAAGTGGAAAGTTGGTTTGCTCTGATGTGTTGTGTAGAAATGTAATGGGGGACATCTTTATTTATAGTGTTGGAGGTGAGATAACCATAATATCTTAAAATTCAAAAATCTTCACTTCTTTAACCGGTTAATCCTGTTACAACCGGTTAATTCTTGTTGATTTGGGTGATCGCGATATTTGGAACTGTTATTTGGTGTTCCAGAATTAGACTTTGGAACGCTTTTTCTATGTATGCGTTTCTGAAATAAATAGGAACACTTTTTAATTAGCTAATTTGGTGTATTGTCGAGTTGGCATCCTCTAAAACAAATATCTTCTTGAATTTAAGTCCATTTGAACGTGTGTGATCTGAATATATCAAGTGTAAATGTGGTAGAATATCTTCAAACAGTCAATAACATTTTTGGAAGTCTATTTAAATCTTTTTCATATCTTCATAAAGTGAGTCTGCCCTTTTCTGAACTTTTCAAAAATACAGAACTCCAACCATTTAAGTTTATTACAACCGCTTTATTTTATTACTTTTTTAATGGGTTCAAACTGTTTTAACTAGTGGAAACTGTTCTTCAACACTATTCTCGAATGTAACCTTAGCCCTTCTCTCGTTCTGTTATACTCCTTTGTACTTTGTTTATTTGAAACAACTCATTTGAAATATTAGTATAACTAACGAGTTTTCATTAAGTTAAATTAAATTGATTTATTATTTATCAAAACTATTCGTTAATTACAGATTGTTCTATTAATCATTATTAATTCAAATTGGTCCAACAATATGCACCTTTCATAGTTGTGTATACACCTTCCACGACAGTGTGTACACTCTTTATAATTGTGTATGCATTTTGCACGATTGCGTATGTACTTTTAACAATTGTGTATGCACTTTCAATGATTGTGTATGCACTTTCGGCGATTGTGTATCTACTTTTCACGATTATGTATACACTTTCCACGATTTTGTATACACTTTAAACTAATGTGAATGCACTTTTAACCAATGCGTATGCATTTTAAACGATTGTGTTTGCTCTTTACACGATGGTTTATACACTTTTCACGATTATGTATGCACTTTACATGATATTGTAAGCCTTTGCCACGATTGTGTATGCACTTTTCATAATTTCGTATGCACTTTCGATGATTGTTTATTTATTTTTCTGAACCTCCAACGAGATCACCAGAGGTTTGTCAGAACTCAGTGTACCTTCCTCCGATGACCAAAGTCGATAAAGTATATGCATTTTAAGAAAAGGCATGCACTTTCCACACACACACACACACACACACACACACATATATATATATATATGAATCATAGTTGTGTATGCACTTATCGGAGTTCCCACGGACAACCACCGATGCCATCAACATATGAGCAAGTGGTGGGTGGGGTAGGGGAAAATCTTAATGTGATTTGAGATTTATTTCCAGAATTTATGCATGCACTTTCCCGTGCTCCGACGGACCACCACTGCCACTGATGGGCAAGTGCGGGTTAGAGTATTGGGAAAATTTTAATGTGATTTGAAATTGAGTTGGGGAGATAGAAAGTTGGGGTGAATTGTTGTGGGCTTGAGATGAGGTAGAGAGAAACTGCACTTAAATAAATAAAAAAAAGAAGGTTTGTAGTAGCACCTTTTAAGAATATAGCTTGTTTTAGGAATTGCCCCTCTCATGTTTTAGTTTTCATTTGTGGAAGGATAGTTTAATCCTACCTACCCAGTTGAGAAGTCTAAACTTTTCATTTTGTTGTTTTAAGTGGTGGTACATATATTTGTTTAGATATTTAAATTATGTTTTGGGTTAAACCAATCTTTTGAGCTTCGATTCAATTGTGTTTTTATGATAATAAACAAGAAAATACAATCTCAAGTTATAAAATACAAAAATGCAACATCCAAGCAAAAACGATGTCCAAAATCCAATCTCAACTTGGAAAAAAAAATCATGGAAAAATTACATCCGATGTCATGCAAAATTATAGCTAAAAAAAAGAACAAAATAGAAAAGTTTAAGAAAATTTGCAAAATTGAAACTTCACTATGCAAAATGACATCTTGAAAAATTCCAGATTTCATAATTAATTTGTAGTCGAGCCTCACATCCGGGTGTGGTTGAACAATTTTTTTTCTTTGCTTTGCTTTCACTTGCTCACCAACACCGGTTACCCATTCCAAGGTTATATTTTTGAGCCCTCAGAACATGATTTCCTTCCAGAATTCCATACTCGATCTCATAGTGACATAGAGAATGTTGACACAAACAAATAAAAAGTTATTTCAGATGAAGTTTGAGTACATATTATGAAACCATTTTTTGAACCATAATTGATATAATAGTTTTTCGCATCTGCCCCCTAATACAGAATCATCTACTACCAAATCATTTACCTCCATGATTTCCAAGTCTTTTACTTTAGAAGTAATCACCGTGCATGGCTTTTATCTAGGCAAATACCGAATAAAAAACACAAGAAGCTCAATTTGTAAGGAAAAACAAAAGCAGCCATTTAAGGAGAAATAAATGAGCTCCAAAATTGCACCAATCAAACAACACCTGTTTACCCAAATAATCAACATCTATTTACCTGCTAAATTCATAAACTTCTGATATAATAAGTAAATTAAGCCAATATTATTAGATCTTTTTTCTCTAAACATATTTTTCTCAACAAACAAAAAGAAAATCTCAAATATTTTTTTTTGAAAAAATGAGTTCTCGCAAAGTAAAATTGAATAACTTAAGAAAACACTTTTGTACAGAAAAAGACTAAAACATGAATGTGTTAGAAAATATACTTAATGGACACATTTTTGTTAGTTTAGTATTTCTCTTTATCATATTTTATTATATTTTTATGAAATTTTATATTAGCAATCTTTAATTTCGTTTATTTAATTAATGCACCAATAAGTGTCTCATATTATATCTTGTACACAGTCTAGTGTGTAAAGTACGACATACACACGAAAGATTAGACTATCGGTTCTTATATAATATAAATATATTGGATGAAAATAGACACAACATCGGTAGAGTTGTATTATAAAATTTTAGTAGGTCTGTCTTGAGTATAGTGAATGGAGTATTCTAGCTTTATATACGTTTACACTTTGAGTGTATTAAAAAAAACTGTGACAATGCAATTATTTTTGTACTAACTAGATAACATATTAAACGCCTTGTGATCATAGAATTTGCTTAAACTCTTAATTCGGATTTTATTACATAGACATGTGTGAGAAATGATTATTGCTTTGAATCATAGAAAAGAGCGATTCTTATACGAGTCATAAACTCAGTGAGTTGCACGGTAATGTTTCAAGTATAGTGTTTATTAGTAAATGAAGGAACTCACGTTCCGTTGTAGTGATTGGTGATGCTCCTTATGAAGCTTATAATATTTTTGTGTTAAACCCTACATGTATATTTACTAATCGGATATATTAATTAAGTTAAGCGTTTGTTATTAAGGAATATAATACGCTTAATACTTATAAAACCTTCATTGATTTAATTTAGCATGTGAGTGTCTGTTAAACTTAATGTGATGATAATTTAAACACAATGACATTGAAACGAATCATCTTCATTGTTTAATTTGGAATAAATGAGAGAGATTTCGGTTAGAATGTTTTTAGTAAGATGGACTCTAAGTTAATCATATAAGAAAGAATTTAGATTTGATGATTTCATGTTTGAATATGATTAGGATAATCTCTAGATTATTCAGTGGTCCCTACTGTAGCTTCTGTATAAACGTGTTTCATGAAAAAAAAATATATACTCATTCTATACGTTTTAGAGAGAGAAAGTAATTTTGCATGATAGAGACCATCATTTTTCCAAAGAAATGCATTCTGGAGGGATACGGTAGAAGATCAGATGTCACGTATGTTCTCATCTAAAACTGAAGGTCGACCAAAGCTGATTGTAAGCTCCTAACCTCTATGGTAAAACATAATAGATTAATTTTAATAATTTTTTTTCTCATGAACAAACCTCCAAAGAGGGGGTTGAGACATAGACCCCTACCTGTATATAGATAACCATGTAATTACAGAACTGGGAGAGGGACATCAAACCAAACCCTCCGAATATAAACGAGAATAAATCAAGTCTACGATAATGAAAATTATATGAAAAAAAAAGAAATAATTATTAATAAATTATACATCAGGTCGTAATATGGGGAGTCACCCACCTATCTAATGGCAATAGTATCGTACACACTACTATCAGTTTTCTAGGCAGGTTTTTTCACTACTATAACTTTCGGTTTGAAAAAAAATTGGTCTACTAAGTGACAACCACAATCAAAAGTGAATAAAGTAAAACAACAAGCTGGGCTTTAAAGCATATAAAATTAAATTGAGAAAATCAAACCTCATTGAAATTTCTATCCGCTGTTCCAGTTGCTGTTATGCAGTTAGGTTCCAAGTATAGTTGCAAGCACAGTTGGAACCTAAGTATAATGATGGACAGAACAGTAAAGTTAAATGTACTTGAATTAAATCACACGCACATTTAACAACGGAGTTCACCCAACTGGGCTACGTCTCCGGGGCACTCACCCAAATTATGATATTATAAAAGCTTACAATATAGGATTTAAGTCTTAATGAAAAACTCTCATACTCACTCTAGGTTTTTCTGCCTATCTCTATATTGTTCCTACCTTATAACTATCACTCAAAATATCAATGGCATCCCACCATTGTTTTCCATTTAAAAGCTCACGGTGTATTCTCTCAAGAATGAATTCTTTATAATTTAGAACACACTTTTTACAAGAAAAGTTATCAACTATTTATAGGAGTAAAAACAATCTTCTTTTTTCAAGATCTTGATGATTGCTTTTGACTCTTTTGATTGACTTCAATCTTTCCATATTGCACGAGATACTTCAGCGTATGATTGACCTCAATCTTCATAAGTAAATACCTGTTAATAACTAGCTTGGAAATATGAGTTACTCTTTTCCAAAAATAAGGAACATATAAGATAGTATCTTTTAGAGATAAAATCTTTCTGAATATATTTTGAAACATTAACTCCATATTTATTCAATCTAAAATAGATCATGCTTATTTTGATAGGGAACATAGATTGAATTAAGTGATAAAGATATGCATGAGAATAGAGATCTAGATTGCCTAATTAAAGGAAACATATCGTTATAAACTAATCTCTTTATATCCTTTAGGCAACATCTTTCCTTATCACTTTAATATTCTCAATATACACAAACTAAATCTTTAAGAACATATGAGAATATATCCTGCATACTTTAAAACAAATAAACAATATTAAAGAATAGTAATGTAGAAATACAGAACTGGACAGAATCCTGCAGAACAGTAGGTTGGAACTGTGGTTGTAACTGAGGTTGCAACCTCACTTGTAACCTTAAACCTGTCTCAATTCTTAACAATCAACTAGGATTATTTAGTTCAAACCAATAGACAACAAATAGTTCATAGGTCAGAAATCTGGTCCTAACAATCTCCCCATTTGTCATTGGTTTTGACAAATAATCTAAGTTTATGAAAAATACTCCACCTGCAAATTTGTTAGATAACACAGTCTTCTACTGTATTTTTTTCAGTGCTTTTGAGTTAACCATTTAAGCTCCCCCTACAAGTTAGAATAGCAGACATCATTTAAACATAGACAACTATCCATTCACCAGAGTTTCAAAACATATTCAAATTTCGAAAAGAAACAGAATTCAGAAATAAATTGCAGAACAAACATAAGGCCAAAAATACTAGAACAAGATAGTCTTAACACAGAATTTGCAGAAACAGAAATTGAAATTGAAATTCAAAGCATAAACATAAACACATAAACTCCATTCTCCCCCTATTTGTCAGAATTAAGACACACTAGATTTTAAAGAGGCCTTCTGGAGTAAGGAGCTCTCTCTGAGATAGGTTCATCTCTGATGATGTCTTCATCTTCTTCACTGCTCAGCGAGTAGCCACTGTCACTGTCACCTTCATCTTCACTTTCTTTGAGATTTTCCAGCAGCTTTTTAATCTCATAGTCATCAGTGTCTAACTCAACCACTTTCTCTTGATTGGTAGCTAGTTTTTATAAGAAATACCACCTAACTCCTTTCTTCTTAGGAGCAGCACTTGTAGACACCTTTTCCTTTCCCTTTTCAGTAGTAATGTCATTAATATGACATTCCTTTAGAAGCTTAGCAGAGATGTATAAACCAGGAGGACACTTGGTAAGTTTTTCAAAGGAGTTTAGGATAGGATGTATGGAAGAAATGGGTACAACTTGAGACAGAATAAGTTCAGTTATCAAGCAAGGAAAGGGTAGCAGTATGGAAGGAGCTTTGACATCACAAAAGTCTTTGATGAGGTTAAACACATGATTACCAAAGTTAATTGGTATTTTTGACATGATCCTATAGATAAAGACTGCCATATCCTTGGTAAGTTTTGATGGTTGTTTGGTTGGAGTCCAATTGAACTTAGAAATTTTATGCAACACAGTAGCACTAAGAGTAAGAGAAGAGGTTTTAATAGACTTTCCATCAAACTGATTTTCCTTGCCTGTAATTGCAAGAGCTACAACATGAATGTCATAATCACCACCACCCTCACAAGGACTAGGAGAACCTAGAAACTTATTGATCAAATCAGGGTTAAAATCTAGAGTAAGACCCATTACATACACTTTCCTATAGGCTGTATCACCCTCATCAAACACACCAACATTTAAATTAGCATAGAACTCCTTAACTAATTCAGGAAAGTAAGAATCAGGGTAGCTGATAGTCCTTTCTAGACCAACATCCTTTAATAATTTTTCAACATGCATCTGAATGGTCTTATAGCTAGCCAAATTTAACTGCCTTTCAGCATGAACCTCCCTATTACTTAGTGCACCAAACCTGTCAGACATAATCCCATTCCAAAACCTAGGATCAATCTCGTTATAGAGAGTGTCATAAACATATTTAATAGAGATAGAATCTCTCTGTAGGTTTCTACGAGAACGTTTCTTAACCCTACGTTTCCTAGGTTGGGTAGAACATGTACTGGTTGGGTAGAATCTCTCTGTAGGTTTCACTTACCTTAGCCTTAGAACATGTACTGGTTTTGGATTGATCCATAAAGTCTCTAATAGTGCTGTCATCTTCATAGTTGAGATTTGATTGATTTAGAGAAGAAGAAGACATGGTTGGAACTAAGGTTGGAACTTTAGTTGGAACACGCAGAGAAAGGGGAAGAAAACAGGGTTTCTAATTTTGATAGAGAGATAGAGTAAATACGGATTTGATTAGTATTTTGGGATAATAATGGTGTTGGTATAAATAACACTTAAGCCCAAATCTTTTTAAACATAGAAAAAATATACTCAAATCTCTTTTTGAAACAATATTTCCTGAAAAATAGAAACTTAACTTGTAACAGATATGGAAATTTTGAAATTCGAACAAATCAATAAGGATACTGTTTATATTAAGCTAAATTCAGCAAACAATTTAGATATGCATTCCAAAGTTAAACAGATTTATCCAATTTTTTGAATTTTAAGGAATTGAATTTTTAAAGTTAATTTTGACTTATTTCAAGATAAAGATAGCAATAATATATAGATATAGAATGTTGAAAACAAGATTCTAGCCATTTACTCAAGAAGATATATTTATCATTGAATATCCTTAATAAAAATTAAGACTAGGAGCTTATATTGAGCAAATCTGTTTTTCCTCTACACAAAAACTAGATTGATGACCTCAGCAAGTAAAGAGTATAAGTGATGTCAAAAATTTCAAGACTTTGTCTTGGCGTTTGATTTGTTTTCTTCACTATGATTATTATCATAGGCAGTATGATAATTTTTAGAGAATCAGTTGATCTGTTATGTGTTTGAGATTGAGGTTCGAACAGGGGTTGCAACTTACTTGCAACCTACTTATAAAATTTGCACTTTGTGCTTGCAACTCTATTACCAGAGAGGTTTTAAGACAAGTTATCCCACATTTGTTTTTGAGATATCAATTAGCGGATTTTTCAACACAAAAACTTCATAGCTCAATCAAGACTTACCTTAGAAGTAAAATGTATTAAAGGTACACAAAATAGACATACATAGCAAGAGTATTAAATTAGATCTATAGTGACATACCCCTATATCACTTCTTAAAGATTCAAATTTGATTGTATCAAGGGGTTTTGTGAAAATATCTGCTAATTGTCTTTCAGTTGAAACATGTTCTAAAATTAAGCTCTTTTCTTCAACTAGTTCTCTGATAAAATGGTGTCTTAGATCAATATGTTTAATTCTGGAATGTTGTACTGGATTCTTTGCCAAATCTATAGCAGTTTTGTTATCACAATGTAATCATTTAACATTTGTTTCATCCATATAAGTTGAGTACATCCACTTCCATCTGCAATGTATTCTGCCTCAGCAGTAGATAAAGAAATGCAGTTTTGTTTTTTACTAAACCATGAAACAAGATTATTTCCAAAATAAAAACAACCACCAGAAGTGCTTTTTCTGTCATCTATATTACCAGCCCAATCTGCATCACACTAACCAACTAGAAAGTGGTTTGTATCTTTAGAATACCATAGACTAAGGTGAATAGTGCCTTTTATATATTTTAGAATCCTTTTGACAGCCAGAAGGTGAGATTCTAAAGGATTTGCCTGATATCTTGCACATACTCCTACACTTAAGCAAAGATCTGGTCTACTAGCAGTTAAATAGAGAAGACTTCCAATCATAGATCTATAGAGACTAGGACAAACACTTTTACCTTTATCATTCTTAGACAATTTTAAAGTAGTACTCATAGAAGTTCTTTTCTCTTTACTATCACTCAAACCAAATTTTTGACAAGATTATCAGCATACTTACTTTGGCATAGAAAAATGCCCCTTTCATTTTGTTTAACTTGCAATCCTAGGAAGTAAATTAATTCTCCTCCACCACTCATTTCAAATTCATGCTTCATATCAGAGATAAATTCGACAATTCTATTATCAGATGTAGAGCCAAACACTATGTCATCAACATAAATTTGAGCAATGATGATATCCTTAGTGGTTTTCTTAGTAAATATAGTTTTATCAACTCCCCCTCTGTTAAAACATTTTTCAATTAAGAACTTAGTTAACCTGTCATACCAAGCTCTAGGGGCTTGCTTTAAACCATACAAAGCACTTTTCAGTAAATAAACATGTTCAGGGAATTTTGGATCTTCAAATCCTTTGGGTTGACTAACATAAACTTCTTCTTGAATGTTGCCATTTAAGAAGGCACTTTTAATATCAAGTTGGAACAGCTTAAAGTCATATAAGCAAGCAAGTGAGAGGAGCATTCTAATAGATTCTATTCTTGCTACAGGAGCAAAAGTTTCATCAAAGTATATTCCTTCTATTTGAGTGTATTCTTGAGCTACAAGTCTAGCTTTATTCCTTACAATGATTCCATCTTCATTACTTTTATTCCTAAAGATCCATTTTGTACCTATAATATTTTTACTCTTAGGTCTAGGTACTAATGTCCAAACATTATTCCTCTCAAATTGATACAGTTCATCTTGCATAGCCAAAATCCACTCACTATCTTCCAATGCTTCTTTTATATTCTTAGGTTCTAACTGTGAATTATAGCAAGCAAAGTGAACAACATCACTCTTTTTACCTCTGGTTTTCATACCTGAAGTGACTTCTCCTATGACATTATCAAGAGAGTGATTTTTCTGATTCCTTACATAGCGAGGCTTGCTTGTAGGTTGATTTGGAGATCTTTCTTCTTCTTCTTCAGAATCTGTTGTATTCTGGGTTTCAACCTCAGTTGCAACTGGGCTTCCAACCACCATTGGACTGCCTGTTTGCTGAATTTCTCTTGTTTCTTTTCCTGTAATTCCTGACTCTTCATCATCACCTGTAGTCTCATCAACATCTTTTAAATCATCAAATATCACATTATATGATTCCATAACACAATTTGTTCTCAGATTAAAGACTCTAAAAGCTCTACTCTTTTGAGCATATCCAAGAAATATCCCTTTGTCACTCTTAGAATCAAATTTTTCAAGATGTTGTCTATCTTTAAGAATGTAACAAACACACACAAATACTTGAAAATACTTGACATTAGCCTTGAAAACAAACTGAATTTGCAGTCAAATCTCATACTTTAGACCGTAGCCTTTCGGGTTCGAGAATAGAAATTCAAATTTGAAAGATATAGAGAGACAATCAATACCTGAGAATCCTAACAAGAGATGTTATCATATACTAGAAGTAGAAGACAGAGAGAATGAGCGTGAAACATAAAAACACACTGGGTTTTTACTCTAAAGAAGCAACTAATCTCAATTACGAAAGGAACTATATGGGGACAGTCGAGGACTACGCACCCTCCCCCATTTCGATAAAAAATGATGAAAAGATAAATTTTTATATTCATTTTGATCAAAACGTTCAAAGTTTAGAGTTTCAGCCCTCACTTATTGTGAAGAAAAAAAAAACAGTGTACGAAAAATTATATAAAATATCGGCCCCTTTCATTTCAAATTTCTGATTGTTCTCAACCTAAGTTGGACGGGTATGGCTATGAGTATTGTACCCGGTACGATACGAGTATGACAATACGATTTTTATAAAAAAATCGGTATGGTACGTTTGGGGTACGTCAATTATTTTGACATATTTTATAATTATACATGTTAAGATTTTCAAAAGATTAACAACAATAATTCCATATAAATAGGAAAAGAAATCAAATTAATGAACTTTAGCTCTAATATTAAAGATTTTTAACTTTGAAACATTAGTACGGATAAAATATGACAAGAATATGCATATTTGTATTCTGTTTTAATGAAAAAAAAAGGTACTAAAAAACAAAAAACAAAACTCAAACTCTCTTAATTGGATTTGATAAATAGCTGATAATATTCCGTTTTATTATTATTCGCTTTTTTATATGTCATATCAATATTTCTTGTGAATAAAAGTACCGGGTAGATACCCAGTATGCGGTACGTATCTGGTATGGGTAAAATGACATTTTCGAAGTACCCATGCTACCTACTTCTCAACATTTAAAAGTTACAACCTGCGCCACTAGCTGTTGGTTAATGAGAGAGATAGAGATGGCGCAAAAGGTAATATAAAAAAAAAAAATTGTGTTACACACACGCACTCACGCACGCATGCATGCATCCACGTACACGTGCGTGCACACGCACTAGAAGGGAATGATTAAGCCACATTTAAAACAACACATAAAAAAAATCTCAACTCTCAATAATCTAGTTTGAATATTGAGACTATATTATTTAGTAGAGTTTATATTCACGATGAATAATGCGATCTTTGTATTCGTTTTTAAATAAAAAAAAACACTTGAAATATAAGGATTCACGTTAAATTTGAACAGTGACAGACTCTATAGGAGGGTTAGAATAAAATTTGAATAAAATCTATCACCGAGAGATTTTATGAGAATAATAACATATTTTTGAGTGTTGTGATCTTATGTGAGTTGATTTAATTACTCAATATTAGTCATTATTTAAAATATATTGGGATTTGAGAGTTATGTTTTTTTAGGTGTTTTAAGTGTGAGTCAATCATTCACAAAAGTATATATATATATATAGCGATCAAGCAACATCAAAATATACACAAATAAAAACGGTCTAGACTAAATTATTTTATGTAAACCCAAACTCTCCTGTCTACTTTTGCTCTTTTGTGTCTCTCTACAAAATTTATCCTTAATACTTAATATAATTCTCACTTGACAAACAGAAGGTATGATGTGTGCAAAACTCATAATAAATCTTTTACGTCTCTCTCTCTCCAGAATAGGTCATTTTGTAGTTCTCAGAGTGATCGATGAACCAACTCAAATACATGTGCTTTATTAAAATACTAATTCAGTAGCTGGTATGATTTTTATTATTTTCTTAAATATAGGAATAAAGTTTCATAGTTTCATCCCCTGGAATTTATCAAAAATATCTAATATAAGATGAAGTTATTCTGGATACAGACGTAATTTGTAAAAGAGCAAGAGGAGGGAGGAGAGTTAGAACAGAGAGTTTAGTGCTCAACTCTTTTTGGGTTTACTTTGTTGTAAAGGAAAAAGTGCCCAGAGAACAACTCACAAAATATATAAAAACTCACAAAGTAAAAGGAAAACAAACTTTTTTATTTTACTTTTTTTTTGGGTGTTTTTTACACATGTAGAATTGTCACTTATTTATACTAATTCCTAAACTTTTAAATCTTAAATATAGCAAATTAAAATTCTTAAGTTACATTATTCAATTATATGAAACTTAAGAGTTCTTAACTTAAAGAAGTTATGAAACATAAACATAAAGGAATAATACTAAAACCAAATAATTAAATTAAGTTTAGAATTTCAACACTCACACCCTTAAACTTGATTTGGTTTACTCGATCTGAACATTTTGATTGATCTTTAATCGTGCAATTTGATTGTTAGAGTTCAACTCATTAACCCAACGTATTATATTTAACCACATTCACAACTTGTCTTGGCTTCGATCACATCTCTTTCAACAGCGACAATCTCCATGAACATTTCGGTCGATATGTAGCGCATTCCACATACTATCACTAATTTGACCCACTTTGCACGTGTTTTCTTCATCATGTATTATTTTTCCTTAACCTCTCAATATTTTCCTTTCTTGAATTTAACAAATTTAATATTCTCGACGTCACGGTTATCGAAATATTGACACATGTTTATCCACCCCGTATCGAAATTTGGATTCTCCAAAATAACTGGTTTCTCTTCATCACGTATCATTTTTTTATTTCCAAAACTCAATATATCAAATTTCTCAAAATTGTAAAAACTCATCTCAAGTATGTCAAAATATTGATACATATCCACCCATCCAGCATTGATACTTGAATTTTCCAAAACAAAGTATTTCTCTTCTTCATGTACCATTTTGATATTATTTTCCCCATTTTCAATATCACGACAACCACTTTTGTTTTCGATGTAAAAATATTTTTGACAACTATCGCCAATTTTAATTTACGCCTCCAATTTTTTTAAAAAGACTTTACCATCAAAATTTGTACCATTTTAATATTTGAAATTTGTAATTTCTTCAAAACCTTATTTCCACAATCTCTTTTTATTTTTTTAAAGTATTCATCAAATAAAATTTTGTCATCATTTTCTTTACTCAAGTTGACTGTTTTTTCATTGGATAAAATTTTATTTTCCAAATCCCAATCTCCTTTTTCATTTGACTCATTTTGAAATGTTTTCAACACATTTAAACTTACCTTAGATGCATTTTCCACACCCTTTTCAAGATCTATATTTTGTGACTCATCCATTTCTCGTTCTCCGGTATCCTCTTCCTCATCTTTAGCCTCTTCACTTCCACCCTCTTATGTAATTTCACCATTTCCGGACAATTTTGGATTTTGCTCACTTTCTTCATCTTCACACTCGTTCATATAAAACTCATATCTTTCAAAACATTCTACCCAATATTGTTCGAGTAAAGTCACATCTTTTTTGTTTGAGACGACCAACTCGAGCATTTTCCATACATTACTCAGAGACTTTTGATATTTTATCTCCTTCTAAATTTTTGGGTGTATAGATCTTTCTAAAATAGAAAGTGATCTCTTATCTTTTATTTCTCGGACCTTTTTGGTAAGGTCTTTTGGTGTTTCACTGATCACATCCCACAAATCACACGTCCCGAGCTAGCTTTTTATGGTGATACTCATCCTAAAATAATTTGAGTACGACAACTTCTTACATACAAACTCCATGGTCCTACGAACTTTTCAGCTCCGATACAAATGTTGGATTGAAAAAGGATGGCCGAAAAAAGGCAAATCACAACATATAAAAATCACTCACAAAATGTAAAAGGAACAAGGAACTTTTATTATAATTTTTTCTATCTGTTTTTTTGGCGTTCTTTACAAATATAGAATTGTCACTGATTTATACTAATTCCTAAACTTCTAAATCTTAAATATAGCAAATTAAAAGTCTTAAGTTACACAATTCAATTTCATGAAATTTAAGAGTTCGTAACTTAAGAAACTTATGAAATATAAAAGAATAATAATAAGGGGGAATTCCCTATAAGTACCCTGCAAAAAGTAGATTTTGCAGGGTTTATATACTTTTGAAAAGTGGTACCTAGAGGGAATGCAACATATTGTTGGTAACTTGTGGGAATTAAAGTCTAAAAGTATTACCTATGAGGCATTATTTGTAATAATAAAACCAAATCATTAAATCAAGTTTAGAATTTCAACATACTTAAAATGATTTAATCTGGACCACTAAAACGATGACACTAATGTCAATGTTTATATTTGTGTCCATATTGATGTCTCTTGATCGCCCCATATATATATATATATATATATATATATATATATATATATATATATATTATTTTTGAGATTCAAGTCTAGATCCAACTATTGAATTCAACAATATTAACCTATTTACATATATGTCAATAAGTGAAAGAACATAATAGAAATAAACTTTTCTCTAGAAACACCCGAATCAGGAATTAATTAATGATGATTCTAGTTAAGTTACATTGAGATTAGAGATGCATCCTGACGTGTTTAGGGTAGAGGAGAGCAAGACTCATGGCCGGTCTTAGCAATTCGATATCTGAGACGTGGCCAATTTTGTCACGTGTTAAATTTACGTGGAACAAAAACTTGAGGACATAAAGCGAGACAAAAATGCATAACAATTTCATAAAATCTAACAAAGATTACATATATAAGATAAATAACATATTTGACAGTATTTAATACTTACTAACAATCTCAAATTATACAATCTTAAATACAAATTAGGCACCCTTCCATTAGCATGCGCCTAAGCGAGTTATCTGTATTACCTTATATATTAAGGTTGTGTCTGGCGAGACTTCGAGAATGGACACGGTAGAGATGACGTAGATGGAAGTGGAATAATAGGACTGATAAAGCTAATTAGTATTCCGCAGACAAAAGCCATTTGAGCTTGAAATTTCTTTTTAGTAAGTTCTGAATTTAATTACGCGTTTAAATTACAACCAGTTGTTGAGTCGGTTCCAAATCAAGAGTGCAACTAACAGAATAATAAAGAACACATTGCGTTTGTTAACGAAGTTCGACTTGCTCATCAAATCTACACGAGGCACTCAGCTACTATTTATTGATATGAAAAAAGTCTACGATGGTCGACTTGAGTATTACAATAGTGAATGACTCTCTCACTCGTATTTGCCTATAAAACTATCACTTCTGCTCATCAACTATCAATGTATCAATGACATCCCCTCATGATTTCCCTCAAAAATAATTTTTTTCTCTCAATTATTCCGTTCCTTTTTCCCCTCTTTGTTGTGTATATTATGGCGTATGAGAGGTGATTGGACCACAAAATGGTATTATTTATGGGCTAAAATGAGGATTATTAAGATTGGTTTTGTTATGATTATAGCTTATTTAAGCAATATTTTGTATATTCTACGTTTTTTCTATTTTACTTGCAACCTTTTATATTTTTATAGGAAAACACATCGAATTATGACAAAAAATGAGATCAAGACGAAAGATGATCAAAATATGGACCAAAAGGAATAAATCAGAAGACGAATACTCAGTAATCAACCCACACTAAAGTCAAGACGGACCAAGTGATGCCCAACAAGCCAAAAGAAGCTCAGCCCAAAAAAGTTTCTACATGTGGACCTGACCGGTCAACCTGACCGATCAGGTCCATGGACTTTTTAATAAAAAAAAATTAGATTTTAGGGTTTGTTTTTACCGTTTCCTATATATTTCGGCCAGAGCAGCTTGTGCTCATTATTCAAAATACGGATTTCATTTTTAGAGAGAGAGAAAGAAAGGGAGTACTTGTTCTATCATTAAAACCGTGAAAATTCCGTCAATTGTCAGTTAAGCTTATTCTTTTGTGTGATATTTGTCGTTTTTCTCTTTATCTGCTATCTTATTTGTTGTTCTTGGATCCGTTGGTTAGTAATAACAACGTTAACATAATTTTCTAACTCCGTACCTGTTTATTTATTGATTGGTAACTTAGCTAGCGTTAGTAAAAAAAGACAAAAACTAAAACATGTAATTGAATTGAATTGGCTTGTTGTTGTTACGATTAATTATACTTTCAGACTCGTTAATTTATTCACCACAACTTCACACGTAGTTACATGTTTAGGATTGACGCTCATAAAATTGAGAACGTGGTAAATTCCTTGAAAACAATAATCTAATCCTAGCATAAATCCGTCTGTGGATCGATAATTTGAGTATTTTACCCGTTATTTACTGCAACTGCTGTCGTGCTCGTGCGGCACTTCTTTACGTGAAAAAAACACGCTTTGAGGGCAGTCAAGAGGCACAAAATAATGAGTATAATTGGCCTTTTATATAGCGTTACTAATAATCCCAAATTGAGGCCTAAATAGTAAATATTTCCTTTCATGATTTTTGGTTGCTTGACAAATATTTTTTTGAATGTGTTCTATTCTTCAATCCAATTAGGAAAAAATCTTCTTCTTTATTTCTTCTATCTTTCACATATTGCTTCAAATCACTTTTAATTGGTCTCTACGTGTTTGGCACGTATGGCTTCATAGAATCTATTTGACCGAATAATTACATATTCTGTCCGCCAGCTTCAGTTGCTACCTCGGTTGTAACAAATGTTACAACTGACTGTACCTGTAATTAATCACAACTTGAAGCAAAATGTTACACATTAACTATTTTTATAATCAGAGTTCAACATAAATAAATTCAACACATAAATAAAATTCAACATGTTTTTAACAATATGATAACAAACAATACAGAATCTAGGACCTAACAAACCTAACCCAACAAACCTAACGAAGTAGATAGAGAGCATGGTTGGATTTTTTTATTTGACATATTAATATAAGCATTTTAATATTAAGCTAGTGTGTTTGGTACGTGTTTTTAACAATTGTGTACTTTATATTGTTGCGTGTTTCCCGATTATTATATTACATTGTAAGTTTTTTCGATTAATACTATGGTATCGTATTTTTTTTTAACTTTTTCATCCAATTATAATTGTTAGGACCTACGTTATAGAGTCTAATAATCCTTTTTAATTGTCACGGTATTGTCAAACAACACTTACTATTTATTATTTATATATTCATTAGGTGTTACTAATGATTTTATTTAAGTGGCAAATGAATAGATAGTAAAAAATTTCAGTGGCACATTGACAAATACAACTGAAAGATGTGACATCATGGACAAAAAAATTCTGGCAAAGTTATTTGCAAATCAAGAAATGATTGCTTGTAAGATTTTAAACGTTTAAGATATAAGAAAAATGCTAAGAAGATTATCAAGAAATGATTCATTCATTAAGAGTTAAAGAGTGAAGATCTAAGTAGTATAATTTAAACTTGGAAAGTTTATATTGTGTTACTATCTTGTAAAGCGTATTATATGAACGTTGTTTTCAACCAAATGGCTTTTTAGGTATTCAGAGCATAAGAGTTTGACATATTAGAATACAGAGAAATTATAAAAAACACAAAACAATAGTGAGATGTCTGTTGATCATCATACAATTAGAATAGTTGAGAGCTAGTAACAATAGTACTATAGCCATAAACCGTGAGTCATATGTTTTTGTAAGTCTCAAGTTATACTTTGCAAGGTTTTACAATATTCTAATTTGAGCAAGAGTTCCGAAAAATTAAATTCGATCGATCTCTATTAACAAACGTGTTGTGTTCGTTTGTTTATCAGTTATAATTGTGATCCAATTTTAGCTACAACTTAAAATTGAATTCACTGACATTAGTTTGTAACAGAAATTTGGTTAATTGGATATTAAAGTATTTAGGCATATGTAGTTATTTCATGTATGTGTTATACTGATTTTCTATTCCATAAACTTATGCTGGTTTTAGATTGAGAGTGTTAAAAAAAGGGAGAGTAATGATATACGGATTAGACAATCATTAGCAGATACAAGTGATGTGGCATATTTTAAATGACGAGGCATCTGACTGGTTTTGCACACTGATTTATCTCTATCTCTATCTCTCCTTTCCTGGTTTTACACCGACTGATTTATCTCTGCCTCTCACTTTCTTTGTACTTTGTAGTGTATCATCTCCTCCTCCCTATCATGAGAAATCTGACGCATCTGTCGTGGTTAGGGATGGTATTTTGACGGTTTTTAATCCGATCCGATCCGAGGATAAAGTTGCATATTTATCCATTTGACCCGACCCATTTGAACTGTTTTTAAAAAATATTTTCTTTCATTTTAAAAATTAAATCTCATACATATCAAAAATTTTAAATAAAATTTGTTACTTAGATTAAAAAATCATTTGATTTAGAAATATAATATAAAAGTAATATAAAAGACAGTTCAATGTATATGAGAGAGAGGAGAGAGATAGTATTAAATTGCACTTTTTTAAGTTGTACTTTACCCATTTAAACCCGATCCGATCCGACCCGAATAAAATTGTACTTTTACCCGACCCGCGACGGGTCGGGTCGGCTCGGATTGAAATCCGCGAAATTGTCATCCCTAGTCGTGGTGTTCCATCTTTGATCAGGTATGTTGTTGTTCCTCTCTCTTTTAAACTAAATTCTACGGTTTTCTTTCTAATTTTTTTTATTAAACTTAATTTCGCCCTATTTTGAAATTAATTTAGGCTTTTTTTTAATCCTAACTGTATTGGAATCGATTTCGCCTAATTTTGAAATCAATTTAGGGTTTTTTTTACTGAACTTGATTTCGCACAATTTTTTAATCCTAACTAGTTTACAGGTTTTCAATTTCGTTGGTTATTGTATTGTGGAGTTCTAACTCGGTTATACAAGCTTCACCCAATCATACCGTTAATACTATTCTGATTGTATTAGGATATTTTTTTTGCAACTTTGAAGCAATCTTCTTGTGCTATATGCTATATACGACTCTCTTCCTTTGATGCATTTGTATCGCAGATCTTTCTCTATGTTGTCATGTATTTAGAAAATAACACCATTAGTGCAACAGGAATGTGAAGTTTGGCATTTGGAATAGGAATTATATTGTACTTGAGCAAGTAATGTGGGAGAATGTATGTGAAATTGTCTAAGAAGTTGTCATCCCCACCAATTGGCCTGATTTATAAAGTGGATGTCGTGAGACTCGTTAAGGAGCAATAAAACCTTGTACAGTTTTTTTTTAATCCAGAACCTTTAGAACATGAAGAACATAAGTTTGAATGTTACTCATGGTTTTCTGGGTTTCTGGACAAAACCAAGCTTTGGAATTATAAAGATGTGCAATGACCGCGGTTAGAAGGAAATTTGGTTAAAGAGATGATTACATAACCTAAAACAGTTTTTATAGTAAGCAATTTATTTGTTGAATTTTTCTATTTTATATATTGCTAAAACTGAAAAAAGAATACTCAATGTTCTTGGCCGGAAAAGCAAAAATCTTATCTATGATTAATACATATAGTATATGAGTGAAGTTTAAATCTTGGATATTGTCATTGAACCAGGTTTTGTGGCCGTCATCAAATCCTGCATCCCGAATGGACTTGGTGATCTAATGGTGACACTAAAGGTGCTTCTTTGCTCCCACTTATTTGGTGTATTTTAGATCTGATTATGCAGTTATCTAACTATTTCTAGTCCTCAACAGGATCCATCTGGATTAGTCAAAGCTAACATTCATCGTAAAACGTTTATTGATGGTGAGTTTGGCAAGGTGGTGCAGGTCCAACCGTGAGCGTCGGGAAAATTTGTTTCTTTTCACACGATATTTAATAATTTCCAATTAGTCTGTGGCCATCCCTTTCTTCCATTCATTTTTTTGGGTACAAAAGCCCATGTTCTTGATATTGTGGGTAGTGTAGTGTTTAATATCATCATGCACAAAAGATAAAGCTTAATAAAAGAAATGGACATGAAATTCAAGAAAAAAACAAAACTGATGGTATTGATATAGATGTCAACATCTTAGAACACCGTGATTTCCCAATTTGGCCAATTTACAACACTGATATATATCTTCTCATTCAAGGCTAAAGGTGAAAGGAAAAGAACGGAAATTTATACAAGGAATATTTCGTGCTTGATGTGTTTGGATTTTTAAAGCTTAAATGTTAAAGTACACAGTATAGTATTCATCCCTCAAGTTCATCAGAGGAGTAAGAAGGAAATTCCTTTTCAAACCTTTCGCGACGAAACTCATGGGATCATAGCTGCTTGTCCCGCTCTCTAGTATAAAGCTCGTCGCTTGTTTAAACGCCGTATCAGAAGCAGAATTGGCGTTGCAACTTAACATAACGCTTGAATCTTCCAAACCAGGAACCTTAACGCTTGGTACTTTCAAACCAGGAACCTTAATGCCTGATTCTTTCACACCAGGAATCGAATCGGAAATCGAACCAGTTCCAGCATAAACAAAACAACCCTTTTGATTCTCAGCCTCGAGAGAAACTGTCCCGGGTTTTCCATCCAAACCAGCAACCAAATTGAAAACTGAACCAGTTCCACTTGAAGATGGATCCGAAACCACAAGCCCCATATCCCCTCCAGAATATGAAATTACTTTTCCTGGTAGATGAATCGGTTCGAGTATGACGGATTTACCAATCAAGTCTTTTGGTTTGCTGAATTCAGCGGAGTCTTTCAAAGCGATTCTGAAAGTCGAGTATTGAGAGAAATTAGTGCCTGGCAACGGAGGGTTTAGCATCTCAATCGACTCTCCTACGAAATTGTTTACAGAAAGAAGTTTTTTTGAATTTCCAGATTGTTGTGATAGGGATATCAAATGAGAATTGTAAGTAGGTGGAATTGGAGTAATCCAATCCGAGAGATTAGCCTTTGGCGTTGCTTTAAGGTCCCAATCTCCATCACTTAAACCAGCAAGTAAGTAGTTCCCGTAGAAAATTGCTTGAACTTTAGCATACTTCGGACGGTCATCTGAAATTTGTTACAATTATCAATGTAAAGTGGTAAATGTCTTTATTGGATAACGGACCCAACATTTGTAAATAAACAGAAGCAGGTAAAAATAAGATCTATTTTAAACGTCTCCTATCGTCCACTAGTATGAAATCTAATACTATTAAGCTGGTCATGGATTATACCTTGGATGTGCTCAGTTCTTAGATATATTGGCAGTTCAAAAGTAATTTGATCACCAGGGCCCCATTTTCTTGTGATTGATAAGTAACTACCTGCAATTAGTATATAAAAAAAAATGAAATTCTGTCGCACAATATCTGTACTCCTACACGAAAAAAGGAGTTATAGAAACCTGGATTTGGCAAAGATGTAGCTTGCCCATTAAGTAAGGCCTTTGCACCATTTAAAGATGTCCAAAAGGGTATGCGCAAATTCAATGTTGAACTCTTCTCTTTGTTTTGCTGCAATAATCAGGTCACACAGAAAACCGCTTTTAGCAATAGAGTTCCTCTTTTTGTGCGTGAAAGAAGATATTTTTAATGTTTATTTTAAATAGTTCAAAACTCCGTCACTGGAAGCCAACTGAAACTTGGATTGAGATGTAGAACAAAATACTCAAAACTAAATAAAAAACTTGTTTACATACCGCATCAGGCAACACTGTCAAATTCACTCGAAAATAAGAATCCCATGATGCAACAGAATCTTGTACTTTCATATTTAGCGAAATGCCAGCATTTTTCCAGTTTAGTGTGCTTGATATGAACTGAACGATATAAAGTCCTGGAGTTTCTCCTTTTTCTTCAAAATAAATGCTATCTCCCAACTTTGAGAATGACTCAATTCCTGATAAAATAACAAAAAATCAAGAATAACACATGTATTATAAAATTTGCTAATCGAAATTATAATCATGTAAAAAACAAACGAACCTGTGCCGTAGCAGCACCAAAAAACACTGAAGGGTCCTCCCCATCCCCAAAAGCTTACGGCCTTCGAGCTACCTGGGGCTAATGGGAGAAAGTAAATCATAACACCGGGTTCTGTTCCTCTTTGTATGCTCAAAACACCATTTGTAAGAGCCCTTTCGTAATAGTCTGCATAAGCCATCTCTTTCGTCCATTTGAAAAGGTTGCGTGAAACCTTTTATATATGTATAAACGTGTGTATCAGTATGAAAGTATCCTATTCCCTCATTAAAAAACTCTATTACGTTTTGCAGACATAATTTTCGATTTTTTCATCTTCTTATGGTTAATACCGGACCCTTTTATTCATTACTTTAGAAATTTGACACTGTTCGATTGTATTTAAAACATATTAGAATGGAAATAAAAGTATAACAAATTCTTCATGGAGAAAAAAAACTACACAGTTACTCTTTTAGATTTAAGTGAGAGAAATATACATATAAACTTAAAAACATCTAATAGCAGTTGCCCCTACCTTGAGCATGTTATGTGTCACACAAGATTCTTCATTGTTCTGAATCAACGTATCAGCTAGTCGGTTGGGTTCAATCCTGTAGAATATTAAGAAAAGAGAACAATACGGATCAGAATAAGTTAAATAAATTAATTATGTTGCTTATAATATCCTGTAGATTCCATATAGTTAACTAATTCAGATTGTTGAAGCAATTGAGGTTCAAGTAGCAGGAAAGATTATTTAAATTTCCCTAATTCTTACCAATACTCACGGACTGATGTTCCACCTGTGGCATAACTGCGAGTAGCACTGACGACATCCACGAAGTATGTTGCCATATCCTACACATAAAATAAAGAACCGTTAAACTTGCTTTGTTATAAAATAGTGGAAAACGAATGAAAATCCGTCTTCCTAAACAAAAACTTTAGGAACAGAAAACCAGTGGCATCTTATGACATTTTCTTTAATTGATAATAGGGGTTAAAATATTTGTACTAGTTACTGTGCTTGATTGAGCGCATGCGCTTGCTTGCAGGCTAGCACAGTGGCATCTTAAATACTTTAGTTGGTGCATTTAGCTATAAAAATGTTAAAATAAAATCCGTTAGCTTTGTTATCATGAATTAATTTGGCAGGAAAATTGAAAAAACTCAAATGGATTATAGTATACATAGTGTAGAAGAAAGTAATATCACCTAATTTGAGGTCCTTAATAATTAACTAATCTTGATTTCATTTTATGCATTCTTAACACATTTGTAAGACAAAGTAAAAGTAATATTGCGTACGGCGTACAAGAACAAAAATTACCCTGTATAGTGGTTCGCCAGTGATCTCATACCGCCGCTGAGCTCCAAGGATAATTGGAATATGAGTATTGGCATGCAATGCCGTAATTTCGTCGCTCTACAAGATTTTTTTTAGATAAACGATAAGCTGCATAAGCATAAATTATTTTTCTTTGTATGAAAAAATTTAAATCTCATATCAAGGTTATTGTCTTTGAACCGAGATTTTTAAAAAAGTGGTTGGGACTGGCGAGTTCTTAAAAGCAAAATTAAATTAAATATGCAAAAGAAGAAGAAGCAATGTACCTTAATTGCGAGGGATCCTAAGAAACATGGCTTGTCGAAAAGATGACCAATCACGAAATACTTTGGATTGTCCTGTGACAGGAGGAATGGTTAAATGGCAATAATATTAATACGCATAAAGCAAATTTATACATGTTTTTATTCATTTCTTACGTGGCTAGTGCATGACAAAAGGTCGCTGAGTTATATACATACCGTTATTGCGTACAACTTATAATAGAGTTCATTCATGCCACCATATTCATTATTCAATATCCGCCAATGCCGATCAATACTATATCTCGCAATAACTCTCTGGATTCTGCCGAAAAAATAATCAGCCATCCATGTCACCATTTTCAGAGCCCGAGTATCACCGGCCAACAAGTGCTGATCCAGAAGACCATTCATTACCTGTAAACAATAAAAACAATGTGAGGGCGATTGGTTTAATCACATTGTATTACAAACATAAGTACATAAAGGAAAAAACAGATTCAATTGTAAAACAAGAGATGCTAATTTACCTTGTGGATAGTATAATATGGTGCCCAGACATATTGGACAGCTTCGACTCTGTCAAACAATGATGTAGGAAAAGCAGAAAGATAACCTGTGCCGATTTTTTGTTGGCATTCAGATAAAGCAGTAACTATCGCTGTCATTTTCTGCTTGATAGTTTCGTTACGAGTACTAGCATACATCCGTGCTGCGGCACTCAGGTAATGCCCTACAAAAGATACAGAAATTGATTGAGGTCGATAATGCGATAAAAGGCTTATGACACCGAACACTTACAAATTCAAGTAAAAGGCGACAAGCTTGAAGAAACGGAACATGTTTAGGAAAAAATTTAGTATGGAAAAGGGAAGAAATTAATCCTGCTGAAATTATATTCCCTATAGGTCCAAAAAACTTTAGCTTTTCGCTATGTAGCAAAAAAGCGCAAAGAGTCATGGTTTAGAAGCCAAAATCTAAAAAACCAATCTTAAAGCTCAAAAAATTATTTCATTTATCATTTTTAGTATATTAATGGTTGGTAGAACCCATATTATATTTATTAGTAATTGCTAAAAAGAAAAAGTGAAGGAATACATACCCCCCTCCCCAAGGACGAAGGACGGACAAAGGGACCAGGGATGAAAATACAACAAGAGGCAAAGTAGACATCTCTTAATACTCACTTTTCCGTCTTCCAGATGATTAGCCAAGTAAATAAAAAACTCTAAAGAAAGCAACCTTTATATAAAGGTCAAATTGTAATATTACCAACTATTAGGTGACTATTAGATAATATTATTAGACACACTCAAAATTAGAGACACAAGATATAAGTTTAAAAGGGAAGCAAACTATAAATTATCTCCTTATTATAAGTTTATAACATCAAACGGAGGCGATAGAAAGATATGTAGAAGTTAGTTTTTACTCTAATTTTCTCGTGCGGAGCATTAACAAAAAAGTTTTGGTAAAGATATCCCATTCTGTTCGTCACATAAAATTTCAACAAGTTCATATAAAATACGAGCATATAGACTCTGTATACAGTAATGCATACCTAACCAGCTTTTGACAAATAACAATGCATGCGTGGAACTAAAAAATATATGAAACATATATAGTAACCAACCCACGAAATGACCGCGAAGCTCGTGCTCAGCGGCTTCCCAAAAAGTGTAATTTTCGCCAGGTGTGGGCAATCCGGCAGTCTTCCTAAAATTCCAAACGAGACGATCAACATCCAACATCAACAAATACTCCAAATTGGTCTGTTGAGCTCGTCCATGCCTCGAATTAGGGTCTATTCTCACATCCTCCAACGAAAATTCATTGAGGAATTCGCTACCGAAATTAGGATTTCCACCCTTTTTCTTGATTTTGTCATACATTTTCCTCCAATCAAACTCCTCGCTTGGGCGTAAGTTATCAAATGCAGTTTCATCAGGGGGAGCCATTTGATTAAGTGCCTCATCGTACCATGTATAGTTGTGAGGTGGTACATTATCCATTGCCATCAGTTCATTTCGAAAAGTACCTTGAGCATACATACCTGGAGTACTGCTACACTCCTTGTGTCCCATTACATATTCACACAAGCAAAGAGACACACCCAATAGAAAAAAAAGGCGTACTAACGTGTTAGGACGCCTCATTTTACCTCTAGTTTACTTAACTAAATACCACAAAAGAAATATTAAAATGGATCTATTCAAGAAGAACAAGGATGAATAGATCTACAATGATGCACTACTCTTTCAAGATGACATTCTTCCCCTATATATACAGGAAAGGTTTATAGAATTTGCTTGCAGGAAGCATATCTTGGGAAACACAATTTAGGAAAACCACGGACAACCACCATATTTTTTAGAAAGATATTTCTAAAAATAGGCAATTCCAGGAGAAAATGTCTAATAGGATTAGATATCTAAGGAGAAAAACCTATTGCCGGAATATGTTATTGTAATAATGAGAGCGCGGTAATTCCACACCGATGATTTCTTGTATGCCTTATTGGCAAACTCTAGCACTCTTTAAATCTATTCTGAGACAATTAATTTCTTATTTTGTTTTTTAAAAAACCTTAAGTATCTAGAGAGAGACTGTATTTATATGCATGAGTGAATAAAGTTATGCCCTTTCATCAAATGTTGGGTGAGCAATTTACACAATATCTCATTTTGAGAAACACAACGACTTTTTATTAACGATATTCGCACATATATAGTGCTAATCACTTGTGCCACTGCAATTGGCACATTAATTGTCATGTTCACGTTAATTTAATCTTGAAAAGATTACTATATATGAATTTAGTCTTTCTCTCACAAATATAGATACTGAGCTTTCACCTCTCTTATCTTAATTATGAAGGCTGAATGTGGTCTCATTTTAATGAAATTGATTGTGAATAGAGTATATCGACTAAATGGAGATCATACAAATCCCCTAGAGTACTAACCATAATATGTCCCCTAATGGATGAACACGCCAAAGGGAACTGAGTGTATTTTGTTCCATTTGAATGTATAATCTAGTAACGTTTGTTATTTAAATGATATTTTTAATACGTTTACTATTATGTCATTATTGCAAAAATTATGTTTTTGAAAAAACTTAAAATTAAGTAGCATTGATAAAGTTGAATAAAAATTTATTTCTTTTATATCATATTTACTTTTTATGTTACGAATAGTACAGTAATATCATTATGTAGAACAAAAGTATGGTTGATGATAATATCATAAGTAACCAATTCAGAATTCACTACAACTGTGTAACCTAGAAAACAGACTAATAGTATACTTATCGAAAGGAAAGCTATAAAATATGCATGCAGTAAACTAAGCATCACACTCATTTTGTAACACACACTTGCAAATGAGTTAGTAAAGCCCAAGCTCCTACTTCTACAACCAAAATTAATCTTACTCCTAAAACAAAGCTAAACGCCAAAATAAACTACCACACTCATTTGACGTAACAAATCATCTATCAGCCTTACCCTCATTTGACAAAAAGGAACCATCTAGGCACAAATCTCCCAATAAGCAGAGAAAGTTTGATAGAAAATCAATGAGAAAATTAACAAAATCAAGTTTTTTTTTAAGAAAACTAGTTTAGCTTCTTCTTTTTTTGTGTAAATAGGGGAAAACAAATTTGATTAGACACAACTATTGTATATTTTTTTTTTACCACATATTTCCATGAGAAAATTTATGCGCTATCAAGTGTTGTGTGCCAGTTTCACATCGCCGAGATGTGATAGTACCCATGTGGTATATGAGATTAAATATTCATCTTCCATCAACAAATTCTTTTAAAGTCGTGCAACACAAAGCGAGTACATAGTATATTTAGCTTGTTGTAGTAACATGATAGGTGACCCGCCGGATCGTTACAGATAATATCAGAGTCTCTATCTTGCCGGAAATTTTTGGACTAGCACGAGTGTGTGAGCCTGAAGGATGACGTGTCTGAAGAAGACGTCGTGCCTAAAGGGGAAGAATGTGACCGCAAAGATTTTCAGGAATGAATTTCTATGATACAGAGTGTTTTGCACGAGTCCCACATCGCCCTGATGTGAGAGTATTCATGTGTTATATGAGTTTAAATATTCATCTTCTATGAACAAAGTCTTTTAAAGTCTTGCGGCACAAAACGAGTACGAAATTCCACACTTAACCGTGTTTAGCTTAGAGTAGTATTAGAATGGGTGAGCACTTGGGAAGTTGTGCCAATGTGGATTGTTGATATGAGAGGTGGTAGTCGGCATGTGTGGCCGGTTCTTTAAATTTTTGCTGTCATTTAATATGGCTTTAAGTATGATAAATTCTTGTTTGAGTATTTTTACGTAGTTTACCATTTTGTACTCTAATATATTTTACATTTTTTATACAATTTTTGGACCAAATGTTGTTAAACCGAAGGGTGAAAAATACATCATAAACAACATAAACTTTGTTTGCCCATAAGCCGTTAAACTTTAGAATGGTGAATAAGGTTTTGAACTTTTACATGGAATTAAACACAAAAATATAAAACAACCGAAACTATCATAAATTTGAGCTTAAGCGTTTAACGATGCAAAATAGAAAGCAAATTTACTCTAAGCAAGCAAGCAATCAAACAAGTAATAAAGATAAGGGAAAAGAGATTGACACCAAGATACACACACACACATAATATATATAAATAAATATACCCATGATTATAATTTCACGAGGTTTCTATTCTTGATACAAATGCAAGTGTACACGTTTACGAGTCAATGACTTTCGCTTTATCATGAGAAACCAATAACTATTTAACCAAAAACTTTCAACCACACTTGTACTTAAAATTTTCTACCCAAACACCCACTTACAAACGAGCTTATAAGTTTGCTCATACAAATATAAATTAACTATATCACCCACAAATAAGACTTTTCTCTTTATAAATAAGATTACAAGTATGAATCACGTAAGATTAAGCCTAAAATTAATGAGAAATGTGTAATATAAGCCCAAGAACTTTTCTTGCTTTAATGTTGAATGATAACAATGGAGGTTACAGTTACGTTCTTGGCGATTTTTGGTAGAGAGATAGTAATGTGTATTTTTATGTCCCAAGTGGTAGAAAATGTGAGTTTGAGGTGGAATGACCATTTAACATCACATCAATGTGTTAAACATAGATCCACAAATTGGGAAAAGCACTTTCTACTCTATGGCCGATCGATCAAGCTTCCCAGATCGATCGGGGGTGCTCTCCTATTGTCAAAGGCTTCTCTGTGGCCGATCGATCGGTATCGCCGATCAATTGGGGGTTCCTAGGAACACTTTATAAAGCGCTTGTAACTTGCTCGTTATTAAAAAAAAAAGACAAAAAGGAGAATAACCAAAAAAAAGAGAAAAAATTGAGCAGGAAAGCACATAAGAGTGGGTACTAAGAAAATTTAAAGAATCTCAGACATCAAAATAAGATAGTTAGTAAAAGGGATAAACAACAACATGGTAGAGTTACAAATGAGAACAATAACGATGGTTCTAAGGAGGCTGCTATTGAAAAATGCCTTAAAAGTCAAAATATTGATATTCAAAGTAGGAGCAAAGTAAAGAGCACAATGCGGAAGCTTTAAATAAAATTAATATATAGGGTAAAAACAACATTGAAGATAAAAGTCTCATAGAAAGTGAGGATCAATTTATGTAGTAAAGGAACTGTTAAATAAGCTATTTTTTCACATACAATAGGCTGTCCAACGCAGGGACAGATTTGCACTATTCTGTCATGCGCATGAATTATGCGGACAAGGTCTGATTTTTTTAGATTTTGACAGTTCAGATCATTTTTCATTAATTAGGTCTTAGAGACTTTATATAGGTTCCTTTATCTGCCTTTTTTCGACAAGAGAGAGAACTAAACACTTTTGCAAGCAAGAGAGATTATTCTCGAGCTATTGAGTGATTGTAAATCCCCATAAATATCATAATAATAATATTCTCTTCCTTCGTGGACTAGTCTAGGGTTACATATCGTAATCCTAGGAAACCACGTTAATTCTTGTGTTCTTTTCCTTTATCGTTTTTGTGTGACACGACTTGGCGTTCTTTGTTTGGTGTTATTTTTTTTGTTTGCCAACTAATTTGTTAGCTTCTGCATAATAAATTGGTATCAGAGCCTAATTACGATTTAGGACGATGATTGGGAGCATGAAGTTCGAGGTGAAAAGTTCGACGGGACTAACAACTTCGGAAAGTGGCAGTGCGAAGTCATGGATGTTCTTAATCAACAAGAACTAGACATCGTACTAGAGAAGAAGACCGAGAAGAGGACATATGATGAATGGAAGAAGAAAAATCGTTCGGCTTGTGGAACAATATTTTTGCTAAGGAACTTAAGTACTCGGTTATCAAGGAGATGGATGCTGAAGCTTTGTGGAAGACACTCAGCGACAAGTACATGATGAAAAGGGTACAAAATTTTCTCTATATAAAGAAAAAGCTTTTTCGATTTGGGTACGAGCAAGGCATCTCGATGAACGAGCATCTTAATAGCTATAATAAAATTTTAGCTAATTTGCAAAATTTAGATGTAACTATTGTGGATGAAGATAAAGATTTATTTTGTATTGAATTCGTTGCCGAATAAGTATGAGCATCTTATCACCACTCTTTTGTATGGTAATGATGCGATTAAGTTTGTTGATTTGTCGAATGCTTTCGTTAATAATGAGAATAGAAAGATTGATGTTTTGGGTCATAATGATCAATCATTAGATGAATTAATAGTTAGTGGGGGTGGTAAAAGTAAAAATGATAAAATGTTTAAGCAGGGTTCACAAAAGAAGAAGATAGCTAAGGATCAATGTTACTTTTGTTTCTAGAAGGGGCACTAGAAATCGGATTGTTCCAAGATGAAAAACAAGGGTAAGCCGGGTGTGAACATAGCTCAAGACGATAGTGATGATGAGTTTGTTTTGGTATGATCCGAGAAACCTATCAATTGCACATAATGAATTATGGATTCGGGTTGTTCCTATCATATGAGTCCGCACAAGGCATTATTTTCTGAATTTCGTAAGTTGGATGGTGGAGTTATCTTAGTAAGGCAACAATAATGCGTGTAGGATTTCAGGTGTTGGGAAAATTTGTCTTATCTTGGATAATGGTACTGTTAGGCTTATGGAGAATGTTTATTATGTTACAGACTTGAAGAAAAATTTGATCTCATCAGGTATTTTGGATTCGAAGGGTTGCAAAGTAGTAATTGAGGATGGAGTTGTCAAGATGAGCAAGGGCGACAAACTTATTTTGAAGGGAAATAGAAAAGGCTATCTTTATTATCTTAAAAGAGAATAGGCCAAGGGTTCTGTTTTTGTTGCTGATAGTAATGTGGAGTCTATTTTGTGGCGTCGTCGGTTGGGACATTGTGGTGAAAAGGCGTTGCAAGGTTTGGTCGAGAAAGGGCTGCTAAAAGGGGTTAAAATAGGGAAAGTTGAGTTTTGTGATCATTGTATTAAAGGCGAGAAGACTGGAGATAAGTTTGGCATGACAGTTCATCATACTAAAGGGACGCTTGATTATGTGCACACCGATGTATGTGGACCATCTCGAAATGTTTCTTTGGAAGGTAAATCTTATTTCGTAACTTTTGTTGATAATTTTCTAGAAGAGTGTGGATTTACTTGATGAAACAGAAGGATGAGGTTCTGATATCTTTCAAGATCGGAAGAAATTGATTGAGACTCAAACAAGTAGAAAAGTGAAGCGTTTGAGATCTGATAGTGGCAGTGAATACAAGTTAGATCCTTTGAATGATATGTGTAGAAAATATGGTATTGCTCGACACTTTTTGGTTAGATGGACTCCTCAACAAAACAGAATAGCGGAAAGGATGAAATGCACATTGTTGGATAAGGTTCGTTGTATGCTTTCAAATTTGAAATTGGGGAAGCAATATTGGGCTAAGGTTGTGACGTATGTTTGTCATCTCATCAACAGGCTTTCGTCAACTGTGCTTGGTGGCATGACTCCTGTGGAGGTGTGGTTGGGTGTACTTGTTACCGACTATGACCGATTGTATATATTTGGATGTCCGAGTTATTATCATGTGATGGAATCTAAGTTAGACCCTAAAGCCAAGAAAGCCATATTCTTAGGTTTTGCTAGTGGTGTGAAAGGATATCGATTATGGTGTT
Organism: Primula vulgaris; assembly: GCA_963920805.1. Taxonomy (NCBI): domain Eukaryota; kingdom Viridiplantae; phylum Streptophyta; class Magnoliopsida; order Ericales; family Primulaceae; genus Primula; species Primula vulgaris. Next base: position 19,406,781 of record OY987214.1, read on the forward strand.
CGGAGTTGAAGAAAATCGTATTGAGTAGAGATGTTGCATTTGGTGAGATGAGTATGCTTGATCATCGAATAGTTGTTATTTAAGTGATAAAAGGGACCGATGAGGGTGCTTCGAAACCGGTGGAGAAAATTGATTCGGATGTTCAAGAGGACTCGATAGAAGCGGAAGAAAGTGAGGACCTTGTTGATAATGAGGATCATGATGATGATCCAATAGCGACGTGCAAACCCACATGAAACATCAATAAGCCAGCTAAGTTCAACAATTTTGTTGCATACGCACTTCCAGTTGTAAGTAAAAATATTCTGTTATCTTACTTACAAGCTCGTAGTAGTTCTTAGGTGACGCATTGGTTAGGGAATATGAAAGAAAATATGAATTCTTTGTCGAAGAATTAGACTTGGGATTTGGTGGAGCTCCCCAAGGGTAAGAAAGTGGTTGGTTGTAAGTGGGTATTCGCAAAGAAAGGTGGTATCTCTAGAAAATACAATGTTCATTACAAGGCGAGGTTAGTGGTGAAGGGGTTTGCACAACGTGAAGGAATTGATTATAATGAGGTATTTTCTCCAGTTGTGAAACGTTCTTCTATTCGTGTTTTATTGGCCTCGGTAGCATAGTGGGATCTCGAGTTAGATCAACTTGATGTCGAAGTGGATTTTTAGATGGTAATTTAAACTATATGACTCAACTCGATGGGTTTCTAACTGTCAGAAAAGAGAATTGGGTTTGCAAATTGAAGAAGTCGTTGTATGGATTGAAGTAATCACCGCGTCAATGGCACAAGAGTTTCGATCAATTTATGGTGGCGCAAGGTTTCGACAGGAGTGCATATGATCATTGTGTGTATTTTTGCAAGCTTCGTAGAGAAGTTAGCATTTACCTACTCTTATATGTTGATGATATATTGATAGCATGTTCTAGTAGTGTGGAGGTGTATGAAAGATCAATTGAGTTAAGCATTCAATATGAAAGGTCTTGGTGAAGCTCGGAAAATACTTGGCATGGAAATTAAAAGGGATCAGGTCAAAGGTGTGTTGTGGTTGATGCGGTCTAACTACTTAGAGAAACTCCTTAGCTTGTTTGATTTGAATGAGAAGTCTAAGACGGTAACTACACCACTTGCTCCACACATGAAACTTAGTGCTATGATGTTTCCTAATACCGAGGAGGAAATTGAGGAAATGACCTGGGTTCCGTATGCGAATGCAGTGGGGTTGTTAATGTACGCGATGGTTTGCACGAGGCCGGATATCTCACATGCCATGAGCATGGTGAGTCGTTATATGCATGCTCTGGGTAAGGGGCATTGTCAAGCGGTTAAGTGGATCTTGAAGTACTTACGAGGCACATTGCATGTAGGTTGAAGTATGAGAAAGATGAGAGTATAGGTCATCATGTTGTTGGGTATACAAACTCTGATTATGCGGGTGATTTGGATAAGCGACGGTCGACTACGGGTTATGTTATTACACTTGTTAGAGGACCGGTTAGTTGGAGATAGACCTTACAATCGATGGTTTCTTTGTCTATGATGGAGGCGGAGTATATGGCGTTGACCGAAGGTGTAAATAAAACTATTTGGCTCAGGAATTTGGTGGATGATTTTGGTATTGTACAATGACATGTTACTTTGTTTTGTGATAGTCAAAGTGAAATTTGTTTGACCAAAAATCTAGTGCACCATAATCGTATTAAGCATATTGGAGTAAAGTATAATTATGTACGTGAGCGGGTTGAAAATGGTGATATTGATGTAACGAAGATCGATACTAAGGAGAAGTAACAAGATGAACCTTTTATATTAAAGAACAAGTATTATACTTCGTAGGTTTGTATTATTTTTAGCGTTTATATGACGAGTTTAGGTTACTCACCCTTTGCTTTGTTGTTTTCCCGTTTCTATTTTATTGTATATTTTATAGGCGAATGTCCTAATTTACAGGATTTTAGACCAGTTTGGCATTCGAGCAAGTCTCGAGGCGGTATCGGTTTTGTGAGCACGTGTAGTATAGGTACTAAATGCCAAATGCGTGTAGTGTTGCGTGTTTTATAGCAGTTTGTGTAATATATTTGTAAAACTGGTACGATTTGAAAGGCGTGTTATTCAGTGATGGTTGTTTTTTTATTTCTTTGAAATTGCGTCCCCGGTTGTCTGTGAATTCGGGGCGTGACATTTGCTCTATTCTGTCTTGCGCATGAATGTTGCGGACCAGATTTGATTTTTTCAGATTTCCTCGGTTCAGATCGTTTTTTGTCAATTAGGTCTTTGGGACTTTACATAGGTTTCTTTAGCAGCCTTTTTTTGACAAGAGAGAGAACTAAACACTTTTGCAATCAAGAGAGATTATTCTCAATCTATTAAGTGATTGTAAACCCCCACAAATATTATAGTAATAATATTATCTTCCTCCGTGGATAAGTCTTGGTTTACACTTCGTAATCCTATGAAACCACGTTAATTCTTGTGTTCTTTTCCTTTATCATTTGTGTGAGTAAACTAGGATGGAGATTATGCAATAGTATATATTTTTATTGTATAATCTTTTATTTTTCTAGTTAAGTTTAGTAATAATGATGAATTGCAAGGTGTTTTTCTCGATCAACTGTTGAACTTTGGGCTAACAGTATACACGAATCATAAAGCATGCATAATATTAAATCAAGCTATTTTGGGGAGAGGGGCATTTTTAAGGACAAACCTTGTGTATTTTTAGAGGTCTTACCCTGTTTTAATATGACTATAAGTACTTTCCTGCTAAGAGAGTAACCACTGTCACTGCTGCTGTCATTGTCACTTTCCTTGAGATTTTCCAGCAGTTTTTTGATATGATAATCATGAGTGTCTAGCTCAACCCTCTTCTCTTGATTTATGGCAAGTTGTTGCTCCAGATAACTCATCACACCTTTCTTCTTAGGAGCAGCACTGGTGGACTCTTTCTCTTTGCCTTTCTCACCCGAAATGTCATTTATATGACCTTCTTTGACAAGCTTAGCAGAAATATACAGAGCAGAGGGGCATTTGGTGGAATTTTCAAAAGATTGAAGTAGAGGATTTACCACAGAAGGGGGTACATGATCCACTTGTGATAATAGAATGCCAGATATGAGACAAGGAAAAGGTAGCCAAACAGTGTTAGCCTTGACATCAGAAAGTTCCCTAATCAAATTGAAGACATGCTTTCCAAAATCTATGGGAATTTTGGACATTATCCTATAAATAAACACATCCATTTCTTTGCTAAGTTTGGAGGGTTGTTTAGTAGGAGTCCAGTTGAATTTAGAGATTTTGTGCAGGACAGCTGCACTGAGAGTCAAAGCAGATGTTTTAATGGAATTTCCATCAAACTGGTCATCTTTCCCTGTAATTGCCAAAGATACAGAATGTATATCACACTCTAGATCATCCTCAGGTCTGTTAGGAGTTCCTAAAAACTTATTAATCAATTCAAGGTTAAAATCAAGAGTCTGACCTCTCACAAACACTCTTCCACATGCCATATTCCCCTCATCAAAGACTCATTCATATAGATTAGAATAAAATTCCCTAACTAGTTCAGGAAAATAAGATTCATGAAAGCTTATTGTTCTAGCAAGACCCACATCTTTCAACAAATTTTCAACATGCAGTTGAATATTCCTATAACTAGCTAGATTCAGCTGTCTTTCAGAGTGTATTTCCCTAGTGCTAAGTGTAGAGAACCTACCAGACATAGTTGTGTTCCAGAACCTAGGATCAACTTTATTATTTAGAGTGTCATAGACAAATTTAACAAAAAATGGGTCAACCTGTGTATTTCTACCAGACCGTTTCTTGATTCTACGCCTTTTAGGTTTGGGAGAGGAGGATTCACTTACCTTAGATTTAGAACTTCTATGAGTTTTGGTCCTATTTATAAATTCACCAAGGGTACTGTCATCTTCATAGTTCAGATCAGGTTGATTGTGAGACGAATCAGACATGGTTGGATCTGAGGTTGCAACTGGACTTCGAACACCGAAGATGGGTTTTGTAGAAAAGCAAAGTTTTTACTGGGGAATAGAGAGAGAAATTAATTATGATAAGTGTTGGTTTATCTTAGTAAAAATACACGGTTAAATAGCAATTAAGCCCATATCTTTTAAAATTAGAAAAGATATACCAAAATCCTCTTTTTGAACCAATTTTCCCCAAAACTAGGCACTTTCCTTTTTAAAAAAAATTCTGTTACTATCAAGATAAGTTCAGAAACGAATACAGTATCCACATTCCAATTTAAAACAAATCTATCCAATTTTGAATTACTGAGTAATTGAAGAAATAAAGGAAAAATTGACTTGTCTCAACAGAAAAATAATAATTGATATTTAAGACTTTTGAACATAAGAAACTAACAATTTACTCAAGAATATGTATTTCACATAGGATATCCATTCAATAAAAATTGAGACTGAGAGCTTAGATTGAGCAAATCTGTTTTTCCTCTACACAAAAATTGGCTTGATCATCTCAGCAGGGAAAGAGTATAAGGGATGCCAAAAACAATTCAAGACATTGGCTTGACTTTAGCATTTATGTTCACTTAGGAAACTAGAATATGCTGCCTTTGATCATAAGCAATATGACTTTCTTTGTAAGTCTTTTGATTTTTCTGTTTTCCAAACAAGGTTGAAATTGTGTTTGCAACTGAGCTTGCAACTGAATATGAAATATGCACTTTGTGCTTGCAACTCAATTACCACATAGGTTTTTAGGAAAAGTTATTCCACATCTATTTTTGAGACATCATCTAACGGCTTTTTCAAGACAAAAACATCATAGCTCAATCAAGACTTATCTTAGAAAAAAAAAATATTGATGTTTCTCTCAGTAAAACATATATAACAAGAGTATTTAATTAGATCTATAGTGATAGACCCTAATATCACTTCTTAAAGTTTCAAACTTGTTTGTATCAAGGGGTTTTGTGAAAATATCAGCTACTTGTCTTTCAGTTGAAACATGTTCTAAAATTAAGCTCTTTTCTTTAACCAGTTCTCTAATAAAGTGATGTCTCATATCAATGTGCTTAGTTCTGGAATGTTTCCCTGCATTCTTTGCTAAATCTATAACACTTTTAATATCACAAAACAGAGTTAATACTTCTTGTTTGACATTATAATCAGCTAACATTTGTTTCATCCAAATTAGCTGAGTGCATCCACTACCAGCTGCAATGTATTCAGCCTCAGTTGTTGACAAAGAAATACCATTTTGCTTTTTACTAAATCAGGACACAAGGTTATTTCCAAAATAAAAACACCCACCAGAAGTATTTTTTCTGTCATCTATGTTACTAGCCCAGTCTGCATCACAGTATCCTACCAAATGATGATTAGTGTCTTTAGAGTACCAAAGACCAAGGTGAGTAGTGCCTTTAACATACCTTAAGATTCGTTTGACAGCAAGAAGATGAGATTCTAGAGGATTTGCTTGATATCTGGCACAAACTCCTACACTTAAGCAAAGATCTGGTCTGCTAGCAGTCAAATAAAAAAGACTTCCAATCATAGACCTATAGAGGCTAGGACAAACACTCTTACCCTTATCATTTTTAGACAATTTAAGAATAGTACTCATAGGGGTTCTTTTCTCTTTACTCTCACTCAAACCAAATTTCTTAACAAGATTATCAGCATACTTAGTTTGGCACAGAAAAATGCCCTTTTCATTCTGCTTAACTTGAAGTCCTAGAGAGTAAGTTAATTCTCCTCCACCACTCATTTCAAACTCAAGTTTCATATCAGAAATAAATTCAACAATTTTGTTATCACAAGTAGAGCCAAATACAATGTCATCAACATAAATTTGAGCAACAATAATATCCTTAGGTGTTTTCTTTGTAAACAAGGTTTTATCAACTCCTCGTCTGTTAAAACCCTTTTCAATTAGGATCTTAGTTAACCTTTCATACCAAGCTCTAGGGGCTTGTTTTAAACCATACAGTGCCTTTTTCAAGAGAAAAACATGTTCAGGAAACTTGGGATCCTCAAAACCTTTAGGTTGACTGACATAGACTTCTTCTTGTATGTTACCATTCAAGAAGGCACTTTTGATATATAGTTGAAATAATTTAAAGTCATACAGGCAAGCATGAGAAAGTAGCATTCTAATAGATTCTATTCTTGCTACAGGGGCAAAGGTTTCATCAAAGTCTATTCCCTCAATTTGAGTGTATCATTGAGCCACAAGTCTAGCTTTATTCCTAATGATTATGACATCTTCATTACTCTTATTCCTAAATATCCATTTAGTCCATATAACATTTTTATTTGTAGGTGTGTACTAATGTTCACACATCATTCCTCTCAAATTGAGACAGTTCATCTTGCATAGCTAAAATCCATTCATTGTCTTCCAAAGCCTCTTTTATATTCTTAGGTTCTAACTGAGAAATATAACAAGCAAAGTGGACAACATTACTTCTTTTACCCTTGGTTTTCATACCTGAGTTGAATTCTCCAATGACATCTTCAAGAGAGTGATTCTTCTGAGTCCTTGCATTTTTTGGATTGAATTGGAGGACCATCTTCTTCTTCATCAGAATCTATTATACTCTGGATTCCAACCTCAGTTGCAACTGGACTTCCAACCTCTACAGAACTGTCAATTTGCAGTTTTTCTTTTATGTCTTTACTTTTGATTCCAAGACTTATCATCATCACATGTAATCTCATAAACATCTTTCAAGTCATCAAATAACACATTATATGACTCCATAACACAGTTTGTTCTTAGATTAAAGACTCTGAAAGATTTACTATTTTAAGCATAATCAAGAAATATACATTTATCATTTTTGGGGTCAAATTTTCCAAGATGTTCTCTATCCTTAAGAATGTAACAAACACACCCAAATACTTGAAAATACTTGACATTGAGTTTTCTACCTTTCCAGATTTCATATCCAGTCATGTTGGTACCTTTTGTAAGATATACTCTATTAACAATATAACATGCAATATTCACAGCGTCAGCCCAAAATCTTTTGGCAAGTTTCTTAGAGTTAAGCATGACTCTAGCCATTTTTTGAATAGTTCTATTTTTTTCTTTCCACTACACCATTTTGTTGTGGAGTTTTTGGGGTTGAAAACTCATGACTTATTCCTAGAGAGTTGTAGAAATTTTTGAACTTACTATTTTCAAATTCAGTTCCATGATCACTTCTGATCCTCACAATTTTTCCAATAGAGTTCCCTTTTCAAGTTGCAGTTTTAAGCAAAGTCTTTTGAAGTGTTCAAATGTTTCAGTTTTATCTTTCAGAAAAACTACCCAAGAGTATCTAGAAAAATCATCCACAACTACCAGAATATACTTCTTACCACCAATACTTTCAGTTTGCATAGGACCCATTAGGTCAATATGAAGAAGTTCTAATATTCTTTTGGTATAGATTTGACTGGTACTTTTATGAGTCCTCTTTGTCTGTTTGCCTATTGCACAATCACCACACACACCTTGAGTTTTAATACTGAGATTAGGAATACCTCTTATTAGTTCATTTCTAATAAGTTTATCCAAGGTTTTGTAATTTACATAACCAAGCCTTTTATGCCAAACATCAACATTATTAGTAGCAGCTTAATTGCACCTATTCTCAGGTAACACTTTTTCAGTTTTCTCAAAAACATAGCAACTCTTTGCTGACCTAACTCCCGTTATGATCAATTCATTTCTCACATCAGTAATCATACACTTATGTTTGTTGAAATGAACAACCATGTGATTGTCACAGAGTTGGCTAATACTAATGAGATTAGCTTTTAAGCCATCTACAAGAAAAACATCATTTATTTCAAGCATTCCAGGTTTGTTCAATACTCCTTTTCCAATAATTTTACCAGTGTCTCCACCTCCAAACACAACAATGTTTCCCGTGAGATTAATGATATTTTTGAGAACACTTGCATCACCTGTCATATGCTTTGAGCAACCACTGCCAAAGTACCATTCATTAGTAGTAATAGCATTTAGAGAAGTAATGACATCTTTATTATTGGCAATTAAGGTAAATTTACTTTTAACCTTCTAGACCCAATTCATCTTTTGATAGCAAGAGGACAACCAGTTTTTCTGAGAAATATATTTTCTGTTCATTTTTAAATAGCACCTGATTTCTAGATGTCCAGATCTTTTGGAAAAATTACATAGTTTTAAATCAAAAGTAGATTTATCCTTAAAATTATTCAGTTTTTTCTTGGTTGCAACTGTACTTCTAACCTTATTATCAAAAACATGAGTTTCAACTTTAACTAGAGCTTTAACAAATGTAGTTTTTTCAATGCTTCCATAACCATAGTAACTCAAACTACTGTTATCTTTAAAACCTCTAGAATAGGACAACATGTCATCTAACTTATCTGATGCAGACACATTCAACAGTTTCATTTTCTTCTTGGTCTCAGTTAACTGAACCAGTTGTGTGTTGAGTTGCTCAGTGAGATTCTTTACCTCATCCTTTAGAGTAGTATTAAGTTTGTTTATGATCAAGAATTGTTTACTCAGACATTGATATTTTTCATAAAGGACAAGATACTGCTGAGTAATATTTTCATCAATGGGCTCTTTCTCATCACTGCTATAGGTTTTAAGTGTAGTTGTAACTAGGGTTGAAATTGACTCACAATCACTTTCATACACAGGTTCTTTTTAAGTGATTCTTCCCATAAAATTAACAAAGTTAGATTCCTTCTCTTCATCACTATTACTCTCAGATTCATTGTCACTGTGAGTGATTATATAAGCATTTTTGTTTCTTTTTAAAGTATTTGCACACACAGACTGAATGTGACCATAACCTCTATATTCTCTGCATTGAATTTCTCTAGGCTGATAATCTCTGTCATCCTTCTCTTTAGGATTCCACTTCCCTTTAGGATTATTATTAAGCCTAGGTTCTGGCCTAAATTGATTATCTCTTTTCTGAAAGTTTTTGGATGTTCCAGTATCATCCTATGTTTTCTTATAGAATTTTTTGTAAACCTTTTTAGCAAAGAAGGCCAGTTGTTCTTCATCACTCATATTTTCACAAACTTTGGATTCAGGTTTCTTAGCCTGAAAGGCTATTCCTTTTTCTAGTGTCTTTTGTTTGAATTTTTTTGGCTCATGAGTGCTTAGATTTCCTATAAGCTCTTCAAGTTTTAGATTATCTAAGTCTGTTGATTTTTGAATAGCAGTAACTTTAATTTCAAACCTTTCTGGAAGAGACCTTAGGGTTTTCTTTACAAGTTTAGCATCACTATATTTTTCACCTAAGTTCCCAGTTTGATGGGCAATATGACAAATTCTATCATTAAACTGTTCAATGGTTTCATCTTCCTCCATTCTTAAATTTTCAAATTGAGTAGTTAACTGTTGGAGTTTAAAGGCTTTTACTTTAATAGTTCCTTCAAAAGTTACTTGTAAAATATCCCATGCCTCTTTGGCAGTTTCACAATTAGAGATATACCTGAACACACTGAGAGTTACCCCAGCAAAGATCAAGTTTATTGCTGTTGAGTCTGTACTTGACTTTTTGTACTCATCAGCAGACCATCTGTCTTCAGGTACATAGACCAGTTCACCTTCACCATCCGTAGCAGTTGGAACCTCCCAACCATACAATACAGTCTTCCATGCTTGTTCATCTTGCTGATTAATGAAGGATCTCATTCTGATTTTCCACACTCCATAGTTGACTCCTCCTTCAAGCAATGGTGGATTGTTAAATGCGTTTCCTTCACTCATTAAATCCATCTTTCCCAGAACACAGGATCCACACCAAGTATATCTGATGTGAAACTCTGATACCAATTGAAATTACTATCCGCTGTTCTAGTTGCAGCTATGCAGTTATGTTCCAAGTACAGTTGCAATTGAGGTTGGAACCTAAGTATAATGATGGACATAACTGGAGTGACTAAATGTACTTGAATTAAATCACACGCACATTTAACAACGGAGTTCACCCAACTAGGCTACATCTCCGGGGCACTTACCCAGATTGATGATATTATAATGGCTTACAATATAGGATTTTAGTCTTAATGAAAAACTCTAAGACTCCCTCTAGGTTTTTCTGCATATCTCTATATTGCTCCTACCTTATAACTATCACTCAAAAGATCAATGGCATCCCACCATTGTTTTTGTTTTTAAAACTTGTTGTGTATTCTCTCAAAGTTGAGTTCTTTATAATTTAGAACACACACTTTTTACAAGCAAAGCTATTAACTTATATAAAGAGTAAAAACAATCTTCTTTCTTCAAGAACTTGTGGATTGATTTGGACTCTTCTGATTGGTCAACCTTCCCATATCTTGAATGAGATAATGCTGTAATTGATTGACCCAATCTTCTTGTTAATACCTGTTAATAGACTAGTTTGACAATAGGAGTTACTATATATAAAACAATATCTTATTAGAGATACAATATTAATAAAGCGTGAAACCATAACTCCATATATTCAATCTAATTAGATCATTGCTGATTTGTAAACACATATATTGAATGAAGAGATAAAGACATTGTATAATAAAAGAGATCTACTTTCCACAATTAAAGGAACATTATCTTTTCAAACTAATCTCCATATTACATTTAAACTCTTTCCATTCTTTATCACTTAAATATTCTCAATAAGAGAAAACTGAATCTTGTTAAACAAATGAGAATATATCCTGCATACTTTTATTCACATAAAAGACTTTAAAGATTAAGTAATACAGTTAGACAGAATAAAACAGAATCCTACGTATTGGCAGGTTGGTACTGTAGTTGCAACTGAGCTTGCAACCTCACCTGTAAACATTAAACTGTTTTAATTCATAAAAACCAACTTGAGTTATTTTGTTCAAACCAATTGACAACAAGAGTTAATAGGCCAGAAATATGGTCCTAACAAAACACTTTTGCAATCAAGAGAGATTATTCTCAATCTATTAAATGATTGTAAACCCCCACAAATATTATAGTAATAATATTATCTTCCTCCGTGGATTAGTCTTGGTTTATCCTTCGTAATCCTATGAAACCACGTTAATTCTTGTGTTATTTTCCTTTATCATTTGTGTGAGTAAACTAGTATGGAGATTATGCAATAGTATATATTTTTATTGTATAATCTTTTATTTTTCTAGTTAAGTTTAGTAATAATGATGAATTGCAAGGTCTTTTTCTCAATCAACTGTTGAACTTCGGGCTAACAGTATACACGAATCATAAAGCATGTACAATATTAAATCAAGCTATTTTGGGGAGAGGGGCATTTTTAACGACAAACCTTGAGTATTTTTAGAGGTCTTACCCTGTTTTAATATGGCTATAAGTACTTTTCATCTAGTTGGATCCATGTGAGTTCGTAAAGGCGGGGGAATTAATTGGTAGATCTCTCCTATTACACCCACCCAGAGTAGAGAATAAAAAAAAAATGGTTATTCCAGCAGTCTTGGATTATACATATAGTGTTTAGGAAGCGGACGATTGTGGTTTGCTTTTCCTATTAAGGATAAGTTGGTTACATGGTTGCTATGCCCTTAAGTAAGCGATTTGTAATAGTTACACTTCCCTAAATAGTGTGTCAAGTACTTCTTACCTTATCTTTACATACAAGTCTTTGTTATAATTGTTGCATATACATTGTGTAACACTTGTTAGATATAACATCGCATCTTGACTCACAACTAATTAATATCCGAAGCAAGCATCTAGATAAACTTATTGTAAAGATCCATTAGTCGATAGTTGGACAAGTTAGTTCGCATATGCAGTCAACTACTTAATGTTGTCTATATACTACTTGAGATGAATTAAGTACTTGTATCTGTGTGTTTGATTACTAGTTTGGTGTAAATCTAATTAGTATTAGCATATACTTGTGTTTTCATATATTAGTACACGTTTATACATATATTATATCTATATTCTTTCCACTGCCAACAACTTTAATTTTATGTATAATAATATATAGTGTATTATATATATCCAACTCAAGTTACTCCTTCGTAACCTAAGAAAAAGTCAAAAAAGGAGTCAAATCTATGGTCTAACAACTGGCAAAAATGTCAATTTTGAGAAATCGTTTTCCTTTCTATGAGATTAAATATATTAACGCTTTTAAATGGCTATAAATATTACGACGTTTACAATTTTATTGTTTTCAATGTTAATCATGCAACTGCACATGAATTTGTGGTGAATAATCTAACGAAATGGAAGGTTGATCAGTCCTAACATGCAACTAAAAGGGTTGATTGAATTCAATTTTAGGTTTAGTATTCTTTTTAACTCACGATAGGTAAATTACAACAGTAAAATAATTAACAACAAATTAAGATAATTTATTAACGTTGTTATTACCAAGCAACGGATTAAAGAACACATAAAACGGAATAAAGTGGGAGAATGACAAAAAAACAGTAAAGAAAGTTATAATGTGACTATAGATTGTTGGAATTTATGGGGCGTACCCTCTCTCTCTTTTTCTCTCTAATTCAAAGCAATTGTTTTGAATGGTGCTTACATCAATATTGGTGAAGATATATAGGAAATTACAAGAAACAAACTCTATCTATCGTTCATACCACAACTTCCAAACTAAGCGACATTGATGTGATTGACGGTCAAAAAATTATTTAAAAAAAAACTTTGTGGTTATCTACGTGGTTATTTAAGACCAAAATTTCAATTCATCGACAACTAAAAAATCCTCAATCGCTTCCACAGGACCTGAAAAAATTAAACAAGTTTCTGAAGTGTGTACAAGAACAGATGAAGATCTGAAGACTTTTTTTTATTTCTCACCACGATAAATTTTTTATTTGTAATTTTCTATGTTTGAGTTGAATTGTTGTTGTAATAAAATCATTACGACATTAATTATTAATGAAATAGTGGGCTTTACCCACCAATTTATACATATAAAGACCTCTCTCTATACAAATCTCAAAATTCAAAATTATGTTGACTTATTCGGTTAGGTTCCTACTTTTAGAAACTTTTCGTGAATTAGATCCTTGGCTTGTTGGGCTTCATTGAGCTCGGCTCAAGCTCTGTTTTTTCGACATTTGGGCTTACGTTAAGCTTTCAAAAAAATTATTTCTTCGTTTGCTCCATCCCCGAGTTGCGAATGCATTTTTTTACTACAAAAGTGCGAATAAGTGCAAATTAACTAAAAAAGCATTTAAAATATATCATTTCGTGGTCTAATCATGATCGAACCCATCATTCAATAAACTTCAAAACCTCCCACTCTAAGTCTTGTAAAAATATCAGTGGTAGTGTTAACTTTTATGAATAAAAGTGTCTCGAATGTCAATGAAAGCTCAATCAGGTTTTACTATGAAAATGACCTTTGTATATTTTTCTTTCCTAGTGGTTTCCAATGTTCTATTACAGCAGATCTACTCTTCACCAAAGTGGGATAGTGATTCAATTCATCATGTTGGAGGTAAGGATCTTTCTTTGTAGAATTTCAAACAGCAATTTATTTTTGACAAATGGTGAAGACATTATATTTTGACCCTCTTCTTTTAGTGAAAACTTTACAACAAAAAATGATTTTAACTTTTTGAGAACTTAATCTCCATTTTTTACCATGCCTAAATATATTTGAAATAAGCTCTTACAACCTAAAATCATTAGTTTTGCTTGAAAACTTTGGTCAAAGGCTATCAAGTAAGATGAGTAATCGAAAAAATTTGGTATACATATGGCTACCAAATTCCAAAGAGTAAGACGACTAGGGTGAATAATCCTAGCTGCCGCCGATACGATGACCAACCTCTCCCTCTCACCAGAGAGGGGAAGGCCTGTCGATGATCAGCTTTTAAAACTAGATTCCCCTCCCCCCAAAAAAATCTTTCGCCTCGATCCTTAACACAATTCCTACTAGCCTTAAAATAGAATTAAAAGAGCTAGGTACGTACCAAGGAGAGCAGTTCATACAATTTTCTATGGAGGATATCAAAATATTATCGGAGCCATTTAAGTACACTATTTTTGGAAAATTATCGCATGGTAATCCACATATCGACAGCATCAAAAAACTTTTAACTAAGCTGGAATTAAAAGTGAATTTCAACATTGAGCATTTTGATAATAAGCATGTTTTGATAAGATTTTTCCATGAGGCTGATTTTCATAGAGTATGGCTAAGTAAAATCTAGTTTATAGATCAACTGCCTATGCGTACTTTTAAATGAACTTATGATTTCGATCCAGACTATGAATCTGCTACTGTTCCGGTATGGGTCACCCTACCAAAGCTACCTATTCACCTTTATAACATGTTTAGTATTTTCTCCATAGCGAGTGCACTTGGTGTACCTCTAAGAGTTGATGAGCCAACTTATAAATTATAAAGACCTAGTAAAGCTAGAATCTGTGTGGAAGTGGACTTAGCAAAAAAATTGAAGAAGAATTTTGGAAACAAAAAGATAATATTAAATGGGTCATAAAGGGAGAATGTAACTCTAAATATTTTCAAGATATGGTAAAAGGAAAAAGAAAGAGTTGAGCTATTTTTAGCATTAGACATCCAGATGGTAATATTTTGACTAATGCTACTGATATAAAGAATGAGGCTGCTACTTATTTTCAATCTGTCTTTGCTCCAACTTCTAAGGATTTGGGTGATTTTGCTAGCATCAATATAGTTTCTTGGGCTTTATGGATAATATCCATAAAGGAAGAGAACAATGTTATGGATAAAAATCCTAATGAAGAAGAAATTAAAGAAACTATATGGGGTCTTGATAAGGACAGCTCACCTGGACAAGTTGGTTTTACTGGTGTTTTTTTCATTAAAACTTGATATATTATTAAAGATGATATTTGTCAAGCTATATTTCTTGGGCTATATTTGTCAAACTTGATTGCCCTGATTCCTAAGATCAAGAGTCCTAAAACTTTTGCGGATTTCAGGCCTATCAGCTTAGGTAATTTTTGCAATAAAATTATATCTAAAATTTTGGCTACTAGACTGACTGTTTTTCTTCCCAACATTATCTCAAATAATCAAAATAGTTTTATTAAAGGGAGGGATATTACTGATAATATTCTTCTTGCTCAAGAAATGATCAGTACTTTAAATGCTAAAAATAAAGAGAAAAATGCTGCTATTAAACTTGACATGAAGAAAGATTATGATAAAGTATCCTGACTCTTTTTTACAAAAGTTTTGAGAAAAATGGGTTTTACTGAGATTTTTATAGACAGAACTTGGAGACTTATTTCTAATATCTACTTTAGTGTTTTTGTCAATGGTGTAGCTTCTGGATTTTTCAAATATAATCAAAGCTTAAAGAGATCCGCTATCTTCTGATCTTTTTATTATCTGCTCAGAAGTCGTCTCGAGAAATCTAAATGATCATTTAGCCTATTGGGAGTTCACAAGGGTTATTATCAGGGATTCAAATTTCCTATTGGGAGTTCTTTTATTACTCATTCAGCCTATGTTGATAACATTATTATTTTTTCTTTTGCTAATGTGAGATCAGTAAAGGAAGTTCATAAGTTGATAAGAAAGTATGAATTTGATTCTGCTCAAGAAGTAAATTATGAAAAAAGTTCTCTATATTGCTCTAAAACTGTCACAAATGCTAAGGGAAGAAAATTGAAGAAAAGCTGGGAATTACTAATGAAAAAGGCTCCTTTTATCTATTTATGGTGTAATCTTTACTTTGGTAGAAAGAAAAGCATTTATTTTCATTCTATGGTGGCTAAAATCAGATATTCTCTCAATAATTGGAAGTCTAAATGAATATATATGTGATCTAAAATCATTCTTATAAATTATGTTCTTCAATTTATGCCTCTATATATTCTCTCAGCTATTTTGCCTCCTAAAAATGTTATTACTGTTGTAGAGAACATCTTTTCTAATTTTTTGTGGGGTCAAAATAAAGATAAAAATAAGAATCATTGGGCTTCTTGGAAGAGAGTTTCTAGGCCTATTGAAGAGGGTGGTTTGGGTTTAAGGAGTATGTGTGATATTTCTAGAGCTTTTGCTATTAAAGTTTGATAGAAATTTAGAAAGTAAAAATCTCTTTGGTCTTTATTTATAAAGAATAAGTATGGCAAAAAAGTTCACCCTAATTTGGCAACTAGGGCCATCACTAATGGTACTTATTACAAAATGATTGAAGTCGGAGAAAAAACTGAAAAAATTATTATTTGGTCAATTGGTCAAAGCTAATTTGAATGTCATCCTAGACAATTGGAGAGGTGATGGTCCAATCAAGTGTTTGGAAGTTAATAATTCCTACTTAATAAAGGATTTAACTGCTAGTGGAGAATAGAAAAAAGAGATTATACCTTAGATATATCCTGTAGATTATCACATTTATTTTGAGAATAAGATAATGAAGAATACTTGTGGTAGTGATATAATGTTCTGGAAAGAGACAAAAATAGGGGATTTCTCTATTAAATCAGCTTGGCACCTAGTAAGAAACAAAGCAAATTTTAGTTGGGCTAATTCTTTAATGTGGGATAAACTTATACCTATGCGAATTTCATGTTTGATGTGAATTTTTTTGCTTAATGTGGTTTCATTTGATAATACCATTCAAAGTAAGGGAGTTAATTTAGTCTCAATGTGTGATTACTACTATAAAAATGTTGAAAATCATAGCATTTATTTACTACTGGTCCTATGGCTACTTTGATTTAGAGTTATTTTGGAAATCATTTGGGTATCCAGTACTACAATAACAGCATTAGACGTAGGTGTATGGTGTAACGTCTCGGAAATTTTGTACTTTATTATTAATTTTAGTAATAAAATAGTGATATTTAGTTTTGTGGGTGATTATGTATTTGTGTGAAATATACATGTGTGATATGGAATTGGATGTATATAATAGTTGTGGGGGTGATTTGTATCATGTAATAAGTAAGTGGACTAATTAGTAAATTACTTATACTAAAACCTAAATATATAGATAATACATATACATATATACATATATACATATACACATATACATAGATACCTGCATACGGAGAGAGATAATAGAGAGAGAGAGAGAGAGACCTGTGACGAAGTGAGGATAAGAGGAGAGGTCGGCGACCAGACCAGATCAGGTTGTGGTGGTAGGTGGCGGTAGTGGGTGCGGTTCAGGATTTTAAGGCTGCGACTTCGAGGGGTGATTACGAGGTCATCGGGGGTCCGTTTTCGACAATAAAATATATTTTCTTAGCTTATTTTTCGAGAGCTATCTATCCGTGTAAGCCGTTTTATCTGATTTTAACTTTTCTAAAAACCCATTTTTGGGAATATTTACTATAATCCGAATTAGGGATTTTTATATTAATCCGTAGCTCGTTTTAATTACATTTTTAGGGCTGTTGAAGGACTGATTTGGCCTGTCCAGATCTGTTTCTAACCGTTAGGTGAGTTTCGGCTTAAGTCTGGGGGTATTTGACCAACGAGCTCTCGTTTGCGTAGGTAAGGGGGGAAAATATGGTTTCGCTTTAAAGGCGGTTTTGTGTGTTGTTTGTTGTATGCTAAGCTATGTAAAATGGTTAGTGTGTATTGCATCATGTTATTGTATTTTGTGTGTGTAACAGCTTCGCATCGTTATTTTTATGGTGATATATATTGTGTAAGGCGATTTTACTATTTTTATTATAAAATGAATTGTGAAAAAAAAGGTGATTTAAATGTGTTCTTTAATTAAATCTTTTAAAAACGTGAAAGTGTGATAGTGGTGATATCGTGTATACTCTTGTGGTGATACCATGTATACTTTTGTGGTGATATGTTTATCTAATCACATCGAATATTATAAAGTGTGTTTTATGTTTTACTGTGGATTTTTACTGTTTTCGTGTTTGGTATTCGGAGTATTTTATATTTATTTTAGGGATTGCAGGACCAAGTGTTAAGGCGGAGCTGTGTCAGGTTACGGTGAGATTCCGGAAACTTGCGCAAGGATTAGGTATATCGGTACCATAGGGTTAGTCCCCTTAAAGTCGGCCCCATATCTTTTGGTCACATATTAGTGTCAGAATATGGGTGAGGGAACCATTGCACTTTGGGTCCTAGAGCAGAGTGGCTCTAAAAGTGGGTACATGTGAGGCAATCCCGACTTTGTGTGAGTCTTGTTTTATTTTATTATTAATTCAGTTGATCTTGATTATATGTTCATTTACTTGTGGTTGCGAGTTATAGTTGTTTATGTGTTTTTCGTGCAATTGCCCTTTGTCATTATTTGCCAAGATATCATATTTGCCATGTTAGCACTGTGTGTGCGTGCTTAGTAGCACGTGCTGTTTTTAAAGTGAGATTTTTTTCTTACCTCCTTTCTTTGTTTTATGTATATTTTGTTCACGATCGATGTACAGGTGCTGACGTAGATGGTGGCGAATTTTAGAGTGCTTGCATGAGGCTCATTATCATATTACACGTGATCGCGCGCACGCTAGACTTGGTTTTTGTCATTTTGCCTTTATCTCATTTTGAGGCTTGTTGGCCTAGTGAGCGTTTAACGCGAGATTATTATTTTTTTGGTTGGAGTAACTTATCTGATGCACTTGTATATTTTAGATTACGCTATTTTATAGAATGTCAGCTGGGTTGGATTTGATTTATCCTTGTTGGATTATTTGGTAATCTCGTTGCGATTTTGTTATGTGTTGTTTCAGACAGGTCTAATTTATTGGAAACAAATAGATACGCAAAGCTCATGCCGAAATTTTCTAAAAACGTATTGTTTTGTTTGTGTTGTCACATTTGGACACCGTTGGCTACCCTTAGGTGAATTTAGTGAATCAAATGTGATTATTGGCATGCCCTGAAGTATTTATTTGGTTCTATTGATTGGCATATTATCGAATGACATTCCGCATGTGTCGTGATTTAAATCTTTTCCTTTTTAATAATATTCACGACTCGGGTTTACCCAAATCCGGGGCGTGGCAGCTTGGTATCAGAGTTGACCGGGTTCCGATTCCCTTGGTTGCCTGTTGGGTAGGATAGGCACACACGGACGGGTCGTGGAATAAGATAGTAATACATTCTGTCATGAAAGTCTGCAATTGTTGGTAATTGTGCATACTTCATTTGTGACATTTTTGTTCTATACTTTTAATTGAGTGACTTATAGAGCGTAACATATGTGTGATGACATTGTGTGGTAAAAAAATCTTGTTATTTACGTTTTAGTGGGATAGCTTGTTAATTTCAATTTTCTTTTCGCAAGGGTTGTGTGTAGTTACTGATGGCTCCTAAGCGAAAACCAGCTCGCGGTACGGGCGATAAAAGTCGAGGTCTTATACCTACTCGTGCTCGTACTTTTAGGGGTCGGAATCCTGCTCCTAAAGAGGAATCTGGGAGTGGTCGTATGCCAATTCGAAATCGTGGTGGTGGTCATAGTGGTGGTTGAGGGAGAACCGGTCATGCGGTTCCACCCGAAGACGTTCGTAATAATGCCCCACCTGAGGTTCATTATCTGGAGGATGAAGGTGACGGAAATCTGAATGGAGATAGGAATAGTAATGTCAACAACCCTATGATGACCCACTTTGAGGGCTATGGCAGAGACTATGCGACGCATGGGTTCAAGTTCTCAAGACGGGTTAATTGGTGGGGAAACAGAAGCTTCAGCTGCTCAAAAGCATTTTCAGCGTATGGAACCTCCTATCTTTTATGGGGATGTCGGCCCTGACGTTGTCGAGACTTGGCTATCGGATGTGGAGAATATTTTTGAGTCGCTTCAAATCACGGAAGATAAATTAAAGGTGGTTTGTGTTGTCCGCTATTTGAGAGGCGATACGGGAGTGTGGTGGAAGAGTCGAAAGGAGTTGTTCGGTCTACGGGATATTAGTTGGAAGGGGTTTAGGGAGATGTTTCTCAAGGAGTATTTTCCTCAGCCTATGCGAGATTCGAAGAAAACCGAATTCCTAAAGCTTATTCAGGGTAATATGAGTGTGCGTGATTATCAGCTAAAGTTTCAAAACTTATCGACGTATTATCCAGAAAGTGTAAGCACTGAGGAGCTTCGTTGTTAGCGGTTTGAGTAGGGATTACATCCTAAGATTCTCAGCAGTCTAGCATCGCATGTGTTCACTTCTTTTGATGTCCTTGTAGAACACACGTTGAAAGTCGAGGCGACGGATGTTGAGGAAAAGCGTATTCTGGCAACTAAGCTACATAAGCCCCCTTTTCCTTCTTCGGATCATGTCTCTAGTTCTCGGTTTCAGTCGGGAGGTACTAACCGTAAGTTGGGTAATAGCGGGGGTGATCGTAAGAGGCCGAGTGAGGCCGACTCTTTTCCTGGTTTTCGAGGACATTCCCACCCTAGGAGTTATTCGAGTACGGGTTCTGTGTTGTCTGTTCCTCAAGCGAATTTTGGATGCTATAATTGTGGTTCTCGGGCTCATAGGGTTCGAGACAGTCCTAGGGCTAAGTGTCATAAGTGTGGTGGTTTAGGACATCTTCAGAGTCAGTGCATGTCAAGGGGAACTAGTGCCATTTCCTCAGCTCCTATTCGTACTACTCCAACTACTCAGAACTATTCGACTGTGCCTTCTTATTCCGGTTCTAAGGCTCCTATTCCTCATAATTCAATGGCAACTCGCGGTGGTTTTCAAAGTTCCAGTCATGGTGGTTATCAGCAGCACCAGTCTTCTCAATTTTCTCAAGGTACTCAAGCTCGTGTGTTCGCTCTACCTCAAGTTAATACTGACAGGGGTGAACCTTCGATTATTCAAGGTACCTTACTCGTTAGCTCTTCTTGGGCTAATGTATTATTTGATACTTCGCTTCTCGTTCATTTATTTCCTCTCGTTTTGCTTTATCTATGGGTTTATTATTCAGTATTCAGGATCCTGCTATTTTGGTTGAAACTCCTATTCATGGTTGTGTTCCGCTTGATCGCATATGTCGTGACTGTGTGCTTTATATTTCTGAACACCCTTTTGTGTTCGACTTTCTTGTTCTTGATATGACTAGCTTTGATGTTATTCTTGTTATGGATTGGTTATCTTTCTTCTAGGCCATTATTGATTGTGAGCGTAGACGTGTATCTTTTATTACTCCTTCTAGTGATCGTATTATTTTCTATGGGGACCGATGTAGTCGTTTTTCTCCGTCGTGGAACATTGTTGATGACTTGGGTGGGTTATTAGCTAGCTTATCGGTTAGTGATGAAGTGTCTACCAATGCCGAGCTACCTCCGGTGGTGTGTGAGTTTTCCGAGGTGTTTCCTAATGATCTTGTCGCACTTCCTCCTCAGCATGAGGTGGATTTTCTTATAGACTTAGCACCAGGGACTGCTCCTGTTGCTATGGCTCCTTATCATTTAGCGCCAGCTGAACTGAAAGAGTTAAAAGGAACAGTTGGATGATTTGTTGGGTAAGGGATTTATACGTCCTAGTGTGTCTCCATGGGGTGCGCCAACATTATTTGTCCAGAAGAAGGATGGTAGTATGCGTATGTGTATTGATTATCGTAAGATGAACCAGTTACGATAAAGAATAAGTATCCTCTACCATGAATCGATGACCTCTTCGATCAGCTGAAAGGTTCGAAGTGTTTTTCGAAGATTGATCTTTGCTCAGGGTACCATCAACTTCGAGTTCGTGAGATGGATATTCCTAAGACTGCATTTCGTACTCGGTATGGTCATTATGAGTTTCTAGTGATGCCATTCAGGTTAACGAATGAACCTGCTACTTTTATGGACTTGATGAATCGTGTTTTTAGAGCATTTCTGGATAAGTTTGTCATGGTGTTTGTGGACGATATTCTGGTATACTCTTCATCTGCGGAAGAACATAGGAATCATCTCGGTATTGTGCTTACTATTTTACGAGAGCACAAACTCTATGGTAAGTTTTCCAAGTGCGAGTTTTGGATGTCAGAGATGAAGTTTCTTGGCCACGTAGTGTCTGCAGGTGGAGTATCGGTTGATCCTTCTAAGATCAAGGCGGTAACTGATTGGGTACAACCAAGAATTGTGTTCGAGATCCAAAGTTTTTTAGGACTTGCGGTCTATTATCGAAGATTCATACAAGATTTATCTTGTTTGGCAAGTCCATTAACTCGACTAACGAAGAAAGGCGTTAAATTCGAATGGGATGAAAAGTGTGAGATTTCTTTTCAGGAATTGAAGGGTCACCTAACTTCTGCCCCTATTCTCATCATCCCAGAACGAGGTGTGGAGTATAGTGTTTATTGTGATGCCTCGAAGGAAGGTCTCGGAGCAGTTTTAATGCAAGATGGCAAGGTTGTTGCTTATGCATCCCGACAGTTAAAGGTCCATGAGAAGAATTATCCCACTCATGATCTCGAGTTGGCTGCAGTGGTGTTTTCTTTGAAGTGTTGGCAGAACTACTTGTTTGGAGAGAGATTCAACGTGTTTTCGGATCACAAGAGTCTCAAGTATATTTTCACCCAGCGTGACCTAAACTTAAGACAAAGGAGGTGGATGGAGTATCTCGAGAAATATGACTTCGACTTACAATACTATCTCGGTAAAGCAAATATAGAGGGGGACGCCTTGAGTTGCAAGACTAGGTGTTCTTTGGCATGCGTAGCTGTTAATGAATGGGGTATGCTAAATGTTTTTAACGAATTCGACTTGGAACTAGATGAAGAAGAAAATTCAGCCGTGTTGTTCTCGGTAAAGGTGCAACCGTCATTAGTCTCGAGGTTAATTAAGGCCCAACAAGGGGACGAGGAATCTAGAGACTTACGAGTTAAAGTTTCGAGTGAGTTGGGACTCAATAGATGGAAGATTGGCTCAGATGGCGGAGTGAGATTTATGGATCCTTTGTTTGTACCTATGAGTATGCACGTGGAGGTTATGAGAGAATTTCACCATTCTCGATTGGTAGTTCATCCTGGTGGTACCAAGATGTACCGCGACCTAGCTCAATAGTTTTATTGGAGTGGAATCAAAAAGGATGTGAAGGACTTTGTTAGTAAATGTCTTACCTGTCAGCAGGTGAAGATAGAACATCAGAGGCCGGGAGGGTTGCTTAAACATTTGCCTATACCCGAGTGGAAGTGGGAACGTATAACTATGGACTTTGTAGTGGGGTTGCCGAGATCTAGTAGGGGGAAAGATGCGATATGGGTCGTAGCGGATCGGTTGACGAAATCGGCCCACTTTCTCCCGATGCGTGTTAGCGACAAAGTCGGACAGCTATGCGAGCTTTATGTCTGTGAGATTGTTCGCTTACATGGTGTCCTAGTTTCTATTGTGTCTGATCGTGATCCTCGCTTTGTGTCTCGTTTCTGGCATCAGAAGGCGTTAGGGACGATACTAGATTTGAGTACGACATATCACCCTCAGACCGACGGGCAGTCGGAGAGGACTATCCAAACTTTGGAGGATATGCTTCGTGCATGTGTACTTGATTTTGGTGGGGGTTGGGAGAAACATGTGGCATTGATTGAGTTCGCTTATAATAATAGTTATCATTCGAGCATTGAGATGACCCCTTATGAGGCCCTATATGGGCAACCTTGTAGATCTCCTGTGTATTGGACGGAGGCCAGTGAATCGTCATTGTTAGGACCAGATGTGGTTCGAGAGACTACAGAGAAGATTCTTTTGATTAAGCAAAAGTTAGAGACAGCGAGAAGCAGTCAAAAGAGTTACGCTGATAGACGAAGGCGACCGTTGGAGTTTGGGGTGGGTGATCATGTGTTCCTTAAAATATTGCCGCGTAAGGGTATTATGCGTTTTGGGAGGCGTGGGAAGTTGTCACCGCGGTTTATTGGACCTTTCTTGATTTTGGAGAGAATTGGTGATCTGGCCTATCAGTTAGCTTTGCTACCACAGTTGGCGAATGTACACCCAGTGTTTCATGTTTCGATGCTCCGGAAGTACGAGCTAGACCCATCTCATATTCTGAATTTTTCCGATCTTTAAGTACATGAGGACGTTTCTTATGTGGTTCGTCCTGTATGTATACTTGATAGACGTGAGCAGGTACTACGAAGGCGCGTTATTCCTTTGGTGAAAGTATTGTGGAGTCACCATGGGACCGAAGAGGCAACATGGGAACGTGAGTTGGAGATTCCTGCTAAGTATCCAGACTTATTTATTGATTCGGGTATGTGTTTAATTTCGGGACGAAATTCTTTTAAGTTGGGGAGAATGTAACGTCTCGGAAATTTTGTACTTTATTATTAATTTTAGTAATTAGATAGTGATATTTAGTTTTGTAGGTGATTACGTATTTGTCTGAAATATACATGTGTGATATGGAATTGGGTGTATATAATAGTTGTGGGGGTGATTTGTATCATGTAATAAGTAAGTGGACTAATTAGTAAATTACTTATACTAAAACCTAAATATAGATAATACATATACACATACACACATACACATACACATACACATACACATACACATACACATACACATACACATACACATACACATACACATACACATACACATACACATACACATACACATACACATACACATACACATACACATACACATACACATACACATACACATACACATACACATACACATACACATACACATACACATACACATACACATACACATACACATACACATACACATACACATACACATACACATACACATACACATACACATACACATACACATACACATACACATACACATACACATACACATACACATACACATACACATATACATATACATATACATAGATACCTACATACGGAGAGAGATAATAGAGAGAGAGAGAGAGAGAGAGAAACCTATGACGAAGTGAGGACGAGAGGAGAGGTCGGCGACCAGACCAGGTCAGGTTGTGGTGGTAGGTGGCGGTAGTGGGTGCAGTTTAGGATTTTAAGGCTGCGACTTCGAGGGGTGATTACGAGGTCATCGGGGATCCGTTTTCGACAATAAAATATGTTTTCTTAGCTTATTTTTCGATACCGTGTATACTTTTGTGGTGATATGTTTATCTAATTACATCGAATATTATAAATTGTGTTTTATTTTATTGTGGAGTTTACTGTTTTCGTGTTCGGTATTCGGAGTATTTTATATTTATTTTAGTGATTGCAGTACTAAATGTTAAGGCGGAGCTGTGTCAGCTTACGGTGAGATCCCGAAAACTTGCACAAGGATTAGGTATATCGGTACCATAGGGTTAGTCCCCTTAAAGTCGGCCCCATATATTTTGGTCACATATTAGTGTCAGAATATGGGTGAGGGAACCATTGCAATTTGGGTTCTAAAGCAGAGTGGCTCTAAAAGTGGGTACATGTGAGGCAATCACGACTTTGTGTGAGTCTTGTTTTATTTTATTATTAATTCAGTTGATCTTGATTATATGTTCATTTACTTGTGTTTGCGAGTTATACTTGTTGATGTGTTTTTTATGCAATTGCCCTTTGTCATTATTTGCCAAGATATCATATTTGGCATGTTAGGACTGTGTGTGCGTGCTTAGTAGCACGCACTGTTTTTAAAGTGAGATTGTTTTCTTACCTCCTTTATTTGTTTTTGTATATTTTGTTCACGATCGATGTACAAGTGCTGACGTAGATGGTGGCGAATTTTGGAGTGCTTGCATGAGGCTCATTATCATATTACACGTGATCGCGCTCACGCTAGACTTGTTTTTTGTCATTTTCTCTTTATCTCATTTTGAGCCTTGTTAGCCTAGTAAGCGTTTAACGCGAGATTATTTTTCTTTTGGTTGGAGTAACTTATCTGGTGCACTTGTATATTTTAGATTACGCTATTTTATAGAATGTCAGCTGGGTTGGATTTGATTTATCCTTGTTGGATTATTTGGTAATCGCGTTGCGATTTTGTTATGTGTTGTTTCAGATAGGTCTAATTTATTGGAAACAAATAGATACGCAAATCTCATGCCGAAATTTTCTAAAAACGTAATGTTTTGTTTGTGTTATCACATTTGGACACCGTTGGCTACCCTTAGGTGAATTTAGTGAATCAAATGTGATTATCGGCATGCCCTGAAGTATTTATTTGGTTCTATTGTTTGGCATATTATCGAATGGCATTCCGCATGTTTCGTGATTTAAATCTTTTTCTTTTAAATAATATTCACGACTCGGGTTTACCCAAATCCGGGTCGTGACATATGGCTTGGTGGTCAAAATCAAACTTCTCTTTGAAAGATAAATTTTTAAAATTATTCATTGTATTATTATTTGGTTAATTTGGAAAGATAGATGCAGTTGCAGGTTTGATAGTAGTATTTTTTCTTGTGGGGATATTATCACAAAGGTACTAAGTCAATTTTACCTCTTCATAAAAAATGATAAGGCTTTTGACAAAATTTAAGATATGTTTTCTGATAATAATGGAATCAAACCTGGCAAGAAAATTCAAAAAAATTATTGAGACAAACCTCCTATTAATTTTATTAAGATTAATGTGGATGGTAGCAACAAATCTTGCCATATGTATTCTGTTATTGATGGGGTGGTTAGAGACCACATGGGCAAAATTTCAGTCATCCATTTTCTTTTTATGAAAGAGCTAATTCTGCTCTGTAAATAGAAGATTTGGCAATTCTAAAAGGATTCTCAATTATTGAAGATCAAAATGCTATTAGAAAGTGATTCAAAGAGAATGGTAAATATTATTCATAATGAAGAAAAATGTCGCTGGATCATCTATGGATTAATTGGACAAATTAAA
The DNA here is from genome assembly GCA_963920805.1 of Primula vulgaris. Classification (NCBI taxonomy): domain Eukaryota; kingdom Viridiplantae; phylum Streptophyta; class Magnoliopsida; order Ericales; family Primulaceae; genus Primula; species Primula vulgaris. The sequence continues at coordinate 19,433,430 of OY987214.1, forward strand.
AAGATCATTAAACAGATAAATGTGGAGATCATACATACTTTTCGAGAAATTAATGGAGCAGCTAATTTGTTAGCAAATGAGGGCTTGAACATCATTTCAAAGGATCAAAAATATTTCCCTTGCGTTCTTGGTAAGATTTTAAAAGTAGATCGTGATCATTATCCTAATTTAAGATGATTAAAAATATTTTCGCCATGATTTCTCTCTCTAAGCTCTTTGTGTGTGAAATGAAGTTTGTCGGTTCGTATGGAACGAATAAAGAAGAAGAACCTGACGCGTAGATTATCTGTATTATTTTTGCTTTTATTGCTAGAAAAGCCCATGTAATCTTTAGTTATTTCAAGTTCAATCCCAAGAGATTTGTAATAATCATTGTTGACACTTATTTTCCAGATTGGTGCACTTTTGGCCCAATATTTTTATGGGGTTTTCTCCCCGTATTTTTATGAGTTATAAATAAATAAAAATGTGGGTTTTCTCCATCATTAAATTATAAAAAAAATGGTTACCAAGTGCCTATGACGTTGTTCTAACTTTCTTTAGACTTTATTTACTATTTAGTGAACCACAATGAGATTATCATTACTTTTTGGGGTCATTTTTGCAATATTTTTTGTTTTCGCTCTTTGAAGAGTGGAAAATTTTAGAGTTAATTAAGGATTGAACCATGAAAACAAAACTATTTAAGGATTGGTCCGGTTATAAAATTTAATTAAGGATTGGTCAATTATTTTTAAAACTAATTAAGAATTGGCCCATTACTCATTAAATATTAAATTTAAGGTTTTTCTTGAGCAATAATCCAAGATTTGTGACTACTCTGAGGTGTTATAAAAATTTCCCCTCCTTCTCTCTTCTCTTCCCCTACTTTTATTATTTCTCTTCCCCTACATATAGAATGCTTAACGACAATCCATCGAGCAAATAACACTAAAACGACTTTCTAGGTAAACCCATCATAAAGTTAGATGGTTGATACAATTGATTGACGCTCTACTCTATATATTAGAGATTACCACAACCATGACACAATTGTCATAATCTATTTAATAAACATGATTTTAACTCTCTCTAATCAACGTGCGGATCCTGATACCGAGAATCTGGATTACCTTTATAGATGGTTGTTCAATATTAGAAAAAAAAAATCTACAACTATGAAATAACTTTGAAATACAAATTTGAAGTTCAAATTAACTTAACTTATCAGTGATTCGGGCAGCTTTGAAACCACTAAATTCTAGAATGGTCAAACTTTATTACAATACTTTGAGTTCCTCTTCAAGATTGAAGGTAGAAAAAGAAAGGGATAGATAACACAAAAGTGTACAAATAAAAGCTTTATCAGCCATTTGGCTTTCTAAGCTTGAATGTTGAAGTAGACAGTGTAGTATTCATCTCTCAAATTATGTAGAGGACTAAGAAGGAAATTCCTTTTTATACCTTTCACAACGAAACTGATGGGATCGTAGCTACTTGTTCCGCTCTCCATTAAAAAGCTCGTTGCTTGCTTAAAAACCGCATCAGAAACAGAATTGCAACTCAGTTTGACGGTTGTTCCGTTCCCACCATACACAAAACAACCCTTCTGACTCTCGGACTCTAGTGAAACTGTACCGGTTTTCCATCCAAACCAACAACCAAATTGAAGACCGAACCAGTTCCATTTGAAGAAGGATCTGATACCACCAGACCTTGATCCTTTCCTGAATATGAAACAACTTTTCCTGGTAGATGGATAGGTTTGAGTATGACCAGTTTAGCAATCACATCTTTTGGTTGGGAAAATTCGGAGGAGTATTTTAAAGCGACTCTGAAAGTTGTGTGCAATGACTCATTGGTGCCTGGCAGTTGAGTGTCTTTCATTGTGATTGAGTCGTCTATTCCTGAGAAATAATTTCGAATTTCCAGATTGTTGGGAAAGGGAAATTAAGTGAGAATCGTAAGTAGCTGGGATTGGAGTAATCCAACTCGATAGAGGACAGTTTGGCGTTCCTTTAAGGTCCCAATCTCCGCAACTCAAACCAGCAGGTAGGTAGCGTCTGTCACGCCCCGGATTTTGGATAAACCCGGATCGTGAATGTAAATTAAAATAAAAAGGGAAAAGTTTAAATAACGAAACATCCGGAATGTCATTCGATAATATGCCAATCAATATAACCAAATAAATACTTCAAGTCATGCCGATAATCACATTTGATTCACTAAATTGGTCTAAGGGTAGCCAACGGTGTTCAAATGTGACAACACAAACAATACAATACGTTTTAAAAAAATTCGGCATGAGCTTTGCGTATCTGTGTTTCCAATAAATTAGACCTGCCTGAAACAACACATAACAAAATCGCAACGCGATTACCAAATAATCCAACGATGATAAATCAAATCCAACACATCTGACATTCTATAAAATTGCGCAATCTAAAATATACAAGTGCACGAGATAAGTTACTCCAACCAAAATAAAATTAATCTCGCGTTGAACGCTTAATATGCCAACAAGACTCAAAATGAGATAATGCCAAAATGAACAAAAAACAAGTCTAGCGTGCGCACGATCACGTGTAATATGATAATGAGCTTCATGCAAGCACTCTAAACTTCGCCACCATCTACGTCAGCACCTGTACATCGATCGTGAACAAAATATACAGAAAACAAAGAAAGGAGGTAAGAAAACAATCTCGCATTAAAAACAGCGCGTACTACTAAGCACGCACACACAGTCCTAACATGTCAAATATGATATCTTGACAAATAATGACAAAGGCAATTGCACGAAAAACACATCAACAAATATAACTCGCAACACAAGTAAATGAACATATAATAAAGATCAACTGAATTAATAATAACACAAAATAAAATAAAACAAAACAAAATAAAACAAGACTCAACGAAACACAAAGTCGGGATTGCCTCACATGTACCCACTTTTAGAGCCACTCTGCTCTAGGACCCAAAGTGCAATGGTTACCTCACCCATATTCTGACACTAATATGTGACCAAAAGATATGGGGCCGGCTTTAAGGGGACAAATCCTATGATACCGATATACCTAATCCTTGCACAAGTTTCCGGAATCTCACAGTAAGCTGACACAGCTCTACCTTAACACTTGGTACTGCAATCCCTAAAATAAATGTAAAAGACACCGAATACCAAACACGAAAACAGTAAACTCCACAATAAAACATAAAATACACTTTATAATATTTGATGTAATTAGATAAACACATCACCACAAAAGTATACACGGTATCACCACAGGAGTATACACGATATCACCACTGACACATTTTCACCACTTTCACGTTTTTTAAAAATATTTAATTAAATAACACATTTAAATCATTTTATTTTCCACAATTCATTCTATAATAAAAATAGTAAAATCGTCATACACAATATAATCACCATAAAAATAACGATGCGAACCTGTTACACACACAAAATACAATAACATGATGCAATACACACTAACCATTTTACATAGCTTAGCATACAAGTGGAGGAAAAGACTTACACATATAGATAGGACTCGAAGAGTAGATCAAGAAAATATATTTGATTATTAGAAATGGACACCCGATGACCACCCAATCGACTCCCGAATCCGCTGCCCGAAAAACACGAAAACCGATCACCGCTGCTTTTCACGGCGGCCTGCCCAGACCATGGTCAACTCTCTCTCCACTCGTTATCACTTTGTCGCTGAACACTCCCTCGATTCTCTCTCTAAAATATCCGCTGGTCTCTCTCTTTCCTTTCCATTCTCTCTGTCCTTATGTATGTATCTATGTATATGTATATATGTAATATGAATATGTCTATATGTATATGTATTATCTACATATTTAGGTTTTAGTATAACTAATTTACTAATTAGTCCACTTACTTATTACATGATACAAATCACCCCCACAACATATACACCCAATTTCATATCACACATGTATATTTCACACAAATACGTAATCACCCATAAAGCTAAATATCACTATCCTATTACTAAAATTAATAATAAAATACAAAATTTCCGAGACGTTACAGCGTCCATAGAAAATTGCTTGAACATTATTAGCATACTTGGGCCGTTCATCTGAATCACGATACAATTATAAAAGTAAAATTTTAGTTAATAAAAAAGCCAAAACTGATAAATCTTATATTGCCCCATGAAAGACTGAATGCCTACCTGAGATGTGCTCAGTCCTCAGATTCATTGGCATTTCAAGAATTAATTCGTCGCCGTAGTTCCATTTTCTTGTGATAGATAGGTAACTTCCTGCGTATTAACACAAAGGGAAAACATGTAGTCAAATTCTATGGTGAAATATGGACGTGTATACACGAAACGGAAGGTACAGGGTATATCAACCTGGATTCGGTAAGGATAGAGCTTGACCATTAACTAACGCCTTTACACCTTTTAAAGATGTCCAAAATAGTATGCGCAAGTGCAGGTAATACTTTTTCCCAAACGATTAGGAGACTGAACAAATTAATAAAAATAAATTTCAGATGGCAAAAATGCTCTGGGCCGGTAAACCGGTAAACTAAAAAACTACTTTGAGCCAAAAAATAAAATTGCTAAAGCAATTTATCGTTGAATCGGATTTTCTATTGCAAAAACACAATCTGACAGATTTCTACTTACAGATATTATTATATTTTTTAAGAGTACATTTTGTAAAAGATTAACTGCTTATAAGTTCAGAATAACTATAAAAATTGTTTGGGAAACTAAGACTATTTGTGAAACAATACAAGACAGTACAAAAAAGGCATAGACAAGAAAAATAGACTTGTTTATTTACCACATCAGGCGCAACTGTCAAATTCTGTAACATCCCGTATTTTTATAAGTGTTTTTAATTAGAAATTAATTTATCCAAAAACGTTTTATACAAATTTTACCAAAAACCGGTCACTCGACTAATTTTTAGCCAAAAACCGAAACTCTTCCGAAAAACTTTATTTTTAAAACATGTTACTAATTTTACTAATAAAAAGGACCCAATAGATTTGTTTCTAAAGATTTGTTATTTTTGAGTAATAAAACAATATTTTTGGATTAAGAGTTAGCTTTTAGAACTTTGGGGACCAAATAGTTCGCTTCCACAAACTTTGTAAAAACAGTTTTTTTCTAAACCTAAAATCAGCCACTTTTCATTCTTTAAACCTAAAATCAGCCAAGAGAGAGAAAAAGAGAGAAAAGAGAGAAGAAGAAGAAGAAGAAAAACCACCATTAGCGGGCTCATACCGAAAGCATCTCCACTACGCTCTAAGGTAACGGGGGTTATCCATAGCGACTAGACGAGGGTGTATGTTAGGATTAGGTTTTACGTTCATTATAAGTTGGGGGTTTTTGCCTTTTATATTATTTATGTTCTTATATTGATAATTGGGGTTTAGTTGTTGTATTTTTAATTCCATTAATTGAATTGTAGAATTTGAGACTTGAGACTAATTAATTTCGAATTAATGAGATTATGGATGGGTTTACATGTTTTAAGCGTTGATTATGAGTTATTATGGTTTTTGATAGAATTGGGTAAATTATTGTTGAATATAGATGAGTTTTATATTATGCATACAAGGTGTTTGTTAAAATGCCCGAATGGGTTTTTATGTTGTCGAAGTGATTGGCTAGTTGTGAATCTAGCATCTATGATTATGGTTTATGTTGTATTACGTTAAGTGACGTATGAGTTATGTTTGTTGAATAGTATAATATTATTGGCCGAGGCCTTGTGATTTAGCTGTAGTGGCAATGGTCTCTGTCTCTCCCTAATTCCGGGGACAGAAGACGGCCGAGGGGATAGGGAATGACTCGTCTTACGGACCGGGGCGAGTGGCGTTATAGGTCCCAGTGTGCACTATATTTAATTTTATGTTAGCAATGGTCTATGTCTCTCCCTAATTCCGGGGGCATAAGACGGCCGAAGGGATAGGGAATGACTCGTCTTACGGACTGGGACGAGTGGCGTGAGAGGTCCAAGTGCGCACTATAAATCTACTTTTATGTTGCAATGGTCTATGTCTCTCCCTAATTCCGGGGACATAAGACGGCCGAAGGGATAGGGAATGACCTACCTTACGGACTGGGGTAGGTGGCGTGAGAGGTCCATGTATGCTATAGTTGTGTGTTGATGTTATTTATTTTATTTAATATATCGTAGTGGTAGAATGTCATTTTATTTCTCTTTATACGTCGATTATCGTAGTTGTAGAATTTGTGAGCTCTTGCATTTATGGGATGGAGTGACGGTATTTGTGGTGCCGTCCCGTCTAGTTAGGTGCGTGGGACTCACCGTTACAATTTTGTATTTCAGGTACTTTATAGGTTGAGGCGTTTGGATAGCAGCCATTGGAATGCATCACATGGGTTCGGGGCTTTCATTTTCTTTTTGTTTTAGAACAGTTTTTGAGGTTGTAGCCTACGGGCAAATTGCATTTGTTTAGTTCCTCTTATATAATTTGTTAAAACCTTTTTGGTCGTATAGCCGCGTTTGGCAAGCGTTTTATCTATTGTTTAATTGTTCCTTTAGCTCGCAAGCATTTTTCTTTTTAAAATTTTTAATTTCGTACCAACAGGTTCACTTTTCTTTTCTTTAAAAAGGTCATGCCTCGATATCCGTGTTCTATGGATTTTGGGGCGTGACAAGTTGGTATCAGAGCTAACTAGGTTCTTGTATACTTTGGGACGACGGGAAGATGGGTAACCATTGGACCAAGATCCATCGTATCATTTTTACAAATTTTTTTCCAAAAACTTAAAACTTTTTCTAAAAACGGGGGGTTGCATTCTAAGGCATGTAGCTAGAATTTAGTAGTAGTTGATGAAAGGAAAGTCCACATGTGAGGCAAGTTGGGGACAATGAGGACGCTCGTTGATCCCGGCTCGCCAAACTAGTGGGTAGACCTCTCGTCGGTATGTGTGAAGGAATACCTTAGCGATGTGGAATTCTAGAGTATGCGAGGACGCTCGGGTGCTTTAGGATAACGTATCGTGATGGGTTATCCCTCGCATTTTTGTGTTGATTGTATGCGTGTGTAGATTTATATGATGTGTATGAGGTATAAGTTTGCATGTCTGGTAGTAGCGAAGTATTAGAGTGCGAGAATTGTGTAGTCGATGGTCTTACGTAATGTGTTTTCTAAATTATTAACTTGTGTGTTAATGAATATTATATGCGAATCGATGTTGTTCGTATAAATGTTATGGATTAGAATGATGTGGTGTGATATGTTCCATGAATAGAATAAATAATCATTGAGGAATTTTATGTTTTTGTGTCGATAGTTTTCTGCAGTTTATCGATCGGTCGTCTGTCAAAACGATCTGTCGAAATTCTTCAGAATTTTTTTTCAGACGCTACTGGACCAAAACACGATCGGTCGTTGCCAAAACGATCGGTCGAAATTCTTCAGAATTTTTTTCAGACGCTACTGGAGCAAAAAACGATCGGTCGTCTGTCAAAACGATCGGTCGAAATTCTTCAGAATTTTTTTCAGACGCTACTGGACCAAAACACGATCGGTCGTTGCCAAAACGATCGGTCGAAATTCTTCAGAATTTTTTCAGACGCTACTGGAGCAAAAAACGATCGGTCGTCTGTCAAAACGATCGGTCGAAATTCTTCAGAATTTTTTTCAGACGCTACTGGACCAAAACACGATCGGTCGTTGCCAAAACGATCGGTCGAAATTCTTCAGAATTTTTTCAGACGCTACTGGACCAAAAAAACGATCGGTCGAAATTCTTCAGAATTTTTTCAGACGCTACTGGACCAAAAAACGATCGGTCGTCTGTCAAAACGACCGGTCGAATTCTGGTAATTTTGCGGTTTTTCTGCTATACTTCGAAAGCTCATAACTTCTTCGTTTTAACTCCGATTCTGATTCCGCTTGAAGCATTGGCTTCGTTTTTCCGTACTCTATCTTTCTGGCATTTCAGAATTTTCATTTTCTATTTTTGGAAAAGTTAAAGCGTTATACCGTCGAAATTGAGAATTCGTAAAAATCAGTTTTTGAACCTTAGAAAGCTTGATAAAGTGATTGAGTTGTAAACCGAGCTTTTATCATGTATGAATATACATGTATGAGTAGTAGTGTCGGGTAAGACAACTAAAGTGTTGGTTTTAAATGTATGTAGTAATGGCTATTACCACAAGGACTAGTAGACGGGGACCAGCTACACGCGGGGGCGCACCACCAACAAGCGGTGCGGCTACCCGAGGTGGAGGAAACGGAAGAGCAGGACGAGCCCTAAGGGGGAGGGGAACAACTCGTGGAAAAAGGACTGCAAGAAATCGTGGGGGGAGAGGTAACACTAATGCCCCACCACCGGAGCAACCCGAGGAGGTAGAGGTTGAGAATGTAGATGAGGAAGTGAATGAGGAAGAAGAAGAGACTTTTGCACCTGAACCGGAAACGGTCAATGCTAATCAAGTGATGACCGACCTTCAGAAGGTGGTGCAAATGATGGTGCAGAATGCACAAGCTGGGAGTTCAAGCAACAATGGATTGCTTAACTTCACTCGATTGGGGGCTCCGACTTTCGATGGGGTAGGTGAACCATCCATAGCTGAGGGATGGGTGGACGAAATGGAGAAATATTTATCGGCTGCAGGGATAGTAAATGGGGAGCAACGAATGAATATGGCTCAGTTTCACCTAAAGGGTGAAGCACGGAAATGGTGGTTGGGAATCGTGGATACTTACGACATAAGCAACTTCGAATGGAATGAGTTCATCGAATTGTTTAATCGCCAGTTTCTTCCTGATTCTTATAAGGATGAAATGAGGAGGCGTTTCGAGGAACTATATCAAGGGGGTATGACCGTTCAAGCATACCAGCTAAAGTTTACCTCACTCTCGAGGTATGCCCCAGAATCTGTTATAGGGGGCGCAGAAAGATGTAGGAGATTCATGAAGGGGTTGAATCCGACCATCTCGTTACAATTGGCATCGGCTCGACATGTCAACTATAATGAATTGGTAAAATCAGCCCAAGCTGTGGAAGGAGCTCTACTCCATAACAAGCGAATCTCGGAGAAATCGAAAACCGGAAATGCTCCGAGGGAAGAGAAGAAGCGGACTTGGGATATGGCGAATAATTCGCGATTTCAACAACCGGGAAGAGGAGAGAGGATTTTTAATCCACCATCGACAAACGTCATGATAAGGGGAGCGTGTTTCCACTGTGGAGACACGAGCCATCGACAATTCGAGTGCCCTAGGGTCCAATGTAGGACATGCAACCGAATGGGACATACGGCAAGGGTTTGTCCCGGGGGACAAGGAAGAATCGACACCAACCGACCTTTTAACCAACCTAGGTTGCCACCACCACCACCAAGAGGACCAGGATTCGTACCACCACACCAATTACCTGGGAACCAAGGGGGAGGGTTTCGAGGTAACCACCAAGGAGGGGGAAACCGTGGGAACTACCGAGGAGGCTATCAGGGCCCGGGAAACCGAGGGAATCATGGGGGAAATCGAGGACCGCAAGGAAACCCACCAATCCAAGCTCGCCAATTTGCCTTGCCACAATTGCCAAACCAAGGAGATCCGGCAAATGTACAAGGTATGGTTCTTGTGTGCTCATCCTGGGCACATGTTCTTTTCGATACGGGGGCGTCGTGTTCTTTTATATCTAGAAGTCTAGTTGAGTCTTTGTCGTTAGAAATTGGGGTTCTAGATAACCCGATTGTTGTAGAGACTCCTGTTGGGGGTCGAGTTGTGTTGGACCGAGTGTGTCGGTCTTGCGAGATGGTGGTCGCGGACCACGTGTTTATATATGATTTAGTTGTCATCGAGATGTCAGGATTCGACGTGATCCTTGGAATGGACTGGTTGGTTCATTTCAACTCTTTCATCGATTGTGTTCGACGAAAAATTTTCCTTACAACTTCATCCGGAGATGAGGTGTTCTTTCGTGGGGAAAGGGACACTACCCTTTCTTCTATTCCTTATTATTCCAAGCGGGTTGTGGGCAACCTGTCTTGTCTTTTGGCTAGTCTCTCGATAGTGGAGAACGACGAGGAAGTGGAAATATGGCCACGCGTAGTGGACGACTTTAGAGATGTGTTTCCAAAGGATCTACCGGGGTTACCACCGAAAAGAGGGTTAGATTTTTCTATCCAATTGGTACCGGGAACGGCACCAATAGCCATTTCCCCGTATCGATTGGCACCGGCTGAGTTAAAGGAGTTAAGTAAGCAATTAGAAGAACTGCTAGAAAAGGGGTTTGTTAGGCGGAGTACGTCACCGTGGGCGGCACCGGCCTTATTTGTGCAAAAGAAGGATGGATCGATGAGGATGTGCATCGACTATCGAAAGCTAAATAGGGTGACTATTAAGAATAAGTACCCACTACCTCGAATCGACGATTTGTTTGACCAACTGAAAGGAGCGACGTTCTTTTCAAAAATCGACTTGCGATCAGGCTATCACCAATTGAGGGTGAAGGATGAGGATATTTCGAAAACGGCATTTAGGACTCGGTATGGTCACTATGAGTTTGTGGTCATGCCGTTTGGGTTAACTAATGCGCCGGCGGCATTTATGGAGTTAATGAATCGAATCTTTAAGGAGTATCTCGACAAGTTTGTGGTGGTCTTTGTCGACGATATTTTGATTTACTCGAGTTCAAGAGAGGAACACGAGGAGCATCTCCGTTTAGCGTTGCTCACGTTGAGGGAGCACCAACTTTACGGAAAATTTAGCAAATGTGAGTTTTGGCTAAATGAGGTGAAATTTCTGGGACATGTGATCTCGGAAGAAGGGGTAAAGGTGGACACGACGAAAATTGAGGCAGTTTCGAAATGGGAACAACCGAAGAATGTGTTCGAGATTCGAAGTTTCTTGGGTTTAGCGGGATACTATCGACGGTTCGTCAAGGATTTCTCAAAGTTGGCGACTCCAATGACTTACCTTACCAAGAAGGGGGTGAAGTTCGTATGGAGTGAGGCTTGCGAGAAAGCTTTCTTAGAGCTCAAGAAGCGGTTGACTAGTTCTCCCATACTAGTTATTCCTGAGCAAGGGGAGGGTTATCAAGTGTATTGCGATGCTTCGAAGGAAGGTTTGGGTTGCGTCTTGATGCAAGACGGAAAGGTTATCGCATATGCTTCGCGACAACTAAAGATTCACGAAAAGAACTATCCGACTCATGACCTGGAGCTAGCGGCAATAGTTCATGCGTTGAAGGTATGGAGACATTATCTGTTCGGGGAAAAGTTCGAAGTGTTCTCGGATCACAAGAGCTTAGGGCATATTTTTACCCAACGGGATTTAAATATGCGACAACGACGATGGATGGAATATCTGGAACAGTACGACTACGACTTGCACTACCACCCGGGAAAGGCCAATGTAGTGGCGGATGCTTTGAGTCGAAAGTCTCATGCGACCTTAGCGCATGTGGCGATCGACGAATGGAGGATGATGGGAAATGTGAACGAGTTCGACTTGGAGTTGGGACATGTTAATGTGGGGACTTTGTACACAATAGTGGTACAACCGGAACTTGTGAGTAAGGTTCTGGAAGCACAAGATGGGGATGAGAAAGTGGAGAACTTTGAGAAACAGATAAGTTCGAGCGAAGGATTAGAGGGTTGGACAAAAGGAACCGATGGAGGACTACGCTTTAAGGGAAGGACTTATGTGACAGAAAACATGAGGAACGAAGTATTAAAGGAGTTTCACCACTCCCGATTAGCCGTTCATCCCGGCGGGACGAAAATGTATCATGATGCGAAAAGACAGTTTTGGTGGCCCGGAATGAAACGGGATGTAGCTTCATATGTTAGCAAGTGCCTAACTTGCCAACAAGTGAAGGCGGAACACCAAAGGCCGGCGGGTATGCTCCAACCTTTACCGGTAGCGGAATGGAAGTGGGAAAGGATAGCAATGGATTTTGTGACCAACTTACCTAAGTCGGTAAGCGGGAATGACGCTGTGTGGGTTGTGGTCGACCGTTTGACCAAATCCGCACACTTCATTGCGATTAAGATGACGAATTCGGTGGAAATCTTGGGACGGAAGTATATTAAAGAAATTGTTAGACTTCATGGGGTGCCTATTTCGATAGTATCGGATCGAGACGCGAGGTTTGTGTCGAGGTTCTGGGGCGCATTACAAAATGCCTTAGGGACCAAGTTGACAATGAGTACGGCGTTCCATCCCCAAACGGATGGACAATCGGAGCGGACTATCCAAGTGCTAGAGGATATGTTGCGTGCGTGTGTGAACGACTTTAAGGGAGGTTGGGAGAGCCATCTACCCTTAGTTGAGTTTGCGTATAATAATAGCTTTCAAGCTAGTATTGGCATGGCACCTTTCGAGGCTTTATACGGGCGGCCGTGTAGGTCTCCGGTGTGTTGGACCGAGGTGGGAGAAGCGGAAATGCTAGGACCGCAATTGATTCAAGAAACGACCGAAAAGATTAAGTTAATTCGGCAAAGGCTTGGGACGGCTCGAAGTAGACAAAAGAGTTATGCGGATAAGAGGAGGAGACCATTGGAGTTCGAAAAGGGGGATCACGTATTTTTGCGAGTTTCGCCCAGGAAGGGGATTATGAGGTTTGGTTCTAAAGGAAAGTTGAGCCCGAGATTTATCAGACCATTTGAGATCGTGGACCGAGTTGGAGAAGTTGCATATCGGTTGGACTTGCCACCAAAGTTGGCGGGGGTTCACCCGGTGTTCCATGTGTCAATGTTGAAAAAGTATCATCATGACCCTTCACACGTGGTGGACTTTGAGGACATTGAGGTTAGTGCGGATGTGACCTACGAAGTGGGTCCTATGAAGATTATCGATGTACAAGAGAAGGAACTTCGAGGAAATACTATTAGACTGGTAAAGGTGGTTTGGAAACACCACGGGGCCGAGGAGGCAACTTGGGAACGCGAGGATGAGATGAAGAGGAAATATCCTAATCTCGACTTTTCTTTAGGTACTATTCTTTAGATGCTTTATAATTTCGGGACGAAATTCCTTTATCGGGGAAGGGTTGTGACGCCTAGATTTTGGAGTTTATTTTTGTTATAACGCCTAGAGTTTACGGAGTTGTTGAGTTGTCTTTTATTATGTTTGATATTGCATATAGCTGTTTACCATATTTGGGATTTGTAGATGCATGGAGTTGTTGAGGTAGAAGCATGTCAGCTTAGTTTACTTTATTGACTTTTATGTTGCAGCCGCTTGTTTTACATTGTTGTCTTTTATTCTGTTAGATATTGTATACAGGCGGTTATTCTTACATGGTGCATTATCTGGAGTTTATCTTATTTGAGTTATGGAGTTGTTACGGGTTGTGAACCCTGCGTATTTTTTTTTTTTTTGATTTATGACCCGTATTGTGCATTTAAATTCTTATGATCTTATTGTACGTTTAGAATTTTTATGGCCTTGTTTTTATAAGTTTATCATTTCTGGGTATAGTTGTTTAGAAGGGAAATTTCGGGACGAAATTCTTTTAAGGAGGGTTAGTTGTAACATCCCGTATTTTTATAAGTGTTTTTAATTAGAAATTAATTTATCCAAAAACGTTTTATACAAATTTTACCAAAAACCGGTCACTCGACTAATTTTTAGCCAAAAACCGAAACTCTTCCGAAAAACTTTATTTTTAAAACATGTTACTAATTTTACTAATAAAAAGGACCCAATAGATTTGTTTCTAAAGATTTGTTATTTTTGAGTAATAAAACAATATTTTTGGATTAAGAGTTAGCTTTTAGAACTTTGGGGACCAAATAGTTCGCTTCCACAAACTTTGTAAAAACAGTTTTTTTCTAAACCTAAAATCAGCCACTTTTCATTCTTTAAACCTAAAATCAGCCAAGAGAGAGAAAAAGAGAGAAAAGAGAGAAGAAGAAAAACCACCATTAGCGGGCTCATACCGAAAGTATCTCCACTACGCTCTAAGGTAACGGGGGTTATCCATAGCGACTAGACGAGGGTGTATGTTAGGATTAGGTTTTACGTTCATTATAAGTTGGGGGTTTTTGCCTTTTATATTATTTATGTTCTTATATTGATAATTGGGGTTTAGTTGTTGTATTTTTAATTCCATTAATTGAATTGTAGAATTTGAGGCTTGAGACTAATTAATTTCGAATTAATGAGATTATGGATGGGTTTGCATGTTTTAAGCGTTGATTATGAGTTATTATGGTTTTTGATAGAATTGGGTAAATTATTGTTGAATATAGATGAGTTTTATATTATGCATACAAGGTGTTTGTTAAAATGCCCGAATGGGTTTTTATGTTGTCGAAGTGATTGGCTAGTTGTGAATCTAGCATCTATGATTATGGTTTATGTTGTATTACGTTAAGTGACGTATGAGTTATGTTTGTTGAATAGTATAATATTATTGGCCGAGGCCTTGTGATTTAGCTGTAGTGGCAATGGTCTCTGTCTCTCCCTAATTCCGGGGACAGAAGACGGCCGAGGGGATAGGGAATGACTCGTCTTACGGACCGGGGCGAGTGGCGTTATAGGTCCCAGTGTGCACTATATTTAATTTTATGTTAGCAATGGTCTATGTCTCTCCCTAATTCCGGGGGCATAAGACGGCCGAAGGGATAGGGAATGACTCGTCTTACGGACTGGGACGAGTGGCGTGAGAGGTCCAAGTGCGCACTATAAATCTACTTTTATGTTGCAATGGTCTATGTCTCTCCCTAATTCCGGGGACATAAGACGGCCGAAGGGATAGGGAATGACCTACCTTACGGACTGGGGTAGGTGGCGTGAGAGGTCCATGTATGCTATAGTTGTGTGTTGATGTTATTTATTTTATTTAATATATCGTAGTGGTAGAATGTCATTTTATTTCTCTTTATACGTCGATTATCGTAGTTGTAGAATTTGTGAGCTCTTGCATTTATGGGATGGAGTGACGGTATTTGTGGTGCCGTCCCGTCTAGTTAGGTGCGTGGGACTCACCGTTACAATTTTGTATTTCAGGTACTTTATAGGTTGAGGCGTTTGGATAGCAGCCATTGGAATGCATCACATGGGTTCGGGGCTTTCATTTTCTTTTTGTTTTAGAACAGTTTTTGAGGTTGTAGCCTACGGGCAAATTGCATTTGTTTAGTTCCTCTTATATAATTTGTTAAAACCTTTTTGGTCGTATAGCCGCGTTTGGCAAGCGTTTTATCTATTGTTTAATTGTTCCTTTAGCTCGCAAGCATTTTTCTTTTTAAAATTTTTAATTTCGTACCAACAGGTTCACTTTTCTTTTCTTTAAAAAGGTCATGCCTCGATATCCGTGTTCTATGGATTTTGGGGCGTGACAAATTCACTCGAAGATAAGGATCCCACGAAGTAACAGGCTCTTGAACTTTCATATTTATTGAAACATCTCCATTTTTCCAGTTAAGTGTGCTTGATATGAACTGGATGATGTAAAGAACCCGAGTCTTGCCATTTTCTTCAAAGTATATGCTATCTCCCATCTTTGAGAATGATTCCGTTGCTAAAATCATTAAAACAATAAAATCAATTAAAGTAATAAACTTTTAATTAAGTCGAGCCAATCTTACAAACCTGTGCCTAAGCAGTACCAAAAATCCATTAAGGGCTTTGACCATCCCCACTGGCTTTTGGCCTTGGTATTTCTGGGAGGTAATGGCATGAAATATAACATGACACCGGTTTCTGTTCTTCGTTGTATGCTTAAAACATGATTTGTCAAAGCTCTTTCGTAATAATCTGCATATACAATTTCTTTTGTCCATTTAAAAAGACCCCTCGAAACCTACAACATATATAAAACGTCTTCTCTTTAAATAAATTTCTAGGGAAATGTACGGTTAAATCTGAGCTGACATATATGATTTTTCTAATTCCATCACATCTCAATTTGTTTGCGCTTTCTAGTTGTGATCCAAAATCACTTTCATCAATGGAATATTCTTGAATACATGGAGTAGTAGAAAATTACACCTAAACATGAATGCAGCTAATAATTATATATAGTTAAGTGAATCTACCTTGAGCATGTTATATGTCATGCAAGATTCTTCATTATCCCTAACCAAAGTATCGGCTAATCGTTTAGTTCTACCCTGTAGAATTTTTAGACATGAAAACAACACTGATCAGAATTAGTAGAAAGAACAAATTCAAATAAGAAGCATCAACCGAAATGTTTTGTTTCAATATTCTTACCAGAACTCATGGACTGATGTACCTCCAGGCGCGTAGCGGTGAGAATTACTGATAATATCCATAAAGTATACTGCTATGTCCTGGTAGGTTATTTCATATCCTTACAACTTTATAATGACAGGCAAAAAAAAAGTTTCAAATAATGATAATGAAATAATATATAAAGCAGATACTAATCTATAAGCCATTTACCCTGTATGATGGTTCACCAGTAATTTCGTAGCGCTTTTGAGCTCCAATAATAATTGGAACATGAGTGTTGGTATGAAATGCAGCAATATCATTGACCTATAAATGTATTAAATTTAGAAGGTTTGACAATTTTACTATTAGTATTATTTAGGAATTAGGACTAGGAGTAACAGAATAGAGTCATCAGAAGAAAAGCCATTTACCTTAAGTGGGAGGGCTCCTAAGAAGCATGGTTTATCAAAAAGATGACCCGCGACGAAGTACTTTGGATTTTGCTGCACGGCGACAAATGAATAATAGTTATAAGGAATATAAATGAGTTATAAAAGGAAGAAACTCAAACATTCGCCATTTGGTTTTTTGTCTTTTTTTCTCAGAAAGGTTGAAGACACATTGAAAGCACTTGCACATAACGATATCGCAAACAGCTTATAATAGATGTCATTCATGCAACCATATTTAGTGTTCAAAGCTCGCCAATGTCGATCAAGACTGTATTTCACGATTACACTCTGGATCCATCCAAAAAAGTAATCAGCCATCCATTTCACCATCTCCAGAGCCCAGGCATCGCCGACCAACTCATATTGATCAAGAACAATGTTTTAAATTGTCACGTCCCAAAATCCTAAAATCGGATATCGAGGCATGACCTTTTTAAATAAAAGGAAAACGAAACCTGTTGGTACAAAATTTAAAATTTTAAAAAAAAACACTTGCGAGCTTAAAAGAACATTTAAAAGGATAAATAAAACTGTTTGCCAAACACGGCTACAAGGTAAGATTTATAAAAGCTAAAAACAACAAACGAATGAATTTGCCCGTACGCTACAACCTCAAAAACAATCTAAGTAAAAAAAAAGCAAAAGCCCGAACCCATGTGATGCCTTGCTAAAGCTCTTAACCATACGCCTCAACCTAACTTGTACCTGAAATACAAAATTGTAACAGTGAGTTTCACGCACATAAATAGACGGGACGGCACCACAAAATACCGTCACTCCATCCCATAGATGCAAGAACCCACAAACAACAACTACGATAATCAATATATAAAAAGAAATATAATAACATCCTACAACGAGATAAATTAAATAACTTCTACACACATCAATAGCATACATGGACCTCTCACGCCACCTACCACAGTCCGTAAGGTAGGTCATTCCCTATCACTTCGGCCGTCTTATGTCTCCGGAATTAGGGAGAGACATAGACCATTGCTAACATAAAAATAGATTTATAGTGTGCACTTGGATCTCTCACGCCACTCATCCCAGTCCGTAAGACGATCCCTATCCCTTCGGCCATCTTATGTCCCCAGAATTAGGGAGAGACATAGACCATTGCTGTAACGACCCGGCCCCACGGACCGAACCGTTACGCCCGTATCAATAATATTGTCCGCTTTGGCACAACTTCACAGGGGGGTCACCCATCCTGATACTACTCCAAGCTAAGCACGCTTAACTGTGGAGTTCCGTCCTCGCTATTATGCCGCACGGCTTTAAAATGCCTTGTTGACAGGAAATGGATCTTTAAGCTCATATACCACACGAGTACTCTCATATCTGGGCGATGTGGGACTGACGCACAATACCACACCACAGAATTTCCTTCCGGGAAATCTGGGTCGTCACAATCACCCTCCCTTTAGGCACGACGTCCTCGTCGGGCACGTCGTCCTTCAGGGGTCCACACACGCGTGCTAGTCCCCACATTTCCGGCCAGATAGAGGCTCTGATACCATCTGTAACGACCCGGCCCCACGGACCGAACCGTTACGCCCGTATTAACAATATTGTCCGCTTTGGCACAACTTCCCAGGGGGGTCACCCATCCTGGTACTACTCCAAGCTAAGCATGCTTAACTGTGGAGTTCCATCCTCGCTATTGTGCCGCACGACTTTAAAAGGCCCTTTTGATAAGAAATTGATCTTTAAGCTCATATACCACACGAGTACTCTCATATCTGGGCGATATGGGACTGACGCACAATACCACACCACAGAATTTCCTTCTGGAAAATCTGGGTCGTCACAATTGCTAACAATAATATAAATATAGTGCACACTGGGACCTCTCACGCCACTCGTCCCAATCCGTAAGATGAGTCATTCCCTATCCCCTCGGCCGTCTTCTGTCCCCGAAATTAGGGCGAGACATAGACCATTGCCACTACAGCTAAATCACAAGGCCTCGGCCAATAATATAAATCCACGCAAATATCACATTCTCATACGACCTCGGCCAATAATATAAATCCACGCAAATAACACCTTCTCATACGTCACTCTAACGTAATTCAACATAACCCATAATCATAGGTGCTAGATTCACAACTAGCCAAACAAGTCTAACAACATAAATCTCATTCAGGCATTTTAACAAACGTCTTGTATGCATAAACTACAATTCATCTTAAATCAACAATAAATTACCCAATTTCATCAACAACTATGATAACACATAATCAACGTATAACAACACGCAAGCCATCAATATTCTTATTAATCCGAAATTAAAAGACTAAATTTTCAACTACTCCAAAATCAAATAAGTGAATTAAAAGTACAACAAATAACCTCAATTAACAATTTAAGAAAATAATTAAGATAAAAGGCATAAACCCCCAATTTATGATAAACGCAAAACCTAATTCTAACATACACCCTCGTCTAGTCGCAATGGATAACCCCCGTTACCTTAGAGCGTAGAGGAGATGCTTCCGGTAAGAACACGCTAATTGTGGTTTCCTCTTCTTTTTCTTCTTCTCTTTTCTCTCTTTTCTCTATTTTTCTCTCTTGTTTTAGGTTATTGTTTTGAAAGAAGTGGACTGATTTGAGTTTTAGAAAAACTGTTTTGAAATAGTTTGTGGAAGCGAACTATTTGATCTCCAAAGTTCTAAAAGTTAACTATTAATCAAAATTACTAATTTACTGCTCAAAAATAACCAATCTTTAGAAACAAAACTATTGGGTCCTTTTTATTTATAAAATTAGTAACAGGTTTTTAAAATAAAGCTTTTTGTAAGAGTTTCGGTTTTTGGCTAAAAATTGGTCGAGTGACCGGTTTTTGGTAAATTTGTATAAAACGTTTTTGGATAAATTAAATCATGAATAAAACCATTTATAAAAACTCGAGATGTTACATAAATAGCGTTATCTCTATCGTAGCGTTTTTTCGAAAGAAACGCTAAAAGCGCTAATAGCGGTATTTTTTTTGCCTAAATATGCACTAAACTTTAGAATATATAATAATAAAAAAAGAAATGTATAGTTATATTAGATAGTAATTAAAAAAAATCGAAAAAAAAATTTGTTATACTGAGTTTCGAACTTGGGTCTGTTAAAAATTACAGCACTGTCTCAACCATTTGTGACTCTACACACTTTTATGAAAATTACATAATATATATTAATTATTTAGATCTGTTGTTTTTTTTTCCTAACTCGCTATTTACGCTTTTTGTCCAGAATTTCGCGCTTTTTGCGCTTTTGATCCACTATAGCGTGATTTTAGCGCAATTCCAGCCAAATAATAGTTTTTCGTTGCGTTTTTTTCCTAAAAAGCGCTACTTCGCGCTATATAGCTCGATTTTTAAAACATTGATCAAGAAGACCCGCCATTATCTGCCAACAAAGGGAAAAAGTCGGTGCAAGCAACCAAATTGTGAATGTGGGTGCCCAATCATAAATACTAAATAGTGAAGCCAAATTATACATGGGATGCCAACATTCACATGAAATGATAGCACATGTTAAATATTGCTTGCCATGCAAAATCATCAGTTTAAACTATAAGCCCAAATATATATGAAAAAAATAATGTTTACATAATTTTGGGATACATGTAGCGTATTACAGCCTTTAGATAGCTCCTCCCCTAAGCAAATGCTCAGGATTAATTAATTAATAAGATGTGAATTGTCTGTTCTTTTTGTTAAAACAGAAGCAGCAATTTCCAAATAATTAAAAGAAAACAGAATATGTATTTTTTTTATTTAATTTATTTTTTAAAACAGAATATGTATTTTATTTTATTTTAAAAACAGAATATGTATTATTTTTTTTAAAAGCAGAATATGTATTTTTTTATTTTTTTTAAAACAGAATATGTATAAGTACCTTTTGGATGGTGTAATACGGTGTCCAGACCCATCTAGGTTCTTCAAACCAGTCGAACAAGACGGTTGAAAAAGCAGAAAGATATCGTGTCCCGATCTTTTGCTGGCATTCGTATAAGACCGAAACAGCAGCTGCCGCTCTTTGCTTGATAGTTTCGTTGTGAGTACTAGCCCACATGTGTGCTGTTGCACTCATGAAATGTCCTGAAAATGTTTATAAAAATAATTGCAAGATAAATTAGTTTCTGTGAAATAGACCGTAAAAAAAACTCAAAAAAAAAAAAACACGAGTCTTTAAGGGAACCTTTAAATGTGAAAAACATCAAGGATATTTGTACTAGCAGTCAAGGACATAAATCTTTTAACGCAGCCATGCATTAAACACAAAGTGAACTAAGTAAGTATTTTCTAGCCTTCTACTAAAAAATGCCGTGTAACGCGAGCTTGGTGCATTAAATTGCATGCGCCTATTTTTTGAGGGATAATTCTTTACAAAGATTCACTAAAGAAAACAAAAGTGAACTTAGAAATTCAGAAATGTATGGCGAGTGACGGAAACCAGAATATGAGTTAACAAACATCCTCCTGTGAGGCTGAATTTCATATGTATACTTTTTTGTAGTCATGTGGGGGTAGAGAACAATTGCTTGGCGAATTAACAAACATCCTGCTATGCGTATAATTCATGAAAATCTAGAAAACAAACATCTGAAAACCATTTTTTGATATTAGGAAAAAAAATTGAATCTCAAGCCATAACTAAGTACAAATGACTTCAGAAACAAACAAAAAAAATACCCCAAGGAACATATTCTTCGCCAATTACAAGTCTCTGTACAAGATATTACATGTTTATTAGTTTTTTAGTACAAAAACATAACGAATACGTTATTGCGAGAGCTTAATAATCGCTAGATTTTGAGCTTTCCAGTAAACCGTTTATTTTGCCTTTACAAGTAAATCCGAGATTTAAGCAGTCTTGAAGCTTTTTTTGTAGAACAGTGTGTTCAAGACATAATTGAAATTATCCTAACAGGAAAGAAAATGTATAACATGAGCGTACCTCGCTTTACGCTAGTATATATCAAAACGAGAGACAGAAAAAAGAGGACATTGAACACGAATGAATGGCACTGAATTATTACCAACCTACGAAATGACCCCTAAGTTGATGGTCGGCGGCTTCCCAGTTAGAGTAACTTGTGCCCGGCGTTGTCAATCCGACATGCTTTCTGAAACTCCAAACAAGACGATCGACATCGAACATTAACAGATACTCCAGATTTGTTTGTTGACCACACCCATGCCTCGAATCAGGCTCTAACCTCATATCATGTAAGGGAAATTCCTTTAAGAAAGTCCCTGGTGTGTACCGAATCGGAGTTAAACAAGAAAAGAAACAGTTAACGTAAATATCACAGGTTTTATTATTTGAATGCGTCAAACTGTTACATACACACATATTTATACTAATTAGAAAACTAATTCAAACTTGGGGGTAGTACTTGCAGTTAAGTAACTGCTCCATCCTAACCATTTATTATATGCTTACGTGGCATCATCAGAAGCGCCCATCTATATACTATCATACGGTTGATATTAATACATCAATAAAACATCCTACGGCCACAATTATTTCACACCTACAAATTAATAATATAACAGTAAAACATAAATTAGAAATACAAAATACACTTCTTCTTCTATCTTCTCACCGTTACCCCTTCAATCAATGGAGACTTAGGGTTTTGCCCTTTACTCCATAGTTCTGCTGCGATTAAGCTTATCTAAGAGAGAAATACTACAAATTCCCTCCTCCTTGGCTTTGATCTTGCCCTCAAGATCACTGTAAACATTTAAAAGCCTTTTAAAATTCTCCCAAGTAGCTTTTTCTTCCATTTGTCCACTCCAACGAATTAATATCTCTTCCCATATCCTATTTCGTCTGGATTGATCTCTTATCGCAAGGATCTGAACTGGTATTGTCTTTAATCTTCCATGTTCATCTGCTATTGGTAAATCAGGTAATAATTTCTCTTCATCTTTAATTTTTAGCTTTAATTGAGACACATGAAACACCGGGTGGATCTCACTAGTTTTTGGTAATTCCAATTTCTATGCTACTGGCCCAATTCTTTTCTTGATTTTGTATGGACCATAAAATCGAGGAGCGAGCTTTTGGTTTTTCCTTCTCACCACACTTTGCTGTCGATACGGCTGTAATTTGAGGTAAACAAAATCCTCCACTTCATAATTTTTATCCACTCTTCTAAGATCAGTGTTTTGTTTCATGTGATTTTGATCTTGCAAGCAATTTCTCTTTAATGCATGTATGATCTCATCTCTTTCTTGTATTAGTTCTTTAATCTCTGGCTTGTCTTCCTTTGAATGAATGTAGTGACACAAATTAGGTGGTTCATACCCTTATAAAGCCTTGAATGGAGCCATTTTTATTGTCGAATGGATAGTTGTGTTGTAGCAATATTCAGCAATATAGATCCACCTGACCATAATTTAGGGTAATCTGATGTGTAACATCTCAAATTAGTTTCCAAAGATTTATTGACTATCTCTGTTTGGCCATTGGTTTGTGGATGAAAAGTTGTACTCAAAAGCAACTTAGTACCGAACAATTTGAATAATTCCTTCCAAAACTCAGTTTAAACAAAGTATCTCTATCAGAAACTATCTTTTTTGGAACTCCATGCAACCTAAAAATCCCTTTTTAGAAAATGGTTTGCTAAATCTGAAGCTCCAAAAGGATGTTTTAGTGGTATAAAATGAGCATACTTTGTGAGTTTATCAACCACAACTCAAATGCAATTAAAACCATTTGATTTAGGTAAACCATTAATAAAATCCTTACTTATTTCTGACCATACTTGCTCTGGCATTGTTAGTGGTTGTAATAGACCAAAAGAGTTTGTTTTTCCATATTTACGCACGTTTGACAAATATCACAGGTGTCCACAAATTTCTTTAAATCTTTCTTTAAACCTGGCAAAAAAACTTCATTATATGATTGTAGTAGAGTTTTTTGTAATCCCACATGGCCAGCTAGTGGATCACTGTGCAGCAAATGCATAATTTTTAATTTTAGGGGGGTGTCATTGGGTATATACAGTCCCTTTTTGTAAAACAGTAAGCCATTTAACTAGTTGAACTTAACTGTATCTAATGATTCCTCGAAAATAAGCTCATTTACTTCTGTTATTTTTTTATCTTTTGTATACCCCTTTTTTATTTCATCACTCAAATCACATAATGGATTAGTGACTGTTAAAGTTTGACACAAAACATCTTCCCCTTCTTTTCTTGATAAAGCATCAGCAATCTTGTTTAGGGTCCCTTTAAAGCCTATAAGTTGAACCAAATCATATAATTCTTTCTCATAAGTTGACAATGACAACAACTTTCCCTTTAAAGTCTTACTGTAAAAAGCTATTGGTCTCTTTTCTTGTTGTAATACAGCTCCAATTCTAGTTCCTAAAGCATCACACTCAATAACAAACTTTTTAGTAAAATTTGGTAGGGCTAAAACAGGTGGTGTTGTGACAGTAATCTTTAGATTTCTAAATGCCAATTCAGCAAGTTGATTCCATGAGAAAGCATTTTTTTAAGTAGATTAGTTAAGGCACTTGCTATTCCCCCATAATTTTTGATAAATCTCCTGTAATAACCAGTTAGCCCTAGAAATGCTCTTAATCCTTTTAAGTTCTTTGGTTTTGGCCAATTAATCATAGCTTTAATTTTATTAGGATCTGCTTTAACTCCTTGTTGTGAAATTATATGCCCCAAATAATCAATTTCTTTTTGGAAGAATTTACACTTTGATCTTTTTACATAAAACTGATTATTTTTCATTGTGTTCAAGACACTCCTAAGATGATTTGCATGCTCCTCTTCATTTTTACTATAAATTAATATATCATCAAAGAAAACGAGCACAAATTTTCTTAAATAAGGTTTAAACATAACATTCATATTACTCTGAAAAGTGGCTGGAGCATTAGTTAAACCAAAATGCATGACTAGAAATTCATACTGTCCTTCATGAGTTCTAAATGCAGTTTTAGCTATATTTTTCTCAGTCATTCTAATTTGGTGATATCCAGACCTTAAATCTAATTTAGAGAAAATTTGAGCACCATTTAACTCATCTAATAATTCATCTACAACAGGTATTGGAAACTTATCCTTTATAGTTACTTGATTAAGGGTCTTGTAGTCAACACACATTCTCCAAGAGCTATCATCTTTTTTAACTAAGATTACTGGTGATCAAAATGAAGATTGAGAATTTCTAATTCATCCATTACTGAACAGCTTCTTAACAATGTTTTCAATTTCAGTTTTCTGATAATAAGGATATCTGTAAGGTCTTACTGAAATAGAATTTGTTCCTTGGGTTAATTCTATTTTATGCGCATGTTGTCTTTCAGGTGGTAACCCTTTTGGCTCAGAAAAACTTTTGGAAAATCTCTCAAAAGGGAATAAATTTTGAAATCTTCACGAGAGACAACTTACTACACCTCAGTAGAATATAACTATAAGATAAATCCTTTTTCATTTTTTATATTACCCTCTAGGAACGGGATTGTAGCCATTTTTGTTTGGTTTTTAAGTCCTTTAAGGCAAATATCTATGTTACCTTGTCTGAAATTCATGGTCAAGTTTTTAAAATCACAATTAATCACTTCCAACTTGCCCAACCATTGCATTCGTAAAACCATATCATAACCAACCAAAGATAATAATAAAAATTCCACAACAAACATATTTTCCTGTACATTTATCTTAACCTGTTCACAAAAACCAGTACTTTTAATATTTTCCCCATTTGCCACTTTTACCTCCAGTACATCACTTTGAGTTATAGGCAGTTTTAGTAAAAAAAACCACTTTGGATCAATAAAATTATGAGTACTTCCAGAATCAACTAAAATTCCCACTTTTTGTCCTTTAATTTTACCCACAAATCTAATTGAATAAGAGTTACTACCCCATGTTATTGCTTGTAAAGTTATTTAAGGATTTTCAGAATTTTCATTATTAATAATCTCCTCTTCTTCATTTTCATTCAGTTCAGCCTCACCTTATTCATAATTTTGTAAAAGGAAAATCTTTGGTTTGGTAGACACATGACCTCTAATCCATTTCTCATCACAGTTATAACAAAGATTTTTCTTTCTCTTGTACTCTAATTCAGTTTGTGATAACCTTTTGATGGGTGATAAATTATTAGACAAATTAGTGTTCTGGACTCTAGTATAAGTGGTTTGTGAATTATGATTAAGGAATTTATTTGAGGAATTAGTAAAAGCCCTAGCATGACTTTTCTTTTCTAACCCTAACTTTTGTTCCTGGTAATTAGCAATTGTGTAAGCAGTGTCTATATCCTAGGAAAATTGCATTTTAACTGTTAAGCATATTTCCTCTTTTAATCTACTTATGAAATACACTAACTTATGTTTTTCAGACAGATCCTTAACCCTATTAGAAATAAGTTCAAATTCCCCCTTATAATCTCTCATACTCCCACTTTGTTTTAACTTAATTAAGAGATCTAATGGATTTTCATGCATATTATATGAGAATCTCTTAATAACTTGTTCATTAAAACTTTCCCAATTACTTATCAGCCCTGCTTGTTCTAAATTTTGGTACCAAATTAAGGCTTGATCTTCAAAGTGCATGTCAGCAATTAAAATTTTCTGATTTTCTAGAGTTTGGTACAATTTAAAGAACTTATTTGCTTTATAAACCCATTCTATGCATTTTTCACCAGAAAATTTGGGAAAATCAAGTCTAACTGATCTAGAACTAACAGGACTTTGCTCATTAAAAAAATTACCATCACCAACATTTGGAGATTTAAAGTTGTTGTTGCCTGAAGAATTTGAAGATTTTGGTTGCTCTCTCTCACTCCATTTCCCAATTCTGTTTAAAAGGCTTATTTGTTGTAATTGGATACTCATTTGTGCAATTTGATTTTTGAGAACAATTTTATCTTCATTGAATTTCTTTTGTTCTTGCAAACTGATCTGTATTAAGGCATGAAGTTGGTCTAGCTTTTGTTCTGTAGTTAGGTTATTTTGATCTTCTGGTTGATCTAAGGGTGGGTTTGTTTGTGAAAATGGTGGAGATGGTGGTTGTTGCGATGATTTAGATCGTTTTCCGACCATCAGAGAAGGGATCTGATACCAGTTTGGTGTGTACGGGATCGGAGTTAAACAAGAAAAGAAACAGTTAACATAAATATCACAGGTTTTATTATTTGAATGCCTCAAACTGTTACATACACACATATTTATACTAATAAGAAAACTAATTCAAACTTGGGGGTAGTTACTTGCAGTTAAGTAACTGCTCCATCCTAACCATTTATTATGTGCTTACGTGGCATCATTAGAATCACTCATCTATATACTATCCTACTGCTAATATTAATACATCAATAAAAGATCATACGGCCACAATTATTCCACACCTACAAGTTAATAATATAACAGTAAAACATAAATTAGAAATACAAAATACACTTCTCCTTCTCTCTTCTCACTGCTACCCCTTCTATCAATGGCGACTTAGGGTTTTGCCCTTTCCTCCATAGTTCTACTGCGATTAAGTTTATCTAAGAGAGAAATAATACAGTCCATGCGTTAGTATTATTTTTACCTGATTTCACTTTGTCGTACATTTTCTTCCAATCGAAGTCCTCTTTCGGGCTTAAGTTATCAAAAGACATTTCATCTGGAGGAGCCGTTTTTCTAACTTCATCACTTTTTCATATCAATGATGGGTCATTATCCCACTTCATAAACTCATTTCGATAAATAATACCGGATGTTACATAAATATAATTGCTACACTCCTTGTGACAAGTCACGTATTTACTGAAACAAAGAGACACCCTCAAAATCACCCTCAAAAGCAAAGCTAGTGTCACTACAGAAAACATGTTGAGACTCATTCTATCTAGAACTGCTAAAACTATGTACCTATCTAGGCTTTTATATTACCCTATCCTTTAATTATGCACATTCTCTTACAAATAAAGAACCACTTGTGATCAATTCAATTGGAATATGTTAGAATGATATACTAAAAGACATGATTTATTGTTGATTTTAGTATTTATTTATTAACAATGAATCATTTATTTGAAAATAGTTTTGAGCAATGTTGTAAATGTTATTTATATGTACATGTGCCTTTATTTTGTATAGTAAGTGATTTGGTGTGTAGAGTACGGCTTGCACACGGAAGATCAAATCATTGGTTCTTACAGAATATATATTTTAGCATTCACAACTTTAGATGGAGTGGACAACCATCGGTATAGTTGTAGCACAGAGTTTTATTAGGTCTGTCCTGACTAAATGGAACGGTTGAGTTCCGACTATCTGTACCAGTATACTTAGAGTATATTGAACAGGAAAAAGTGATATTATTTTATGGTACTGACCAGAATAAAATAATTATACATAAGAAATTATTATGATTACTTATACTCCTAGTCCCTAGATTATTTTCGATACACATATTTATAATATATACTGCTTTGATTTGCAATGAGTGAGATTTGTTGTGATCAACAAGCACGTACGTTGGGCAGTAATATTATTTATATGGTGTGTGTCTATAATCGAAGGAATTCATGTCCCTTAACAAGGATTGATGATATCCTCTCGAGAAGCTTATAAATTTTGTTTGTGTCAAATATTGTAACTGGATTTTATATCCGACACAACAAATAAGTTAAGTGGAAAGGTCGAGGAAATAATATGCCGAGTAAAATAATTGTCAGTAATTTATTTACTCGGTGGATATCTGTGATCTTAACGTGAGGAGAAAAATTAAGTATTTAATAATGTGTTGTCAAATATTATTTGTGAAGGAATTAGAGTGCAATTATATTCTCTAATGAAAATGAATATAATTTACTGATAAAATATCCTAAAATCGGTAAAGTATTAATTAGATAATATTATATTAATCTTGTTAATAAGATTATATAATATTTATTAATTAAGTACTAATCTAAGTAGGGTTAGAGTTATACGTAAGGTAGAAGAACTCTTTTCCTTCTTGTGCACTAGGTCCCTGTTGTAGGCTATATATACTGTTCATATGTTAAAGAAAAGAAACAACCTTCATAATTAGGGTTTTCTAACAGTTTTAAGAGTCCACATTTCTAAGACCAATAAGTATAATAGGAATACAACAGAAGATCAATTGTAATTTATCTCTGCTCATGAGTTATTTTTGTATTATTTTTATATAATGCATATACACTATAATTAGGATTGAAGATCAGTTTTTCGTTGCAAAATAAAACGTGTTTACAACAGAACAAGAAAGTTGAATAATACTCAAAAAGACACATTTCAACCTTTAACATAAAATAACACACAACACACAAATAACCACTTGTGATCAATTCAAGTGGAAGAAAGTTGAAAAACACACGGACGCACGCGTTAAAATGTGTAGATTAGAGTTTACCATAATGTTCATAATCATGTGATCGACTTTTAGGCATTGCATAAGCATTGGACCAATTCCTTTTCTCAAGCAGATACTTTTATTAATATATTAATATAGTATATCATTACAATATTCAGTAAGTATGTTCAAACAGTTCGAAGTGATTGAAAGAAAGTAAAAAATGCAAGTACAACAGGCGCACTAATACGAAAAAAAACCACAAATACGACCGAAATCTCTCAAATTTTTCATCTCATGTTAGCAAAGAAAAACCTCTAACGTAATGTATAACCGAGAATGTATGTACGAGCCGCTTATCTCTCGAGTAGGACTAGCGATAGGCATCATCATTAGTGTTAGCACACTGAAACGAAATGAGAAAGTCTAAACAGACCGCGGCTTGTAGCTATAATGATAATTCGAGACAAATACTTGAATTATTTACACAAGGCTGAAAACTAATCCATCCAAAACAAGAACTACAAAACCTAAGAGAAACTATATCATAGACCAGCGATAAGGGACATTGGCATTGGCGTTCCAACACACACAAATCAAATGGAGCAGGTCTAAAAAAATAAACCACCGCTAATCATTAAAATGTAGAAACATGATAGAGTTCATCATTTTCTATTACTTATAACATAATAGTTAAGCTAAAAACAATTTGTTAAAGTATTAGTGAGCCTGTTGTTGAAATGACAAATTATCTCACTGAAAAATCATTAGAAATGATGAGCAATACGACAAGAAAAGATAGTAATTTTAACACCTAGACAATGTTATTGAGAAAATATAAGAACGTGTCAGATAATTTGAAATGCCAAATTTATACACATAATGAAACGATACAATTAAATCTAAGCTAGAATGAAGTCCAAGAAGATGAGTCCAAATCTTCTACCTCCTATTCTCTACCCCCTTCTGTGCCCTCTTGCTTATTTTCACTCAAATTTTAAATTTTCACAACTTATACTGCAACTTTATAAACTTTTATATTATATTGTATTCAAATTTTAAAACATTTGAACATAATATTGTTTTAAACAATTTTTTTAATATTCAATGTTTAATTTACACTAATTTATACATTTATTCCAAAATAAATTTTGTGTGGATTTTCTTTTAAAAATAATTATTGGAATGTATTGATACATGTATTATAGTAATTGTACAATTTTTTTCAAGTTTTTTAGAATTTTTTTTTGGATAAAATAATCAAGGGGCATGAAAGGGGATAGAGAAATGGGATAGAAGATTTGGACTCCAAGAAGATAGGTTCACGAGTATGTGTTACTATTTACTAAAAATTAGAATGCATTTGATATACTTTCGCCAATACGAATACGTATAACAACATTATATATGTATAGAGCTAACTAGCAAGATGGTAGGGACAAAAGAGAAAGTCACGGATTGATCAAGTCTCGTGCAATTTCTTGAAAATTGAAGTAATTTTATACTGAGGTGAGAAAAAATAAATCAACCCCATTTGCATCAATTTATCCACTTTATGTGTCTTCCTTCACTTGCGACATGTGTAATAGGTAGCTAGAAATCGATTTTTTTTTAGAATGAATAAAGTACAGTGTAATTAGCACTAAAATAAATTTAGATATCAACAATTTAGTAAAACTTTGTTTAATATTATACGGTTTGTTGCTGAAATTTAACAACAGTGTAGCAACAGAAACTGTTTGCTATGTGTTGGGGTTGATAATTGTTGCTATATTTTTAGCTGAAATTTTCTGCTCCATCTCGTATAATAACATACGAGTTGTTGCTATCATGTTATTTTCTTGTAATGGAGGCGGTGCTTAGAAAGTGAACGATTGTTGGTTCGCAGGGACTGACTATCAAGTTTATTAGGCAACGTTCACAGACGTCCAGATTTTTTCAAGGAACTAGATATTAAATCCTACTCAATTCTACAGAATCCCAAGATCAAGCTACACGCAAAATATATAGCAGAATATTTATATTATATAGCTGACTAATATATCTGTACAAAAGCCAAGACCATCAGATGAACTGTCTTTATAATTAATCCCCGTATTTACAGGTGCAACAAAAACAAAAGATGGGAAACAAATTGAATCTAATGCTGAAGCTGGGAGTCTTGAACATGCGCATGAGAGGAATTCGAATATTGTGTGGATGAGACATTATGAAACATGGTAGGCATTATGCTATTCGAATGTGTTGGCAAGTGACTTTGGCTCGAGGAAGAAAATTTCTGCAACAGAAAAAACGAAGAAAGAGATTGTCAGTAAAAGATGGTACCAAAAGCGCATGGCTTTACATGTGCAAGAAATTCAGCTTCATCTTGCTCTGTTGAAAAGAACACTAAATCATAACTCAAACTAACCGTTGTTAACTTCAGTATGGAAATAATTTGTAGCGAGCAGTGATATGGCTAGTGAACGGATTGTACGATATGATTCACACAGAGGGTGGCCATTGCAAGGGGGGTCAATTAATCTTCACTGTATGTAGCAAATTATTCAGAATAGCATATTTTCTGAGAAAGAATGACAATAAGGGAGCAGATGATCCAATTACTGCAACATTTTTCTCTTTTCTACAAGCAGAAATTAGTCAACAGACACTTCAAAAGTCCACTAACAAAGGAAAATTACTTCCATCCAACGTTGGCCCTTCAACTTCATAGAATTAGTTCCTCTTGTTAGCTCAATCGGCATCTTGGTTTTCTCTAATCAATGCAAAAGTATGGCCGTAGCAAATCAATAAAACCGAATGTCTACCAGAAATTAAATTTTGTAAGTAATTTAAAATAATTGCCTAGATGACTTGCTTTGGCTCGACACCGTCACTGAGGTGGAATTGAGTTGACTATTAACTTGCTTGAATGTACTAAAAATTGTTATATGGAGTATAAGACTGTCAAAATTTTGATGTATACATAAATAATACTATAATAACAAAAATTTATTGGGTTCAAGAAAAGAGAAAATTATATTAATTAAACATTAAATAAGTAACTTGTGAGAGTAGCTTGCTCACCAGGGGAGATCACTATAACATGGAAAGGTTCACCAAAGGTTCACCAAACTTTCTAGTGTTTTGACATAACATGGAAAGGAAGAAAAACCGTACAAAAACAAATGATTATATGCGAGAATATATGCTACTGGACAAGTAAAGAGCTAATAAGATAGAAGAAAATAAGCTTTTCTTGGGAAATAAACAAAGGGATGGTTATCTAAGAGTTCATAAGTTGAAAGGTTTACATTGAACACCGAAGTTCAGAAAATCCGCATGCATTTTGACACTGATATATACAAATAGAAAACAAATTAGGCTGAATTTCTCTCACAATGTAGTTTCACAGCGATGCCATCAGATGCTATAGTAGATTTCTTTTTTCCCCTTAGGTAAAGACCTTTTTCATCTGGTATTAAATATTTAACTCTTACTCCAAACCAATGGAAGACCTGAACAGTTAAATCCAAATAACAACAAACATATAATGTGTGTTTGTGTGTGTTCGCGTGAAGTATTCTGTACAATCCATAAGTATGTACTACTTTAAAATTTGGGGTCTAGAGATCATTAATTTTCTAAAACTATATCACATGCGAACTTACATAAATGATTTTGACAAAAAATTGAACATTTTAGGCACTGCTAGGCTTAACAAAGTCTATACCCAAAAACTATATCACATGTGAACTTACATTAATGATTTTTACAAAAATTGAGCATTTTAGGCACTGTTAGGCTTAACAAAGTCTACACCTCTTGGGTTTAGACTTCTTTCACAACTCACAATAGCACACTTTTAACCCACAATAGCACACAATTTATACCATGTTTAAGCTTAAAATATGGAAATATTTAAAGTTCAAGTTAAACTTTACCAGTTCAAAATAAAAGAAAGTAAATTCAAAAGTGTTCATAAACGCAGATCAAAATCCAGCAAACATGAAGACCGAAACCAGGAACCTGAATACTAGGTTATGATTCTGTTATTTTTACGCAATTTATTAAAAGATAACCCACTGAACCTGATCTATTTTTCTTTCAAAAACAGAACATAACGGAAACAACCCACGTCGAACCAACTTTTTGGTCCTGAATGACTTTTACTTTCAAATTTTCAGTTCATTTACACAATTTAGTAAACATAGTTTAATCATTTACACAATTTTTTGATAAAATATTTGATTATGTATAGATTGTTAATTTTTTTTAAAGCTATCTATTTTATTAAAGTTTATAACTACAAGTGTTGGGCTCTTTTAGGATGTTCTGAAGTATAAAACATCTCTTTGTAATTGAACAACCTATATAGGTAAATTGTTTCAAGATAACCATAGATTGGCAAATACTTTTGTCAAGAGCAGTATTTGGTTAAAAAATCCTACAGGAGCATAAATATAAGGAAACTTAAATAGTCTTAAAAAATCAGATACAATTAGTAAAAAAAAAAAACAATATCACATCTATAAGTGAAAAACCATACTGCATTAAAATGGACACTCCTTTTAGTTAAAATAGAAGAATATGATGGAATCTAATAAAGTTACCACAAGTAATATCAAAGGGAAAAACGAGAAGAAATATTTTAAAAGAAGCCCACCATTTGGTCAAAGCTGTTCTGCATTCCCACACCAATGCCCTCCAGCTCCTCAAGACCCTGAGCCATACAACGTCACAAAATTTTACGTACTTTTCACTTTCCCATTTTGAAAAATAAGCTAGTTTGTATTTTAAGATGACAGACAGAAATTACACTAACCTTCTGTTTCTTACTCGAAAATTTGTCATTATCTACTGTGGACATCCCAGTTTCTCCTTTCTTAGCAACCTTATTAGACGTGATCATTTCATTTTCATCTCCAGCTCCACAGAACAGATGTATGGTAGATTTACTCGGTCCAATATCGTTCTCATCAAATTTAACCGCACATTCTTTGAGTGCTTCTGTTATAGCATTCATTGCAACAGTGTAACTCCATTGTGATAGTGACCCTTCTTCACCCAAAATTATTGCTCGTCGACAAAGGTCATTGTATCGTCGGACATTAGTTTGTATTTCCTCTAATCTCTCAGTAATAACATGCCTGCTTGTTGCGGCATTCGTCCATCTTTGCAAAATATATTTAAAGGGAATGTCAAAAACACCAGACATTTGGAGTACTATTATAGAATGTCGGCAAATATACCCATTGTATTCAAACAAGCGGCACGAACAAAATATGTCAGATTTCGATTCTGTCCATTCCACAACAAAATCTTGATTACTTTCAAAATCTTTTACAGCATATGTGATTGTGATCTTGTCTTCTTTCTCTCTCTTAAGATGACATGCAGCTGCCCCCAACACCTCAACTTGAAATTTCTTGAAAATTTCATGAGTATATACAAATAGCATATTCTTTTCAAAAGGCGACGGAGACCTCAACTCAGGTGTTTCGTGCCATGCCTCAAATTTTGCCTTCGCTTCCTCTTCGTACCTTTCTTCAAGTATTAGGTTGTATTGTTCTGTAAAGTCTTTTAAACTAGTGTCTACTTGTATATATTTGTCGAAGAAAGAGCTCAAACTTTCAGATCTAGAGGACGCAGATAATCCGGCAAAAGATATATTTCTGAAAAATGTGGGGACCCATAATTTCCGATCTTCATATAATGATTGCATCCAAGGATTCTCTCGAAGACTAAGTCTATCCATCAATTTCCACCATCTCTTTTCGAATTGCTCTTTCGTATATGACTTATAGATGCACTTGTTGAATTTTGTCAAAATGGAATCGTGCCACATATTCAAATAATTAAGTTGTCGTTGTATTTTCTCCATCACGTTCCACAAAGAAAAGCAATGTCGAGAATCTGGAAATAAGGCTGCAAAAGCTGCTTTTAATAAATCGTTTTGGTCTGATAATACAACACGAGGAGCTTTTCCCCCCATTGATAAAGACCATGCTTGCAGTAGCCAAATAAATGTATAAATCGTATCATCGGCTATCAACCCACAACCAAGTAATGTGGGCTGAATATGATGGTTTACTCCAACAAAAAGGACCAACGGTATTTTGTACTTATTCGTGAAATAAGTAGTATCCAAACACACAACATCTCCGAAGAAAGTATAATCGTCCATTCCTTTAGCATCGACCCAAAACACGTTTCTCAATCTATGCTCTTCATTTAAATCTACAGCATAGAAAAACCTCGGATTCTCCTCTTGCATATGCACAAAAAGATCAAGTAACAATTGAGCATCTCCCTCTTCTAATAGCAAACTCCGTCCCTTACCTTGTTGATTTCGTATACAACTCTCTGTGGATCCTGTATATAGATATGCCTCGTATTGTTTTGACACTGCAGCCAATGTCTTTCTTCTTCGAATTTTAGTATCGCTCTCGAGAGGGTCTATATTCCTGTGGCTTCTAAAGAAATGGGCCTGATCAGGTAAAAGCTCGTGATTATGATCCTTCACGAAACTATGTATATACCATTTCCCATTTGGCTTTCTTTTTACATGCATGCTTGCTTTACACCCTATTTTCGGTGAAGGACGTGGATTTACAGCATCATCGGACTGCTGCTTATTTCCGTATCTAATGCACGAGAATTTAGCATCGATAAATTCTTTTGTTGCCCTCGAACGACGACTGCTTAATTTGGCAGTACCAAAACCAACAGATCTTGCGTATTCTTTGTAATATGCGTATGCATCTTCATTCGTTTCAAATTCCATATCATCTAGAGGCTGGAAAGGTATACTACCCACTGCGGCATCGGAGTCCATTTTTATTAAGGAAAATTCAGTTAACTTATCACAACGATCACCAATCACATAAAGATGATCCCTTAATAGCACACCTGAAACGATTATTCCCTACTTTAATAAAGATGCAAACTTTACCATTAACAACCATTGGGAGAGCTACTAAGGAACAAAGAGGTGCACTCGCAGCCCCATAATTTACAAATTTGCTATTTTTTAATAAGAAATTTTTAAAATAATTAAAAAAAA
Source organism: Primula vulgaris (assembly GCA_963920805.1). Taxonomy (NCBI): domain Eukaryota; kingdom Viridiplantae; phylum Streptophyta; class Magnoliopsida; order Ericales; family Primulaceae; genus Primula; species Primula vulgaris. Next base: position 19,469,436 of record OY987214.1, read on the forward strand.
AATGAGTTCTTGAACCCCGCAAAATAACATTTTGTAATTTGTAACCCCGAAATGTTAGTCCGGCCTCCGCCCTTGTTAACAACTCACTACATTAAAATTATAACTGCAGCAGGATTGTCTTAAACCCTAAAAAACCCACCGTCATTAGACTGATTGTTGAATATATGTTAACCTTCCGATACACTATTTAAATAAATGATTATATTTGCCCATGAAGGTATTTTCTTTCAATCTCGGGTTCATGATATTTGACAGTTTTGTGTACAGTTCAAAAAGGCTTCTACCCCTTCTGTGCCCTTTTGGTTATTTTTAATCAAATTATAAATCTTCACAATTTGTTTTACAGGTTTTAAGCTTATATAATACATTTAACATTTGGACATAATATTGATTTAGCCAATTTTTTTTAAGATTTAATGTTTATTTTACTAATTTTTATATTTATTCCAAAATAAATTACGAAAGGTTTTTCTCTTTAAATAATTATTGGAATATACTGATAAATGTCTAATATTACCTGTAGAATAAATAATTACATTTATTCCAAAATATTAACTGTAAAAGATTTGGACTCCACCAAAAAGAAGTCACACTTGTGTGTTAGTTAACCTAAAAAAATGGAATATTTGAATAACATGGTGAAAAGGGTATTTCTGATATTAAATCCTTACAATATGTACAGAAAACAATTTGGGGGTAAGTAAATAATTACTCCTAATAAAATTGGAAGTTAACTAATAGTTGGAAATAAATAAGCACACACCTTAATAGATGGAGATGCATACCTCAACTGGGTGTTTTTTTTTAATGTTTTTATAGAGAGGGAAGGATGCAGAGAAGCTAGTATTAGAAGAAAGCTCTTTATTCTGATTTTGTTCATGTTTTATGGGTAAATGAGTCATTTAAAGCCTGGAGTGAGTTTTTTTTTATAATCACAAACCTACTTTTTTTTTCATACGATAAAAAGATGAAGAAAGATGATTTTTTTTTATACAAAAGGGATAAATATTTTATAATATTTTACTATTTGATTGAAATATAACTCGAGTTATGTTTATGTTTGACATCAACTTTTTTTTATAACTTTTTTTAGCTTTTTGCTTTTAAAAAGTGTTATGCGTTTGGTATCACAATTTTTTTAGCTTTTAAAAATTTAGATTTTGAAGAAATATAACTAAAAAAGATAAAAGCAAAAAAAATCACACATTTTGCAGATTTTGGTAGTTTTTTCACCAAAATTTTCAGAATTTAAATGAATATTAATTGTATCTCAACTAAAATTTTATTTTTATGTTTGACGTTCTACTTGTTCATTTTTTAACAAGATATTGTGAAATTTATCACAAGAAATGTCAAAAATCAATATGTTGAAAGTTATTGTTTTAAAATTTTTGTCAAACACTCATTACATGTTTTTGAAAGCAAGATTTTTTTCTACTGATTTTTAAAAGTAATTTTTTGACCGAAAAAACTGATGCGAAACGGACGCTATATAACTCAAGCTATATAGTTGGAATCTTGGTGAATCAAATCAAATAAACTTAGTTACACATAATCACAATGTAGACAAATTTTTTTTTTTAAAACTATATTTCTCTATTATTTTTTTATGAGATTTAATTAATTTCTTCTTTCTTTTAATTCTCCACTAATCTTTACGTCCTCCAACCTTATTTTAATTCTCTAAAGAAACAAGTGAATACTCCTTCATCTTAGTGGATTGTTTGTTAACCATGGGTACTCTCTAGACCTTTCATTTTAGTGGTAATTAATATATTCATTGTCCTTCCATGCTTGCCTCTTTCCGCATGTTATTTTATCGTATTATTCTCCCTAAAATACATGTTTTTATTTAATATTCTTGCTTTTAATTTTGCTATTGTTCTATTTACTTTAAAAGCATGTTAGTTGTGATTTTATGAGACGTGACAACTCGTTTGATAGCATTAATATGTGGTGTTTGATAGAAAATGAAAAAAGAACAAATTCGAATAAAAAGCAGACTAAAAAACGTTAAACAAATAAGCGTAAAAATAGGAAATTAAGGTTATACTTGACCCGGTAACTTACCGTGTTTGTAAATGTTGTTAATATGGTTGACCCTCGTATTATTGCAAGATTAAAAATGATTAAAATGCACCATTTTAATCCGATGACCTAAGTTAAAATTTATTCCCTCGTCCCCATAGTGTAGCGTAACCTGATGTACATCAAAGTGCAAAACAACTTGTGTTGTAGCAAGGAATAACGTCCCTAGTATCAAATGAAATCATAGCATTTAATCCACGAGATATTCGACACTCAAAATGCCAGCATATTAAATGAAATCTGAACAATCCAACTGATTAGACCTAAACCCAACCGGTTAGAATAGTGAAGAATCCAACCGATTACACTATGTCAAGACCCATGCACCTCCCAATTCAACACACCATCCCCTCTCTCTCTCTAAAAAAAAAGCTCTAAGATTTATTTTATTCTACGGTGAATCGTTGTTCAATTCATATCATACCAACAACCTTTTCCTTCGTATCAACTCTATACACTATCGAGATCAGATCTTAAATCATATTTTATTGAGTGAAAAAAGAGAGTTTATATTAGAGAGATTGTAAATACTATTATCATATTTGCGTGTGACCAATTTTTGGTTAAACCATCAATCACATCGATCTTGGTGTTAAACAAAATTGATGTGTAAGCTTGTTGATTGTACGACATGTGTACAACTTTAAGTGTTCTACTTGATTGGACCGTAGATCCATATTATTTATGGCTAGTTTTGCCCCTAAGGAGAAGCGTAAACGTGGGAAGGGTTTCTCTGCCCTCAAGTAGGAGTTTTGTAAAATGGTATTCTTTCCTAAAGGAAGATTGGATTACTTATAAAAGGCTTAAGATCCACGTTTGGACTTGGTGACTGGACGTAGTCTCATATCGAGCCGATCCAGGATAAATCTCTGTTTCAAGTAATCTCTTACCTTGCTCTTTATTTATCAAGTTTACTATATTGTTGTATCTATCGAATAATTTGATATTTAGAGTAATCGTTATTATAGTCCTAAACACGCATATTGACTTAGAGCTAACTCACATCCGAAGAAAACAAACAAGATCATACTCTCGGTGAAGCGATCTGTTTGTCGATAGCTGGGTAATCCGAAGAAAATAAGTTTAATTAACTTTTGAGTTAACATATTCACTTATCAATAATTGAACAAGTTAGTGCGCATCTAAAGTCAGCTATTATTGATAACGCAACTGGGTGTTAGTTGCAATTGTGTTGATTGGTTGTGCTTGAAGTATTAAGTAATATATACTGATATATTATATTAATTCTGCTGCATACATTATATATATAAATATAGTATTTGTTTATAGAATACTACGACCTGTTGTTTGTTAAACTGAATAAAAGTTTAAAAATAAGTCATACATATTCACCACCACCACCACCACCACCACTTTACATTTGCCTCTAGGTCCAACAATTGGTATAAGAACAGGCGCTCCTTAATTAATTAACAATTTAGAGCTAAAGATTCGTATGACAAACCCTAGTGAACCTACCCGTATAGGAAAACATTATACACCCAAACCACATTTGGTTGATGGAATTTGTTTTGCACAATGGATGATACTATTTAGAATGTATATGTGTGCATACAACTATGATGAAAGGAAAGTCATAGTTGGAATAGATATGTCAATTTCAACTACGGTAGATAAAGACCAAAGAAATGAAAAAGAGTTTATTCTTAACTGTAAAGACATGTACTCCATCTATAACGCCTTAGAACGAAACGTGTTTGACCATATATCATATTACACAAAAGCCAATGATTTTTGAGAGAAACTAATTGACACATACGACAAACCTAAACCAATAGGAGAATCAATACCCAAAATCTCACAATCCAATCAACAAAAACCTTCGAAACAAAATGACCAACCTAAGAAAAAATTTCAATCTTTCGACGAAAGTTGGAACTATTTAATAAATGAGCTTACTATAGAAGATCTTATCAAGAAGGTTGTCAAAAACCTTGAAATAAATTGGAATTAAGCAACTTCCAAAATTTATAGTCTTATAGACACAACCCTATTTGGATGGGATGAGGTGCCTAAAACTTTAGAAAAGTGTGTTACTAAACAAGGAAGATTAGGATAAACCATTGACAAATCTTACTCACCCTCAATTAGAATCACATAAAAAAAGTATTGCTTAAATTTTATTTTAACCCATGCTAATAGATTGATGACTCTAGGAGGAATGAAGTATCGAGGTTGGAAAAAAGGACTAGAATAGAAAATGAAACTCAAAAAGTTTGAAGTCTGTAATCCACAAAACCACAAACTCGACAAGTAAACCAACTCACTCATGGCCCTTAACGACAAACCTTCCAACAAGGACGAAAAGGCGAGGGACAATGAAGAACAAGAGAATGACCAATAGACGACTTTTGATGAGCTTAAAAATGTGTTTAGGAGTTTATTTGATAGATATCAAACATTAAAGAAGAAGGAGAAGAAATGCCAAAGATCTTCGAATTTCAAAAGGAAAGTTTAAGTGAAAGTCTAGAGGAACTTAAATTTCATAAGAAAGAACACGAGGATATTCTTTAAATGAACCAAGAACTAAGTAGAGAGAATGGAGAATTATTTGACAAAATTGGCGATTTAAATGTTAAGATTCGTGAGTTGACTTCTAATAATGAGAAATTATCAACGAAGTCACTTAGTTAAAGAAACCGTCAATTATTGAGATCAAACAAATCAACGAGAATGATACCTTTAAAAGAAACTAGGTTGACAAGAGAAGAGAAGAATATAATCATCGTAGAGGTCTTTCAAAAACAACAATGAATTATAGAAGTTGAAGAGAATCGAAATTCATACATTGTAGTCGACAATGACATTCGTCTTACTATTGTCCATTTCGATTCAAGTTAGATCGAAAAGATCTTATTTGGGTACCAAAGAGTGTGAATTATGGTCAAGATTGAAAATCTAATAGAAAGTGAACAACGACAAGGGATCAAGACTTATCGAAAAACCTTGGATACCAAACATACTACCTTTGACCTAACGCTAAACCTAAAACCTTATTTTCATGTGTACCATATATATACTAAATATATGTTTTTATATTATATGTTACATAATTTTAAAATTGTATTTCATATATGTATATATATATTTTTTAATTGGTATATTGTTTTCATATATCTATATAAAGTTTTCATATATATATATATATGGGTATTATATATTTTATAAATGGTATACTTCATATATATGTATCGAATTTTATTTATATTAAACTTTATTAGCATCGTGTTTTATATTGCTTAATATTAAACTTTGTTAATATTGTATTAAATCTTATATATACATATATATTGAGATAATTATTTTAAGTTTTCAAATAAGGAAAGAACCTAACAAGTTCAAAAAAAATTCAATCAGTTATAATCAAAATCTTAACAAACTTATTGAATTAATTTAATCTGTTGAACTTCTAAAGGTAGAAACTTTAATATTCAATTTGAATTCTGAAAAGTAAACTATTTGGTTTTCTATTTTTACTTCAACCATATTATGTATTACCCTCGATTACCAAACCGTTGGACAAAGCATTCACCGTATAAAAACTTATTTTGAAACAAGTAGAGAAGTAAAATCAAATGAGGATCACAATGAAAATAATGATGAAGATGAAAACCCTCAAACCTCCCTAGCTAATTATTATTTTTATGATATTATTATTCTTTTTTCTCATATTTGCATTATCTGTTATTATTTTAATGTTATATTCTATAATGTTTACTTTAAAGAATAGTATTTCCTAAATAGCTATTTTTAATTATGTAAAAGTACTATTTTGTGTCATAATATTTTTGAGTGCTTTTCGTATTAATTGCTAGATTATATGCTCTTAGTTACTATGACAAATGACATGATTTGTTTAATGAGGTTATTTATGATACATGATTATTATATCTCATTTTCTATCCTTTAATTAATTATCGACCGTCATCTATAAAAATGCTAAGTCTATTATATGCATAACTAACTTGATTTATAATGAAATATGATTGTTTGAGAATGATGATAATTATTGTGCTATTACTATTTCTATTTGATAACATGACCCATGCCTATTACTCATTAAAGTATTAATTTTCTATAGGAGTAACTTAAATGAATGCTTTCATTCTACCTCGTACATGTTGCGTGCCTCTCTTGAATAATTTTATTTAAGAAGCATGATTGTTTATCGTTATATCATGTTTATGTATGATTAATAACTATCCATTGTTTAGACTAAAGTATCAAGCTTAACTTCATGAATTGAATGATCACTTATGTCTTTACAATGTGCATGGTTAACTGATGTTTGATGTATGCGACTTACATGTTATGCCATGAATGAATGTGTATGATTATTATATAATTTTATTTTGAGAAAATCATCACAAATTATCAAAGTGATCAAGTGCACAAAATCAAAAACTCGAAGGATACAATGAGAACGAAGGATTTTGAACAATGACAATGAGTTACATTCATCACACACTAACCTAAATCAAAACAATCCAAATTCCCGAAGTTTGTGAGTTGATAATAAAAAAAAAAATACTTAGAGGATCTATAGATATCCGACCTCATTAGAAGTTTATACAAAATCCAACAACCTCTACCTTATACGATTAAACTCAAATTATAAATCTTTACAAAATCCTAAACCAAGTGAAGAGCTCACACAAAAACCTTAATCTCGAGCATGCCTTCGCTATCCATAAGCCTTCGACATAAAACAAAATGGTACATATACCGACACTTGAAGAGATGGATGCAAACAAACGCTTGTGATGATCTCATAGAACCAATCATCACTATGGATGATCGAATCTACATAAGAAGCGTTCACGATGATAAAGATGATAAGTGATTATGGTAACCTCAACTAACTATACTATTATTATATGGTTAATATTACTATACCTTTTTGACTTATACATGTTTGAATATGACATATCATATTAATTACAAATCTCTTATTGATTGCCAAATGCCATATTGTTTGTACATTATTAATAACATAGTACCTTGAAATGCATATGCTCGTTAGATTAGGATAGAATTACATTATCACACGTATGTCATGTCACCATGTTAGACAAGAAATTTACATGCTTATTCTTAGTACATATGCCATATTACCATACCTACCATGATTGCTTATGATTATACGTTGATTGTTAAAAATACATGCACGTATGATTGCTCAATTGTCTGTTATATTCCTTAACAATTGGTATATGTTCACTCTTAACAATTGGTATACTTAACAACTACCCATACCCATGCTAATTACCATGTTAAGAAGATTGTGCATGCACATTAGATCAATAAGCTAAAAAGCATTTGTTGTGATTTAAATGATTTACATGTGCTTATGCATATATGTGCTTATGTTGGTTGGATGAACGGTTATCATTAAGAATAGTAAGTACTTGGTAATGTTATACTCATACATGCTATAACATCTTGATTAAACATCTTGTATGTTTTTGCGTTTATACGTATAACCATGCTTGCCATATGCTCTAAAATTGTGATAAATATCGTGTGAAACATATTGGTATGCGCAAGTGATTATTACTATCTGTTTATCATGAACATGCATGTCTTGAAGTCGGAAGATTATGTATACATACCCGTGCTTATATACATTTTTATGATAAACATGTTTTTGAATGCACATTGATTATAACTACATGCTAATCATTCTACTGAATGTGTTGCATTGCTTACTAATAGCTAATACATGATATCATACGTTAATTATCCATGCACATCAATGTTCATTGCGTATACGTTTATTCTCCAAGCCTACATAACTTTTGATTGAAATTGCATGAAAATATATGCTTGTTATCTAGGCGACGATCACTATTGAGCCATTTTGTTACTGTTATTCCATATGGTCAACTCGTGTTACCTACTTGCATTATTGAATCAATATTGTGCTTTATCGTTATATACTTTGGTATTGAAAATATGATACCAGGTACACATTCTACCCCACCCTAACTAATTTTTCTCTGCATTCTCTACCCAAGTTCACTTTTTGACGATGTCAAAATGGGAGAAATAGAAGTGTAAGATTTTAGGGGGAGAAATAAAAGGATTTCTCATACATTAAGGGGCAGAAAGAATGAGCATACCTTGATATTCTCAGGGGGAGAAAATTACTCTTATACTCTTATGTTATATTTTTGATCTGAACGAACTTGCATTTAGAAAAATTCTTACAAGTTTTGTCATCATTAAGTAGCGGTAGATATAAGTTTTGTCATCATCAAGAAGGGGTAGATTGTTGAACCAATCTTCAATAATGCATAATTGAATTAAGTTTTGATGATAACAGATAAGAATTTTATATACAACAAGTATCGTTGTACTCGTATTTCTAATAAATTATTTCAGATCATCATAGATAAACTAATAAAGAGTAAAATGAAGTTCAAATGACTAAGTTATAAGGGAGGAATCAAGAATGAACCAAATAGTTAATTGGGATAATTAATTACCCTTGGAGAGAAATTGGTAAATCTGAAAATAACATATTCCAACTGATTAGGTCATAAACCAACCGATTAGGTTGTGTAAATGAAAGGTTCTGATGCTATCTTTGAAGACTTGAAAACGTATTCAAATGATTTCCAAATAATGAAGTGAACGCTGGAGGAATTAAAAAGGGATCAGAAGATTATTCCAGAAAATATCAAATAAAATCAGAGCATTTAATCCATGAGATATTCGACATTCAAAATGCCAACCTGTTAGACGAAATCTGAAGAATTCAACCGATTAGAACTAAGACCAACCAGTTAGAATAGTGAAGAATCCAACCCATTGGATGAAAACCCAACCGATTAGACCTAAGCCCAAGCTCAGTCCCTACACTATATAAAGACCCATCCACTTATCATTTCAACACACCACACCATCCCGTCTTTCTCTAGAAAAATGCTCTACGCTTTATTTTATTCTACGGGGAATCCTTGTTTGATTCATTTCATACCAACAACCTTCGCCTTCATATCAACCCCTATACACTCTCGAGATTAGATCTTAAATCATATTTTATTGAGTCAAAATAGAGAGTTTATATTAGCGAGATTTATTGTAAACACTATTATCATATTTGTATGTGTCCAACTTTTGTTTAAGCCATCAACCACATCGATCTTGGTGTTAAACAAAGTTGTTGTATAAACTTGTTGTTGTACAACTTGTGCACAACTTCAAGTGTTCTACTTGATTGGACCATATATTCATATCATTTGTGGGTAACTTTGCCCCTCAGGAGAAGCGTAGACGTGTGTAGCTCTTCCTCTAAAGAAGAGTAGTGTAAAGGGTTGCTCAGCCTTTAATGAGGAGTTTTGTAAAATAGTACGCTGCCCTAAAGTAAGACTGGGTTAATTATAAAAAGCTCAATATCCATGTTTGGACTTGGGGACTAGACATAGTCTCACATCGAGACAAACCAGGATAAATATCTGAGTCAAATAATCTCTTACCTTACTCTTTATTTATCAAGTTGACTATATTATTATATCTATCGAATAACTTGATATTTAGGGTAAACGTTAATGTCGTCTTAAACTTGCATATTGACTTAGAGCTAATTTACATCCGAAGCAAACAAACAAGATCATACTCTCGGTGAAGCGACCTGTTTGTCGATAGATGGATAGTCCAAAGCAAACAAGTTGAATTAACTCTTGAATTAACATATTCACTTGTGGATAGCTGAACAAGTTAGTGCGCATCTAAAGTCAACTATTGTTGATAACGTAGCTGGGTGTTAGTTGCAATTGTGCTGATTGGTTGTACTTAAAGTATTAAGTACTATATACTTATATATTATACTAATTCCGATGCATACATTGTTTTTATATAAATATAATATTTGTTTATATAATACTACAACCAACATAAAGCCGTTGTTTGTTAAATAAAAAAACCGCTATTTGTTAAACTGAAAAAAAGTTTAAAAAGCAGTCAAATCTATTCACCCTCCTCTAGGTTTGCCTCTAGATCTAATAATATACAATAAAATATAGAATGTAAACAAAATCATCTATTCAAGATCTCACTTGCTTAGCCACCCAAATGTTCTGTATAAAGAATCTTCCATCCCCTAAACACATACGTCCCTCACAATGTTCTAGTTTAGAAAGCTTGAGCCCATAAATTCTACTTCCACGCATCATGTTTCTCAAAGCCCCCGATTCCAATAAAACTCGGCCCATAACACGATCACTATTGACCATGAGGACTGTTGCCAAGTCAATGTGCTGGCCTAAGGGAGAAACCTACAGAGGGGGAGGGGGGTTGAATAGGTTTATAAAAAAAAATGATTATTTTTGCGGAAAGCTCCACACTAGTTTGTTTTGTAAAAACTCTACCTTATACTAAAAACAATATCGAATATATATATATATATATATATATATATATATATATATATATATATATATATATATATATATCAGTTAGATCTAAACCAGCTATCGACGTAAAGATCAAATCTACGATTTGCTTCGGTTTGAGATCTCTTTCGCAGAAGCTAAAAGCATAAGCTAAAATGTTCGTCGTTTAATAATACTTCATCACTAGTCTTAGGTTCTACTTGAGAAATAAATGTAGAAAAGTTAACAGTATTGAAAGTTGAGCGTGGTCTCATCTTATCAGCGGGACTACCAATAATTAGATATTGAGGATGATAATTTGCAAATCTCCATTCTTTGGGTAAATCATTATGAATGGTAGTGTTGTTTTGCAAATATTATTGAAGTTTTTTATGAGTTACCTCAATATTATTCACTGTAGCATGAGGATCCCTATCAAAAATAGATGAATCTTCTTGAACTTCTTCAACATCATCGCCAATATGCAAAGGGAGTTCTAATAGAAGACTCGTCAAATTTAACATGTACAGACTCTTCTATCTTAAGTGTAGTATTATTGAAAACTCTATAAGCTTTACTAGAGAGGGAATGTCCAAGGAATATACCTTCGTCGGATTTTGCATCAAACTTTCCTAAATTTTCCTTGCTATCATTCAATACATAACACTTGCAACTAAATGCACGTAAATGAGTAATGTTAGGCTTTCTCTAGTAATATAGCTCATAAGGTGTTTTCTTTGAAATAGGGCATAACATAGCACGATTAATAATATAACAAGCAGTTTGTATGGCTTCGGCCCATAAATAATTTGGTAAATTATTTTCGCAAAGTATGGTCCTTACCAATTCTTCTAGGGTTCTATTTTTCCTTTCTAATACCCCATTTTGCTGTGGAATCCTAGGAGCAGAAAAATTATGATCTATACCAACTCCATTATAATATTCCTCAAATGGTTGATTTTCAAATTTGGTACCATGATCAGTACAAACTTTTAAGATCATTAGACTCGTTTGTGTTTGTAGACTTTTACAAAGAGTAGTAAAAAGATCAAAGGTTTCATCCTTAGTGGCTAAAAACTTTACCCAAGTGAAAAGATTATAATCGTCTACACCAACTAATGTATATAATCGACCTCCCATACTTAGGAGTTCGAGAAGGTCCTACTAAATCCATGTGAATTATTTCTAATATTCGTGTAGTAGTAATTTGCTCCTTTGCTTTGAAGAAAATATTAGTTTGCTTACCTAATTGATAGGCATGGCAAAGTCCTTCTTTCTTATAAGAGAGTTTAGGTAAACCGATCACCAAGCCTCTTTTAGAGAATGTTGAGATAAGATCGAAGTTAACATGTGCAACTCTTCTATGCCACAACCATCAACTATCGTTAGTGGACAATAGACATTTCACGTCTTTGTTAACATTCTCATTTAGGTCGACTCGATAAAAATTGTTTTCTCAATAACCAATGAGTATAGTCCTATTAGAAGAAATACTTTCTATTATGCAGTGTGACTCTTTAAATGTGACTCTATAATTCCTATCAAAAAGTTGGCTAATGCTTAGCAGACTATGTTGCAATCCATCTACGTAAAGTACATTTTCAAGAATAAGGTTTGGAGATTGCCAATGTTACCTATACCAACGATTTTTTTTCTTGGTGTTGTCTCCAAGCATGAATTTTCCATTGCTAGGTCGGAGATAGTTGAATTTGCTTTTGTTTTCCGTCATGTGCTTTCAACATCCACTGTCTAAGTAACATCAATCGTCAGTCTTGGATTTCAGGAAGATCTACAAAACAGAAATAATTCATTAGTACCCTTCGTTGAACCTGGGTCCTTTCATGTTAGTTTGACAGACCTTAGAGACCCTTTTTATATCCTTTCTATCGAACTTAAAGCGATATGGACATACAATCCAATAATGTTCATTTCTATTACAATGGATGCATGGATGTAATGTTCTAAAATTATTTGTTTGTTTATTAATGACATTACGTATTTGGTTTTGCGTTCTATTATTAGGCGTAGATTTTTGTCTAGTGTACCTTGGGTAGGTTCAGAAGTTAGTACACATACATCTTGAGTGATAAGCATTCGGTCTAGGTATGTGTTGCTGTATTTTCATTTGTTCAACAACTACCTTAGGCTTAGGTGGACATTCACTATTAGGTTTGACAAAAACTGTCTTACTCGTGTATTTTTTATTAAGATTGAATCCTAGTCCACTTCTATTATCATGGTGCTTTTGAGATTGGAGTATATCATTAAGAAGAGGGTCACCTAAGAAGTGTGTTTTCTCGACACTATCTAATTGTACAAGTCTATCGTTGCTTTTCTTAACATCTAAGTTAAGAGAAGTGTTTCGAGAAACAAGGTTCTCGTTTCTAGATCTAAGTTTGGTATTCTCCCGTAGATTGTAACTTAGTTTCTAGATCATGTTTGATAGCCTTGGTCTTTTCAAGATCATTATAGAGTGTTTCATAGGCAAGTGTACACCCATCATCAACGTATGGACTATCTACGAATCTTGAAACTTCGTTTGGCTTAGTTTGGGATTCTAGTTGGTTTCTTAGCATTTTAGTTTCTAAATTTAAGTTTTTGTATATATATGCAAGTCTTTTAAAAGATTCAAGTAATTTATTATGCTCATCTATTAAATTGAATTCTTCAATATTGAATGAGCAAACTTACCTCGTAATGTGATCTCGTAATGTGATAAGTTGTCGATTCCCATAAAGGCGATCTCATCCTCTTCGTCATCGCTTTCTTCGTACTCGCTATTGTCCCATGCGCCAAAAGCTCAAAAGGGTTTTATTCCTTTGGTTTTATTTGCTTTCAACGTTGTTGATGGCTTTGGATTAAAATTTCTTTTTCGAATTAAATCGACCTTTATTTTTCCAATGTCGCATTGTTTTACTCCAACGTTTTGCGAATAGAGCAACATCCTCATCATCGAGGAGATTGTCTTCGATTTGACTAGAAAAAGCAAAACTTTTCTTGACTTTAACATCATCGTCAATCTTACGACCATTCAAGATCATAAACTCATGAGTTGAGAGATACTCTTGAAGTTCATTCAAGGTGTACTTATCCAAGTTTTTACTTTCAAGGATAGCAATCACTTTGGATTCCCAATCCCGAGATAAACTTCTCAAGATTTTCATGATCATTTCCTTATCTTTGAAAACTTTTCCAAGTGATCTTAAGGAATTTGTTATTTGCCTTACAAAGCTCATTTTCATCTTTTGTGTATTTATCCAAATTGTTTTGCTTGATGATCGATCAACGGTGGGAGCCGTGTATCCAGAATGAATACACTTCCTAGCACCGAGATCATAAGCCCTGAAAAAGATTTGCATGCGAGCTTTCCAATAGGAATATCCGTAGACATCAAAATATGGCAGTGTAGATTTTTTTTTCTAAATTGAAAGCATTCTCCATTGGATATTTAGCTCAAAAACATTAGTTTTTAAATTAAACCTAGAGGGGGGTTGAATATGTTTATCAAAAAACGATTCTTTTTACGGAAAGCCTCACACTAGTTTGTTTTGTAAAAACTCTACCTTATACTAAAAAGATATCTAATTTATTTATTTATATATCTATAGCAATTAGATCTAAACCAGCTATCGACGCAAAGATCAAATATACGAAGAAATGATCTACACATTTTGTTTTGGTTTGAGATCTCTTTTGCACAAAGGCAAGTCCCAATATATATATATATACTAGTAATCATTGCCCACGCATTGCGTGTGCGATACGTAGTGACATAAATATGATCCCGACAAATAAACTTAATATTTTTTTTAAAATTTAAATATCGAATGATTAAATATAATTAATTAACAATCGTATATAAAGAGTAACATAATGTTTTACTCTTATAAAAAATACACAAAGATTTTGTTTGGAATATAAATGTGTGAACAATAACATTTTTTAAGTTATTTATGCATTTGAATTGAGTGATGACATTTAAGAGTAATTACAATATTAGAGTGAGGGTATTTTTGGAAAATTTAAGAAAAATTGGGCTGCCTCAAAATGCTTGGGTTGGCTTATATTAATAGTATGATATGATATGGACAACAATAAATATATGCAGAAATAGATACATAAGTGTAAGAAAGTAAATTGTGTAAAGTAAATAACACACCAGGATTTATACAGGTTCGCCTCAAACGAAACTATCTCATGTCCTCAAATCACAACGGACCTTCAGATTTACTAACATTTCTTCAAGTGAAGCATACCCTACATCTTCTCTTCATTTAGGGCATAGATACTCTTTAAAAAGGTTTTTCCTTTAAGGGAAAAGCAACTCTCTTGCCAAACATAAAGCTTTTAGCAAGTCGTAAGTATTAGATTTACAAGAAATGAAATCTCGCAACTCAAACTCTTTGTAAAAAAAAAATATATAAAGTATTTGGAGAGTTTGGATCAATCGTCGAACGCTTATACGAATAGATTTTTGACTTTCGAATGATTGAATAATAGGAAAAATGAAATGCAAAGCTTGAGCTTGTTTGTTCTGGAGTGGTATACTGAAATATGAAGGGGAAGGTCTCTATTTATGGTGTTGGAGTGGATATGGCCGTTATTATTTGAAATTCAAAATTTTAGAGAAGTCTAATCGGTTGGGTTTCAATCCAATCGGTTTGATTGTGTATATTTGGTATAATGGTTAGATGATTTGAAAATCGAATATCTCGCGCTTTAATGGTCCAAATATTGGGTAATCTTTGCCATAATTGTCTTCTAATCTCACAGAATATCCTCCAACATTCTAGAAACATTTTTTAATTTCTAATCGAGTAGATCCGAATATTCAAAAATCGATGCAGATCTTTCCATATATACATGAACTAATCAGTTGGATTACAGTACAATCAGTTGAACTAGTCTTTCTAAAAAAAAAGTGACTATATTTTTCATCTTCATTCTAGCTCTAGGCTTATTTTCTAACAAGCCGAAACAAAATAAAATTAAGTGTAACCTACATATCTTTAGACCTGTTCAATTGCAATTGGCTTCGAGATTTTGGAAAGAACATACGGTAAGTGTATTGTTTAAGTTGATCATTTTGATACATTATTTGCTCGAAGCTAGGTTCCACATTAAATATGTTTTTCAAAGATAAAATCACATTCTTTACCGCTACAATACGACAATAATATATTTCTTTACAAGACATGAATTGTGTAAAAATATTTCTTATAAAACAAACGACCTCTCCGTTTGGAACCAATTGTAGCTACACTACAAAATAAGGAAGTTAGAGACCACAATTTAGAGAGAAAACCTAAATTAGTCTCTAAATAATAGAATTAGAGACCAAAACATTCTTGTTGGTCTTTAAAAATATGAATTTAGATACTAAAATATTTTTTGTCCTTAAACCTATGTATTTAGTAACAGAAAATCAAAAAAATGGTTACTAAATGGAATTTAGTACCAACTTTAGGAAACCACGTCATTATTTATTTAAATATCTTTTAAGACAAAACAATTTTATCCCCTTTAAGTTGGTATCGTAGTGTTTTTAGGAACCAAGCACTATATTTTCATACTCCAAAGATATAGATTTCATGACTAAAAAATAATTTTGGTCTCTAAATTTATCACTTATATATTGATAAGTTGTGTCCAACTTTTTATCTCCAAAACTATTGTTTTTTGTAGTGATAGATCTGAATCACACCATAAATTTCATGACTTTTTTCATTTAGTTAAATATCACTTCTAGACCAATGAAACGCATGCCTTGATGCTTTGGATGGCACAAAAAACACATTTAATGAGTAGTAACATGCCAGCACATGTAATCAAGTAGTACTTAATATAAATGTGCATGAAAAACTACAACCATTTCGATTTTTGCTCAAAATTTTCACTTCTATTAGATCCAAAATTTGAAATGATGAAAATGTATAAGTACATGTAATTTTTATCAATATTATTTATCAAACAGACACTACAACAAAATTGAGAATTAGAGATAATTTATTTAATTAGAAACAATCAAATTTTGTCTCCAAATGATACTTTTTAGAGACAAAAACAATTTTTTAGGGACACAAATAATTTTTGTTGTCCTCAAATATAATTTTGGGACAAAAATTGAAGTTTTTTGTGTCGGCAAATACAATCTGATACCAAAATAAAGAGACCATTTAATTTTGTCTCAAAATATATTTGGAGACAAAATTAAATTGTCTCATATAGTTTGTATATGATTATTTTTGGAGACAAAGAACACTTCAATTTTTATCCTTAAAAGTTACATTTGGAGACAAAAAAAAATATTTGTCCATAAAAAAATATTTTTGTTTATAAAATTTACCATTTAGAGACAAATTTTGATTGTATCAAAATAAATGGTCTGCAAAGCCTATATTTTTTGTAGTGAGAGTTAGGAGACCAGTTGTAACGACCCGCTCTTCCGACCAGACCGTCACCATCTGCTTCTTACCACCAATACTGTCTGCTTTGGCACAATTTCGTCCTCCCTGCTTGGGCCGCACGGCTTTAAAAAGCCTTAGTGATTAGAAGGAGGATACTCCTAACTTATATACTATATAGGTACTACATATCTAGGCGATGTGATATATCTTACTTCTCTTTATCATGGTATTTTTCTACGAAAATCCGGGTTTTTACACTCTTTTCCCCTTCAGGCACGAAGTTCTCGTCGAGCACGCCGTCCTTCCGGGGTTGCCAGTGTCCACATCAGCTAGATATCGTCTCTGATACCAATTGTAACGACCCGGTCCTCCGACCAGACCGCCACCATCTGCTTCTTACCACCAATACTGTCCGGTTTGGCCCAATTTCGTACTACCTTATATACCATATAGGTACTACATATCTAGAGGATGTGGGATAGCACACTTCTCTTTATCACTGTATTTTCGTACGAAAATCCGGGTTCTTACACCAGTAATACTAAAATGAACATTATTCTTTGTTAGGAATTGCCAGACACGGACCGTCATCCGCAACGTCCCATTCACATGTAAAATTCTTTACACCACACCTCTTGTCATTCAAATCTCGTTTAGGGTCGAACAACACAAAGGTGCCATGCAAGGGGTCACCGGCCCTTTCGCTTTTTGTGCTCAAATCACAAGTGTATAGTTTGTCTTTTCCGCTATCTATAATTACGGGCCACCCAAACCCTTGAGGATAAGATACATTCTTAGCAGATACCCGAGTACCAGTGTTTGTCAAACAAGTTAATATGATAGGATTAACTTTATTGGTTACCAAAAACACAAGGCCTTGAGTTTTGGTTCCGAGAGCCTCTGGCACCGATAATTGGTATTTTGATAGTAAAAGGACAACAATTATTATCACACATGATATATGTTTAAACATGATTTTTTGGTTCACGACCCTTCTCTTAACCAGTTTATGGTGTTTACCTAACAATGGTTCCTTTTATAATGAATTTTGGCGAGCCTGATTTTATTCCCAAGCTCGGCTTATATATTTTATTCGCTAAACGTCCATCAGGCCCTACTGAAGCAGTTGATCAGATAATATAGCAGTAATCAATAAAACAGTTTAATACATTTATGGTCCGAGTTCTGCAGCCCGGCTCTTTACCGCTTCGGTACCTAAGTTGTACCTAGTTGACAAAGGACAAGTACAACAACAAAGATAATATATAAACAGATATATCATGTAAGCATGACGGTACCGCACTACACCAAAACATCAATTTGGGAACACTAGACTTATTTTAATTTGGAACACCAATAGTGTGTTCCTGCAATCTGGAATGCATAAAAAGTGTTCTTAATGGAAAAAGTGTTCATAATTATGTTGGAACAAAGTAAAAGTGTTACAAATTGATACTAATGAACATGTGACTGTCACATGTTCATTAACTAGCTAGTGTTCCTAATTTCATTCCCTACAGCATTTATAAGAACTAGGGCTGTAAATGAGGCGAGATGAGTCGAGAAATCTCTTGTTCGTGTTCGGTTCGTTAGTTTTGTAACCTTGTTCGTTTTCGTCTCGTGTTCGTGACGAACAACTAAATTGATGTTCATGTTCGGCTCGTAAATAATTGAAAAAGTTCGGTTCGTGTTTGGTTCGTTTCGTGATCTCTTAACGAGTCGAATGTGATATATAAATGCTCGTTTAAGCTCGTTAAAATAAAAATAAAATTCAATATGTAAACATGTAGATGTAGTAACCAAGAAATACGAGATGCTACTACAAATTCACCGAGACTACTTAATATGAAACAAACAAAGACATTTATCATGACACAAACAAATTTAAACGCGTATATATCCATATAAACTCATAAAAGAAGAATATTACAAGACGAGTAAACATTCGTTCATAATATACAAGCGTTAACTAAAATATAATATTATATTGTCATTATAAGATGACCATCAACGTTCCTTCATGTCTTCAACATTCAGCACAGCAACAATTTAACCGAACGCATATTGACCAACTACAATGGAAAAACAGAATTTATCAGGATCAATTATTGCAAATTTATCATCTTATACAAAAAACTTTAGAATAACTAAAAGACCGTACCTGTTAGTTAAACATACAACGAGTAGCCTCCAAAATCCAATGCAAAATTTAGTTCCAGTCATCATCTCCTTAAAAAAAGCGAAAGATAAACTATTAAATATGTATTCAATTATATAACATATTCAATCAGACAAAGTAAAAACATAAAAACTAGAATAACCAAGAAAAGAACATAGTTGGGTTCAACTTTAAGCAAATAAGCGAAATTATTAAGCTAATACAATGTTGGCAAGCTAATGTGACCAACTACATACAAGCAAATACTTAGATGAGCAAGAGTATAAAACCTTTTTTCAACAAAAGATGCCCGGTAAGTTCAAATCTACAAAAGTTAAGTTAAAGACGGGTCTTCCTTGCAAAATTGTAATTAAACCTGCATACAAAATGTTAACAAAAACTACCTGCATACAAAAACGTCCATCATATTATAAGAAATTTTCATTTACATAAAAATATAACAAAAGTTCAAATTTAGTACCTCTTACCACAAAATAAGATTTTACCAAGTTAGGGTAAACGTAAGATTATCTCTTGAATGTCTTCAGTTTTGGTTCTCTGAAAAGGCAAAACATATTGTTACATAAATATCAAACACACAATAAACTAAGCTAGATAAAATATTTAACTTACACAATAAGCTTCCTTCATCCCATAAAGTGAGCGTATCCAATCACCACCACATAATAAAGCTTCAACTGTTTTGGTGGACAAAGATGCCCGATATGGATCGATTACTCGACCACCTGTACTAAACGCAGCTTCAGACGCTACCGTGCTAATGGGTATTGAAAGAACATCAACAGCCATGGTGGATAAAATCTTAAAGTTGAAACGGTTATTTTTCCACCAACCAATTACATCAAATGGTCCATCATCTTCATTGCATATGAAAACTCCTTGAGATAAATATCTCTCCAAATCAGATACCAGAGGTTCAACATTTTCGGTGGCTTTAACGTAAAGGTCAAATTCAGACTGACCTTTACTTTTATACTTTGATGTACTAGCACCACTTTGCATAACACCTTTGTGGTTTACATAAACCATATTTTTCGATTGACTCGAAGTGTATTCAGAAACGTATTCCTCGTACATCTCATTCAAAGCATCAACAACAAGTTTAACATTATAATCAACTTCGTATGAAGGATAAATTTTTGGAAAGCAAAATTTAATCAAAACCATTTTATATCTCGGATCTAAAACAGCGGCAATAGCCATTAACAAATTGCATTCTCCCCAATATTTATCAAATTTGGTTTTCATTTTCACTGCCATTGCCCGAATATACTTTTTCTCTTCAGCTAATTCATATGCTGAAGTGTCTAAAACCTCCTTAATCTTCCAAACAATAGGAAGAAAAAGATTAGAGGTTGGATACTCCCTCCCTGAGATACAATCTGTCACCTCTTTAAAAACTTCTAAAAATTGACACACCTCTTTGGCCCTTTCCCAATCAGATTTACTAGGCAACCACACATATGAAGGATCTCGTTTTTCATAACGAGGAAAAACATCTTTGAATAGTAATGCGGACTCTAACATTGCAAATGTTGAATTCCAACGAGTGGGAACATCTAAGATTAACTTTTTATGAGTCAATTGCAATTGATTCGCAATCTCACTAAACTTTATTAGACGTGCTTCTGATGCATTAATAAATTTGACAGTCTCTCGAACATTTTCAATGGTACTTTTCACCTCAGAAAGTCCATCTTGCACCATGAGATTGATAATGTGTGCGCAACAACGCACATGAAAAATCTTTCCAGCATAGCAAGCTTTACTATTCAAATCAAAGTTTTCTCTTAAAAACTTTACTGCAGAATCGTTGTTCGACGCATTATCAAATGTCACAGTTGACACTTTGTTCGTAATACCCCAACTCATTAGACATGCTAAAATAGTATCGTAGATGACCATACCTGTGTGTGGCGGAGGCACATCACAAAAGCTTATAACTCTCTTTTCAAGTGCCCAGTCGGAGTTAGAATTGATGAAATGTGCAGTTACACACATATATCCAATTTGTTGATTTGATTTCCAGAAATCTGATGTAATGCTCACTTTACTCACTCTTGTTAAAACATCCTTCAATTTTTTCTTCTCAACATTGTATACTGCCATGACGTCATCTCTCGCCATATTTCTTGAAATCTTTTGGTAATATGGTGTAGTTGTCAACATAAATTGGTTGAAAAACTCATGTTCCATCATATTGAAAGGGTACTCATGTGCAAGGATCATGTATGCAGCAGCTTGTCGAACTTTTGACTGGTCGTACTTGAAATTTGTAATATAAGATACATTCCCAAAGTTTTTCTGCACAGCTAAAAGACTTTGCTTCAAATCAGTATTGGATCGCTTCGGGCATCTCTTATTGTAATGTCGAAGTATTTCTGTTGTCGGACCACCTTTTTTAACGAAAAACTTATCTTTGCAAAGTTTACACGTCGCTTTGGTTCCCTCTGGTACTTCAACCTGACATATTACAGCAAAGTTATCAATTTTTAAAACCGCAAACTTTGTTAATTTACTCTAATTTTTTGTAAACATCAATAAGTGAATAATTTTCTTAAACATGTCAAATCCTTAGCTATCTCATTAAGTTTAACAAATCTGAGATTTTCCATGTGTTGTTTCTTTTTGTTATTTTTTTTTACAGTAAAACGAATTTGTTTTTAATATGATATGAATTTATTGAATTAGTAAAGTATCATTCTAAGATAAAACAATCTAAAACATAGCCCTTTTAGTAAAATAAAAGTAAAAAAGCACAACATTTTAACAAATATTTTTTCTTAAAAGTGTACTTTTACAAATTTTACCAAACAGCATTTACTTACTTAAAATTAACCATCAAAAGTATATTTTTCCGTTATACCAAGAAAATTATACTTTTATACTTTTAAGATGCGACAAAACGAGGCCACATGTGTAACAAATCACTTTTCTAACTACAAACACAACTTGATATCATATGAAGTGTAATCTAACTTCAATGAATTCATTTTAGATACTTAAACAGTCAAACAAACATGTAATTATACTACAGAAGATTAATAACTATTGGATTACACACCAACCTGCTCAAAAGACTCCCAAGCTGGAGAAGTTTTCTTTCTTTTTCTCGTCTGAAAATGACTGTCCTCCTTCATATCCTCATCTTCGATAACAACAACTTTACTGGGGTCTCCAGTTTTAGTAGTTTCCGTAGTTCCAATGACAATTGTCGGAGTTTCGGTAGCATTTGTCGTAGTTCCACGAGGATGCAAATCAACCATTTGTAATAGAAAATACCAACTAGTTACTGCAACACACGTTAATGTCGAGAGGGTAAAATTAGATCGCGATGATTCAAATAAGCCATTTAACAAAAATGCAGTTGAAGGACTGTCATGCATTAATTTGTTTATGAGATTAGATGCAAGTCAAGTGGAGAAAGCTTTGATCTATGCGGCCAATTTCAGATGTATTGAGTGCTAGAAATAGGAACTATTTTGATCCCCGGAGCTTTCGGGAAATTTATCTTGTTAGATCTTTTATTTACAACTGTCTTTAGTTTCTAAATGAAAAGCAATGTGTATTATGAATATTAACTGTATATGAATATTCATATTTTAACCTTGGGTTATCAGACGTCCTTTTTTTTACTCTTAACTGAAATAAAAAAATTATAGCAACTACAAAACTACTGGAGAACTGAATAACAGTAATAAGGTGAATCAACGAGCAAAAGGCAACTTTAATAGCATGTAGACTTTGATTCTTTAGTATTCTTCTACACTATGTCAATAGTTAATACACAGAATTGCGAGTAATATGATAACATCCATTCAGTGTGATATTTATGTCGTTATATTCCTAATTTCTTATATATAATTTAAGAATGAAGTAATCCTTAAGATTTTACCCTTCCGCCAACACCATAAACTGGTTTCACGCTTCTGATAAAAATCAAAGGACTACGTATCAAGATTTCAAGCCCACAATAAATGATCAACTTTGCACAAAAGCATAATACTTCGTTTTGAACATTATAACTATTTATAAACATAAATTTGTAACCACCCACTCGATCTTCAAACCGACCACCACGCCTCAACTTTCCCCTGAAGCTGATTTGCAACTACATGTACTTGACTAACCACTAACACATGCAAACTTGACAAGAAAAAGACAAATCTATTTTAATAAATGAAGAAACACAATATTCTAAATCATACGAGTTTCCTGCCTGGTCTATTACTGTTAATTGTACGAGTTGTCTCCGTGTTAATTTCAGACTCAACAGAAGAAGGGGACAAAAAGTAGTTGATAACAAGTTAATGAGGAAAAACGACATTGCAAGCTCTAAATAACAAAGAATTTTAATTTGACATTGCAATCTCCAAATAACAGAGGATCCGGATTCATGGATTAACGAAATGCATTTGCATTAACAGAAAAGCATTAAATCCCTACTGGGCACGCACCCAGCTCGCACCTCATTGATGCGAATCATAGCATACATGTATGTAAAAAAGTGAATTCATGGAGCTTAAATCTGCAGCATCCACTACTAGAACTCAGAAACACAGATTTTTATAAAAAAAATTTCGGGTTCTTCTACAAAGGTTGCATCTCCAGATTGGTGTAAAACCTAATCTAATTTTAGTAAAAAACAGATGAGAAAAAAACCTTGATATGAGTCGAAGATCGCATGTAGTCTGTAGGCTGTAGCGGTTGAATTTGTGAACTTTTACTCTCTCTCTCTTGTTTGATTTTAATTTTTTGAGTTTACATATATTTACTTTCATCTAGTAAGATTAGATTGAGTGGATAACTTACTGCCACGCACACTCTTTTTGGTTACCATTTACCGATGCAGGTGACATATATATTATTTATATATATATAATATAGGAAAATGTTATATGAAAAACACCCAACTAGACACTTTTTTCGTAAAAACGCTCCAAATAAAGATTTGGTTAATGCAAATCTCAATGGTTTCACGACGGGAACACAAATATGCGTCTTGTTTTTTTTTTCGAGATATATAATGACATGTTCTGAATTTTTAAATTTTACCATAATTTCGAAAACATGTCATTATACATCTCGGAAAAAAAAAACAAGACGCATATTTGTGTTCCCGTCGTGAAACCATTGAGATTTGCATTAACCAAATCTTGATTTGAATCGTTTTTACGAAAAAGTGTCTAGTTGGGTGTTTTTCATGATGTTCATATATCCTCTCCATATATATATATATATATATATGAGTTAATATGAAACTTGAACATTTTTTTGACAGTACATTCATTTGTAACACACATTAAAAAAATTAAACAAAAATAATAATTAGAATACTGATGAGTGCAAACAAAATTTATAAAATAATTATATATATGTATAAACGAACACGAGCATAAACGAAACGAACAAAGTCGTGTTCATATTCAGTTCATTTATCAGGCGAACACTGTATTCCAGTTCATTATCAGTTCATTTATATATGAACGAACATGAACCGAGCATTAAGCGATACCAACACGAACGAACTTTTTCAACGAATACCTCGTCTCATTTACAACCCTATTAGAACCACCGACTTTTTTTCTCCAACACGTTCTCATCCACTAACATCTCTTAAAAATAAAAAGCAGCCCACATCTCTTGTTATCTCTTATGGTGTTATAGACGACGGGTCTGTTGATTCGATCCCGTCGACAGGTCAGTTGTAAATTTAGGATTTCAATTTTTAATTCCGTTTTTCTACAGTTACCTGCCATATTCTTTCTTCCCTTTGTTAAATATTTAAAACTCTAGGGTTCCGATTACAAGTATTTGTGATTTAATTTTGCTGTACTATAGTTCTATATATTAAGCTTCTTTGATTTTAATCTAGAACAAATCCAGTTAGTTGAAGAAAATAATAATGGTGATTAGTTAGTTGAGTACATGCTGATATTTGATGCAAGAAAAAGTAAGAAATAAATATGGATTTTTCTGTGACCGACTGATCGTATGCAAGTTTTTTGTGTTTGTGAATGCACATAAGGTATTTGATTATATGTATATAAACTTTGTTAAGATTCACTGAATACTAGATCCGACTTTTCCTTATTTTGGTTGTTTTGTTTAAATGGAAGCATTTGTTCAACCAATTTGGCGGAGCCAAACAAATTCTCAAGGTAAACTTGAATCAATTTCATTTATCTTCCCACCATGTTACGCGTGTATGATCTGTTTCAAACCACTATTCTTTTTATTAACAAATTACCATAATTCAGAACGAATACAAGTTATATTCTGATCAGTTTATAATAATTTTTTATTATAAACCAGTAACTGCACTCAAATTTAGTTTTAGTTGTTTACATATATTATTGGCCTCCAAAACTGTGTACTTATATTCAAATAGTTTGCTACTGCTCAGTTCATCAGTGTTAGTCAAATTAGTTTGCTCCTTTTTTTGTTTGAAACTAAATAGTTTGCTCATTCATAGACTTTTACAGGAATTACTGTATAAAGTATAAACATATCCGTACAACTCACCTTGAGAGAATACAACTCAATAGCTCCAAAATCTGCCTGTTATTAGATGTCTAAAAAGCTTTTTAATTATTCAACAATTAACAATAGGACAGGCGGCTCTTTATCAATTGCCGACCTCTTTTTAGAGCAAATAGTTCTGTTCTCTCTTGTTGTACATATAGAGTGCTAACTAAATAACGTTTTTTTCTTCATAAATTATCGATTTAGTAGGATATGATTATACAGACATGGTTGATCGTTATAGTTCTTTCATTTTGCTGATTTTCAATAACTTCGTATTCATTTTGATTCACTGAGCTTGGAAGAATTGACTTTAGGTTTGGATTACGGTTTGGAGTTTATGTCCATGGGAACCATTTAAGTTTATACCAACATTGCATCTGTACTCAAGTTATTACTTATTAGTGAGTTTATTTACTTGACTTGTGCAATCACGTAAAAGTGTATTTGGACTAACTAAATAAGCTAGGTCAATATTTATGTGAAACATTGATCAACAGTTTTCTATCCCCCCCCCCCCCCCCCAACACACACACACACACACATTTTTATGGGATTATATTAAGATGATCAAATGATGCCTCATTAGGGACCGTGTAATAAATCTGTTTGTGACTTACAATCTAATTGAAATTTGAATTACTTAGTAAAATTGTACAGTTTAAAACCCTCACAATCTTAGTCGGCTTCAAAGGAAAAATTAGTTAATGTTACTCCGTAGAAACAAGAAAGTGTAAGTTTAAATAAGTATATTGAGGTATATTTAAATGTGATGGTTTCGTTGATAAACTTTACATTTTTATTTCTTTCTGAAATAAACTCTTTTACAAGTGCAATTGCCGTTCTAAAGAAACATGGTTGATTGATTATGATATGTTGTGAATAAGGAGACTGGGTATATCACCGATTTGTGAGCTATACATTCCTCATTTGACAATACTTAATTTCTACGAATTCTGTTAGTTACGGGTTAGCTAAGTTGAAATCATGTAGGTTATGCTCTTCAACTAACAATTGTTTTTTTATTTTAGTATGTGGTTAAATTTCATTTGGTAGCCAGAATTTGGTCCCTTTCCCATTCATATAAGTTCAGTGATTTGTCGTATTCGTATATAAAATGCGTTCTTGCTTGTGTAGGCAATTTCATATGACACTAATTTTTTGAGTACTTGTTTTTTTTTTTTTTCATATTACATCTAGCATTGAACCTTGCTATTTTTTAAATTTGGTTCTTACTAAGTTTCCTATCTTTTCTTAACAGGATTGACCAATGATGCATCAACCAATTTTCATATTTTATGTCGACACTTGGCAGTTATTATGAAAGTAGAGATGATTTGGCTTGTCATTTGTGCTAGTATGAACTTGCTTGATCAGAGATTACTTGCTAACATTCTATTTCTATTAGGCAACTCACTTTTAGTGTTCTTTGTTTAGTTTAAATTGTTGATTCATTGATGTCCATATAGTTTTAACTATTTTTTGTTTTTTCTTCAGGGCTTGCATATTTGTATAGTAAGTGGATCAGAGTTTGAAATCTGAAGATTGGAGTACATATCAGATTTTTAGGACGCCTCTAGTTTTATAAGTTTGATCGTTCTTTAGTTGTTGTACTTCGGAAAATTTGTTATTTCTTTCTTCTTTGACTGTTTCTATTTGCATTTGTTTCGTTTGATACTCGTGAACTTTCAGACTTATGTAGCACATTCGTTTCTGTAAAATGTTAAATGTAAGATGTAAAATTGTAAATTTGGACAAGTTGGATTCATTTATGCTATGTTTTACATTTTTCTTAGTTTTGTAGTATTAAATTATAAAAGCCTAGGGGTAAAGTTTCATTTCTTCTGAAAATTTAGAAGACCCGAAAACATGAATTATGACTGATCACTTTTAACCATGCCGGTAGTGATGATCTATGTTGGTCAATTTAGACACACATTTTTAGTGTTCCGGAATGTGTTCTTAAATACATAGAAAGGCTTGATAGGAACACCAATAAGATGTTCTAAAATTGGAACCTCAAAAAAGCGTTCCAATTTTATAAACAGGAACACTTTTTTCACGTTCCAAGAAACTGGCACACTGTTTTTAGGCACCCTTTATTTGTGTTCCAAAAACTATTAGGAACACTTTTTTCCCGTTCCAAAAAGGTTATTTTGGTGTAGTGCCGGGGTTGGTGTTTTTACCAGGTTGATGGGTCCGTCGGAACGTTGGAGGCGGCCGTGTATGGTAATGGTACGGCGGCCCATCCCGATGATTCCCGAACTATATGTGTTTAAACATTTTGGGTGTTCGATATTAGTGAGTTATTTAATAGACATGAGTTTATGAGGATAAATAATTGCAGGAATAATAAGAGGGGGTATAGCCAAACCGAGCCAAGGTACGACGTAGGATGTTCGTGACCCGCGACGAACGCTCGAACATGAGCCAAGACATGCCACGACTATCGTAGTTGCAGAGGATTAAACCCGACCTTGGGGAAGTAGAAACCCAGCTCGGATCACTGAATCTAGGTACTAGTTTTTCAATATATAATTCAATAGTGACAGAGATTAGCAAATGGTCTCACGTGGCTTCACTGCCACTGCCAAACCATGTGGTGGGTTTGTGTTGGTATATATATATATATATGGTATATATTTAGCTGAGTATGTAGGTATTTAGTTTGGATGTATATAGGTAGTATGTATCTATATATATGAACAAATATCTGCCGCAAGAACAGACCAGAGGAGAGAGGAAAAAAGCCCCCTTTTTTCCTGGGAAAGATTAGTATTTATAGGGTTAAAATAGGTTTTACTATTCACTTGGGCTTTTCTTAATCGGGCCGAAACTGTTAACGGTTTTTATAAATGCAGTACAGTTTTGTATAAAATAAATACTGTTAGACACGTAAATTAGGCAGTTCTAATAAATAGAGAAGGAATACATAAATACCCTCGCCAACAGCTCCCTGTTCAGTAGCGTAGACATGACCGAGGGCTCTGGAGGGTGTTCGGTCCTGGCTATGGTGCTGAATAATGAATAAGAAATCAAACAAATATAAAACATGTATCTGACACGGTTACCTTTGCTATGCGGTGTGTGAGGTCGTAAGATCGAGGTATGATAAATAGCACGATCCAAGTTTGAAACAGAGTAAAGCCTGAGGGCATTGCCCAAAGTCTCGATTCATAGGTCTGATAAACAATGTCATAAGACAAAGATAGAGCCTGAGTCACGGGACCGAAAAATAAGGTCATAAGACCGAAGCACTGTCGGAGGACATATGACCGGGATCGATCGTATAATACTGATAAATAATGTCATAAGACTGAGATAGATCCCGAGTCACGGGACTGGTAAATAAGGTCATAAGACCGAAGCAGTGTCTGAGGTCATAAGACCGAGATCGGTCGTATAATCCTGGAGCTAGTGATGGTGAAATGTGTCAGAGGAACCCATGATGAGCGGAGCCGTCGGAGCGTGACTAATTCCATCGCGTGAAATAAATATAATGAACTGTATGTGAACCGTTGTCATAGAAACATGAGTAAGTCTCCCTCAAAGTCGGAGCTTTAGAGGGGCTTCAAAGAGTAACTTGTCATGGAAGAAAGTATAGGTCTTCCTTGGGATTTGAGGGGTTCAAATAGTAACTTTATACTAGGTCGGAGATGTCCGGGACGGACAAAGGTCGGGGAATGTCGAGGGGGGACTAGATCAAGGCACGGAGATCGTCGAGGGAGTCTGTGATGGGTTTAGACCTCCAATGGTGGGCAGTGCTAGGAAAGCCATGGTGGCCTAGGCTCGAAGGCTGTCGATAATGGACTATGCCAGGAAAGCCCTGGTGGGCTAGGCTCAAAGACTGTCGGCGATGGGCTGTGTCGGAGAAGCCTGTGATCGGCTGAGCTCGAAGACTGTCTATGATGGACTATGTTGGAATAGTCGTGATGGGCTAGGATAAGAGACTGTTGATATGGGTCGATACATGTACTGAGGCAGGTGTTCCCAGTGGGTAGTCCCCATCCGGGGTATAAAATTAAAAGACTCTACCGGAGTGATAAGACTTTACTTATCATTATTGGAGCAGGTGCTCCCCGTGGGTCATTACTCGCCTGGGGCGTACGGCGGCCACATAGGCTCATGCCGGTTTAAAACTGAACCGGTGCTCCCATAGGGTCATAACTCGTCTGGGGCGTACGGTGGCCACATAGGCTCATGCCGGTTTAAAACTGAACCGGTGCTCCCATAGGGTCATAACCCGTTTGGGACGTACGGTGGCCACATAGGCTCATGCCGGCTTAAAACTGAACCGGTGCTCCCATAGGTTCATAACCCGTCTGGGGCGTACGGTGGCCACATCGGCTTATGGTGGTTTGGAACTGAACTGGTGCTCCCATAGGGTCATAACCCGTCTGGGGCGCACGGTGGCCACATAGGCTCATGCCGGTTTAAAACTGAACCGGTGCTCCCATAGGGTCATAACCCGTCTGGGGCGCACGGTGGCCACATAGGCTCATGCCGTATGGAGCATAAAACTGTAAGACTGTACCGCCATGATAAAACTTTACCTATCACTATTGGACTGTACCGGGATGATAAGACTTTACTTATCACCGTAAGACTGTACCGGGGTGATAAGACTTTACTTATCAATATTGGACTGTACCGGGATGATAAGACTTTACTTATCACCGTAAGACTGTACCGGGATGATAAGACTTTACTTATCAATATTGGACTGTACCGGGATGATAAGACTTTACTTATCACCGTAAGACTGTACCCGGGTGATAAGACTTTACTTATCAATATTGGAGCAGGTGGTGCCCCCATAGGGTTTTACCCGTCTAGGGCGTACTGTGGCCGCATGGGCCTAAGTGTATCAGGACACTTGTGAGAGAACTGTGGCCGTATGGGCCTAAGTTATCTATTTTTTTTATTGTACTCTCTTGCAGTTTTACATTTCTCGTGATACGTGCTAAATAAAACCTTTTTCCTATAGTAGAACTTCCACAACTATCTAGCGAATTAGCGTTTCCCACAGACGGTGCCATTTGGCGAGCCTGATTTTATTCCCAAGCTCGGCTTATATATTTTATTCGCGAAACACCCATCGGGCCCTACTGAAGCAGTTGAGCAGATAATATAGCAGTAATCAATAAAACAGTTTAATACATTTATGGTCCGAGTTCTGCAGCCCGGCTCTTTACCGCTTCGACACCTAAGTTGTACCTAGTTTACAAAGGACAAGTACAACAACAAAGATAATATATAAACAGATATATCATGTAAGCATGACGGTACCGGGGTTGGTGTTTTTACCAGGTTGATGGGTCCGTCGGAACGTTGGAGGCGGCCGTGTATGGTAATGGTACGGCGGCCCGTCCCGATGATTCCCGAACTATATGTGTTTAAACATTTTGGGCGTTCGGTATTAGTGAGTTATTTAATAGACATTAGTTTATGAGGATAAATAATTGCAGGAATAATAAGAGGGGGTATAGCCAAACCGAGCCAAGGTACGACGTAGGATGTTCGTGACCCGTGACGAACGCTCAGACATGAGCCAAGACATGCCACGACTATCGTAGCTGCAGAGGATTAAACCCGACCTTGGGGAAGTAGAAACCCAGCTCGGATCACTGAATCTACGTACTAATTTTCAATATATAATTCAATAGTGACAGAGATTAGCAAATGGTCTCACGTGGCTTCACTGCCACTGCCAAACCATGTGGTGGGTTTGTGTTGGTATATATATATATATATATATATATATATATATGGTATATATTTAGCTGAGTATGTAGGTATTTAGTTTGGATGTATATAGGTAGTATGTATCTAATATATGAACAAATATCTGCCGCAAGAACAGACCAGAGGAGAGAGGAAAAAAGCCCCCTTCTTTCCTGAGAAAGATTAGTATTTATAGGGTTAAAATAGATTTTACTATTCACTTGGGCTTTTCTTAATCGGGCCGAAACTGTTAACGGATTTTATAAATGCAGTACAGTTTTGTATAAAATAAATACTTATAGACACGTAAATTAGAGAGTTCTAATAAATAGAGAAGGAATACATAAATACCCTCGTCAAATTTAGCATGTGCTCATGAGGTAAAAACCAAGTATAGAATCAATCGGGGTTAAGAATTAAGATACAGACATACAGTGTATTTGCCTGAGATAAATTAGAGTGAGTAATAAGTACTTGCAGATTCTGACAATATTTTACATAACACCATCGATAAATATTTTAAAGTGATTAATTTCTTGCTATTCTTCCGTAAGTGTCTGGAAAAAATACGTTTATTGATGTTACCATTTTATATATTAGGTTATTACCGTTTTTATTACTAAACTATCAACTAACAAGATTAATAATTTAGTTACTAATCTATTCAAATATATACAATCGAGGTACTTTCTATCAATTTAAATAGGATGAAAGTTTGTTTAAATTTTTATTTTGATCTTATACTTTGTAGACATAGAAAGTTAACCCTGATTTTACTCAAACGTTACATTTTAGTATATATATATATATATATATATATATATATATATATATATATATATAATACAAATACATACAGATTATATAAAGAGGTTGGATTTTTATACTACACTTTTTCTGAAAAAACGCACAAACCGTAAAAAAAATCTACGGTTTACAGAAATTACATGCAAACCGTACATTTAATGTACGGTTTGCAAAAATACATGCAAACCGTACATTTAATGTACGGTTTGCATGTAATTTTTTTTTTTTTGTGTGTGTGTAATTTCAATTTGTAAAATAGGAAAAATATATAAAATATGCAAATTCATAATTCACTTAGCTATATATAATTGTTTGTTGTTTGTTTATATTAATTATAGAAATTATAATAATTGTTGATATTTGTCCCATTTTTGCATTATTTATTTTTTTTGTGTAATTTCAATTTGTAAAATAGGAAAAAATATATAAAATATGCAAATCCATAATTCACTTAGCTATATATAATTGTTTGTTGTTTGTTTATATTAATTATAGAAATTATAATAATTGTTGATATTTGTCCCATTTTTTGCATTATTTTTTTGTGTAATTTCAATTTGTAAAATAGGAAAAAATATATAAAATATGCAAATCCATAATTCACTTAGCTATATATAATTGTTTGTTGTTTGTTTATATTAATTATAGAAATTATAATAATTGTTGATATTTGTCCCATTTTTTGCATTATTTTTTTTTTGTGTAATTTCAATTTGTAAAATAGGAAAAAATATATAAAATATGCAAATCTATAATTCACTTAGCTATATATAATTGTTTGTTGTTTGTTTATATTAATTATAGAAATTATAATTGTTCATATTTGTCCCATTTTTTGCATTATTTATTTTTTTTGTGTAATTTCAATTTGTAAAATAGGAAAAAATATATAAAATATGCAAATCCATAATTCACTGAGCTATATATAATTGTTTGTTGTTTGTTTATATTAATTATAGAAAGTATAATAAATCGTCACAGAAGTCACATAAACATATGTGAAGTCTCATAAAGATATAAAGATATGAGAGTACAAATTCACACTTTTACCCATTTGATCCGATCCGACCCATTTGACCCGTTTGTTTAAAATATTTTTTTTTACTTTTAAAAAATAAATCACATAAACGTCAAAAATTTTAAAGAAAATTTGTTAGGTAGAGTAAAAAATCATTTGATTTAAAAGAAATAGTTTAATGTACATGAGAGAGAATTGAGAGAGGGTCTTAAATTACAATTTTTAATTTGCATTTTTAACTATTTAAACTATAAAAGAGAGAGTTTAATTTATATGAGAGAGAAGAGAGAGGGGTTAAGTTGCACTTTACCCATTTAAATGTATGTTCTCTATTATTATATGAGAGATAGTTAAATGTATATGATAGATAGTTTAATGTATATGATAGAGATAGAAGTGAGAGAGTATTAACTTTCACTTTTTAATTTGCACTTTTACCCATTTAAAACCGACCCGAATAGAATTACAATTTTATCCGACCCGTGACGGGTCGGGTCGGCTTGAAACCCGTGAAATTGTCATCTTTACACATAAGGGCTAGGGTGGGCAAGTCACCACCATTGGTTTTGACTTAATTAAATCACGAAAATGCCCCTGTATATATATTTTTTATTTTTTTTGAAACCTAAGCATTATATTAACCAACCAAACCAAACACATATTCCACAAGTCGGAACAGGCCTAAAATTGTTCTCGTCCGACATGGTGCTTTTACCTCCTTGTCCAACTCAAAGAAACAAAACTTATACACAGAGATCCAAAGAGTCTCTTCTACAGTATCATACAAAAACAAAAATTTAGGAATGATTTTTACAAAATGTCCTTTCCTAATGATGGCATTTCTTTAAATATAACCAATAACCCAAAAAGCTATTCTGCAATCTGTTGTCCTTCTTATCTTTGTGTTATTGCTGAGCTACTTGTGACTTTATCCGTATTTTCTTTACTCTGCTTTCCTTCTATTCTCCTCCACTTTAAACAGCCAAAATGCCACTTAAAGTTCATTAAAGAAAAGTTTCCACAGTAATCAAAGAAGTTCACTGCCCAGCAACATAAACCTCATCACTTCCAACTTCTCAAAATATGGTCATTCCGCACATCATGAGAAATGTTCTTAAGTGTACTTATCCGATTTTTAATGAAGAAATCCATTTGAACATATAAAAAGCTTATCTAGGAGTTTCCTTTGTTGTAATTTCTAGCATTTCTTTCAGCCAAAATCAAGTAAACACTTGTGGAGAAAATAATTTTTCCCACCAGAGTAGGTAACTTATTACCTTTAAACATTTTTATAGCCCATTCAATCCACTCATTCCAAGAATTGCAGTTCTTAACAAATCCAGCTTTGTTTAGGGGAGTTTTGATGACATTTTTAGAAAAATCACACTTAAAAAACAAATGATCTAAGTTTTCTGTACAAGAATTACAGAGAGGGCATATAGGGTTGACATTGACATTTCATTTCAGCATTCTATTAGCTGTTGGTAGTCTTTTCCTCAATGTTTGCCATAAAAGGAGGCTGCATTTTGGAATATGAGACTTGAAACAAACTAATTTGTGCCAATCAATAATATTCTGTTTGGTCCTTAAATTCTCCCACATGCATTTAACAGAATAATCATCACTAGGCAAAGTCCATTTTAAAACATCTCTACTTTGAGAATGTATAAAAGGATTATGAGTGTTTTTAAGAAGTTGAATTTCAGCAGCTTTAGAGTGTGGCCATTCCCACTTACCATTTTTAATAATAGCATTAAACTTAACATGAGGTCCCAAACCAGTGGTAATGAAAAGATATCTAACACTACGTCTAGGTAAAATGGGACCAATAGGACGTCAAGGATCATACCAAAGAGAGATATTCTCACCAGTACCAATTTTTACACATTTAATAGTATATAATAGTTATGTAAAGTTATAAGCTGTTATGTAAAGTTATAAATTACGAAAATGCCATATATATTATTGACACATTTAATAGTATATAATAGTTATGTAAAGTTATAAGTTATGAACGAAATATGGAAATATAAAGTGGAATGTGAGGATTTTTTTGGCATTTAAAATTATAATTTAGTTCATCTTATAACTTCACAGTAGTGGCCCCCATCTGTAATACACATGTTACCAAATGAAGCTCACATATATATAGTTTATGTGGATGAGTTAAAATCGGGACCCGACCCGTAAATGCGGAACCCGTATCCCGACCCGATTACTTTTGAAAGTAAAAAAAAAAAATCCGATCCCGACCCGACAATGGTCGGGACCCGAACTTTCGGGATCCCGTAGGGTCGGGATAGTTTTATCTCGAATCTCCCGACATATTTTTTTTATTTTACGATGACGTCATTTTTTATTAACAATTTTCATTTGAGAAATCTAAACATGTTATTAACACGAAATATAATTCTAGTTTAAAAATAACATTCCTAATAAATGAAAAAATAAATTAACATGTAGTAGAAAAAATAGTGTGAAAAAAAATTGATAAGTGTTGTAGGATATTATTGGACTTTTGGGCTTGTACTTTATAGGCCCAAGTGGACTTGTAATCCTACCCCGGTTAGGGGTCTTGTATTTCACATTCATTCATATACATTCTGATTAATAAAGACCATGTTGTTGTCTCTCTCATACTTCTCTCTATATCTATACATATCTCTATATATATCTATAACGAGCTAATATGTCACACAACACGTTATCAACACTTTGTTCGTGGAGATTGAAGTAAAATCTAGAAGGTTGAGTATTTTGTTCGAATACTAGAGTTTATACGCTCGAAGATTGGGTTATTAATTTATGGCTAAAACTTTGCAGTTTTTTCCGCCGATCTTCCCCAAAATACCCGGAATACGGTACATAATTATCAATATTTTTATTCTGTACTGTTAAAGTAACGAATTGCATGCTCCCTACTCTAGAATATAATGACGTACGTAAACATGCTTGTATGATTGGTATGTATATATCATGGCACGAATTAAAATTGCTACTGTAAACTTATAAATTGCATGATATAACCTCTGCATGTTTAGATACAAGTTGCTTATTATTAATTATTAGGTGGATTTGTTTCACATGATTGTACACGCTAAGCTGTTACTATTGCATGGTATTAAAGGAATACACACATGTTTGTTAACTGTACGTGTATATATGTTGATGTTAGTGATACAGTAGCTATATAATTGACATTCTAACTTTATTAGACCTGCATGTATAGGTTTTTTTATATTAAAAAAAAAACTGAGTATATCCTCGCTGTATATAAAGTCGAAATAGCCTTGCCTATGTTCTAGAGTTGCTCTAATGCCTGGATATTATAAAACATGTAGTAGCATAACTATTTATTTTTGAATGCTAGAGACTGCTTGTAAACTCGCTGATACTTATGTACTGCATACGTAAATAAGCTGAAATAGTTTGCTGTAATTACATTCCTGGTCCCCCTAGTATATCACTTGTATACAGATCAGTATGTGTGTTTGTATTACCATAATATTCGGTCCATGTAAACATATCCACATACATGATAATTGATTAAATATACTACTCTCATGCATGTCGTAATTACCATGAATAAATTTTAGATTGATGAATTGTATTAGATATTGCTAAGTGTGATTTAGAATATCTTGTTATAATATGTACTACAAGCACGTACAAATCTAAATATATTTAATCACTGCCATGTGTATAATATGTTAATTTGCGAAATCATATATTTTCACATTTAAGTTGGAAAAATTATGAACCTTCCCCAACTAGACTCACCTATTTGGATACGATGTCTAGGAAAGATATAGGCGGAAGTCGATATCCTAATGAAGTCGGGTTTTAAGTGGCATTCGTGCCCTCCACCCTCACCGTCTTTCCTGGTCGTTTTTCAAGTAGAGCTACCGAAAGGGGTTGACTAAATAATAATTTCCCCAAGTGTGTTTATATAGTGATGTATGTTTCGCCGAATTGGTGTTTCAGTATTGACCCGTCGTTCGATCAATGAGAACCGATTCACATGAGAAGCAAAACTAATGTTTTCGAACCTATCGTTTCGAAAAAAAGTTTGTGCTTGTGCAAACCATAAACATATAAATCAGTCGTTTTATATGATAAATAATCCAGAACTCCCAACACATGTTGGATGCCATCTATGATGAGAAAAATCGTAAAACATACTTGCGAAATGACTGTTTAAACGTTGATTTTAATCCGTCACCACATGTTACTCACCCTGATGTGTGAAAATGTGATGCCCAATTTTTTTTGGATGCCATCGTTGATGAGTAAAACACGAGTTTGTTGTTACCCTCGAGATGAATGCTAAGGAGTTGATTTTATTCCGTCGCCACATTTGAGACGTGATAACGTCTATGGTGAACAAATGTCTGAAATTGACATATTGGAGATATCCTTCACCAAAATACTAGCTTGGAAATTGTATTCCATAAGCAGTATCGTGAATTTATATTCACCATGTTCCATTATCGCCCATCTGTTATTGGATAAAAAAATTATCCCGATGAGTAGTTTTAATCCTATTGGGTCAATGGCGAATTGTTTGCCTGATATTAATACTCTTCGTATACATTTTTTTCCACGAATCGAGAACCGAGACAAGTGTTATTTGTCTCGAACTGTCGTGATCCCGATGAATCGCCTAGCCAAGCGAGATTTTAGACAATCGTCAAAATCGAAAA
Organism: Primula vulgaris; assembly: GCA_963920805.1. NCBI lineage: Eukaryota > Viridiplantae > Streptophyta > Magnoliopsida > Ericales > Primulaceae > Primula > Primula vulgaris. Next base: position 19,507,283 of record OY987214.1, read on the forward strand.
CCTGTGGCTCCAAGACAGTAATTGAAAGGAACAATATGGCCCGTTGTCACAAAGCAAGAGATAATGCTCAATGAGGCAACTCTATGCTATAAAGACAAAGGTCATGCACGGTTACTCCTTAAATAGTTCAAAACTATTACAAAGGTGCAAAAACCGATGCTAATGTGGTTAAAGCTAACTGAAAGGAAACTCTTGAGACCCCCGATTTTGTGGCTCAAATGAGTTTGGGACCTTTATTTATTGATTTTGATAAATCATTGAGCCATTTTTTCGCTCATCTGGATTATGTTTTCCATTTGAATTATTAATTTTCCATTTGGACCATACTTTTGGATTATGGTTTGCCTGTTTACGAAATTTCTCGAAATAATATAAAGTGTTTTGAGCAAATTCCTTTGACAAATGTGACCAAACTTTAAATTATGAAATTTTAGGCAATATTTGTGGGATAGTTGACTTTTTTTTGGAAATAGTGGGTAACAGTGTACCATATAATTTCACCAACTACTTGCCTAAAAGAGTACTCAGTGACAATGATTCTGGACCTGTCGTTCCAAAATCGAAATCTTTGGTAAAACCAAATTGATTTGTCAAATATGAGGTCTTATACTCATGTAGGTCCTGTCGTACCTTGTTGAGTTATAAAATATTCAAGAAAACCAGTGTTATCTGGTAATAGCTCATGAAAGAATTAAAATTTCTTTACATAGCCTCCACTCAAAAACGTATTTTAGAGGAGTTGAAATGTCTTTCAAGTGGTTTCTACCACATTTTTTAAAAGTATTTAAAGTTACCTTATCATTTCGCCTGTCGTCGATTGATAAAGGATTTAGATGCTAAGACATGATTGTCTATACTTTCATTCGCCTGTCGTCGATTGATAAGAGCATTTTGATATTGTGGCATTGACCGGATGAGATATTCCCAGGTCAAAAGACAATGCTTGATTTATAATCACATCGCATTTGGATTCTCTCTGAGAATATATTTCGCGATTAATCCGAAATTCATGCCATTAATGCTCACTTTGAAAGACTAGTATGTGTAAAGATCTCGAAATGAACTCGTAGAATTCTTGTAAAGAATTGAATGAGTTATTGTGGACTTATCCAACCATAAGACGGACCATAAATATAAATGTTTATGGTTGATGCATCGACAATATGGTCATATTTTAATGTTGTCCACATAAATGCAGCACTTTTCAAACCTTTTGCCCTATCATTAAGTTGATGGCTCATGATCCGGATTATCCTGAAAAGTCTAGTCGACTTGATGATTCCGAAGAGTAAGAATTGAAATTTCGATTTGAATTACTTGAGTTTGGAAATTGAAATTGAACATCCTGTCGATTATGTTCAGACCCAAATGGACTCACGAAAAGTTTGATGATGCGACTGCAAATGATTGCATGCACTTCTTGGTCTTGCGCACCAAGATTTATATTTCCGTGTGGGGTTATGCTATTTTGCTGCATTGGTCCGTCTGAGGCCCATAGTCACTTAAAACACTAAATGCGTACCAGTTGGTTACTGGTTATGAGCCAGACGCCTCATATGAACGTGTGTTTGAGTGCTTAATATTTTGATTGAGTCGCTATAGCGTTCAAAATATGGACCTCTGAATGGGACATAAGTCGATTATGAATCCCATGCCTATCATTGATAAGAGTAACCTTGGCAAGCGATCTCTTTACCGCATGATATGCGAAAGTGACATCGCTAAGACTATTCTCCCCATCGTTAGGGGGAGATTTGCACGTTACCGTTGATAAGAAATGACGTGAAGTAACGTGGCATAACCCACTCGGTCTTAGCTTGATCCCAAAACTGCACTTAGTGATAAGTAAGTGCATAGACTCCCTCAAGTCTAACTAAATGCCAGACGCATTTAATGACTTTATGAGATGTCACAAGATCATTTATACCTGCTGTAAAATGCTTGCAAGGATAGACGTCCCTGTCGGACGCCGTGTTCCTGTCGTAACACGTTGCTTTGGCCGAACCCGCCAAGCAAAGGACACTGCCGTCGGTCTGTCATCCTTCCCAAGATACGAGGAAGTTGACCGGTTCTTAATTCGTTCAACCCAGAGGTGGTGAACTGAAACTCGTTTGTCGCACAAGATTATAAAGGATCTAGGAGATGTGTCATTCCTCCTCATCCTAAGAATCTGGAAATATATGTCGATCATGATATCTTAGACGATATTGAAGTGAAACGAGACTGAAACTTGCAATCCAAGTAGACTCCTTAGCGAAAGTGTGTTCGGACCTGTAGCTCCAACACCACCAATGTTAAACGAATTCGTTTATTTGGTTATTCGTAAGGAAAAGTGATGGGAATAATGAGATTGTAGAATGCTCGCCTAGTAGCGCAAGGCTTCTCTCACATATTTGGAATTGATTATGAGATGGTTGATTTCCTCGTAATGGACGTTATAACGGTCCCCTACTTTATCAGTTTAGTAGTTTCCCAAAAAACTGATTATGCAGCATGTGATTGTGGTCACGGTTTTATCTCTATGGGGATTTAGACAAAGAGATATAGATGAAGGTCCCTGTGTGACTTCATGTACTTAAATCAAGTAGTTCCTGACCACGGAACATGATCTCAATTAAATGAGACGTTCACTATATGGATTAATATAATCCGAACGGATGTGGTATACCCGCCTAAGTGAGTATTTGATCAGCTTGGGATACTTGAACAAGTATTATGCCCTTGCGTGTTTTATTATGCGATCCATTTTTGGATTTGCCTTCGAGATGAAGGATCTTGGGAAGACATGGTAGTGACTCGGCCTGATGATCGAGTCCCGTAAAAATTGAATCTAAGTCCATGATTCATACTACACCCAGAAGGTGTTATGACTTTTTAGTCATTATGACGCTAAGTCGTCAGATTCTTCCATGATCGTTCGATCACTAGACATTGATATAGACCTAGTCCGTCCCTGATGAGACGATGAAGAAATATTGAATCATGATGTTCACATCTAAGTACAATAAGCGCATCATTGTATTTGGTCTAATGTGCTAGGACGAACATCTCGTCTGCTGTGAATGGTATAGCTCGACACAGCATCGTGCTAACACGCTGCCATCGAAATGGCACTAAAGACACATTCCCTTACCTTATGGTAATTTTGGACGTGGGCTAGTTTATCCCATTTGCATTATCGAGTGTACCTACCCCCTTCGGTACTCGAATTAACGTAACCCTTTTTCGGTTATACCGATGCCGGTTACTTATCAGACTCGTATAAGGGATATTCCTAACATGGTCTGTCTTTACCATTAGGAATAAGGCAATATATTGGAGGTCTTGGAATGACTCCAAACGAATCACTCTGATCTACTCGTGCTCTATGAGACGACTAGAGAGTGTATATGGCTTCGAGCTCGTATTAGCCATATTTGAATTACATATGCTCTGTCTCACGATCAACACTTGTCTTATTTGAGTACAACTTGTTTTTATCGATCAAGAGAGACATGACTAGATTATGCTATTAGCATTTTTTGTCGAAATAAATCTTCACATATGAAGTTTAAGAGCATCCAGTTGAATGCTCGTTCTATTCCAGGTTAGATTTTCTTGCATCCAGCCATGTGCAAGTAAATGAAGCATCCAGTCGAATGCTCGTACTCTTTCTTGAAATATGAAATCCTTGCACCCAGTCATGTGCAAGTGAGGGGGAGCATCCAAGTGAATGCTTATTGTACTAATTACTACTTAGTCGAAATTCTCGCACGCTGTCGTGTGCAAGTGAGGGGGAGCACCCAGTCGCATGCTCGTGTACTCTTTTTGTCCTTAGACCAAGGTTTTTTCCCACTGGGTTTTCCTTGGCAAGGTTTTTAGCAAGACACGTTCCCATCATACCTCACTTAAGATTGCCGAAATTAGGGGGAGTATCCTGTTGTATAGTTCTTACCACTGTGTACTCTTTTGTCCTTTGACTAGAGGTTTTTCCCACTGGGTTTACTCTAGCAAGGTTTTGATGAGGCACATGTTTTGTGGTTGATCCCCTACTACTACCACTGTTGCACTCTTTTTCCTTCGTTCAGAGATTTTCCCATTGGGTTTGCTCCGGCAAGGTTTTGATGAGGCACACTGTTTTGTGGTGAGTTACTTACATGATATTTCGGCCTATATCATTCGGCTACACAGTTTCTCCTAGGTACCGGTTTTATCCCACCCTGTGTTTTCCGTCCCTAAGGTTTTTATGTGTTTAGCACTGCGAATGAACTCGACTCAGATCGACTGCATGAAGACGAAGAATTCAAGACGTCCAAAGGGGGAGTGTTGTAGGATATTATTGGACTTTTGGGCTTTTACTTTATGGGCCCAAGTGGGCTTGTAATCCTACCCCTCCATCTATATAAAAAGGGTTAGGGGTCTTGTATTTCACATTCATTCATATACATTCTGATTAATAAAGACCATGTTGTTGTCTCTCTCATACTTCTCTCTATATCTATACATATCTCTATATATATCTATAACGAGCTAATATGTCACACAACAATAAGTTTTTTATCAAATTCTTTTAGTATTTAGTTTTATTCACACAAGCAACAATTATCATATTAAATGATAACATTATCATTAAAAATTTTATACTCGAAAAATAATAATCATTTATCTTTCTTGAAAATAACAATATAATTTTTTAATTTAAGTATAATTTTTATTTTAATAGTTTCATATATTCAAAACTATAAATCTATATTATACTTATATAATTACAAGTAATATATAAAATAAAAGGTATTGTACCTCATATGGTAGAGTACTTACATTGTATGTTAGAGGTACAAAGTTCGATTCTCATCACTTCCATTTGATATAAATTAATTTATATTTTTATATAAAATATAAATTAATTAAAAAATCGGATCGGGTAGGGACACCCGACGAAATCAAAATTATCACCCGATCTCGAAGTTTGTCGGATCTGGACAAAATCAGACATTTTCAGGTCGGGAGTATTCTTGGGTCGCGAAATTTCGGGTCGAATGCGGGTCGAGACACGGGTCGGATCGGAATTTCGGGATTTTTTTCCCAACCCGAATAGTTTATATATACTACTCCATCTATTTGGTTCTTAAGTTTTGAAATAAATTAAAATGTTATCAATTTTTTAGAATGACATTATATGGATAGCATTGCATGATAATCACGTCACCATTGGTTATAAATTCGTGATAATGATAATAAAAACCAAATAATTAACTTAGCACTTACGTGCGACTTTTTGACAAATGATTTTTTTAGTTATTTATAGTAAATTAGATTTATTCAGCGACATTGCGAAGTGTATTGAAATAATAAAAAAATTTGTACTTAATTTATAAGAATTATAGACATGATATCTTGGAGATTGAAAGAAGATTATCTACTAAAAATGAGCTAACTAAATCTCCTTTCTACAAGCAAAAGTCAGTCGAATATTGAAGCCAAAATAATCATGTAATCCTAACAATATTTATCTCTAAATATCTTACAAAGATGGCGATCAAATCTTCAATCAATGAAGCATGGAATTATTCAGAATGTTTGAAAATTGAAGATAAGGCGTGCGAAGATTTGAAAGACTTTTATTCTTATAAATAGTCTCATACTTGCTTGTAAAAAAATTGTGTGTTCTAAACTTATAAAGAACTCAACTTATAGGGAATACACGTGAGCAAAAAAATACTAGAGTAACAATGACAGCATGTTATTGTTTATGGGTAGTAGTTATTTAGTAATAATAAAATAGTGCTAGGCAGAAAAATTTAGAGAGAGTCTGAGAGTTTTTCATATGTCTTGTGTTCTATTTTGTATGCTTAAAATATTACTACAAACTGAGTGAGTGTTCTGAAGAAGTAGCCATGTTAGGTGAACTTCGTTACAAACGACTTGTGTTCTTTTGCTTTCAAAGTTACAGATGTTCTTTGTTCATCAGATTAACTTGGTTGCAACCACAATTATAACTGCAATTGCAACCATCAGCTTTACAGCAACTAGAACTTGTTGGAAAAACATGTTTTTACATGGGTGTTTCCGAATGGTCACAGGACCAATTTCGAGTCATTATTACATATGACAACGCTGAATTGTTTATACCGTACTCAACGTGTTTGAGTAGCCCGTGTGACGAGCTTCGCAACGGTATATTGCATAACCTATTCGGAGAATGTGTGTGAATACTAAGTGGCTTCAAAGTTGGGTTCTCGAAAGAGGAAAAATCCTCAATGCTGGAAAATGGATTAATTAAATGGAAGATTAAGAGTTATCCCATATTGGAAGATTAAGAGTTAATTTTACCATATAAATATAAGTCCAACTCATGTAGTTGTTAAACTAACATGTCCACATACACCTAAGAGTATTAGTGTGTACCACACACGCGCGCTCGCTCGGGTCTCGGGACTCGGGTCACGGGTCACGGGCACGGGCACGGGCTTGGGCTTGGGATTTGGGATTTGGGTCAAATCTGAAAAGGGTATTTTGTATAAAACACAAAAGTAGTCCCTAGAGTTTCCAGCAATTGAAACGCCAGCAATCAATGAGAACAAATTGCAGATTAAGTGATGCGGTTTCAGAAATTGATTGAGTGGATTCTGGGGGTGTAACTCCCAGAATTGAATGACCATTAATGGCTGCGGTTTCAAGAAAGCCTATAAAAGACAGCCCTCCACCTCTCATTTAGACACAATCAAACACACACAATCACAGCATAAGCATACATATTAGAGAGAGAATCGCACCACCAACAGCTCGACCTGTGGTTCGGTGCCGGTTTTCATACGAGACACTCTGAGATAGAAGTTGTTCCTTGAGAACAAAGTCCCGAAACTAGAAACCTTTAAAGGTGGTTCGGGAAATATTGTTTAAGGGAAACTGCCCAGCAGTTGCCTCTTCTTTTATATTTCAGTCTTTTATTATTCGGTTCATTTCATTTCAGTCATTTATTATTCTGTAATTTACATTCTGTCCATTTCATTTCAGTACTGTTTCTTTTCTCTAATTACTTTCCAGTACTGTTTAGTTTCTGTAATTTACTTTTCTGTATTTACTTTCCAGTCCTTTTCTATTCTGTAATTTATATTTCAGTTCTGTAATTTATTTTGTTTACAGAAACAGTCCAGACATTTAGTAATCATACTATTCTGTCTGGCAGTTTCTTTTAATTGTTAAACAGTCCAGCAGTTTAGTAATTATACTATTCTGTCTGACAGTTTTAAAAAATTACAATTCAGTCCAGCAGTTTAATATTTTATATTAAATTTGTCTGGAATTTAAATTAGTGCAATTTTAATTCTGTTGAGTCAGGAATTGTAATTTATATTCCAATTGTGAGAAACAAATTGTTATTTCCATTCAGTCCTTGTCTTTTCAATTATTGCTTTTCGATATAGTACAAAAACCAACAATCTTAAACAACATCTTTATTTGGTTTTACTATTTTCGAAAAGAAAGGGGACTTTTCTTTTTATTTTATTTTGTTGACGTCTCGGTTTTTATTCTTGCAAAATCATTACTAGTTTACTAGAAATTGAAGTTTGCAAATAGAATAAATCCGATTTGGTTTAATCTTTTTTAATTCTAGAATTTATAAGAGAATTTTTAGTGAAATCAAAAGTGATTTGATTTTCACGCTAGAATCTCTTTTAATTTTTTTTATTCTTTTAAAGCAAACTAATTAAGTTATAATTAGCATTTGCGATTAAGAATATTAGTTTTCTTACGAGAAACTAAATGGTTTTATATTGTCATTTCAGATGACTAATGAGGATCAATCACCCACCGTTCCTTCGGGAGACGTGCAGGGCGCAGTTGTGATTGGCAATAGCCATAACATTGCGAGCGTTGCGAGTGGGGGGGGGCTCAGGCTGAGGCTGAGGCCGAAGCTGCGGCGGCTAAGGCTGTGGCCAATGCCGTTGTGGCAGAGGCCAATGCTATGGCTGCGGCTACGGCCGCAGCACAGGCTGCTGCTAAGGCTGCGGCCAAGGCATCGCTTGTGGCTGTGGCCAGGGCAAAGGGCAAGGCTCCGGCTACGCCGTCTATGCCAATGTTGCCAACCTCTTATCTAGAGAAACTGGAAAACTTTAGGGGCAATAACTTCAAATGTTCACAGCAAAAAATCCTGTTTTATTTAACTGCCCTTAACCTTACCCGTTTTCTCAAGGAGACTGCACCCGTCCTTAGCGAGGACGATGAGGACGTGCAGACGGTTTTGGCGGTGGAAGCATGGAAACACGGTGACTACCTATGCCGAAACTACATCATGTGTGCTCTAGATGACACTCTTTTCAGTGTGATCGAGCCCAAGGCTTCTGTAAATGAGCTTTGGAAGTCTCTCGAAAGAAAGTGCAACGTGAATAACACTGGCGCAAAGAAATTTGTCGTCACGGACTTTCATGAGTACATGATGACTGATGAAAATAGTGTTATCGAGCAGGTTGAGGAACTCCAACTCATATACCATAGGCTTGAGGTTGAGGGGTTAGTTATTAACGAACGTTTCCAGGTGGCATTAATGATTGAGAAACTGCAACCCTCATGGAAAGAGTTTCAAAACTATCTAAAACACAAGCGAAAGGCTATGACCTTGGAGGGACTCATTGAGAGGCTTAATGTTGAGCAAAGCAACCGCCCAGCAATAAGCATGCAATGCGATAGTCAGTCGGCTATTGGGCGGGCATAGGATCATATGTATAATGGAAAGTCCCGACACATTCGTCGGAGACATAAATCCGTAAGAGAATCGTTATCTAACGGTGTGGTATCATTAGATTTTGTGAGATCTAAGGACAATATTGCGGATCCATTTACAAAAGGCTTGACTCAGGTAGGAGTTGAAGTTTCATCGAGGGGAATGGGCTTGAAGCCCATCAAACTGGAAACCTCCTCAGAGGCAACCCAACCTGAACTGGATTCTCCAGCGTCGGGTTCAACGGGAAAACCGAACTGTGGGGGTGACCGAACAAAGCACTCGGGAACTTAAGTTCCCAACCCATTTCTAGGATGAAAGAGTGATAGACCTAGACCATCTAAAGGGTGAGCATGAGGCTCTTAATGAAAACAAGCATCTTGAAGGTCAAGAGGGTGAGTCAGGACACCCTTGACTTGAAATCACCTATGACGAGTGTGTATGGCCTATACTATGTGATGAGCCATGGGCTAAATCACTTAGTTGAATTTTGCCAAGGCAGTCCACGGCCAAATATGGACAACAACCAAAGGGCTTAGTAAGTGGTGTAGAGAGGACACTGTGTGAGTATTAACCTGGTATGTACAAACTCTAAACGGTTCAACGCTTTAAGGCTACCCAATAGTAGCATATCAGATTTTACGTCACTATGGCAGGTTCAAGGCGTGCGCTACCTGTCCTTATGTAGTGAACTCTTACGGTTCTCTCGTATGCATTTAGGGGCATTTTTTATTTTCAGCCAATTGCATTCATGTGGGGGATTGTTGGAAAAACATGTTTTTACATGGGTGTTTCCGAATGGTCACAGGACCAACTTCGACTCAATATTACATGTGACAATGCTGAGTTGTTTATACCGTACTCAACGTGTTTGAGTAGCCCGTGTGATGAGCTTCGCAACGGTATATCGCATGACCTATTCGGAGAATGGGTGTGAATACTAAGTGGCTTCAAAGTTGGGTTCTCGAAAGAGGAACAATGCTCAATGCTGGAAAATGGATTAATTAAATGGAAGATTAAGAGTTATCCCATATTGGAAGATTAAGAGTTAATTTTACAATATAAATACAAGTCCAACTCATGTAGTTGTTAAACTAACATGTCCACATACACCTAAGAGAATTAGTGTGTACCACACACGCGCGCTCGCTCGGGTCTCGGGAATCGGGTCTCGGGTCATGGGTCACGGTCACGGGTGTGGACGCGGGTGCGGGCACGGACGCGGGTGCGGGCTTGGGGATTTGGGATTTGGGGATTTGGGGATTTGGGGATTGTCTCGGGTCTCGGGTCTTGGGTCTTGACTAAAAAGGGAGTTTTGTATAAAATACAAAAGTAGTCACTAGAGTTTCCAGCAATTGAAACGTCAGCAATCAATGAGAATAAATTGCAGATTAAGTGTTGTGGTTTCAGAAATTGATTGGGCGGATTCTGGGGGTGTAACTCCCAGAATTCAATGACCATTAATGGCTGCGGTTTCAAGAAAGCCTATAAAAGGCAGCCCTCCCCCTCTCATTCAGACACAATCAAACACACACAATCACAGCATAAGCATACATATTAGAGAGAGAATCACACCACCAACAGCTCGACCTGTGGTTCGGTGCCGGTTTCCATACGACCCACTCTGAGACAGAAGTTGTACATTGGAAACAAAGTCCCGAAACCATAAACCTTTAAAGGTGGTTCGAGAAATATTGTTTAAGGAAAACTGCCCAGCAGTTGTCTCTTCTTTTATATTTCAGTCTTTTATTATTCTGTTCATTTCATTTCAGTCCTTTATTATTCTGTAATTTACATTCTGTCCATTTCATTTCAGTATTGTTTCTTTTCTGTAATTACTTTCCAGTACTGTTTACTTTCTGTAATTTACTTTTCTGTATTTACTTTCCAGTCCTTTTCTATTCTGTAATTTATATTTCAGTTCTGTAATTTATTTTGTTTACAGAAACAGTCCAGACATTTAGTAATCATACTATTCTGTCTGACAGTTTCTTTTAATTGTTAAACAGTCCAGCAGTTTAGTAATTATACTATTCTGTCTGACAGTTTCAAACAATTACAATTCAGTCCAGCAGTTTAATATTTTATATTAAATCTGTGTGTAATTTAAATTAGTGTAATTTTAATTCTGTTGAGTCAGGAATTGTAATTTATATTCCAATTGTGAGAAATAAATTGTTATTTCCATTCAGTCCTTGTCCTTTCAATTATTGTCTTTTCAATTATTGTTTTTCGATATAGTACAAAAACCAACAAAACTGCGGATAGAAATTTAAATTGGTATCAGAGCCTCACACCAGACTGAACTTGGTGTGGATTCCCTTTCGAAGCTCATTCTTAACATACTTTCTGTATTTTATTTTTTAGTGTTTACAATTTTAATTTGCAGTCGCCAATAATGTCTGGTTTGAACTCCAGTACACTACAGGAAAATAGGTCAATTAACACGCTTGTCAACCGTCTCGAAAAGCTATATAAACGCCTTGAAAGCCTTTTGAGGCGCTTCACAAGACGGTTTATAAAGTGTCGTGAATGCCTGCGTTGCGAAAGGTCTTGAGGCGGTTTACAACCGCCTCTAATGATACGAAGCGGTTTTGAGCTATTTTTTATGGCGGTTCCACACCGCCTCCATAGACCACTTTGGAGGCTTCCAAATAAGGCGCTTATAATGAAACGGCCTCTAAAAGTATAGAGAATATTTCAATTGCTACCATTTTTTGTGTTAAAATTCATAAGAACAAACAATTTAAGATGCCATTGTAGACAAGAAACCAAAAAATCAACTTAAATCGCCATTTATATTGAATAGGAAAAATATGTAATCATATTTATATTTCGAATATCACCGAAACACCATTTCTAAAGTTACATCCCAAATGACGAATAAAAAAAGCTTAAAAAACTATAAGACGAATGTAAAAAAATAAAATTCACATCATATGTTTATCCTATATAATCTCGGCAGCTCGATCAAACTTCGTAGTCGTTCAAACCAATCATGTAGATTTCAATCTCCGCAAAAAGATCAAAATTTTTTGCACTTGACAATGAAACAAAGACCGGATTAGATTCAAAGTTTTTTACTCTAAGTTCTGTACTTCATTGGCCTAATGGATTCCCTACACATAACGTAACTTGTACTATGTGTTCTCAAGTTTGGTTATCTTTTCACTTTTGGTGAGTTTTCTTCTGATCATTAAATTTACCATTTAGTTTGGTCATATTTGATGTTTCTCAAACAATAAAATACATGTGCTAGTCTCGATGTCACCATATATAGCGAATTTTTCATTAGCCGAAAACATTATTATTTCAAGACTTATCAAACCTGCAGAGTATAAGCTGTAATATTTTACCAACTTCAAAAACTTATAACTCGCTATCCTTATGTCCGAATTCAACGATTCAAGTTGGAGAATATTGCTTAACGTCTCCCCTAACTTGTCACCAAGAATTAGTAGAAATATATGGCCATATACTGTCGGTATAATTTTACTAATGTTACCATAATCTATCGAGACAAAACTGCATAGTTTACCAAACTTCAAACAATCATAACTCGGCTTATACTCATCCAAACGTCGAAATTTCAGTTCGAGTGTATTCCTATAGATCTCTACTACCATTGTGTTGATTCTTTTGTAATTTGAAGGTTGTTTCTTATATGAACAATTCTGCTTTTCAATCAGCAATAGATTTTTCCTTTCTTTCCAGTTAATGTTTTCCGTTATGAAGTAAAACCAAAAATTGTTGGGGCATCTCAAAACTTCTAAATAGCACATGAGTTTAAATACCCAAAACACCTCTATATATAGATTTAAATAATTAAATCATTTATTATTACCAACAAACAACTCATCAACATTTTCAATCAAAGAAAATTCATATATTGAATTCTTTTTCTACCTCCCACCCATGCGGCCAAGACGTTAAATCCTCCATCACACCCGTTATTATTTTTAATAAATAAAAAAAACTGCCTTCATGCAACTCAAAAATGTTTAAAATTTATTAGCAATATCAAAATTACTTATAGTTTCAACGCTTATGCAATATTCATAGCAACTGATTCGTCATCCTTAATTAATATCAGCGTAGACATTAATAAAATTATACCCACAAATTATATGCCAGTATAAGAATCATAATTATCGACTTAATCAAAATCTATCAATGAAAAATTATTTAAATGCTCAAAATCCGTATCGTGCTCATCGTAAACAAAATTTTCTAATTTCGTGTCTACAATTAGTTCATCCATATTTTAATTATTTATTTCACATAAGTGAGGTATATTATGACCGAATTGTTAGGACTATACTAAAATAAATGCTTGTTTTTGTATAGTATTTATTAGTACATTGAAGAGATTTATTAAATTAAAATATTATGAGCAATTGTTATTTAGCATTATTAATTCAATTACTAAATAAGTGTCTATTATTCTATTTTGTATATACGTCTAGTGTGTAGAGTACTATATATTATACAGAGAATATTAAATTATCATTTCTAATGTAATATAAGTTATATGTTTATAAATTTAGATGAAAATGGACACACCATCGGCAGAGTTGTATTATGTGGTTTTAGTAGGTCTTTCTTTACAACAGGAAATGGTAAAATTCCAACTAAATTTACTAGTATCTTTTGTGTGTATTAAACAAGACTATTAGGGGTTAATCATTATGGTAACTGACTATATAAAATGATATATAGTTCGTTGTCATGATTATTGTTTATACTCTTAATTATGATATTGTTATTTAGACATGTATGAATGTGTTTGTCATTTTGATTCATAAATGGTGAGATTCATTAACAAGTCAATTAACTTAATGAGTTGGATGACAACATTATTTATATGGTGTTTATCGGTAATAAAAGAAATCAGCGTCCCGTATGGGATTTGATGATACTCGCTTAATAAAGCTCCTAAGTTTTGTTCGTATTAAACCTTACAGGTGCATGTAGAATCCGATATGACAAATAAGTTAAACGGACATGATTAATGATAATATGTTTATTAAATAGAAAATTAGTTAGTGATTTACTTTAATAAACGAGTGTCTGTTTAATCTTAACGTGGTGATATATAGACATGTTTGACATTATAATGAATAATATATTCGGATTAGGATAGAGAGATCAGTCGTGATGTTTAGTGGAGTAGATCACGATTAATAAAGATATGTGTACATCTTGGAGATTGAGATTTGATATCATTGAATCTTTATTGAAAGTTTTATCCTTAATCAGCCATCAAGTCACTAGCTTAGCCTATAAATATACATATTACGCTCCTTTGACAAAGAAAAAATACAACCTTTTGACTACAGTATTTTATACACTGTACAAGAAAACTGCGAATGGTAGAAAGAATTATATAACCTTTCTTACACGAAATAAAATCATATGATTCGAGATTTTTGAGTCTTCCTAAACAATGAGAGCCCACCCTCTCTTTTGGAGTAAGATGTTAAGCTAGAAATAAGATAGAAGGTTTGATGCGATCTGTTCCATCCCACAGCTGTCATATTTTTTCTTCTATATTCGTTATGATCTAAACCTATATCGTAAAACATGATTAATTTTTTTTATAACATACATATATTCTATACCTACTTGCTCGACATGTTTTTTCGCTGTAGTTTTTCTATCGCGAATGTCAGAAAAGGTTCATAAACATATGATTTTTTAAAACGAACTAGCAAATTAACAACAAAAATTCCGCCTTTATTATACCAAGTAATAATTTTACTACTTGTAAAAGGGCCTTAAATTTTGCCATGTAGGTATTTATAAAAAAAAACACAAGTTTTTCGGGCACACCACTTCTAGTTTTCGTCGTAAAATGAGGTCTCAAATGAGGGAATCACCCCCTACCCGTCGCCTCCACCTCGCTTACTTCTCCCGTGGGTGGGCCCCAATGGGTCAACTTGTTCAACCCCCACACACCATGATTGCAAATAATATTGTTTATACGCGTTCCCAAAAAATGAATTGCCTGATTTTGTTCCAACACTATATTGGACACAAACTGAATTTTTTGTGCCTCCATAGGATCAATATATTTAAAAGCATAATCACAAACCGTAACTTCCATCGTACGCCAACAAATCATGCTCAAGTAACAAATGATGCATACAAAATTTATAGAATTTAGTGAGGAATATTTAATAGGGACTCTAGGAATACAATCCGGCCAAAATCCATATTCAATCAAATAAATCTCTTCCATGATCAAATGACAGTAGTTTAATTTCTCCGATGTTCATGGATACTTTGCTCCATTAAATTAACACTTGGCATGATTTGACTTTCAAGGCTGGGTGTACCAACACATTTACAATTTTAATCCCCAATTTTAACGTGCACGCGCCATAATGTGCGGTTTAAACTTTACATGATATTACTTTTTATGTTATTTTTATTTTTATGTGTATTGATGTAATACATATTTATGTGTATGTTTATTATTGTATAACAGTTACAACCGCTACGTATTCTTGTCATAATTTAGATGTTGTAACTCTCATTTTCTTTAGTTTATAAAGAGGCTTCAAGAGTGGCTTTTGCAGATATTCGATATATACAAAAGCTACATCTTCTCTCTAAATATACATGTTTATATTTCTCTATATACATATATATACGTTGAGCTAATTCGCCTACAACACGTTATCGGCACTTTACTTGAGAAAAAACCCAACAATAAATCGTTTAGCTGGAGCATTTGGACCATTTCTCGCTTGAAGATTGAGGTTTTTTTTTGTTCGGAGATCGGGATATAAATCATGGAGATTGAGTATACAACTTTTAAAAGTTTTGGGTATTTTGTTCTATCGACCTTCACCAACATAGGATGAGAACGGTACATAATTTTTATTTGTATAAAACGTAGAAATTGTATGATTAATCAAGAATAAAACCGAAAATTTCATGTTTAGAATGTATATCAAATGATATATGGTTTATTTTGATAAAATAATGGCTATTATAACCCATGTATTTCACCTAAAAACGAGTTAAAACTTGTATGAATAAGATATATGATTCTGTCGGACTGAATATGTGACTTACAGAAACTGTAGGGACTGATCTATAATACTCCGAAACATGTAGAACTATTCTGTAACTAATCTGGAACTTATGGATTGCCTCTGTAATAAGGCTGTAACTGAACTTATTTAATTACACTCGTGATCCCTGTGTTACACCACTCTATACAAAACAGTATTTGTGTATTAATTTATACATATTTGGTCCAAATTTGTACATAGTTATGTATTTACAAATGGAAATTGCATGTCATAATGGTAAGTCCAAACTGATTAGTTTCTAAAATATGTAACTGAAATGTTTATTACCAGGAACGCGTGACATAAGTTGTTAAAAGGCTAGTAAATGCTTTGAGTTATAAAATAATGCAATTATGACTTATTTTACTAGTAAATATTAATTGATATTTAATGGTAGTAACAGACGTAAGTTACATGTGTAAATCACTTAATTTTTTTTTGTAACTTCAAATCACGTGTTAATGTAGGCTGATTAAATGTCTATTATCATATACTTGTGTTAATTATTAATTTTTTAGCCTATGTCTATTTAGCGAATAGAATATGTGAGCTTAAAACTTTGAACAAAAAATTACAAAACCGGTATATATTCACATTTAAGTTGGAATAATTATGAATTTTCCCCGAATAGGCTCACCTATTTGGATAAGATGTCTAGGAAAGATATAGGCGGACGTCAAAATCCTAATGAGGTCGGGTTTTCAGTGGCATTCGTGCCCTCCACCCTCACCGTCTTTCCTGATCATGTTCAAGTAGAGCTACCGAAAGGGGTTGAGTAAATAATAAGTTCCCCGAGTGTGTTTATATAGATGTATTTTTTCCGAATTGGTATCTCAATATCGCCATGTCGTTTGATCAATGAGAACATACTCACTTGAGAGCAAAACTAGTGTTCTTCGAATCTGGCATTTCGAAACAAAGTTTGTGTTGTGCAAACCATAAACATATAAACCCATCATTTTATATGATCACTAATCCAGAACTCCCAACATTAGTTGGATGCCATCTATGATGAGAAAAATCGTAAAGTATACTTGTGAAATGATTGTTTGGACGGTGATGTTATTGCGTAGCCACATGTTAGTCACTCTGATGTGTGAATATGTGATGCCCAAACTTTTTGGATGTAATCTTTGATGAGTAAAACACGAGTTTGTTGTTACTCACGATATGAAAGGTAAGGCATTGATGTTATTCCGTCGCCACATGTTAGACGTGAAGACGTCTATGGTGAACAGTTGCCCAAATTTGACGAATTAGAGTGATCCTTCACCAGAAATACTAGCATGGAAAACGTATTCCAAAAGTAGTATTGTGAATTTATATTCATCATGTTCATTTAGCTCCCATGTGTTACCGGATAAGAAATAGCCTCATTTGATGAGCAATTTTAATCCTATTGGGTTTATGGCAATTTTTATGCCCGATGCTAATGCTATTTGTGGACCACGTTGTTGAAATTAAGAACCGAGACCAGAGTTGGTAGTCTCGATGACCAATGAGCTTTCATGAGCCTGATGCTCGTCTAGCCAAGCGAGATTTGGACAGTAGTCCAAACCGAAGACCTATGGCTACATAATAATCATTGGAAGGAAAAATCGGGAACGTCATTCCAAATTAAGAGAAAATGAGTCAATTCTCTGCTATAAATGACAAAAGTCATGCATGACTACTCTTTTAATAGTTGAAAACTATCATAAGGGTGGAAAAGACGAATCTAGTGTGGTTAAAACTAACTGAAATGAAACTCTTGAGACCCTTGTTTTTATGGCTCACATGTAGTTTGATACCTTTCTTTATTATTTTGATAAATAATTGAGCTGACGTGTAGCTCATCTGGATTATGTTTTTTCCATTTGGATCGTTTTTCCATTTGAATTGTTCTTTTGTATTATGGTTTGCATGTTTATGAAAATTTCTCAAAATAATTTAAAGTATATTTGAGAAAATTCCTTTAAAAATGTGACCAAACTTTAAATTATGAAACTTTAAGCAATACTTGTGGTATAGTTGGTTGTCTGAAAATAGTGGGTAACAGTGAACCACATAATTTCACCAACTACTTGCCTAAAGAATCCTCTGTGACAACGATTTTGGATATGTTGTTCCAAATCGAAATTTTTGGTAAAACCAAATTTATTTATCAAAAATGAGGTCTTATACTCTAGATCCTGTTGTACCTTTGTGAGTAATAAGATATTCGAGAAAACCAGTGTTATCTGGTAATAGCTCATGAAAGAATTGAAATTTCTTTACACACCCTCCACTCAATACGACCAAAAACGTAATCTTGAGGAGGTGAGATGTCTTTCAAGTGGTTTAACCACATTTTAAAAGCATTTTAAAGTTATCTTATCATTCACATGTCCTCGATTGATAAGAGGTCTTAGATGCTGAGACATGATTGTCTATATTATCACTCGCCTGTTGCCGATTGATAAAAGCATTTTGACATTGTGGCATTGACTGGATGAGATATTCCCGGGTCAAAAGACGATGCTCGATTTATCATCGCATCGCGTTTGGATCCTCTTTGAGTAGATATTTTGTGATTTGTCTAAAATCCACATGTCATAATCCCTTGTTTGAAAGACAGTTATGTGTAAAGATCACTAAAATAGCCTCGTAGAAATCAAAAGAATTGAAGGAGATATTTGTGGAATTGTCCAACCATACTACAGACCATAAATATATATGGTTATGGTTGATGCATCGACAATAAAGTCACATTTTATTATTGTCCACAGAAATGCAGCACTTCTCAAACTTTTAGCCTTATCATTAAGTTGATGGCACATGTTCCGGATTATCCTAATAAGTCTAGTGGACTTTTTAATGCCGAAGAGTAAACATCGAATTTTCGATGTGTATTACTTGACTTTGGGAATTGAAATTGAACATCTTGTCGATTATGTTCAGACCCAAATGTACTCATGGAAATTATGATGAGGCGACTGCAAATGATTACACACTTTTCTTGGTTTTACGCACCAAGTTTCCTATTTCCGTGTGGGGATATGCTATTTTACTGCATTGGTCAGTCTGAGGTTCATAGTCACTCAAAACACTGAATGCGTACCAGTTGGTAACTGGTTATGAGCCAGATGCCTCATATGAATGCGTGTTTGAGTGCTGGGTTAATATTTTGATTGAACCGCAAAATTGTTTAAAATATGGACCTCTGAAGGGGACATACATCAATTATGTATTTCCTGCCTATCATTTGATAGAGTTACCTTGGAAAGCAATCTCTTTATCGCATGACATGCGAAAGTGACATTGCTAAGACTATACTCCCCGTCGTTATGAGAGATTTGCATGTTAACGTTGAAAAGGAACGACGTGAAATAATATGACAATAACACACTCAGTCTTAGCTTGATCCCCAAAATGCACTAAGTGATAAGTGTGTGCATAGACTCCCCCAAGCCTAAATAAGTGCCAAACGCACTTGGAAATTTATGAAATGTCACGAGATCATATATATATATATATATATATATATATATATATATATGCGCTGCAATTTTCTTGCAAGGATAGTTGTCCCTGTTGGATGTCATGTTCCTATCGAAACACATTGCTTTGGTTGAACCCGCCAACTAAATGACGCTGCCGTCGGCTGTTAGTCTGTAGTCCTTCCCACGTAACGAGCAAGTTGACCAGTTCTGAATTCGTTCAGCCCCAGAAGTGGTGAACTGAAACTCGTTTGTTACATGAGATTATAAAGGATCAAAGAGATGTGTGATTCCTCATCCTGAGAATCTCGAAATATCTGTCAATCATGATATATTAGATGATATTGAAGTTTAAAGAGACTGTCATTGCTAACTTGTTCATATATTCGGTGACGACTGATAATATGAGCAAATTATGACATGGAACCACATATCATTGCCTGAAGTCAACGAAGAACAGACTAACCTTATGGAAACTCACAATCCAAGTAGAATTCCTTAGCGAAAGAGTGTTTGGACTCGGAGCTCCAACACCGCCCAATGGTAAACGAATTCGTTTATTTGGGTATTCGTAAGGAAGCGTGATGAGAATAATGAGGATGTATATTGCTCTCCTCCTATCACAAGGCTTCTCTCACACCTTGAAATTGATTGCGAGATGGTTTATTTCCTTGTAATGGACGTTATAACAATCCTCTACTTTACCAGTTTAGTTGTTTCCGAAAAACTGAGTATGCAGCCTTTGATTGTAGTCATGGTTTTATCTCTATGGGGATTTAGATAGAGAGATGTTGATGAAGGTCCTTGTTGGACTTCATATGCTTGAATCAAGTAGTTACTGACCTCGGAACACATTCTTAATTGAATGAGACGTTCACTGTATGGGTTAAAATAATCCATACGGGTGTGGTATCCCTGCTTAAGGGAGTACTTGATTAGCTTGAGATACTTGAACAAGTATTATGCCCTTGCATGTTTTGAAGCAATCCTTTTTTAGGATTTGCTATTCGAGATGAAAGAACTTTGAAAGACACGGTAGTGACTCGTCCTGATGATCGAGTTCCGTATAGATAGAATCTGAGTCCATGAATCACTACATCTAGAAGGTGTTATGACGCTTTAGTCATCATGACGTTAATCCGTCACATTCTCTCATGATCCTTTGATCACTAGACATTGGTATAGGCCCATTCCGTCCCTGAAGTGACGATGAAGAGATATCGAATCATGATGTTCATATCTGAGTACAATAACCGCATCATTGTACTTGGTCTGATGTGTTAGGACGAACATCTCGTCTACTGTGAATTGTCTAGCTCGATACAGCATCGCGAAAACACGCTGCCACCGAAATGGCTTTAAAGACATTTTCCCATTACCATAAGGTAACTATGGATGATGGCTTGTCTTATCCCTTTGCATTGTCAAGTGTACATGCCCCCTGTGGTACTCGACTTAACGCCACACTTTTTTTTCCGGTTATACCGATGTCGGTTATTTATCTGACTCGTATAAGGGATATTCCTACTATGGTTATGCCTTTACCATTAGGAATATGGCGATATCTTGGAGGTCTTGGTAAGACTCCAAATGAATCACTCATATCTACTCATGCTATATGAAACGAGTAGAGAGTGTATATGGCTTCGAACTGTTATTAGGCATATATGAAGTACATGTATCTGTCTGACGATCTAGATGAAAAAATTGTCATATTTGAGGGTAAGTTGCTGTTATGGATCAAAATACACATGATTAGATTATGCCATTGAGCATATTTCGCCAAACTAAATCTTCACTAAAGTACAAAAGCATCCTTTCGAATGCTCGTTCCTATTCCATCAGATGTGTGAATTTTAACAGCACCTGGGTGTGTGAATGTATAAATGAAGCATACCGACGAATGCTCGTATTATTTTTAGGTATATGAAATTCCCGCACTTTGTCGTGTGTAAGTGGGGGGAGCATCCTGATTAATACTTGTGTACTCTTTTTGTCATTAGTTCAAGGGTTTGTCCCACATGGTTTACTTTGACAAGATTTTTAAGAGACACATTACTAATCCCCGTTCTCACTAAGGATTGCTGAAATCAGGGGGAGTATCCGGTTGTATACTTCTAACCATCGTGCACTCTTTTGTTCTTTGATTAGAGTTCTGCCCCACTGCGTTTTTTCTAAAAAGGTTTTAATGATGCATATATCGTGTATGGTTGTTTTCCCGGTACTACTGACAGTTGTATACTCTTTTGTCCTTCAACCATGTTTTTCCCACCGGGTTTTCTTGGCAAGTTTTTGACGAGGCACATATGTTCTATTAAGTTCATTCACGCTCTTGTATAGCGTTTCTGTACACTCCATTCGACAACACCATTTTGTCCTATGATCCGGTTTTGTCCCTCATCGGGTTTTCTGGACTTGAGCTTTTATGTGTCGGCATTTGTGAATGAACATCGACTCGATTGACTGCATGAAGACGAAAGAAGTAAGATGTATGTAAATGGACATCCCAAGGCGAGTGTTGTAATACATATTTATGTGTATGTCCTTTATTGTATAGTAGTTACAACCGTTACGTATTCTTGTCATAATGTAGATGTTGTAACTCTCATTTCCTCTAGTTTGTAAAGAGGTTTCATGAGTCACTTTTGGAGATATTCGATATATACAAAAGCTACATCTTCTCTCTATATATATACCTGTTTATATTTCTCTATATAAATATATACATTGAGCTAATTCACTTACAACATGTATCAAATTTTAAACAATATTTGAGAATTCAGGTTTTTAAAAATTAAGTATGTTTTATGTACTAATCAGTGATTCCACCTAAATTTAACTTTCGCAATAATCAAGAGTAAATGTGACACGACATAGATCCCTTTCGGTAAATTTAACTTTAGCAATAATCAAGTGCAATAATAAGTTGATTTCTTTTATCAAATCCCTTTCAAAATTATATTTGTTTTTTGTAATTATATACTACTACATTTTTTATAGATCACTATACAGAAAATAATAAAAATAAATTATTATCTAAGGATTTATTTCTAAATTAGTCAAATTATTGTTGTAAAAATTAGTCAAGTTATTGTTACAAAAATACAAAAAAAACACAAAATTAAGATTAAGTATTATTGTATTTATTACAACAATTATATATGTAATAAAATCATGGGTATTTTAATTTAGAGAAAACGATAAATTAAATTTGTCAAATTATGAAATTTGGCAAGACTAAATTATAAAATTGCATAAACATTTCTTTAAAATCTTAACCATTCAACCGAAAAAAAGAAAAAAAAAACAATTTGTAACGCTATTTACTCGATATTTTAAGAATTTAAGTATTAAATATAAGTTTGACTCTTTCCATTCTCTTTATCAGTTATATTTTTTAGGTGGTTTTTTTTTTAATCTAGTTTATCAGAATAAAAATAAAAATAGGCTATATAGTTAGGTAAATCCAACTCTTTAGCTAGGAAAAAATCCGGCAAGGTAGAGAAACTTTGGACCAACACTTTTTTTTGTAAACCCAAAAATTATTATTCTTGGTCCGTCCCTAGGTTTGGCATCTCAACACTTTGAGTTTGAGCTCTATTGGAGGGAAACAATCATTAGCTTTTTACATTAATAAAATTAGAAATTTACAAAGTACAAATACACTTTGATATATTTTTCTCTAACTTTTTTTCCTCACAAGTTGATGATTAGAAAATGGTGTATTGCATGACTATTTATAAAAAAAAGTTTATGGGTAGAAATATATAACATGGTAACACATGAACATACATTACACTTGTCACTTGTTTCGCATCAGTTTCTTTACCATTTCTGCTAAATTTAAGTTGATTAGCACCACTTTTATATTTTTAAACTAACAATTTAATTTTGTTCAATTTTCAGTTCAATTTGCAGTTTCTTTATCAAATTCCTTATCATAGCTAAATTTTATATTTTAATATTTTTATATTACTATTTTATTACTCCAAATTACTTTTCAAGTCATTTGGTTGGGTCCATCTATTAAACTCATAGTGTTCAAAACATATATTGTGTCCAATTATTATAGGGTGAGCTTGAGTTTCGTTATATACAAGGTATGTTGCGGGCAATGTTAAATATAAGGGAGAAGTTATATTGTGGGTCCAATTATTATAGGGTGAGCTTGGGTTTCATTATATGCAGGGTATGTTGTGGGCAATGTTTAAATATAAGGGAGAAGTAAGGGGTATTTAATAACTAATAAGTACCAATTTTTAATTTATATTCCCACAAGATAACTCTATAAAATCACATTTCTCATAAATACCATTTTTGTATAGTATAAATTAGAGGTGGGTTAGGGTCGAAACCCGACCCATAAACACTCAACCCGTATCCCAACCCGATTACTTTTGAAAATGAAAAAAAATCCCGACCCCGACCCGACTTTTTCGGACCCGAATTTTCGGGATCACATAGGGTCGGGACTATAATCACTTTCAGCTGAACCAGATGCACTTTTGACAGAACTATATGTACCTTTATTGAACTATATGAACAAGATGTACTTTCAGCTGAAACAGATTCACTTTTGACAGAACTATATGCACTTTTATTGAACTATATGCACTTTTGGCTGAACTATATGCACTTTCGACTGGACTATATTCATTTTTTACGGGACTATATGCACTTTTTACTTAACTATATGTATTTTCGAATAAATAAGATGTACTTTCAGCTGAACCAGATGTACTTTCAGCTGAACCAGATGTACTTTCAGCTGAACTAGACGCACTTTTAACTTAACTATATGCATACACACTTTTAGCTGAACTATATGCATACACACTTTTATTGAACTATATTTACTTTTGACTGAATTGTATGCACTTTCGACGGAATTAGATATACTTTCAGCTGAATTGAATGCACTTTCGAATCAACTATATGCACTTTCAACTGGACTATATATACTTTCGACTGAACTATATGTATTTTTATTGAACTATATACGTTTTTGACTGAATTATATGCACTTTCGACTGAATTATATGTATTTTCAACTGAATTATATGCATATTCAAATCATTTAGATTAAAAAAAACCAATTTTTCATGAATAAATCACTTTTTGGTGAAAAAATCCACTTTTTGATAAAAAAGCTGTTTCTTGACTAAAAAATAGCTTTTTCAGTGTAAAAAGTGGGATATTGACAAAAAAAACATTTTTTAAATTTTTTTCGTAGTTTTTTAAAAAGTTTGTGATTTTTTTTTCCATTTTTTTTTTATAAAATACATTTTTTTGTGATTTTTTTTTCATTTTTTATGATATTTAAGAAAACACATTTTTTGTTTATTTTTGTGATTTTTTTAATAATTTTTGTGATTTTTTTAATAATTTTGTTGTGTTTTTTTACCATTTTTGTTGATTTTTTCCGGTTTTATAGAATTTTCTTGTAATTTAAAATTATTTTTTTGGTTTTTTAGAGAGATAAAATGTGTATTATGTTTTGTGTTGTATGATAACGTTTTGATAAATAAATTAAATAATTAAAAAGTTATATATTTAGGGAATGTGAACTTATGAAAATAGATAGAATGAATATAATTTGCTATGAGATTAGTCTGAGGAATATTTTATTTTTTTATGTTTCTAATAAAAAGAAACATTGGTGTTTTACAGAGTAACTGATGCACATCCTTTGAGTTTGAGAAAATGACAAATGAAAAGTTATCTCATCATAAATTCACAAGACTATGCTTTTATTTTTACAATAATAATATTGGTCATAAACTCATACATGTAGCGGGAGCTCTTATTTTATTCCCTCCATTTATTGCATACTTTTCTATTATACACGACCAACGATAAAAAACCTGAACAAATTGTGATTTAACTTCAACCCCCAATTTCCTTGTTGTTGTCTTGTAGGGGGATTTTTTTTACTTGCCCACGTTGCTTACCACTATAACAGACGTGGGATCACAGATCGTCTACGTGGCAGATGCAATTTTTTTATTTTTTTTTTCATTTTCTGTTTGTTTTTTTTGTTATGTAATTTCGTTTTCATATATTAAAAAATTTCCCAATTTTATCCAAAAACTTTTTCAATTTTACCCAAAAAAAACTCTAACATCAACCATCAAACTCTTTCGTATATCAAATTAATATATTTTTTTATAAAATAAACATCACTCTACCACTACAATTATACCCAATTTTACCAAAAAAAAAACTTATCGCAATTTACCAAAAAAACAAAAAGTTCCCCAATTTTACCAAAAAAAAAAACCTTAACCATCAAATATCAAACTCCTTCATATATCAAATTAATATATATTTTTCTCAAATTAACATCACTCTACCACTGCATTTATCCCCAATTTTATATAAAAAAAACTTATCACAATTTACCAAAATAAAACCTCCCCCAATTTTACAAAAAAATAAACTCTAACCATCAACCAGCAAACTACTTCATGGTTATGGTTAGAGTTTATTTTTTTTTAAAATTGGGGGAGGTTTTATTTTGGTAAATTGGGATAAGTTTTTTTTTATAAACTCTAACCATAACATGAAGTAGTTTGCTGGTTAATGGTTAGAGTTTATTTTTTTGTAAAATTGGGGGAGGTTTTATTTTGGTAAATTGGGATAAGTTTTTTTTTATATAAAATTGGGGATAAATGCAGTGGTAGAGTGATGTTAATTTGAGAAAAATATATATTAATTTGATATATGAAGGAGTTTGATATTTGATGGTTAAAGGGGTTTTTTTTGGTAAAATTGGGGAACTTTTTGTTTTTTTGGTAAATTGCGATAAGTGTTTTTTTTGGTAAAATTGGGTATAATTGTAGTGGTAGAGTGATGTTTATTTTATAAAAAAATATATTAATTTGATATACGAAAGAGTTTGATGGTCGATGTTAGAGTTTTTTTTAGGTAAAATTGGAAAAGTTTTTGGATAAAATTGAAGAATTTTTTAATATATGAAAACGAAATTACATAACAAAAAAAACAAACAGAAAATGAAAAAAAAAAAAAATTACATCTGCCACGTAGACGTGGGATCTGTGATTCCACGTCTGTTATAGTGGTAAGCAATCTGGGTAACTAAAAAAGAATTCCCCTGTCTTGTATCTCCTTTTGATGCTCCCTTTCTAGAAGATGGCAACTTTGTAAGACTACCAAAACTGTAAAAACTTGACCATTGGATTAATAAAATTTTAATGGTCCAGATTTAATGATAAAAAAATAAAACAAACTTAAAAAGGTTCTATTTTTATGGAAAGATAAAAGCAACAGATGGGAGAGAAGACCTGTCCTCCTTCGCCCTCTCCTTTTAGTTTCTATTTTCGTTGCTTCCAATTAAATAAAAAAAAACTCCAATCCAAATGGGTTTAGTCTTTAATTAAAATTGGTTAATTCATTTGTGTTCGCATGAAAAATAACTCACTAATTCAAATGGGTTTCATCTTGATTAAAGAAAAGATTGTTTCATTTGTGTTGCCAGGAATAAGAATCCCTCCATTCAAATGGGTTTTATCTTTGATTAAAGAAATATTATTTCATTTGTGTTGCAAACATAAAGAATTGTTTTATTTTTAATTATAAGTTTTTTGGCACTGTTTTAATATCAAATTGGAAGTTAAATATTTATGCAGTTTTTGGATTGAAAATCAATTTTTAAAAAAGCACTTCAATGGTTTTGATTGTGGTGGATCATATTTATATTTCTATCTCACAAAAAAAAAAAAAAGGAAAGATCGATGTTTGGACTTTCATATATCAAATCCTCTTATTTAGAATTTTGTTAATAATCTGGACCATTAAAATTTTACAATTTTGGTAGTCTCACAAAGTTGTCGTCCTTTACCCCTTTCCCTCCTAAATAACCACATAATTTTTTTTTTTTTTACCATCACTTTCTACATCTAGTCCACTACTAGCAAACTATTTCATACAACCCATCAAGATAGATTTAAGTTTAAATTTCAAACATAGAAACATTAATTTGATAACATTATTTAATAATAGACTCAGGACTCATAATTAAGAAAAAGGAGGATTAGAATATATCAAAATTGAAAATGTTTAATGATAAAATCATAACTTTGTTCGGTGGCGTTAGACTTTTCAACAATAATATATAATGAATTGACAATAAACAATGAACACTTCTTGATCTTTATTATTATTCGACAATTGCTCTTGCTCGGATTACAATTCTATTACTATACTTATGCTCGGATTCGCAATTTGATCTTGAACTTGATCTTTCTCTTCTCTTCGGTGCTCGGTTCTCTACCTTGTTCGGTTTAATTATTGATGTGATAAGTTCTGACAAGTTTTTATCTTTTCTCTCATTCTCTCTATATTTTTGAGATATATTTTTGGTCCCTCTTTTAGGGGGGTACTTGGCTATTTATAGGCAATTATGCCTCATAGGATGCTGACAAATGTCGCCGTCTTAGGCGTCACCTCATGGGTTTTTCCCTTGTGGACCTTTAATAACTGGGTTAGGACCTTTATAGATAATGGCTTGTTAGGAAACCTATTTTAATCCATGGGTCTTTGGGTCTAAGCATTGGGTACCCTCTAATAATGGGTGGATCGATTCATACCCGAATAGACATATTCGGGTCTAATTTTTATGTTCTATCAGTTAATTTAAGTTTACTATACTAAACTATCACCCGTTAACAAATTTCATACCGACTTAATAATTTAACTATTTCCATATTAAAAAAAGAAGAAATTAATCAATTAGCATAATTTCGTCATATTAATTGATAGAAAGTGGCCCAAAATGGATTAATAAGCACTCTCAGTTTTATTTTGAGATGAAAAGTGACGCATTTATATATCGAAGAAGTTAAGTCTAAGTTAAAAAGTAATACATTTATAGTACGAGAATTGTTTAATTTGACGACAGTTTGTTGATTGATTGATTTAAGTATCACAATTGTTAAAAGTTGTAACATGGTATGAAATTTGTTACCAGATAATAGATTGATACAGTACACATAAATTAACCCGACTTAAAAATAAAAGAAACTCATTTAGAAATTTGTGATACCGATTGGAAATCAGTAAGAAGGTGAAAATATAAAAGAAACAAAAAGAACCACAGTAGTAATTTACAAGTTTAATGAATCTAGTCCTGGATCTCGGGGGTACTATTACTTCTCATTGGCTAACACACTAAATGAGGAAATAAAATAAAATATAGTTCCATCTCTTTCTCTCTCTCTCTCTCTCTCTCTCTCTCCATTGGCTGTCTGTCATCAAACTATTGCACATATACATATATACATCTATATATATAAATAAACTACATAGCATATACTCTGTTTTAGTCTGTGTTCACAAGTTTGGTTGTGTTTTCAATTTGGTGAGTTTTCTTCTAAATCATTAAATTTCTCATTAAGTTTGGTCATGTTTCATGTTTCATGTTTCTTGAACAACCATAACTTCCATGAGAAATAAAAGAAATCTTGAGAAAATCAGTTTGTTTGAGAATTATTCTTTTGCATATCAGTGTTCCAAATTTTATTAGCCAAATTTGAATTTCTTATTCAGTTTAGTAACAGTTTGCAAGGTTCCCAAAGTTTTTATTTATGTACATATGTTTGGCAAAAAGATTTTTCTTGGCACAAAGGAAACTTAAGATTTTGCTTGTTAAAAATATTCACCGTTTTGGGAAATTTTCAAGTTTGCCTTTTTTTTTTTTTTTTGCTTATCAAATTCAGATCATTTGGTTGATCAGTTTAGACATTAAGTTTGTTTTTAGTTGGCCATATTTGAGCTAAATGAACATAGTAATGTTCTCTTACCCTCAAGTAAGAAAACTTGTATTTGTTTAAAAATTATAGCCAAGAAACCTTTTTGTTACATAGTCGAACAAAAAAGAATGTTTTATCTCTTTCAGTTTTTTCTGTTTTAGTTTTCACTGCCTATCTTTTGGATATGCTACTTTGGGTCCATGAATATTTCCAAACCAGATTTTCCTTTCTATGTTACATTTTAATAAAGCTTATACTCCAAAGTGTGAATTTGGACAGGTCATAAAGGCTAGTTCGTTTAGAAATTATATGGGGGACGATTGGCAAGTTATCAGTAATAAACAACAACAGCAGCCACATATGAGTTCAGGTTTGGCACGTTATCAATCTGCTCCCAGCTCATATTTTGCGAGCCTTCTAGATAATAGTGTGGGCAGTTTAGACCAAATTTGCAATGAAATTGTGAGCCGCTCAACTCCCAAAAGAGACCATGTTTTCTCTACGTATACGCCAGATGGCGGAGCAGACGCCTCATTGCAGTCACAGTTTACAGCAACACCAAGGGAAGAACCAAGTACAAGTGGTAGGTTATCATAGCAACCATTTATTATAGTATACTTATTTATCGTTATATTTTTAGCTTAGTTAATTTAAAAGTTGAGTTAGCACGTTAGCGATCTTACTATTATTTTTAACTCGAATTTTCACACCCCAATTGCAAATTGCTTGTTTGGCCAATGGACAGCACCTATCAAGAACGAATATGTAAACTATGTTAATGATCAGCAACATTTGCAACATCAAGGGAGTGAGTATTCTTCTGCTTCTCAGTTGATTCATCAAAATCATTCTCAAAAATCACTGCCAAATCGTAGCTTGCCTATGTCTAATCCCGCTATGGATAACTCGTATTTGCCTGAGATGAATATTGGTGGAAGTCGCAATGCGAATCTTATTCGCCAAAGTAGTTCACCTGCCAATTTTTTCTCAAATTTCGATATAGACGGTGATACTTCTTCCCTTTTAACTATTCTTTTGCGCTAATACTTCAACAAATATAGAATTATAGCTGCGCAAGTAATAAGCTGCCAGTTATAAATAGTTTTTTTTTTTTCACAAACCAGAGGAATGCCAGATTGGGAAATTAGATGAAGTTCTATCAAATTGAGAAGTATAGATTTACGGTTATTACGTTTAAGAAAACAATATCTTTATTCAAGAACACTGCAGGAATCGCAGTATAAAGATTGAATACAATACTAGTGTTTTATTATCTTGAGACTTTCCAAATTTTAGCAACCTAAAAAGTGCACACTCTTATCGTTATGAACTTCGTTTAAGAACTTTCAGAAATGATGGTAGCGAGGTAGTTTTGAATAGTTTTACATCTTTCAGCCATGGAATTTGTGAAAGAAGAACGAGATAGCTCCAATACAAAGGGGTCATGTTACTAGTTTTGCCAGTAATTTAGTTTTTTTCTGTTGTTGCTTCCTGTTCTGTATTGCATATATGGTTTCAGATTTTAAGCTACTTTTATTAAAACATTTTAAGTTATGGGCAGGTTTTGATGTAAGTAAAAGCTTGGGGAATTTCGGACATGATACAAGTACTAATTTAAAACCATCGATCCAGTCTCCTAACAGGTTGAAACGCCAACTAGATTTCTCATCTGCGCTGCCTTCTTCGTCAGGGATAATGACTCCTATATCAGAAATTGAAAACAAAAATATGGAGATTAGTGGTACTAGCTTCCCCTTTAATTCATGGGATGACTCAGACATTTTCCCTGATGGCTTCCTAAAAGGACTCGAAAACAATGATGGTAAATCATTTCCCAGAATAGATGCATCGGACAATCAGGTATAATGTTTTTCATCATTATCTTGTATTTAATTATATACTAGACGCGTCCAATCTAATTAGTCTATCTTGTTGTTTAGAATGATGAAATCAGAAAGCACCGGCCTCCGACTATGTTGTCTCATCATTTGAGCTTGCCCAAAACATCAGCAGAATTGTCTTCCATGGAGAAATTTTTACAATTACAAGACTCTGTTCCATGTCGAACAAGAGCCAAACGAGGTTGCGCCACGCATCCACGAAGCATAGCTGAACGGGTATTACTTTCTCAAAAATATATTTTTTGTTATTTATTTGCTTAGTACTTATACTGTTCAAGCATGTAACAAATTCATAAAAAGATAATACTTGTGGACACAAGTAAGGATGCTTCTTAGGAACATGTGGACACAAATTTCTAATATCATCCAATCCAATCCAATCCCTAAATACTGACCACAAATAATCATTCATCTGTTTTTTCAGGTGAGAAGGACTAGAATCAGTGAAAGAATGAGAAAACTACAAGATCTAGTACCAAACATGGATAAAGTAAATGCTTTCTCATCAAGTGTCCTACTCTGAGTATACTGGCAAATTATGAGAATCTAAAAATTGTTGTTATGTCATTGCAGCAAACAAATACATCAGACATGCTGGATTTAGCTGTTGATTACATTAAAGACCTCCAAGACCAAGTTCAGGTATTCAGTTTTCGGTATTTTGAGTTATAACCTTAAGGTAAAATGAAAATGTAGTAACAACTTATTATTTTGGTTCTTATTGTTTCAGAATCTTTCGGATAACCGGGCAAACTGTACTTGTTCAAATCAGTAAACACAATAGCTTGTTAAACAGATGTTTTCGCTTCTTATTCTGTGAAATATCAAATAAGGAGAATGGAAGGTGGAAGCTATCTCCTTGTTCGAGGAAAATAGTCGTTGCCGTACTGTATTTGGCTTAAGGGATGAAAAGGTGCAAATAAAAAGGAAAAAAAGGTTGTAGCTTGAATGTAAGATCAAACTGTTTGTTAATCATTAACAATGTCCATGTGTATACAGATTTACAGGTCCTGTTGTAACTGTAAACTTTGTGTTAATTATCCACTTATGAAAAAATATTTGGTATACTTTCCAGCTACTATATAAATAGTCATGGGTACGTGGTCCATTCCTCCTAACACTTGATATGTGGACTTTTTTCGTACACAACATTATCTTATTCAGTTGGTCACATTGCAAAAAAGTTCTTCAATTAATGACCACAAATTTGACAGTAATATTGCTCCTCATTTGGTATTAGTAGTAAAAAATTAATAATATTTTCGGACTAATGAGGGCGGAATTAATGGTATCTACATAATTATCAATGAAGTGTTTGTTTACTTTTTATTGAGATTGAACTATTTTACAAATTTACTTTTATACCCATAATAATTCAACTATCAAAATCCATAAGTATATATATATATATATATATATATATTATTTAAATAATATATATATATATATATTGTGTTTTTAGATATATATATAATATAATTAAATACATTTATATATTTATATATGAATATAAATATTATATATATGTATATATACATATATTGTAAAAACGTGTACAGAAAAAAAAGGATGAGGGCATGGACATATATATATTATTTATATACTGTATATAGGTAACGTTTATGAAATGGCTGGTTAAAAGGATGAGGGCATTTTGGCCATTAATTTGTTTAGATGGGACTAATTTTCTCAATAGCACCTATGGCAAGTATTGCATATACCCCCCGCTTGACATCTTTTTGTTCTACCCCGTCCATTCATATTTTCGAAAGTTGACCATATAGTTTAAATGTTAAATTTTATGATTAGATTTAAAAAAATTTTATTTCGACAATTTTGATATAAGTTATAAGCCGATCAAAATTGTACGTAGTTTCGTAATAAACAATTAAATAGAAACGAATTAAATAACATTTTATTAGTTGTCCCAACATAAATAGTGCAAACAAACAATGCATTCGTGGGTACCTTAGTATTTAGAGTGCAATCCCATCCCCTTATCCCCTTGGTCTACAGCTCTACAAAACCTAATGTTGGAGGTGCTAACTAAAATAACCAAACCATTTAAAAGAAGGTAAGGACTTAAGGCCTTGTTTGTTTGTTTGTTTGTTTGCTTCTTTCTAGTTCTTGGACTAACAACATAATGGGAATATCCTTTGGATTGTAAAACACGTCTGAATTCACAATCTTAAACTAATAGTCTGGTGTGTCATAGTCCTGATTTGAGTTTATTTGAAGGATTGTGCAAAGTAAAAGACTAAAAATCAAAAATTACCAAATTAGCCTTATAACAACTTTGTTTCACTTTTTCTTATACTGTCCAACTTGGAGGACAAAATAGTTTTTATCAATTTGATATTGTAAACAATATAAATAAATATGAAGAAGAAGAAAAACAAGCTAAAAAAGCATTATATAACTACTAACATCCACTTATATTAACATATTAGGTTTAAGTATACAGTAGTTTGTAACATACTTAGCAAGGTATACTAGTGTCTTTTCTTTAGTCTCGTATATATTGAATGATCGCAGAAAAAATGATGATTTCCCCATTTATATGCGTATGTATTAATGTGTATATATATATATATATATATATATATGCATATAGCATCTGTTCTGTATATATCTCTGTTTTTTTTTGTGGCTGAGATACAGCTGGAGGGTATAACTGTAAAATTTTATTTTAGTCCAGACTCACTTTATCAAAACTCAACCCCCTAGTATTGTAAAAAAACCCATTTTAATGTTTTTTCTAGTTCACTCTTTTTTTCTAGTCTAAACTAATTTGATACTTTTACAAATAGCTTTTGTGGACCCATTAACTTTGCTAATCCAATCACAATGAGAAAAGATACAAACAAACAAGGCCTTAGGCGGTGTACAGTCAACCACCTACTTCAGGAGTAAGATATATAATAAGTGGGGCAAACGTTATCTTTTTATGTATGTGTCTCAAAATCTCAATATGACACCTAACTATAAACTTTTTTCTCGTTAATTAATTGACAACAAAAACACTATAAAAAAATAACCAAATAACGACGGGATTAGTGACAGTATTTTTTGTTACGAGCTTATTAACGACGTTTTTTGTGACGGCTTTGCGACATTTTAGTGAATTTGTGACAGATTTGTGACAGTTTTTTAAATTAATGACAGCCTTGTGACAGTTTTTAACTCTTACTAAATCAAACATTATTTTGTACTGAAAAGTGAAATTTGTTGAACCAAAACCAATCATTTCATGGATCTATAAATTTTAATATATGTGACAAACTGACAATTATATGAATCAATTATGTCTGCACTAATTGTTATGAATTCAGAATTACAAAGACAGAAATAATGTTATCAATTCAGCAAAACCAAGACCCTACATATATATAAATATACCCTTGCACCATTCACGGATGCATTTTTGCTGTCTTAAAAACATTAAGACAGCGTGCCTTATTTTTTTGAGCCATTGTTTGTTAGCAAAAACTCTTGAAAATAAACACACTTGTTCAAGAACTTGATATTAATAGGAAGTGATGTGCTTTAGGAGGCGTGGGTATTCGGCCTTCATCGAGGATTCTTAATTTGAAAATATAAACTAGTAACTGGACCATGATAAAAGATATCAACAGAACACTTAATAACACGCAGTACTCAAGCGTGAACATTCTTTTGAGTTATTGTCTCACTCAAATTTTTTGTATTGGGTTATGAAATAAGAAGACCAACAAGTCTTATCTGCAAAAAAGATTTTAAGATACAAGTTCTAAATTCACTATCCCTTGCAACACGAAATGACTTGAGCCAAGGTTCCTACAAATAGCTCCTAAAGTCAAACTGGTATGGGACAAAATGAGCATTTTTCCAGAGTTTTACTTTAACTTTTGGATTATTTTTGATCCAATAGCTCAAAAATTAATACAGACTGACCTAGCTTTTTTTACGACAGCAAAAATGCATCCTTGTTCCACATTTATTACATTGATGGCTCTCACTCTTATCTTTTCCTTTTAGTTGCTTTTTAATTAATCTTTTTGCTTATTTTGTGTCCACACATTCGTTACTTCTTTTGTAGAAGGTTTACTTTGCTAAAATCCTTGTTTAGATCAGGCTCAATCGTATTTTAAAAGGTTCGTATGCCTTTTCATTGGTTTGCCTTTGTTTATAGTTTACTTTTGATGTACTATTGGTGAATAATAATATTAGTAACTTATTTTCACCAAAAGGACCACTTAAGGTATGTGTCACATGTCATGGTTGTACAAGTGTTGATCCTAATTAGAGGATGGATACATTTAAATATGTCAGGTTAAATAGGCCATTTAGTCATATTGTCGTTTTTTTCATACGTATTCGTAGTATTATTTCATTTTTTTTAAAAAATCAACGTACTGTTTTATTTCTAAAATGTTTGTTCAAAAAAATCCGTAAAATTTGACTTTTTATATTTTTTGGGTTATTATTAATATTACTACCTTATAAATTTCAAAACAAACATTAAATAACCAAAAGAAATATAGAAAGTCAAAATTTACAGATTTTTTCGAATAAACACGGTAGAAATAAAATAGAAAGTTGATTATAAAAATATAACCGAAAAATAATTATGAATACATATGAAAAAAAGGATAATATAAACAAAACATGAATTATTTAATATGAACAAATGTACACACCTAATTCTGTGATAACGTGGTATCTAAAGGTTCAATTGCATATCCATCAAACATGAGTAGCGTTTTATTCAATTTTGAATCATATGAGTTGGGCATCGTTGGAGTGTGCAGATGTTAGTGGAAGGTATAGAAGCACTGGACTCAATGAAAAAATTGTAGGAAATGGAAAACAAGTAGGTGAAAGTTAAAAAGTTACTTGAAGTGAAGTACACAAAAGAAGAAATTTGATGAGTGTGAGCAATGTGGATACTGAATAGATTTTGAATGTAGTCGCTTTCAGTTTGTGCCTTATAACCCACAAGGTCAATGTGTTGCCCAGGTCATACCTGATGTCACCCACACATTTTTACAATACACATATACCGGATGGATTTTGATCCTCTCCAATCCTTTTATGATGATAGAGGCATCGGTATATAAAACGATTACGTTTAGTTAACTGTTTCAATACTCTTTTTTTATATTACAATGAAACTATAATGTATTATTGTTCTATTTCTCTTACACTGTTTTGTTTTTATTCAATCATACACATGGTCCTCTATTCTCTCGTCTAAATTTTTTTAAAAGACATATTCTCTATATAAAGACTCTAGTTAAGTACAACAAATTGAGAAAACTAATGTTTTGTTTATCTAATTCCATAAAATGGGAACCTAAGTTAAATCTAGGCGGAGAATTAAATTATTGATATTTTAGAGTATTTTCAAACAAAATGAATTAATTTTGTCAAGTTACAAAAATAAATGATTAGTAAATTGTATGTAATTGGACGTACCAAGGAAATTTTAACTAATTATTTATCCTATACATTGAATAAAAATGAAATAAGATCAGGTAGTTAAAAAGTAACTTAGTAGGAAAATAAAATTGAGTATTTAAAGAGAAATTTAAAAACAAACAAAAACGACTAGTATAGCAATTCCACTGGTAACAAAAACTTCATCGCTTTATACACTGACACCTCTGCCATACGCAAAGGACTGCAGAGGATCCAAATCGATATTGGATAGCCCAAAGGGATTCAAATTTGATTATTAAATATGTGAAGTTTTGGTCATTAATTTTATCGTTTTTTTTAATATGTATTCATATTTTTTTTTTCGATTTTTTTCTTAAATGAACGTTTTATTTACACAGTGAAGAAGTGTTGTTGAAGATGTGGCACTCTGATAATTTTAGTATCAGTTGTAGTGCTGCCAAGAAAGCCCTCAAGTTTTATTTTATTTCTTTGAAGTGTAATTTGTTTTTAATTTGAACATTTTGGTCCGGCCTTTGTAACACTTTCGCACTTTGTGGGGTTTTTCATCCTCATTTTATTCTCTTAATAAGATGGGGGTTTTCCCCACCAAATTATAGAAGAAAAAGTATTTTATTTCATTTCTAAAGTATTTGTTCAAAAAATATGTAAAATTTGATTTTTTATATTTTTTTGGTGTTTATTAATATTACTACCTTATAAATTACCAATCAAACAATTAAACATAAAAAAAAAAATACAAAATGTCAAATTTTACAGATTTTTTTAACAAACACTTTATAATTAAAATAAAACGTTGATTTAAGAAAAAAAATCGATTTTCTTTTACGAATATTTATAAAAAAAAGCGATAATATGACCAAAATTTGGACTATCTAACATGATCAAATATGAACCCGACCCAACGATAAGCGCAACAAAGTTTCAGTCTTGGATAATCATTTTAATTGTTAATAATTAGTTAGGACCTTAAATATGAGTTCCATTGCACATAGTATAATTTTAAATTACTACATCATGATATAATTGACAAGATCAATTACCAAGTATACAACCCTAAAGACCATAAATAAAGTTTAATTTCTTATACAACATACCATAGATTCAACAATGCCAAGCCCCAATCCAGTGCCTTCAAACTCGTCCTTCTTTTGTAGTTTTCGAAAATGGGTTTTTGTTTCTCTTTAGGGATCGATCCCTGGTCCTGTGACGTCCACCTCGAAAATAAATTCTATTAAATTCGGGTTTTCTCTAATCATGAAACTAGATTCATTATTCTCATCAAAGATTTCCATGTTTTTCCTTGAAAAGAAACATGAACTAAAACCAAACGACTTTCTTTGTCGAATAGAAGAAAATGGAGGGGTATTCAAGCTTAGTTTTTCGCCAAACAACGAAGTACCACATGTCCTTCATTTGTACACTTGACAGCGTTGCTGACTATATTGGAGAGTATTTGTCCGTGTTTAATCTGATCTCTTTTTACCATTGAATATTTTCTGAAAATAGAGCCATCGCAAGGATCTAATATTAGGCCTACTCTTTTTTTCAATCCTATAGGATGATACAAATCAACCACATCTTCAATTAGTTTAGCCATGGCAAAGTCTACTTCTTCTAGTGGCATTTTTCCAGCTTCTATCTTGCTGTTGTCAAGAATTGTATTCAAAATACTTGCATTTTATTTCAATAAACTATATCAAGTACTAATACTTTAGAGTTTTGCGAATTTGGTTTAATTAATATGTACTAATTCCTGGGCTCGTATGGTTGTATCCAGTTGGTACAAAAGTAAACT
Source organism: Primula vulgaris (assembly GCA_963920805.1). NCBI lineage: Eukaryota > Viridiplantae > Streptophyta > Magnoliopsida > Ericales > Primulaceae > Primula > Primula vulgaris. The sequence goes on from OY987214.1 coordinate 19,545,432, forward strand.
TCTAAACATTTAATTTGAAAGGTAGTTAAAGGGGAAAAAAACAATATACATACTAGCTAAAAATAGACTGCAAAAGTACCAAAATCTATGTACAAAGAAAAGGAGTGGTACATAACATAGCTGCAACCGACTGTTAGAATGGTATACTAAAATACATAATTTATAGTCGGTTTTATTATTTATATATTAATTTTTTTAAATAATTGGTGGGGAAACCCACTTTTATTGATGAAACATAGGTATAAAAACCCTACATAAATAAAAACAAGTAGCAATACTGAATGAATCTCAAACAACGAGACCCAATCGAAATAACAGGAAACTAATACATCTAATTGAAATTAATGAAACATAATACTCCCAATATCTGCACATCAGGAGTCAATAGGTTTGCGAAGAGATCTTGGAGGACTAAAACTGTAAAAAAGTGTAATAATATCACAGGTGTTTTCTCCACCTCTTCATTTCCACTGCGTAATTGAACAAAGAGAGAGAAAACCCCTTTTACTCCATTTTCATCGCCTTCTTAGGTTAGAAAAACCTTTACCTTCAGTGAAAACAATCCCTTTTAAAATATGAGGGAAATCATCCAAGCAATTAGAGTAGATGTTACCCTCCCAATTTGCAAGAAGATCAGCAGCCTTGTTGCCTTCTCTCGCCACGTATTTGAACAGGTAATCACCATCTTTTAACAGGTTTTTAATAAGGTTGAACAGTTCTATAATCTTCCATGGGCACTTTTGTTTACCCTCTACAATTTTAATTAAAACCTGTGAATCACTCTCAATAATATATAATCTGTTTTTTGGGTGAAATAAGTAGACCATAATAGAGGGCTTTAAACTCTGAACAGAGTGCTGAAGAACTGATTATAGATTTAGAAAACCCTTGAATAAAAGCACATTTTTCATCTCTAATTAGACCTCCAATACCATTTCTGACATCTGGTTGCTTAAAACATCCATCTATATTAAGCTTCTGAAACCCAGTTGGAGGATGAAGCCACTTAATAATAGTGGACTTATCAATATTCTTCTTAGCACTGAAATTTGAATAAGAGAAGCCCTTCTCCTTATAACCAGATAGAATAATCAATTCTTCAGTTTTCCTGATAATATTACTAGATTTCATTTTGATATTATCAAATTTACAAGAACACCTGGATTTTCAAATTTGCCAAATAATAAGAGAAGGAAGAACCTGGCAAATTTTCCTTTCAGAGAAATGTTGCCAAATAATAAGACCACCAACTGTTAATTCTGTCTTATAAAGAATTATTTTGAATAAAAATCCCCCATTTTCTCTCAAAGAATTCCCATACTTCATTAGCTATTATTCCAGTACTAAAGAGATGATTGAATGTTTCTTCTGAAGTTTTACAACAACCACACATAGAAGTCATACTAATGTTAAATTTATGCAGGTTGCAATCCAAGGAGACTGCTTGATTAAACAACTTCCACATGAAACAAGATACTTTTAAAGGTATCATTCTGTTCCAAATAAATGCACTTCTCCAATTAACTGTACCTACTTTTCTAGAAATTTCCCAAGCTGAATTAATAGTAAAATTCCCAAGATTAGTAGGTTTCCATATAGATACCCCATTGCCAGATATAATAGAATTACTATCTGTCAATTCTCTAACTTGAAGCATTGTGCACCAAGTATTAGTTCCTCCTTTTATAGGGATGTCTTCTGCTTGTTTATTTCTACAGTATTTAGCTTTCAAGAATTTGGTCGATAAAGAGTCTTTGGTTTTAAACTTCCACCATAGTTTCATTGCAAATGCTGTAGATATATCCTGAAAACTTTTAATATTTAATCCTCCTTCTTTCACTGGAGTACAAATTTTGCTCCATCTCACCCAATGGTACTGGTTTTTACCATTTTTGTTACCCCAGAAGAAGTTTGACAGCAATTGGTCTATTCTTTTAATCACTAATATAGGAGGATTCATAGCAGCCAAAGTATAAATAAGAATAGATTGCAAAACATGCCTAATTAATATTAAATTTCCACCCAAATTAAACAAGTTCCCCTTCCAAGTAGACAGCTTACTTCTCACTTTTAATATAAGTTCATGAAAAAGTATACACTTTTTATGCCCAGAATATAATTTGCACCCAAGATAGGAAAACAGAGGATTCTTACTAGTTATAGACAGCACTTTGCAAATCTTAGCTTTCTGTGTTGTACTCACACTTTTAGAGAAATATACAAAGCTCTTGTCTAGACTGATTTCCTGACCAGAATCTTGGTTATAACATTGCATGGTGTTCCTTATCTTCCTGACAGAATGGAGGTCTGCTGAACTAAAAATAAGTAAATCATCAGCAAAAGCAAGGTGAGTAATAATAGGACTTCCAATAGGTGATTTAAATGCTGACCATCTTTTGTTATCAATTAAATCATTTAGAGTTCTGCTTAAAACTTCAGAACACAATAAGAATAGACTAGAAGAAAGAGGATCCCCCTGTCTCAGGCCATTTTTAGGAATAAAAAGCTCAGTTGGGCTGCCATTTACCATAATAGAAGTCTGGTTTCCAGAAATAATTCTCCATACTAAGTCTATAGTCTTCTCAGAGAAACCCATTTTCCTTAGTGCAGAAGTTAGAAAATGCCAAGAAATACGATCATAAGCTTTTTTCATATCTAGCTTTAGAGCTATATTTTTACCACTTGTCTTTTTGTTGAGAGTAGATATAAATTCCTGAGCAAGAAGAATATTGTCCATAATGTCTCTTGATTTAACAAATCCACTTTGATTCTCAGAAATTATACTAGGAAGAATAGTTGCAAATCTAGAAGACATAATTTTTGAGATTATCTTGCTACAGAAAATACATAAACTGATGGATCTGAATTCACCAAATTTCTTTGGCTTAATCTTCTTTGATATTAGAGCAATAACAGTAGTGGATAGAGATTTAGGAAGTAGATTCCCCATGAAAAATAGAGTAATAGCTTTGATGATGTCTTCTCCAATAAAATCCCAACAAGATACAAAAAACTGACCTGTAAAGCCATCTATTCCAGGAGAACTAGATCTGCTTAAATTAAAAACAGCTTCTTTTATTTCTTCATTAGTAGGGTCTTTATCTAAGAAGTTATTATCCTCTGTTGATATAAGCTTGGGGATTTTTTCCAAACTGTTATAAACATAAGATTGAGGATAGTGTGCTGCCAATAAACTTTTGAAATAAACAATTGCCTCTTTTTTAATAATCTCTTGATCTTTAGTGCAAGAACCATCTTCTTTTTCTATTTCACCAATGGCACTCTTTAATCTTCTTTTCTTCACTATACTGTGATAAAATTTAGTATTAGCATCCCCAAGTAAAGCCCATTTCAGATTAGCTTTTTGAGCCCAAAATTTTTATTCAATGCTGAGTTTAGCTTTTAAAAAAGCTTCCACTTTATTAAGCTCAGTTCTGTTTACAGGTGTTGGGTCCATTTCAAACTGCTGCTCTTCTCTTAGAAGAAGATCTTCAGCTTTGATTATTTCTTGGAAAATATTCCCAAAGGTATTGTAGTTCCACTCTTTCAATCTTTTCCTAGTTGCCTTTAGATTAGCAGCAAGATTATCTAATGCATTAGAATTGGAACAAACCCATACTTCTTTAACTGAATTAGAAAAGTCTTCATGATCTACCCAGAAATTTTGAAATATAAGTCTTTTTGGACTATTGAATGGAACTACCTGTAACTTTAATAATAAGGGACTATGGTCTGAAGTAGCTTTGCTTAAATGATCAAAATAAATATTGCAAAATAAATTTGCAAACTCTTGATTGAACAGAATCTTATCTATTCTTTCAAAAATAGCATTCACCCCACTGCGCTTGTTACACCAAGTGTATTTAGAGCCACTATAGGTAGATTCTGTAACACCCAGATTGGTAATACATGATAGGAAATCATTAGCAGAATTAATATTAATAGGAAGACCCCCAATTTTATCTTCCTCAATTGAAACAGTGTTAAAATCCCCACCAATCAGCCAAGGATTAGTAGTGAAAGAATTTTCTAAGAAATCCCAAAGAGCTTTTCTTTCAGCTGCTGTGCATTTAGCATAGATTACTGTAATTTGTAGCTTAAGATCCAGATAGTCAATAGTAACTTCCAAATTAATAGCTTGATTCATTTGATTAATAATAGAAATGTTAATCTCTTGCATATAAAAGATTCACATCTTATTATCTTCATGTACCAGAACTTCATCAAATCCAAATTTCCTTTTATAAAACTCAACTTTATCAAGATTTTTCTTAGGTTCTAAACAAACTAAGAACATAATATGATGTAGTTTACAAAGCTTAATGATACGCCTAGTGGTAGATTTATTTCCCACTCCTCTGATATTCCAAAAGAGTGTATTAATTATTTAAAACTTTTATTAGCCCCTACATTAGAGGATCTCAGGATCATAGCATCTTTAGTAACAATAGTTGAAAGTTTTCCCAATTTTCTTTTGTTTTTAGGAGTTTTCCATTCCCCTTCTTCTGGAATTTTAGGAATTTCCCTAGGAGATAGTCCAAGATCAATTCTCAGATGTTTAGAAATATCAGGGGCATCAATGAGATAAAAATCTCTCATTGTCACATTTTCATCATAGTAAGGTGTGATTTTTAAAGGACTTAGAGGTGTTTCACCTGTAAATATAACCATATCAGTGTTTGAATTACCCACTTCTTCCCTTTCATCCTCTATTAACTCATTTCTTTTTTCATTAGCAGGAATTACATCAGTTGGCTTAGCTGCTGTTTCTTCAGAATTTCTTGCCTCATCTCTATTAAAGTTTTTTGTAACCCACTCTTTAGTGCTTATTTTATTATGGGATTTGTAATAATTGGCCTTTTTATTATTATCTTTGGTTTTTTCGCAATTTTCTTCTGTCTCTTTTGCTGCATTTTTACCTTTCTCTGAGTTTTCTCCTTTGCTTCCTTCTTCTACTTTATCTAGTTTAGTGAACTTACAGGTCTCTATAGAGTGACCTATTTTGAAACACTGAGAACAATATTTTGGTACTTCTTCATATTTGCAATATTGCCAAAAACCTTCATTACTCCCGTAGTTTATTCTTACTCTATTTATCAACTCTTTCCTTAGATTAATTTTTACGCAGATTCGGGCTAGACCAGGTCTAGTCAGTTTCAATGTAGGTTCATCTACTTTAAGTGGTTTTCCGAAAGCTGATGCAATACTGAAAATACTGCTTTTGTTGTATAGATGTATAGGTAGTTTAGACAGAGAAATTCACACAGGTGAAACAGGCGATTCTTTTTCTGGACTAAAATCATAGGACCATTTAAAAGTCCTCATTGGACTATTGTCAATGTACCAAATTTTGCGTATCCAAATTCGTAGGAAATCTTCTTCATAATAACAACGAATTAAAATGTGTTTTGAATCAATAACTACAATGTGATAATTGGCTTTCAAATCCATAGAACTAAACGTTTTACGAATTACATCTATATGAGGCTTACCGTGTGAGAATTTCCCTACAATAGTATATTTGAAGGGTTCCGATAGGGTTTTTAGATCATCAATTGAATAATGAATCATTGGTTCTCCTTCATAAGATTCGATTTCTTTAACTGGAACTTTAGGTGTCACGGATTGGGTTTTTAATATAGAAGCGAAGGATTTAGATGCGGGTGGGTCTGGGGAGAGGGTTTGGTTGGGGTCGGGTGGTTGAATGTCGTTCATATTATTGGCTTCTAGGGTTTTTCACCCTAGTAGTCTCTCTCTCTCTCTCTAGGTATTATTTATATATTAACAATGAATGTTTTATTTGAGAATAAATGCGAGCAATGTTATACATATTATTTACATGTACATGTATCTTTATTTTGTATACTAAGTGATTTGATGTGTAGAGTATAACTTACACACGAAAGATCAAATCAGTGATTGTAACAGAATATATTTTATCGTTCACAACTTTAGATGGAGTGGACAACCATCAATATAGTTGTACCATAAAATTTTAGTACGTCTGTCTTGACTACATAGAACGGTTGAGTTCCGACTCTTTATACTAATATACTTAGAGTATATTGAACAGAATAAAATGCTATTATTTTATAGTACTGACCGTAATAAAATAATTATATCTAAGAAATTATTATGATTACTTATACTCTTAATCCCTATATTATTTTCGATACACATATTTATAATGTATACTGGTTTGATTTGCAATGGGTGAGATTTGTTGTGGTCAACGTCCTATGTGGTGGTCGCCGATGGACTAGGACTACGACGGAGACATGAGGTCGTTAGAGCTTCACTGCAGTCATGCCTAATGGACGGAGCAGCGGTGGAGGATTGGATAGGTTAGGGCGGCGGCTAGGAGTTGTCCCTACCTACTGTTATTGACCAAGGACCACTGTTTATGAATTTAAACAATAGAGGGGCTGCCCTTCTTATTTGTTTAAGTTTGTTTTTAATTCAAAGTTGTCCTTGAAGTTATCAAAGTTATCATTAGACCCCACTGTTTTCTGAAAGAAATAATATTGATTGAAAACAGCTTCAGAAAATTATCATCTGACCCATAAGTTACAAATTTCGACAAATTTAGTGTACCAGTTTATATATACGCTGAAAATCTAAAAGTAATTAATTAATAACTATTTAGATTTAATTCATTCTTATTATTGATTAATAATAGTTAAGGTTTAATTAATTGGAAACTATTCGGATGTAATTGATAATTTTAGTTTATCGATTTATAATAGTTTGAATTTGACTAACCGGATTAATTAATATTATTTAGACTTAATTATTTGGTTTGAAAATTAATTAATAACAATTATTTTTAATTGATGGCTAATTGAATGGTTTGAAATGAAATTATAAATGATGTATTTAATTTCACGTGTTGGCTTTAATGCCTTTCTCCCCATCTGATGGAATTAATTACGGATCACTAAGTATAATTTTTATCCCTAAAATGTATAAATAACTAAGTGGGAGAGTGAATTTATTTCGTATAAATATCACCGTCTCTATCGTTATTTTATAGATGAAGTAATTCTTTTACGAGTTCGATATTGGGCTTTCCTCCATATCAGATGGAATAATTACGGAATAATCAAGTATAAATTATAATGCTTTGTTAGTATCTAATCATCTCTCCATATGAGAGATTATATACTGTAACAATGGATTTATAATGGGCGATGATATTCATTTATATATAATTATTATTATCTCTCTCCATCTGAGACTATGTTAATATTTATAGGACCAAAGTTAACCCAAATATTTAATTTTTACTTTGATATTTGTCTAGACAGTAAAATTAAATGGCTAAACTAGCATATCGAATGTTATATAATATACGTTCTCCCATCGAAGCATATTATCTACGGTGATTAGGCTGATGGTGGATTAAAGTTTTAAATATTGGATTAGAGATCATAGTTATTAATAATCCATAGTTATTTTAGTTGCTCATTTAATATTATATTTGTAATTATTTTCTCATGATAATAAATTGTATTTGTGCCACTATTTATTATACTTAGAAGTAAAGTTGTTGATTTGATTTATTACGAATGTAAAAGGAAAAACTATTATGTTTTTATTTGACTGCTAATAAGCAAAGTTTTGTATTTTAAGGTATGTCCATCGGTTCCGAGTGAGTGGGTAACTAATTAGTTGACCTAGAATTATTGGATGTGTATTAAATATAATTTGATGAGATGTAGCAGTAATACATATTGCCATTCATGACTAATGTATTGCGACATCAGCATCAATTTATGTTATATTTCTATGACATCACGACGAATCTAAAACGTATGTTTGAGATTCGAGATTGTGATACTAGAGAAAATAACATCGGAAATTTCTTAAAGACAATAATGATGAAGAGACACAGTTTAAGGATCATGTTCTTGAACTAGGGATTCTTAAAGGTGAAATCAATGAAGAAAGTCAAGTTGATAGTTAAGGCACCAAAAGGTCTTATGAAATGTCTAGTGTTGCTTAGGTTAATGGAAAGGTTTTTTTTTCTAAACCGAAAGGTTATAGGAAAAGGAAAAAGTCACATGAACCGGTAGCAAGTCATTTAAAGTAGTATTGTCCAATACATTTAACTTAAGATTAAGCTATGTTGCTGAAAAATGTTTAGTGATTGTATCTACCGTAAGTTGGTGTGTAGATATTGGAATCACTAATCATGGTTGCAATTTATTGTAAAGGTTTCAGTAAACCAGGCAATTTAGTGATGGCGAGATATTATACTTTTTAAAAGATTGCACAAGGTGCAAGTAGTTAGAGTGGAAGATAATAGAATTGATTAGTATTAATCATATATTGATAATAGTAAACATTCTATATAGACCTTCCATTAGAAAGAATTTTAGTTCGGTTTCTAAGATAATGGATGAATACATTTTGTTTATTTTAATAAATATCCGGTTATTAGGTAGAATAGACAATTTGTCAAATATGGTAAATAAGTGATTGACATTTATATTATTGTTAAATTCTAATTTTACATAGCAATTAAAATTTGAATTGTTGTAGGATATTATTGGCCATCTTGGGCCTTACTCTATTGGGCCTATCTTGGGCTTTCCTAGCATATGTAATCATACCCTCTATTATATAAAGAGCGTCAGGGGTCTCTTGATGTATCTCGTACACTCATATTAATGAATAAACACTTCGTCTTGTTGTCTCTATCTATATTCTCTCCCTATATCTATATACATATATATGTGAGCTAATATGTCACACAACACGTTATCGGCACTTTGCTCGCGGAGAATAGGATATACGCTCTCGGATATTGGAGATTTTAGGTAAACGCACGGATATTGGGTATTTATAAACCTTGAGGTTTATCCGGGTTTTTAGGGTTTTGCTATATCGACCTTCACCAACATACCGTGCGTAAGGTACCAAATTGAAAACTTAATTTATTTCATATATGAAATTGCACGTACGTAGAACATGGATATATTTGTGTAGTTGTACCATATCTAAATAAAGAAATCTCTGGTACTAATTGATTGAATTGTGAATATGAAACTTTGCGTAACTAAAGATTGTCATGCCATATATCATGTACATGTAATCAAGAAGAAATAAATCCACTTTCCTGTTTACTAAGAAATTGCATGTTTGACTAGTAAATCAATAAATTCCATAAATCATCAATTGTCAAACAGTTGATATCCAGTGTATATTACGAACTAGGTTAACAATTGCACATGTTTTGATTTCATATGTGTAAATAGAAAATCTGGAATTGCATGTAAAACCTATGAACTGTTCTGTTAAAATATGTAGGACCTGACCGTAACCTACCAGATTCTTTGGACTAATTTTGTAATAACTCTATAACTGAGATTAGTTACTACTTACTTTACTGAGTTTACCCATATTTACAGAGCTGCTTATAAGTCTAAATAAGTATATATTTGGTCCTCATGTAAACTAGGAAATTGCCATATTAATGAAAATTGCGTGTATATTGTAAATTGGTAATTAAAATATATTATGTACATGAATGATTTAGTTACCATGCATAGAACTTACACATATAGCAATAGAATAATAAATATTGAGTTATATCTTACTAGTGTAATTGGTAATCTTGATTGATAAAATTAATTTGATTTTCTTATAAGGAAATATGCACTGCCATGTTAGTTAATAATGAAATAGGTACAATCTAGATAATTGATCACTGCCATGTAATATTTATTTACAGCCATGTGTAAAATATGGTAATTTGGAAAATCATATATTTTCACATTTAAGTTGAAAAAATTATGAACCTTCCCCAACTAGGCTCACCTATTTGGATACGATGTCTAGAAAAAATATAGGCGGAAGTCGATATCCTAATGATGTCGGGTTTTAAGTGGCATTCGTGCCCTTCACCCTCACCGTCTTTCCCGGTCGTTTTTCAAGTAGAGCTACCGAAAGGGGTTGACTAAATAATAATTTTCCCGAGTGTGTTTATATAGTGATGTATGTCTCGCCGAATTGGTGTTTTAGTATCGACCCGTCGTTCGATCAATGAGAACCAATTTACATGAGAAGCAAAACTAATGGTTTCAAACCTGTCGTTTCGAAAAAACGTTTGTGCTTGTGCAAACCATAAACATATAAACCAGTCGTTTTATATGATAAATAATCCAGAACTCCCAACACATGTTGGATGCCATCTATGATGATAAAAATCGTAAAACATACTTGCGAAATGACTGTTTAAACGTTCATTTTAATCCGTCACCACATGTTACTCACCCTGATGTGTGAAAATGTGATGCCCCATTTTTTTTTTGGATGTCATCTTTGATGAGTAAAACACGAGTTTGTTGTTACCCTCAAGATGAATGTTAAGGCGTTGATTTTATTCCGCCGCCACATTTGAGACGTGATGACGTCTATGGTGAACAAATGTCTGAAATTGACATATTGGAGCAATCCTTCACCAAAATACTAGCTTGGAAATTGTATTCCATAAACAGTCTCGTGAATTTATATTCACCATGTTCCTTTATCACCCATCTGTTATTGAATTAGAAAATTACCCTGGTGAGTTGTTTTAATCCTATTGGGTCAATGGCGAAAACCTGTGGCTCCAAGACAGTAATTGAAATGAACAATATGGACCGTTGTCACAAAGCAAGAGATAATGCTCAAAGAGGCAACTCTATGCTATAAAGACAAAGGTCATGCACGGTTACTCCTTAAATAGTTCAAAACTATTATAAAGGTGAAAAAACCGATGCTAATGTGGTTAAAGATAACTGAAAGAAAACTCTTGAGACCACCAGTTTTGTGGCTCAAATAAGTTTGGTACCTTTCTTTATTAATTTTGATAAATTATCGAGCTATTTTTTCTTTATCTGGATTATATTTTTCCATTTGGATTACGAATTTTCCATTTGGACAAACTTTTGGATTATGGTTTGCTGTTTACGAAATTTTTCGAAATAATTTAAAGTGTTTTGAGCAAATTTCTTTGACAAATATGACCAAACTTTAAATTATGAAATTTTAGGCAATACTTATGGGGTAGTTGATTTTTTTTGAAATAGTGGGTAACAGTATACCACATAATTTCATCAACTATTTGCCTAAAAGAGTACTCAGTGACAACAATTCTGGACCTGTCGTTCCAAATCAAAATCTTTGGTAAAACCAAATTGATTTGTCAAATATGAAGTCTTATACTCATGTAGGTCCTGCCGTACCTTGTTGAGTTATAAAATATTCGAGAAAACCAGTGTTATCTGGTAATAGCTCATGAAAGAATTGAAATTTCTTTACATAGCCTCCATTAAATATGACCAAAAGCGTATTTTAGAGGAGTTGAAATGTCTTTCAAGTGGTTGCTACCACATTCTTTAAAGCATTTAAAGTTACCTTATAATTACACCTGTCGTCGAAATGATAAATGATTTAGATGCTAAGACATGATTGTCTCTACTATCATTCGCCTGTCGTCGATTGATAAGAGCATTTTGATATTGTGACATTGACCGGATGAGATATTCCCGAGTCAAAAGATGATGCTTGATTTATAATCGCATCGCATTTGGATTCTCTCTGAGAATATATTTCGTGATTAATCCGAAATTCATGCCACTAATGCTCACTTTGAAAGACTAGTATGTATAAAGACCACGAAATAAACTCGTAGAATTCTTGTAAAGAATTGAAGGAGTTATTATGGACTTATCCAACCATAAGACGGACCATAAATATAAATGGTTATGGTTGATGCATCGACAATAAGGTCACATGATTATTGTTGTCCACAGAAATGCAGCATTTCCTAAACTTTTAGCCCTATCATTAAGTTGATGGCTCATGATCCGGATTATCCTGAAAAGTCTAGTCGACTTGATAATTCCGAAGAGTAAAAATCGAAATTTCGATTTGAATTATTTGAGTTTGGAAATTGAAATTGAACATCCTGTTGATTATGTTCAGACCCAAATGGACTCACTGAAAGTTTGATGATGCGACTGCAAATGATTGCATGCATTTCTTGGTCTTGCGCATCAAGATTTATATTTCCGTGTGGGGTTATGCTATTTTGCTACATTGGTCCGTCATGAGGCCCATAGACACTCAAACACCATATGCGTACCAGCTGGTTACTGTTTATGAGCCAGAAGTCTCATATTAACGCGTGTTTAGAGTGATTAATTAATATTTTGATTGAGCCGTTATAGCGTTCAAAATATGGACCTCTGAAGGGGACATAAGTGGATTATGATTTTTCTGCCTATCATTTGATAGAGTAACCTTGGCAAGTGATCTCTTTACCCCATGATATGTGAAAGTGACATCACTAAGACTGTTCTCTCTGTCGTTATGGGGAGATTTGCACGTTACCGTTGATAAGGAACGACGTGAAATAACGCGGCATAACCCACTCAGTCTTATCTTGATACCAAAAACCGCACTTAGTGATAAGTAAGTGCATAGACTCCCTCAAGTCTAACTAAATGCCAAACGCATTTAATGACTTTATGAGATGTCACGAGATCATTTATACCTGCTGCAAAATGCTTGCAAGGATAGACGTCCCTGTCGGACGTCGTATTCCAGTCGTAACACATTGCTTTGGCCGAACCCGCCAAGCAAAGGACGCTGCCATCGGCCGTCAGTCTGTCGTCCTTCCTAAGATACGAGGAAGTTGACCGGTTCCAAATTCGTTCAGCCCGAGAGGTGGTGAACTGAAACTCGTTTGTCCCACGAGATTATAAAGGAGAAAGGAGATGTGTGATTTCCTCCTCATTCTAAGAATCTCGAAATATCTGTCGATCATGATATCTTAGACGATATTGAAGTGAAACGAGGCTGTCATTGATTACTTGTTCATATATTCAGTGACGACTGATAATATGAGCAAATTATGATAGGAAACCATGTACCGTTGCCTGAAGTCAATGTAGAATAGACTGGACTAATGAAAACTTGCAATCCAAGTAGAATCCTTAGCGAAAGTGTGTTCGGACTTGTAGCTCCAACACCACCAATGTTAAATGAGTTCGTTTATTTGGTTATTCGTAAGGAAAAGTGATGAGAATAATGAGATTGTAGAATGCTCGCCTAGTAGCGCAAGACTTCTCTCACACATTGGAATTGATTACGATATGGTTGATTTCCTCGTAATGGACGTTATAACGATCCCCTACTTTATTAGTTTAGTAGTTTCGGAAAAACTGATTATGCAGCATGCGATTGTGGTCACGGTTTTATCTCTATGGGGATTTAGACAAAGAGATATAAATGAAGGTCCCTGTGTGACATCATGTGCTTGAATCAATTAGTTCCTGACCATGGAACACGACCTCAATTAACTGAGACGTCACTATATGTATTAATATAATCCGAGCGGATGTGGTATACCGCCTTAGTGTGTACTTGATCAGCTCGGGATACTTGAACAAGTATTATGCCCTTGCGTGTTTTATTATGCGGTCCACTTTTTGATTTGCCTTCGAGATGAAGGATCTTGGGAAAAAACGGTAGTGACTCGGCCTGATAATCGAGTCCCATAAAGATTGAATCTAAGTCCATGATTTAGACTACACCGAGAAGGTGTTATGACATTTTAGTTATCATGACGCTAAGTCGTCAGATTCTCCCATGATCATTCGATCACTAGACATTGATATAGACCCAGTCCGTCCCTGATGAGATGATGAAGAGATATTGAACCATCATGTTCATATCTAAGTACAATAAGCGCATCATTGTACTTGGTCTAATGTGCTAGGACGAACATCTCGTATGCTGTGAATGATATATCTCCACACAGCATCGCGTTAACACGCTGCCATCGAAATGGCACTAAAGACATATTCCCTTACCTTATGGTAATTTTTGAAGTGGGCTAGTTTATTCCATTTGCGTCATCGAGTGTACCTACCCCCTTCGGTACTCGAATTAAGACAACCCTTTTTCGGTTATACCGATGACGGTTACTTATCAGACTCGCATAAGAGATATTCCTAACATGGTCTGTCTTTACCATTAGGAATAAGACAATATCTTGGAGGTCTTGGAATGACTCCAAATGAATCACTCTGATCTACTCGTGCTCTATGAGACGACTAGAGAGTGTATATGGCTTCGAGCTCGTATTAGCCATATTTGAATTACATATGCTCTGTCTCACGATCCAGATAAAACACTTGTCTTATTTGAGGACAACTTGTTGTTATCGATCAAGAGAGACATGACTAGATTATGTTATTTAGCATTTCTTGCCGAAATGAATCTTTACATATGAAATTTAAGAGCATCTAGTTGAATGCTCGTTCTATTCCACGTTAGATTTTCTTGCATCTAGCCATGTGTAAGTAAATGAAGCATCTAGTCGAATGATCGTACTCTTTCTTGAAATATGAAATCCTTGCACCCAGTCGTGTGCAAGTGAGGGGGGGAGCATCCGGGTGAATGCTTATTGTACTAATTACTACTTAGTCGAAATCCTCACACCCTGTCGTGTGCAAGTGAAGGGGACCATCCAGTCGTATGCTCGTGTACTCTTTTTGTCCTTAGACCAAGATTTTTTCCCACTGGGTTTTCCTTGGCAAGGTTTTTAGTGAGACACTTTCCCATCATATCTCACTTAAGATTGTCGAAATTAGGAGGAGTATCCTGTTGTATACTTCTTACCACTGTGTACTCTTTTGTTCTTCGACTAGAGATTTTTTCCCACTAGGTTTACTCTAGCAAGGTTTTGATGAGGCATCTGTTTTGTGGTTGATCCCAACTACTACCATTGTTGCACTCTTTTTCCTTCGATCAGAGATTTTTCCATTGGGTTTGCTCTGGCAAGGTTTTGATAAGGCACACTGTTTTGTGGTTAGTTAGTTACATGATATTTCGGCCTATATCATTCGGATACATAGTTTCTCCTGGGTACCAGTTTTGTCCCACATTGGGTTTTCCGGCCTTAAGGTTTTTATGTGTTTAGCACTACGAATGAACTCGACTCACATCGACAGCATGAAGACGAAGAAATCAAGACGTCCAAAGGAGGAGTGTTGTAGGATATTATTGGCCATCTTGGGCCTCACTCTATTGGGCCTATCTTGGGCTTTCCTAGCATATGTAATCATACCCTCTATTATATAAAGAGCGTCAGGGGTCTCTTGATGTATCTCGTACACTCATATTAATGAATAAACACTTTGTTTTGTTGTCTCTATCTATATTCTCTCCCTATATCTATATACATATATATGTGAGCTAATATGTCACACAACATGAATAATATTATTAACATACCATATTAGAGAAATTAACTTTCAAGTAATGAACTATGCATAAGTTTGGCATGTACACCTAGATTATTTTAATCTAAAAATAATGTCAAGGTTGGTTTAAAATGGTCCATTTGGATCATTGAAAGTGGAGGCACTACCAACTCTTGAATCATGTTTAGATAGTAAAATGACCAAGTGATCTTTCACGATGAAAGGTTATATGAGTTAAACAAGTGTAAGGATTCCTTCATTCTGACGGTCACATTTATTTATGATTATTCAAAGTAAATGTTCATTCATTTGATGTGTCATACGTTTAAGTGCTTTGAATTATTCAATGCATTTCGGACGAAGACATATAAGTATCTTGGAAATGTATATCGACACTTCGATATGATCAATGTGGCGAGTAACTTTTTGGATAGATAGTGGAATATCTATCAGAGGTAGGGATTATGTCTCAGTTGACTTCACTTAGTATATAATCATAGAACGGTGTAGTAAAAGGAAGGTAAAAGACTCTTATAGAAATGGTTAGGTTGATGGTGAGTTATTCAGTTAATTTTATTCGTTTTCAGGATACGTAGTAGAAACATTAGCGTAAATCTTCCACTTGGTTTTATCTTAGCTAGTACCTAGTACTTCCATAGAACTTTAGATTTGGCGTAAGTCTAGTCATAAGAAGTTCTGTTACGTGGGAGTCCAAGACACGTGTTGAAGGTAAAAACAAAAGAAGTTTGAATCGAATGTTGATGTTTGTTTCTTGTAGGTTATCCAAAAGAAACGAAAAATGGTTTCTTATTGTTCTAAGAATCGGAAGTCATTATTAGCACATATTGACTGATTCTTGGAAAATGATAAGATGTTACCACGAAACCAAAATAAAGTTAGCTTGATAGTATTTAGGATAAATTAGAGGGACATTTATTTTTATAATATACTTATAATTGAAAATGAAATGTCGCATGATGGACTAACATATACGTTTTCTCAGTGGAAGAAATCGAGTAATTCATGCAGAGAATGTTGGTGTATAACACCAGTTCAAAAGTTCATAATGTTTAGTACTTATAGGGATGTTCATCATAGTGGGAGAGTCTTGAAACGACTAGACGTTTCGTATACTTAAAGGATAATCTTACGAGATTATCCTTGATAAGTTGGAAACTAAACCTAGTAGCTACAATGAATCTTAAGGAGATAAAGATGCAAGACATTGGCAATTAGCTGTGAGATCTGGTCAAGACAGTTTTCCTTATTGGAAGTCTTGAGTCATACTTTTATGATACAAACAGATGTTATTCAAGCAAATGGCCAATAGCACATGTTGTGCAAACTTAAGAAGTCTTTAGATTTAAGCAGACATCTTTGTCTTATTTTATCCATTTTGATCAGGCTATAAAGTCTTATGATTTTTATCAATGGTCGGATAAGTAGTTAAGTACTGGAAGCATGATGAGTACGTTTTGATATTTTTTATACCGTGTGTAGATTAACTTAGTCATCGGTTGCGATGAGCTATTGCTATTTACAGTAAATGTATAAGTCACATCAATTGATGTTGGGCTTCTCACAAAACACGATATATCGGTTCTAAATCTAGCCGAATTTAGCATAACATTTTCCAAGAAAGGATTACTCCTTTCGGATTTGGAATGTTTTATATACGGTTCCATATGCGTTGTCAATTGTAAGTCTCATGTGTGCTATGAAATTCATTAGATATTATATTTATTTTGTCTTTGAAATTAATAGTAGATATAAATCTAGATTATGGCGAAATTGTTTAAATATGGTAAAATATTTAATGAACTATCTTAAATGATTAATGATTAAATATAGTTTTATCAAGAATTTTGTTTTTAATCATTTTGATTAGTAGACTTGAATTTTCATTCAAGTAATATTTCTAGAAAATCAACATAGAGTTAATAGTGGACATGATTACATCCTAACTTTTTATTAGACCCTTTATTAAGATTTTTTCGGTAAATTAAGATTTTTTCGGTAAAAGTTTTTAGATAAATAGAGGCGATGAGAGTTTGATGTTGGACATCATGGTTTTAAGTATAAGTGGGAGATTGTTAAAATGGTATACTAAAAGACATGATTTATTGTTTGTTTTATTATTTATTTATTAACAATGAGTGTTTTATTTGAGAATAAATGGGAGCAATGTTGTACATATTATTTACATGTACATGTGTCTTTATTTTGTATATTAAGTGATTTGGTGTGTAGAGTATAATTTACACACGGAAGATCAAATCACCAGTTCTAACAGAATATATTTTATCGTTCACAACTTTAGATAGAGTGGACAACCATTTATATAGTTGTAGCACATATTTTTAGTAGGTCTATTTATCTTTACCTCTATTTTATATTTTTTTTATTAAAATGGTATCAAAAGTCTAGATTAAAGTAGTGATAAATCCCGTGAGTAAAATGGGTCCTATATAAAGTCCATCTATTCCTAATTTCCAGTGAAAATGAAAAAACCCGATCCATTTATGTTTTAAAAGTGTTTTTTTATATACTATTATGTTTTAAAACTACATTTAATGTAATCTTCTCTAGTACACCTAAAATACTTATAATATTGTTTTTCTACTGCTACTTTTATCTCTACTTCTATGGCTACCTTAATTCTACAATTTGTTTCTACAAATCTAGTTTTATTTTTATACTACTCCTACTTCTAAATCTATCCTACTAGTGTTATTAGTGTTATTCATTTTAATACGACTGCTATTTGAAATGTTATCTCTAAAATTACCACTATTCTATTTATATCAAAATAAATACTCTAAATCTACTTCTATAAAAAAAATTACTCTACTTTACACTGGTTCTATTTTTTCTACCACTATTACTCCTACTGGTCTGCTACTAATTTTTTTCTAAATTACAAGACCTAATTTAACCACTACGCCTACTTGTACCTCCATTTTAACCATTACTACTGTTATTGCTAATCGACACAACTATTGTTACCACTGCAATCGTTACGACTACTGCTAGCCACTGTTACTACTACTTTGTATACTTCTACGGATTATACAACTACGTTTATTTGAGTCCAAGATGATCGTTACCGTTCCCTACACGCACATCTTGCAGGGGAATAGAAGAAAATATATTACAGAAGAGATTGATTTTATTTGATCTAAATGGTTACCATATGTGTAAAGATTGATTACTTGTGCCTAACTCAATTATTTCCTATATTAGGCGCGTCTAGATGTAATATAAAACAATATCAATAATACGTCTATTCTTTCTCTACCCCCACTTTATATTTTATTTCTTTAACATATATTACTAAGTTTTCAACTACTTCATTATTGCGATCGAGAATCAGCTAATTTGGTAAATTCTACCAAGCCTTGCTACATGCATGTCGCAAAATCTTACTTCGATTAAGGACTTAAATGAGCCTGACTTAACTGAATAACGAAAGAGAGGAATGAATAAACCAAAGGTCGAAACAGAATCAAGGCCCTTAATTTCCCTCAATATTATTTCAACAAATACACTGACACATAGTATAGGTTCTCTTCTGTTAGATAAACACATGTCTGCACAGTCTACACTTATGAGAAAAGAGGAAAAGAAGGCTTACATTGATGTACCATAATTTCGGAGCTAAAGCTACCCACGTCACAAATAAAGCAAGAAATTGCTTTAATCTTGCATCGGTTCATGCCACCCTGAGATTCTGTCTCTACTTTGTTTTCACTATATCAACCAAGAAAATGCTCTGCATAAAACATACAACAGAATTGTTATTTACAACTTTAGATGAAATATTATTACCATAAAAAAAATCAATTCCCAAAGACATGAATAAATATACTAAATCAAAACTTCAGACACATACTAACGTTGAAAAACAATTGGAAAAAAATACATTTAGTGTACTGTATTACCAGTGGTTAACGATTTAGGTACCAAAATACCAATTTTAACAATTAAGGTACCAAACTACGAAATTTCGTCCAATTAATGGACTAACAACATAAATCGATGAGATTGCAGTCACTATATATCACATTTGAGGATCTATTTTTGACGTATGTTGATAGAATTGCACTCACCATGTGATAGACAAGAGAATGTGAGTGGAATTTTATCATTTTGTTTAACGGTAGGTACTCAATTGTGACAAATTTCGTAATTTGCTACCTCAATTATTAAAATTGGTAATGCAGTACTTAAATTGTTAGACATTGGTAGTATAATACACTAAACGTATTTTTTTTCAAAACAAACGGTAGAACTTGTAATGTTCATATGGATATCAATTCCTGGAATACAAAAAGGTTAGTGATAAAATAAAAATGAGATGCAAGCTCCATGTATCCTAAGATTAATATGAAGAAAAAAAACTCAAAATATAAGTTTTTTTTATCTATCTCACAATATATATTGATAAATAAGAATTTCAAAATAAGGTCTCTTGTGCACTAAATAACGGTAAAAATAAAGGAGTGTTGTAAGTCAACTATTAGCGATATATTATGTAGAGAGAAGTAGAGAGAGAAAGACACAAATAGTGATCTCATTAATGTATTCATGTGTACAATGAAGGTCTCAACCTCTTTATATAAGTAGAGGTTGAGCATGCTACATAAGAGTGTATAGTGAATGTCTAGGTGCAGAAGGAGTCATAACACATCCATAATATCGTACAACACTCCCACTTGGATGTACGTATCTATGTTGAGTCATTCGTCTTCATGTAGCGCGTGTGGAAGATAAGTCAAGTCGATATCCATTCGAAAATGCCAACACATAAAAAAAAAGTTTGGAAAACCCAACGTGGGACAAAACCAACATTTAGGAGAAAAATGGTATTGCCGAATGATAAAGGCCGAAGCACTATGAGTGCGTGTAACTGACTATGAAACTGGTGCCTTGTCAAAACCTTGCCAAACAAAACTCTATGGAAAAAACTTTTGTCGAATGACAAAAGAGAACATGATAGTCAATACAACAGGGGTGAACTAACCATATAAGAAGTGACTCATCAAAACCTTGTCAGAGTAAATCAAGTGGGAAAAAATCTCTGATCGAAGGAAAAAGAGTGCACGATGGTTAGAAGTATACGACTGAATACTCCCCCTGATTTTGGCAATCCTTCATGATATATCGGGAATGTGTCTTGTTTAAAACCTTGCCAAAGAAAATGCAGTGGAAAAAAACATTGGTGTAAGGACAAAAAGAATACACGAGCATGCGACTGTAGGCTCTCCCTCACTTGCACACGACAGGGTGCGAGAATTTTGACTAAGTAGTAATTGGTGCAATAAGCATTCTTCTGGATGATCCCTCTCACTTACACACGACTGGGTGCAAGAATTTCATATTTCAAGAAATAGTACGATCATTCGATTGGATGTTTCATTTTACTTGCACACGATTGGGAGCAGTAAAATTTAAATATGGAATAGAGCGAGCATTCGACGGGATGTTCTTATACTTCATATATGAAGGTTTGTTTTTACGAGATATGTCAAATAGCATAATCTAGTCACGTCTCTCTTGATCGATAGCAGCATGTTGTCCAAAGACAAGACTTCATCTAGATCGTGAGACATAACACATGTACTTCATATGGCTAATACCATCTCGAAGTCATATACACTATCTAGTCATCTTATAGAGCACGAGTAGATAAGAGTGATTTGTATGGAGTCTTTTCAAGACCTCCTAGATCTCGCCTTACACCTAATGGTAAAGACGTAACCATGTAGGAAAATTCCCCTATGCGGGTTTGACAAGTAATCGGCATCGGTATAACCAAAAAAGGGTAGTGTTGATTGGAGTACCAAAGGGGGTAGGTACACTTGATGACGGAAATAGAATAAACTAGCCCTTTTCCTTAGTACCTGTAAGGTAATGAAAAAACGTCTTTAATGCCATTTACGTGGCAGCATGTTAGCGCGGTGCTGTGTCGAGCTATATTATTTACAGTAGATGAGATGTTCGTCCTAGCACATTAGACCAAGTACAATGATGTACTTACTGTACTCAGATATGAATGTCATATTCGATCAAGTACTCACTTAAGCGGGATACCACCATTGCTCGGATTATTTTAATCCATATAGTGAATGTCTCGGTTAATTGAGAACATTTCAAGCATTTTAAGTCCGATCGGTACATTCATTTACATCTATTGTCTAAATCCCCACATAGAGAAAATATAACCACATTCATGGATGCATAATCAGTTTTTTAGGGGACCGTTATAACATCCATTACGAGTTAATAAATCATCTCATAATCAATTCCAAGGTGTGAGAGAAGCCTTGTGCTACTAGACAAGAATTGAAATAGTTTCATTATTCTCATTACGCTTCCTTACGAATACTCGAATAAACAAACTCGTTTAGACATTGGGTGGTGTTAGAACGACAGGTCCATACACACTTTGTTTCGCTAAGTAATTTGCCTTGGAATGTAATTTTCCGTTTGGTCAATCTGATCTTTGTTGACTTCAGGCAATGGTACGTGGTTCTCTGTCATCATTTTCTCATATTATCAGCCATCACCGAATATATAAACAAGTAATCGATGATAGTCTCGTTTAGCATCAATATCGTCTAAGTTAGCATGCTCGACAGATATTTCGAGATTTTTAGGTAAGGAGGAAATCACACATCTCCTTGATCCTTTATAATCTTGTACGACAAACGAAATTCATTTCACCGGGCTCAACGAATTAAGAACCGGTCAACTTCCTCGTTACTTTGGAAAAGATGATAGACTGACGGCCGACCACAACATCCTTTGCTTGGTGGGTTTGACCAAAGAAATGTATTATGACAGGAATACATTGTCTGATAGGGACGACTATCCTTTCAAGCTATTTGTAGTAGGTATATATGATCTTGTGACATTGCTAAATGTGTCTGGCACATAGTTAGACTTGGGGGAGTCTTTACACTTACTTATCACTTAGTGTAGTTTGGAGATCAAGCTAAGACTGAGTGGGTTAATGTCATGCCATTTCACGTCATTATTTATCAACGTTTACATGTATATCTCCCCCTAACAATGGAGATGACAG
The DNA here is from genome assembly GCA_963920805.1 of Primula vulgaris. Taxonomy (NCBI): domain Eukaryota; kingdom Viridiplantae; phylum Streptophyta; class Magnoliopsida; order Ericales; family Primulaceae; genus Primula; species Primula vulgaris. The sequence continues at coordinate 19,567,779 of OY987214.1, forward strand.
TCTTAGCGATGTCACTTTCGTATGCCATGTGATTAAGAGATCGCTTGCCAAGTTACTCTGTCAAAAGATAGGCATGGGGATTTATAATTGACGTATGTCACATTCAGAGGTCCATATTTTGAACGCTATAGCGGATCAATCAAAATATTAATTAAGCACTCCAAACATGCGTTAATATGAGACTTTTGGCTCAGAACCAGTAAGCAGATGGTACGCATATGGACCTCATAACAGACCAGTGCAGCAAAATAGCATAACCCCACATGGAAATAGGAATCTTGGTGCACAAAACCAAGAAAAGCGTGGAATCATTTGAAGCCTCATCAAAAAATTTGTGAGTCTATTTGGATTTGAACATAATCGACATGATGTTCAATTTCAATTCTCAAACTAAAGTAATACACATCAAAATTTTGGTGCTTACTCTTCGTTATTATCAAGTTGATAAGACTTTTCAGGATAATCCGGATCACGAGCCATCAACTTAATGGTAAGGCTAAGAGTTTGGAAAGTGCTGCATTTTTATGGACAACAATAAAATGTGACCATATTGTCATACATCAACCATAACCATATATATTTATGGTCCATAGTATGGTTTGATAAGTCCACAAATATCTCCTTCAATTCTTTCCAGAATTCTACGAGACTATTTTGGTGATCTTTACACATTGTTGTCTTTCAAAACAAGACATTAGTGGCATATATAATGGTAAGGCTAAGAGTTTGGAAAGTGCTGCATTTTTATGGACAACAATAAAATGTGACCATATTGTCATACATCAACCATAACCATATATATTTATGGTCCATAGTATGGTTTGATAAGTCCACAAATATCTCCTTCAATTCTTTCCAGAATTCTACGAGACTATTTTGGTGATCTTTACACATTGTTGTCTTTCAAAACAAGACATTAGTGGCATGTAGATTTTTGACTAATCACAAAATTATTCCTCAAAGAGGATCCAAACGATATGCAATTATAAATCCAGCATCGTCTTCTGGCCCGGGTATATCACATTCGGTCAATGCCACAATGTCAAAATAATATTATCAATCGACAACATGCAAATGATAGTACTGACAATCATGTCTCAGCATCTAAGAGCCTTTATCAATCGACGATGGGTGAATGATAAAGTAACTTTCAAATGCTTTAAAAACGTGTTAACAACCACTTGAAAAACATTTCAACTCCTTCAGAATATGCTTTTGGTCGTATCGAGTGGAGGTTGTGTAAAGAAATTTCTATTCTTTTATGAGCTATTACCAATTACCACTGGTTTCTCGAATATCTTATTACTCAACAAGGTACGACGTGACCTGGAGTATAAGTCCTCATATTTGACAAATCAATTTGGTTTTGCCAAATATTTCGATTTAGAATGACAGATCTAGAATCGTTGTCACTGAAAATTCTTTAGGAAAGTAGTTGGTGAAATTATCATTATCGTCGGATAATATAGGTGGTACCCACTATCTCAAGACTACCAACTACCCCACGGCTATTGCCATAAAGTTTGATAATTTAAATTTTGGTCACATTTTGAAAGGAATTTTCTAAAAAAAATACTTTAAATTATTTCGAGAAATTTGGTAAATAGGCAAAGCTTAGTTCATATGGAAAAATCATAATCCAAATGGAAAACGTAATCCAGATGAGAGACAAATCGGCTCAATGATTTATCAAAAATCATTAAACAAATGTACCAAACTCATTTGAGCCAAAAAATCGGTGGTCTCAAGAGTTTACTTTCAGTTAGCTTTAACCACATTAGCTTCGACTTTTCTACCCTTATAATAGTTGTGAACTATTCAAGAGTAGCCGTGCATGACTTTTGTCATTCATATAGGAGAGAATTGACTTATTGAGCATTGTCTCTCACTTTGGAAAAACGGGCCCAACTGTTCCTTTCAAAAACTGCCTTGGTGCCACATGTCTTTGGTTCAGACTATTGTCGGAACCTTACTTGGCTAGACGAGCGTCAGGATTGCGGCAAATCGAGACAAATAACCATTGTCTCGGTTCTCCATTCGAATACAATGTCCACGAATAGAATTAGCATCAGGCATAGTAAAAAAATGCCATAAACCCAATACGATTAAAAATTACTCATCAAATAAGGCTATTTTTCATCCAATAGCAAATGGAGCTAAAGGAACATACTGAATATAAATTCTCAATACTGCTTATGGAATAATTTTTCTGAGCTAGTGTTTTGGTGAAGGATCTCTCTAGTATGTCGATTTCAGACATTTTTTCACCATAGACGTTATCGCGTCTCATATGTGACGGCAGAATAAAATTAATGCCTTAGCCTTCATTTTACGAGTGACAGCAACTCCGTATTTTACACTACAAAGATGGCATCCAAAAATTTGGGCATCACATGTGGCGACGGATTAAAAGCTCCCCTAAACATATCGCAAGTAATACCAACTTGACGATTGTCCCCATCATAGATGGCATACAACAAGTATTGCGAAATCTGGATTAATTATCATATAAAATGATGAGTTTATAAGTGCAAAAGCATAAACTTTGTTTCGAAACAATAGGTTCGAAAACACTAGTTTTGCTTTATAAGTGAATTAGTTCCCATTGATCGAAATCAACAAGTCGATTCAGAGACACTAATTCGGTGAAAAAACTTCTATATAAACACACTCAGAGAATTTATTATTTACTCAACCCCTTTCTGTAGTTCTACTTTAACACGACCAGGTAAGACGGTGAGGGTGGAGGGCACGAATGCCGTTTAAAAACCGACCTCATTAGGATAGGAACTATCCGCCTATATTTTTCCTATACATCGTATCCAAATAGGTGAGGCTAGTTAGGGAAGATTCATAATTATCCAAATTAAATGTGAATATATACGGTTTCGCAAATTTACCATATTGTATATATGTATAAATGACGGTAATATTACATGAACAATAATAAATATTACATGGCAGTGATTAATGGAAATTCATAAATTAATTCAATTAACATGTAATGTTATTTACTAACCCATTAAACAATTATCATTTATGTATTTATGTAGATTTGGGTTGATTTTATACACATGCAAACACATATAATGTTTTAATGTAAGATACATAATACATGGATTAGTACTGTAATTTGATTAAACTACATTCAGTTTTTACGTAGACAGTACATAAGTATTAGTGATTTGCAGTTTGGACCCTACTTTTTTCGAACTAACAGATTAATACATGTTTCAGTTACATGATTTTCGATTTACACGTTTAAACAGTCCGCATATATATATATATATATATATATATATATATAGAGAGAGAGAGAGAGAGAGAGAGTATATGGACATCAACTTGTACACTTTTTTTTTTCTAAAAACGCTCCAAATCAAGATTTGGCGAATGCAAATCTCCACGGTTTCACGACGGGAACACAAATATGCGTCTTGTTTTTCTTCCGATATGTATAATGACATGTTTTGGAAATTATGGTAAAATTTAAAAATTCAAAACATGTCATTATACATCTCAGAAGAAATACAAGACGCATATTTGTGTTCCCGTCGTGAAACCGTGAAGATTTGCATTAATCAAATCTTGATTTAGAGTGTTTTTGCAAAAAAAATGTCCATTTGGGTGATTTTTATGGTGTACACATATCCTCCCCATATATATATACTAGTAATCGTGCCCCACGCGTTGCGCGTGCGGCGTGTAATGTAATAAAAATATAGAAAATAGGTATAGTCATGATATAAATATGTGGATAATACAAAAAAAAAACATAGTTTAATATTTAATAGAATGTTTGGTTGTTAAAGAGGGATAAATAGTTTTTTTAGTTTTTAGTTTTTATATTTTTATGAGTATGATATTATTGTAATTAATATAAAGATGTAGGGGTATTTTTGGAAAAAAATTGGTTAAATTGGACAGACTCATTTAACTTGTTTTGACTTATTATAATAGAATGATATATATATATATATATATATATATATACATATATATATATATATATACTAGGAATTGTATCCCACGCTTTGCGTGTGAGACGCGTAATGCGATAAAATTTAGAAAATAAGTGTAGTTATGATACAAATATTTGGAGAATAAAAAAAATATAAGAGTATAAGATGAGAAGACCCAAAAGAATTTTGAGAGCTTAAATAGGGATAAAAAGTGTTATTAGTTATTACTTTTTCTCTATTTTTTATGAGAATATGGTATTGTGGTAATTAATAAAAAAGTGTAAGGGTATTTTTGGAAAAAAGTGGTAAAATTTGACAGCCTCAAAAAATCTTGGGTTGGCTTATTATAATAGTATATATATATATATATATATCAGTTTGAATAACAATAACAGTCTTAGTCCTACGAGTTTATGGTGTCTATAAACTGGTCTGTTTATTCATAATTCACATATTCATACATGAAAAAAATAGGATGGAATGCTAAAACCATGCGAGGTTTACACTAGCTATCAATTAGTATTAAATACTATGCGATGATTTTAGTAACATAACATGCTTCCAGGTTGTTTGCTTCCAGGTTGTTTGCTTGATCACAATTCTATTTTATATATGTCATTGATAGTAGGTCTTTAATTGTACTATATACACATGGCAGGCAGATGGATCATGTTACCTAGAAAAAAATCACGTAATGGGATTTTATTGCTAACATATCGTGCAGTAACAATTATTAAGGGGATTTTTCACAAACAAAATATAATACACGCAGTTTGTCAATTACTTTACACGTGCATAGCTAGCTATTAATCCAACAAGGTAACACAAATAATAACATACGCAAGTGCATGGATATATATATTTATTTATCATGCATCGGTTACATCAATAGTGTTGAAAACAAAAATAGGTACCAAGGTCCATATAACAAATTACTTATATAAAAAAACCCGGATAAAACTCAACTTTTATATTATATCCAGAATCCTAAATTTACTTCAATCTCCGAGAACAGTACTGATAACGTATTGTAAGTCAACTATTAGCAATATATTATGCAGACAGAAGTAGAGAGAAAGACACAAATAGTGATCTCATTAATGTATTGATGTGTGTGTACAATTAATGTGTCAACGTGTTTATGTACGGAGAGATTGAGCATGTTACATAACAGTGTTATACAAGTTATAACTAGCAATCAACTGATACAAGACAATAGGAATAATAGGTGGATTAGGAGTTCTAACACATTCACAATATCCTACAACAAGGATAATCTTTTTCCTCACACATTTTTTCTATGCAAAAAATCAACCCTCATTATGGGTTTTGATTGTTAATATGAAATGTTAATAACGTACACATGATTGTTAATATGGAATGTTAACAAGCTAACCGAATTTGTTAGTCATCTAAAGTTTATTTTTTAAAATAAAAGCACTTTATAGTTGAAAAAGTATAGGTTTAGGAACAATTTTGTAAAGGATGTATAAAAATTATAAAAAATTAACAAATAAATTTGTAAATTGACAGAAAATTTTAAATTCGGATTTTTTTAATTTTTTTTAATGGCTGTGACAGTGGACATAATTTGCTTGATGATTATCAAATCTATTCATACTAGCTTATTTTTGTAAAAGATGGAAACCAAACAAACCCAAAAAAACAAAGGCTATAAACAACAAGAAATTTCTTTTACACGTGCACTTTACTTTTTTTCGGATTTTGCCTTAAGTAAATGATGACTGGGATTATCCACCTCAACGGTACAATTTCCATGTCACTTTTGAAGGTGGCTGTAGCATCACTCAAAAATAAAAACGTTTTTTTTTTCATAGTCAAATTTGCAATAAAGAGTGTGTATACCAGTGTTTTAAAAAGCGCCAAGTCGATCAAAATGTTTTTATGAGCGATACGTTTAAAACGCTAAAAGTGTAGATTTGAAGCGTAAAGCGTAAACTATTTATAGTATAAAAATATACATGTTAAAAATATCTAAAAAATATAGATGTTTTTTCTATATAAGAAAATTTAAAATATTTCATAAATAGCAAAAAAAATACGGATTTAGGTCTTTTAGTATTTAAAATTTTCAAATGTTTTAGTTCGTCAAAATGAGTGATTAAGTATCACTAGTACATGTGGTAGAATTTGTTAGGAATTATTTTTTTCGTGAAATTACTAAAACTAAATCAGCGTTGTTTTCGTAGTTTTTTGGACAAATAATAATAAAAAAAATACAACAAATTCTGAAAAAGTGCAAAAAGCATGATAAAAGCGCAAAAGGCGTGATAAAATCGCAAAAAGTGTACTAATAGCGCTTTACCAACCAAAAAACGTCGGCATTTTATTTTAGCAAAAAGTTTTATCTATTTTTTAGCGCTTTAAACCGTGATTTTTAAAACACTGATGTATACTGAGTTTAATCATGGACTAAAAAACAATTGAATATTGTTAATTACTTGCATGAAAGTATGGTTATTCGGATAGCACGTTCCTGATTGGAACTGTTTTATGCTAATGATGTATAAGCCAGAAGTATAAAGAGTATTTGTTCACAATCTTTGAGAATCTCTTATATAATTATATTAGTCTGACGACCCTCTCCTGTGCAAAATTGTAGAAGCTTGAGAGGTAGTTTAAGCGGTGCACACAGGTAACATAGTTAATACATGGCCTACACGTCTTTAAAGTTAAACCTTTTACAGTTAAACCTCGATAAATGAATGTCCGATAAACGAATAAGCTCGCCAAATGAATAATTTTCTCCGGTCCCGACTTGGGCAAATGGGCTAAATGAATAACCTCGCTAAATGCATTAACGAATAATTTTTTTTGAATCCTTAAAGACCCCATGTAAATATAAATGAATAATCATTAAAATTCATAAGATATATATATATATATATATATATATATATATTTATCCTAAAAACAAAAATATTTCTTCCAATCAATAATGTTCATAGAAGAAGTCATTTCTTCACAAAAAAGCGTCTAAAGTTGTTTGTTTTTTCCTTCCACCAAAATGCATCACATCTGCGACTTTTTCTAGTGCAAACACAACTTCTGGAATATTCTGCTCATGCTGTAGCAAATAGTTTCGTAGGGTGATTACTGCTTGAAAGACTTCTTTTGATGACACATTTGGCGTCACATTTGGTGTAACGCCACCAAAAATGTAAAAATACTATCTAAATGAATAAAAATTCATTTATCGATAAATGAATAATATATTCATTTATCGATAAGTAAATAAACTCACTAAACGAATATTTTTTGCTGGTCCCAAGAGCATTCATTTATCGAGGTTTAACTGTATATTTGTTGTTATGTGGTGCGTGTAGTGATGGCAATTTTTCGGATTTTGATCCAACCGTAACGAATAAAAGTGTAACTTTATTTGAGTACGGTCGGGTCGGGTTAAATTTGATAAAATTGTAAATTAAAAAGTGTAACTTTACACCATTTAACATTCTCTCCCTTCTCTCTCTATATGTTATACATTAATTTCTCTCTCTTATATAGTAATGGTATAATAATACATATATATACATTTCGGTGGTTTACTAAATAAATCTTGTATATATTAATTAATGATATTATGGTAAATGTTGATGTTTTAATTAGTGACTAATATCTTATCGTTATTATTTTTAGAACAATTTATGGAAAACAAATCACCATATCAATCATTTACATTTATATTACATTTTTATATATAACAATGTTTTAATTGACCAATTTAATGAATCGAAATTAATTTAATAAATATGAAAATGTCAAATAAAAGATTGTAAAATTTAAATCTCTAAATTAATGTGAAAGGATATTTAATGTTACATTAGTATTTATATACTCCAAATCAAATGATTTTTTATTTTATCATAGGAGTTTTAAATAAATTATCTTACAAATCTTTAAATTTATGAGATTTATTTTTCAAATGAAAAAAAAAGTGTTATAAAAAACAAGTCAAATGGGTAAACATGTAAATTTATACATGAGTCGGGTTAGATTGAGTCGGGTTTTGAATAACCCGACCCTATTGCCATCCCTAGCTACCCGGTCAAGGTGGTAATTGTGCTTTTTATACTCCTATTACAGAGCCAGAGGGTTGAAAATGGTGCGGGTTGGGTGGATTGTGTTTAATCTTAATTAAACTCGTAAAATAAATTACGGTGAGTTTGATACGCGTTGATAGAATTTAAATTTAAATTTATCCAAACCACAGTCCACAATACAATCCAATCCAACTCAGCGTGAAAAGATAAATTACGGGTTGAGTCCCGTTGATTATTGAATTTTCATTTTAGTCATTAATTTTTTTATAAATTGGATAATCAGCCTAAGTTTTAAAAAGATTGAATCATATAAACAGAAATATAAATTAAAACAAATAAAAATAGGTTTAGAACATTCGTTAAGATTAGTAAGTGCGTATCTTGAACGAATATATTTATAATATATATATCTATATAATATTATTATAATAAGTCGATCCAAATTTTTTAAGGTTACCAAATTTTGGATAATTTTTTTCAAAAATACTCTTACACTCTTTTACTAGCATAGAACCATACTTTCATAAAAATTAGAAAATAACACTCTTTCTTCATAATTAACCACCCAAAATTCTTTTAATTACTCTCATCTCATCTTATATATTTTTTTTCTTCCTTTTCAAATATTTGTATCATCAACACACTTATAATTTCTATATTTTTATCCCATTACGCATCGCACTTGCAATGCGTGGACATGACTACTAGTATATATATATTGCAAGTTGAAACAGGTTGTGATAGTTTAACCCGTGGTTTGGGAACCACAACCCTAAATCAACCTGCGAAATATATTATGGATTGGACGGGGCAGGGCGTGTTGAATTTTTTTGGATACCCAACATATCCCAACCCATGCGGGTTAAGTTACGGGTTGGATTTGTAGGTTTTTTGCCCACCCTTAACAGATGATATGTCGTTTATAACTAAAAGAAACCGCAATATAAAATTGAGGTACGAGTGAGTTGGAGTTCGGTATCCTTTAGACATTACTAATTAAGAAAATATATCACTCCCAATAAATTTATTGCAAAAGGTATTGTCACGCCCCAAAATCCAAAAGACACGGATATCGAGGCATGACCTTTTTAAAACAAAAGGAAATAGAACGTGTTGGTACAAAATTTTAAAAAAAATTTAAAAGAAAACACAAGCGAGCTAAAGGAACGATTAAACAATAAATAAAAGTATGCCAAACGCGGCTACACGACCAAAAGGTTTTGACAAAATTATTAAAGAAAAGAAACGAATGTAAATCGCCCGTAGGCTACAACCTCAAAATGAACTAACTAAAAAGAAAGTGACTAAAGAAGCCCCGAACCCATGCAATACCGCGCTAATGCACCTAGCCAACGCCTCAAGCTAATTTGTACCTGAAAGACAAAATTGTAACGGTGAGTCCCACGCACATAACTAGACGGGACGGCACCACAGACACCGTCACTACATCCCATAAATGCAAGAACTCACAAATTCTACAACTACGATAAACGACGTATAAAACGAATAAAAAGAATATAACGACATACTACAATTACGATAAATTAAATAAATTAACTAACATCAACACACATCTAAAGCATACATGGACCTCTCACGCCACCTACCCCGGTCCGTAAGGTAGGTCATTCCATATCCCTTCGGCCGTCATATGTCCCCGGAATTAGGGAGAGACATAAACCATTGCAACATAAAAGTAGATTTATAGTGCGCACTTGGACCTCTCACGCCACTCGCTCCAGTCCGTAAGACGAGTTATTCCCTATCCCTTCGGCCGTCATATGTCCCCGGAATTAGGGAGAGACATAGACCATTGCAACATAAAAGTAAATAGTGTACACTGGGACCTCTCACGCCACTCGCCCCGGTCCGTAAGACGAGTCATTCCCTATCCCCTCGGCCGTCTTCTGTCCCCGGAATTAGGGAGAGACAGAGACCATTGCCACTACAGCTAACACACAAGGCCTCGGCCAATGATATAAATCTAACCAATTAACACAATCTCATACGTATAAATATAAAGGCCTCGGCCAATAATATTATACTAATCAAATAACACCACCACATACGTCACGTAACGTAATACAACATAACACATAACCATATGTACTAAAATGGCAACTAGCCAAACAACTCCAATAACGTAAAATCCCATTCGGACATTTTAACAAACACCTTGTATGCATAAACTACAATTAACCATTATTCACCATAAATTCATCCAATACCATCAACAACTATATAATCCCATAAACAACTAATAAATCATGCAAACCCATCCATAATCTCGCTAATTCGAAATAAACATATCTAAGGCTTCAACCTCTACAATTTAAAGAATGGAACTAAAATTACAACAAATAATCCCAATTAACAATTTAAGAACACAATTAATATAAACGGCAAAAACCCCCAATTGATAATAAACACAAAACCAAAACCTAACACACACCCTCGTCTAGTCGCAATGGATAACTCCCGTTACCTTAGAGCGTAGAGGAGGTGCTTCCGGTATGAACCCGCTAATGGTGGTTTCCTTCTTCTTCTTCTCTTTCTTTTCTTTTCTCTCTTTTCTCTCTTCTTACTCTTTCTCTCTCTTGCTTACTAGTTTACTGAATCTTATCTGTAGAAAGTGGCTGAAAAGAGTTTATAAAAGCTGTTTTGATAAAGTTTGAGGTAACGAACTATTTGGTCCCCAAAGTTCTAATAGTTAACTCTTAATCCAAAAATATAGTTTTACTACTCAAAAATAACAAATCTTTATAAACAAAACTATTGGGTCCTTTTTATTAATAAAATTAGTAACAGGTTTTAAAAATAAGGTTTTTCGGAAGAGTTTCGGTTTTTGGCTAAAAATTAGTCGAGTGACCGGTTTTTGGTAAAATTTTGAATAAAACGCTTTTGGATAAATTAAATCATAATAAAAACCATTTATAAAAATACGGGATGTTACAACTAACCCTCCTTAAAAGAATTTCATCCCGAAATTTCCTATCTAAATAACTATACCCAGAAGTGATAAACTTTTATAAACAAGGCCATAAAATTTAAACGTGTAATACGTGTTATCATCTAAGAAATAAAATACTCAGGGTACACAACTCATACCACTCTTCCATCCATAACTCAAGTAAACGAAAGGTACGTAAGTATCACGATAATGTAAAACAATGACTAATGAAATAAAAGGCAATAATGTAACGAAGGTAACATGTTTCTAGCTCAACAACCAAGATGACATGCTTCTACCTCAACAACTCCACAACGTCTACAAAACTCAAAATACATGAACTACACGTAAGAATCTCAAACAAGGTAAACACCTATATGCAATATCCACCATAATAAGAGACAACAACTCGAAGAATTTTAAACGTACCCAAGACTCAACGTACGGGTATTTCTGGTAAACTAAGCTCTAATAAACTAAGCACCAAACTCTAGGCGTTACAACCCTTCCCCGATAAAGAAATTTCGTCCCGAAATTAGAATGCATCTAAAGAAAAGTACCTAAAGAAAAGTCGAGATTAGGATACTTCCTCTTCATCTCATCCTCACGTTCCCAAGTTGCCTCCTCGGCCCCGTGGTGTTTCCAAACCACCTTTACTAATCTAATCGTTTTTCCTCGGAGTTCCTTCTCTTGCACATCGATAATCCTCATAGGTCCCACTTCGTAGGTCACATCCGCACTAACCTCAATGTCCTCAAAGTCCACCACGTGTGAAGGGTCGTGATGATACTTTTTCAACATCGACACATGGAACACCGGGTGAACCCCCGCCAACTTTGGTGGTAAGTCCAACCGGTAAGCAACTTCTCCAACTCGGTCCACGATCTCAAATGGTCCGATAAATCTCGGGCTCAACTTTCCTTTTGAGCCAAACCTCATAACCCCCTTCCTGGGCGAAACCCGCAAAAATACTTGATCCCCCTTTTCGAACTCCAAAGGTCTCCTCCTCTTATCCGCATAACTCTTTTGTCTACTTCGGGCCGTCTCAAGCCTTTGTCGAATTAACTTAATCTTTTCTGTCGTTTCTTGAACCAATTGCGGCCCTAACATTTCCGCTTCCCCCACCTCGATCCAACACACCGGAGACCTACACGGTCGCCCGTATAAAGCCTCAAAAGGTGCCATGCCAATACTAGCTTGAAAGCTATTATTATACGCAAATTCCACTAAGGGTGGATGGCTCTCCCAGAACCCTACTCACAAGTTCCGGTTGTACCACTATTGTGTACAAAGTCCCCCCATTAACATGTCCAAACTCCAAGTTGAACTCGTTCACCTTTCCCGTCATCCTCCATTCCTCGATCGCCACATGCGCTAATGTCGCATGGGACTTTCGACTCAAAGCATCCGCCACTACATTGGCCTTTCCTGGGTGATAGTGCAATTCGTAGTCGTACTGTTCTAGATATTCCATCTATCGTCGTTGTCGCATATTTAGATCACGTTGGGTAAAGATATGCCCTAAGCTCTTGTGATCCGAGAACACTTTGAACTTTTCCCCAAACAGATAATGTCTCCATATTTTCAACGCATGAACTATTGCCGCTAGCTCTAGGTCATGAGTCGGATAGTTCTTTTCATGAATCCTTAGTTGTCGCGAACCATAAGCGATAACCTTTCCGTCTTGCATCAAGACGCAACCCAAGCCTTCTTTCGAAGCATCGCAATACACTTGATAACCCTTTCCTTGCTCGGGAATAACTAGTACAGGAGAACTAGTCAACCGCGTTTTGAGCTCTAGGAAAGATTTTTCGCAAGCCTCACTCCACACGAACGTCACCCCTTTCTTGGTAAGGTGAGTCATTGGAGTTGCTAACTTCGAAAAATCCTTGACGAACCGTCGATAGTATCCCGCTAAACCCAAGAAACTTCGAATCTCGAACACATTCTTCGGTTGTGCCCATTTCGAAACCGCCTCAACTTTCGTCGCGTCCACCTTGACCCCTTTTTCCGAGATTACATGTCCAAGAAATTTCACCTCATTTAGCCAAAACTCACATTTGCTAAATTTTCCGTAAAGTTGATGCTCTCTCAACGTGAGCAACGCTAAACGGAGATGCTCCTTGTGTTACTCTCTTGAACTCGAGTAAATCAAGATATCGTCGACGAAGACCACCACAAACTTGTCGAGATACTCCTTAAAGATTCGGTTCATTAACTCCATAAATGTTGCCGGCGCATTAGTTAACCCGAACGGCATGACCACAAACTCATAGTGACCATACCGGGTCCTAAAGGCCGTTTTCGAAATGTCCTCATCCTTCACCCTCAATTGGTGATAGCCTGATCGCAAGTCGATTTTTGAAAAGAACGTCGCTCCTTTCAGTTGGTCAAACAAATCGTCAATTCGAGGTAGTGGGTACTTATTCTTAATAGTCACCCTATTTAGCTTTCGATAGTCGATGCACATCCTCATCGATCCATCTTTCTTTTGCACGAATAAGGTCGGTGCCGCCCACGGTGACGTACTCCGCCTAATAAACCCCTTCCCTAGCAGTTCTTCTAACTGCATACTTAACTCTTTCAACTCTGCTGGTGCCAAACGGTACAGGGAAATGGCTATGGGTGCCGTTCCCGGTACCAAGTCGATAGAAAAATCTAAACCTCTTTTCGGTGGTAACCCCGGTAGATCCTTCGGAAACACATCTCTAAAGTCGTCCACTACGCTTGGCCACGTTTCCACTTCCTCGTCGTTATCTACTATCGAGAGACTAGCCAAAAGACAAGACAGGTTGCCCCCAACCTGCTTGGAATAATATGGAATAGAAGAAAGGGTAGCATCCCTTTCCCCACGAAAGAACACCTCATCTCCGGATGAAGTTGTAAGGAAAACCTTTCGTCGAACACAGTTGATGAAAGAATTGAAATGAACCAACCAGTCCATTCCAAGTATCACGTCGAATCCCGACATCTCTATAACTACTAAGTCAAATATAAATACGTGGTCCGCGACCACCATCTCACAAGACCGACACACTCGGTCCAACACAACTCGACCCCCAACAGGAGTCTCTACAACTATCGGGTTCTCAAGAACCCCAATTTCTAATGACAAAAACTCAACTAGACCTTTAGATATAAAAGAACGCGAAGCTCCCATATCGAAAAGAACATGTGCCCAAGATGAGCACACAAGAACCATACCTTGTACATTTGCCGGATCTCCTTGGTTTGGCAACTGTGGCAAGGCAAATAGACGAGTTTGAATTGGTGGGTTTCCTTGCGGTCCTCGATTTCCCCCATGATTCCCTCGGTTTCCCGGGCCCTGATAGCCTCCTCGGTAGTTCCCACGGTTTCCCCCTCCTTGGTGGTTACCTCAAAACCCTCCCCCTTGGTTCCCAGGTAATTGGTGTGGTGGTACGAATCCTGGTCCTCTTGATGGTGGTGGTGGCAACCTAGGTTGGTTAAAGGGTCGGTTGGTGTCGATTCTTCCTTGTCCCCCGGGACAAACCCTTGCCGTATGTCCAAATCGGTTGCAAGTCCTACATTGGACCCTAGGGCACTCGAATTGTCGATGGCTCACGTCTCCACAGTGGAAACACACTCCCCTTATCACGACGTTTGTTGGTGGTGGATTAAAACTCCTCTCTCCTCTTCCTGGTTGTTGAAATCGCAAACTATTCGCCATATCCCAACTCCGCTTCTTCTCTTCCCTCGGAGCATTTCCTGTTTTCGATTTCTCTAAAATTCTCTTGTTATGGAGTAGAGCTCCCTCCACAGCTTGAGCCGATTTTACCAACTCATTATAGTTGACATGGCGAACCGATGCCAATTGCAAAGAGATGGTCGGGTTCAGCCCCTTCATGAATCTCCTACATTTTTCTGCACCCCCTAGAACCGAGTCTGGTGCATACCTTGAGAGTGAGGTAAACTTAAGCTGGTATGCTTGAACGGTCATACCCCCTTGATACAGCTCCTCGAAACGCCTTCTCATTTCGTCCTTATAAGAATCTAGAAGGAACTGTCGATTAAACAATTCGATGAACTCGTTCCATTCGAAGTTGCTTATGTCGTATGTATCCACAATTCCCAACCACCACTTCCGTGCTTCACCCTTTAGGTGAAACTGAGCCATATTCATCCTTTGCTCCCCATTTACTATTCCTGCAGCCGATAAATATTTCTCCATTTCATCCACCCATCCCTCAGCTATGGATGGTTCACCTAACCCATCGAAAGTCGGAGCCCCCAATCGGGTGAAGTTAAGCAATCCATTGTTGCTTGAACTCCCAGCTTGTGCATTCTGCACCATCATTTGCACCACCTTCTGAAGGTCGGTCATCACTTGATTAGCATTGACCGTTTCTGGTTCCGGTGCAGAGGTCTCTTCTTCTTCCACATTCACTTCCTCATAAACATTCTCAACCTCTACCTCCGCCTCGGGTTGCTCAGGTAGTAGGGCATTAGTGTTACCTCTTCCCCCACGACCTCTAGTAGCCCTTCTTCCTCGAGTTGTTCCCCGTCCCCTTGGAGCTCTTCCTCCTCTTACATTTGCTCCACCTCGGGTAGCCGCACCGCTTGATGGTGATGCACCCCCGCGTGTAGCTGGTCTCCTTCCACCAGTCCTTGTAGTAATAGCCATTACTACATACATTTAAAACCGACACTTTAGTTGTCTTACTCGACACTACTACTCATACATGTATATTCATACATGATAAAAGCTCGGTTTACAAATCCATCACTTTATCAAGCTTTCTAAGGTTCATAAACTGATTTTTACGGATTCTCAATTTCGACGATATAACGCTTTGAAATTTCCAAAAATAGAAAATGAAAATTCCGATACGCCAGAAAGATAGAGCACTGAAAAACGAAGCCAACGGTTCAAACGGAACCAGAATCGGAGTTAAAACGAAGAAGTTATGAGCGTTTGAAGTATAACGAAATGAATAGCAAAATCGCCAGAACACGACCGATCGTTTTGGACAAAACGACCGATCGTTTTTGATCAAAATTCTTCCAGTGAGATCACCAAAAATTCGACCGATCGTTTTGGGAAAATGACCGATCGTTTTTGGTAAAAATTCTTCCAGTGAGGTCAGAAAATTTTCGACCGATCGTTTTGGGCAAACGACCGATCGTTTTTGGTCAAAAACTGACCAGTAGGGTCTGAAGAAATTCGACCGATTGCCTTTATAGTCGACCGATCGTTTAACTGCAGAAAATAAAGATTCAAAAATGCAAAATTTCTCAACACTCGTAAAATCCTACATGGCATATATTACACAAATAAGCCATTTAAGTCCACAAACTTATTACGATCAACATCCATCGCATAAAATGTACTTTAACAAACAAGTTAATAATATAAAACGCACTACGTAAAATCATCAACAACACAATTTTCACACTCTAATAGTACGCTACTACTTGACATGCCAACTTATCCTCATACACACTCTATCAATCTACACACGCATACAATCAACACAAAAATGCGAGGGATAACCCATCACGATACGTTATCCTAAAGCACCCGAGCGTCCTCGCATACTCTAGAATTCCACATCGCTAAGGTATTCCTTCACACATACAGACGAGAGGTTCACCCACTAGTTTGGCGAGCCGGGAACAACAAGCGTCCTCATTGTCCCCACCTTGCCTCACATGTGGACTTTCCTTCCATCAACTACTACTAAATTCTAGCTACATGACTAAACCTAAATGCAACCCCCCGTTTAAGAAAAAGTTTGTAAAAATTGATACAATGGATCTTGGTCCAATGGTTACCCATCTTCCCGTCGTCCCAAAGTATACAAGAACCTAGTTAGCTCTGATACCAACTTGTCACGCCCCAAAATCCAAAAGACACGGATATCGAGGCATGACCTTTTTAAAACAAAAGGAAATAGAACCTGTTGGTACAAAATTTAAAAAAAAATTTAAAAGAAAACACAAGCGAGCTAAAGGAACGATTAAACAATAAATAAAAGTATGCCAAACGCTGCTACACGACCAAAAGGTTTTGACAAAATTATTAAAGAAAAGAAACGAATGTAAATCGCCCGTAGGCTACAAACTCAAAATAAACTAACTAAAAAGAAAGTGACTAAAGAAGCCCCGAACCCATGCAATACCGCGCTAATGCACCTAGCCAACGCCTCAAGCTAATTTGTACCTGAAAGACAAAATTGTAACGGTGAGTCCCACGCACATAATTAGACGGGACGGCACCACAGACACCGTCACTACATCCCATAAATGCAAGAACTCACAAATTCTACAACTACGATAAACGACGTATAAAACGAATAAAAAGAATATAACGACATACTACAATTACGATAAATTAAATAAATTAACTAACATCAACACACATCTAAAGCATACATGGACCTCTCACGCCACCTACCCCGGTCCGTAAGGTAGGTCATTCCATATCCCTTCGGCCGTCATATGTCCCCGGAATTAGGGAGAGCCATAGACCATTGCAACATAAAAGTAGATTTATAGTGCGCACTTGGACCTCTCACGCCACTCGCCCCAGTCCGTAAGACGAGTCATTCCCTATCCCTTCGGCCGTCATATGTCCCCGGAATTAGGGAGAGACATAGACCATTGCAACATAAAAGTAAATAGTGCACACTGGGACCTCTCACGCCACTCGCCCCGGTCCGTAAGACGAGTCATTCCCTATCCCCTCGGCCGTCTTCTGTCCCCGGAATTAGGGAGAGACAGAGACCATTGCCACTACAGCTAACACACAAGGCCTCGGCCAATGATATAAATCTAACCAATTAACACAATCTCATACGTATAAATATAAAGGCCTCGGTCAATAATATTATACTAATCAAATAACACCACCACATACGTCACGTAACGTAATACAACATAACACATAACCATATGTACTAAAATCGCAACTAGCCAAACAACTCCAATAACGTAAAATCCCATTCGGGCATTTTAACAAACACCTTGTATGCATAAACTACAATTAACCATTATTCACCATAAATTCATCCAATACCATCAACAACTATATAATCCCATAAACAACTAATAAATCATGCAAACCCATCCATAATCTCACTAATTCGAAATAAACATATCTAAGGCTTCAACCCCTACAATTTAAAGAATGGAACTAAAACTACAACAAATAATCTCAATTAACAATTTAAGAACACAATTAATATAAACGGCAAAAACCCCCAATTTATAATAAACACAAAACCAAAACCTAACACACACCCTCGTCTAGTCGCAATGGATAACTCCCGTTACCTTAGAGCGTAGAGGAGGTGTTTCCGGTATGAACCCGCTAATGGTGGTTTCCTTCTTCTTCTTCTCTTTCTTTTCTTTTCTCTCTTTTCTCTCTTCTTACTCTTTCTCTCTCTTGCTTACTAGTTTACTGAATCTGTAGAAAGTGTCTGAAAAGAGTTTATAAAAGCTGTTTTGATAAAGTTTGAGGTAACGAACTATTTGGTCCCCAAAGTTCTAATAGTTAACTCTTAATCCAAAAATATAGTTTTACTACTAAAAAATAACAAATCTTTAGAAACAAAACTATTGGGTCCTTTTTATTAATAAAATTAGTAACAGGTTTTAAAAATAAGGTTTTTCGGAAGAGTTTCGGTTTTTTGCTAAAAATTAGTCGAGTGACCGGTTTTTGGTAAAATTTTGAATAAAACGCTTTTGGATAAATTAAATCATAATAAAAATCATTTATAAAAATACGGGATGTTACAGGTACATCCGTTAGACATTACTAATTAAGAAAATATATCACACGCAACAAATTTATTGCAAAAGGCACAACATCTTTGGCCCAACAATTTTTTACCAAAGACCATTGGCCAATCCAGTGTTGGATGTCGTTGATCGATGTTGACCAAAAATAAAAAAATCGTAAAAACCTCAAATAAATGCAGAAAAATAAAAAATATAAAAAAAATTAAATAAAAACTTAAAAAATCCAAAAAACTACAAAAAAGAAGAAAAAAAAGAAGAAAAAAAAATAAAAAATAAAAAATATCATAAAATTTTCAAAAAGAAATATTATTATTTTAAAAACTCAAAAAATTCAAAACAGATACAGAAAAATCTAAAAAAATCAAAATATATATTATAGTTTAATGGACAGTATAATACAAAAAACCAAATTTAATAGACAGTCTAATACAAAAACTAAAATTTCATAGACAGTCTAATACAAAAAATAAAATTTAATAGACAGTCTAATACAAAAATGACAGTCTAATAGAGAGTCAAATAAAAAAACGACATTCTAATAAAAAAATTACAGTCTAATACAAAAGTACAGTGTAATGCAAAAATGATAGTCTTATAGAAAGTCCAATACATTTATGGCCGTCTAATGGACATAGAAAATGACAGTTTAATAAAAAATGACAATCTAATGGACATTTTAATAGACAATCTGATGAAAAATTTATTGGATAATCTAATGAACAATTTATTGTTCAATCTAACGACAGTAGTGATAAAAAAATACACATGCAAAATAATCTCTTAATATGGAAAAAGAAAAGATTTAGTATTCTTAGTAATTGGTTAAATTGTTTGGACTATTTGTAAATTAATAGTTTAATTTAGGATCAAATTGTAATTAACAATTTGGTTGAATTTACACAAATTGGCCCACACATATCAATCCTTACGGTTTGATTTAAACCAAACTGTCGCCGCCGCCATGCCCATCGTCGGACTCCGCTAACATCGGCTAACAACGTAAGAGAGAAGATAGAGAGGGGGATATGTACAGTCTATGTGTAATTATATGTATAGATATATACTTACATATATACAAATATATATAGATATATATGTATAGTGAGACAGAGAAGGAGATGAGAGAAGAGAGAGCGCGCGCCTGGGGTGGAGGTGCAGTGAAGGCTGCGACGGAGATGACGATGATGGAGTATAGTCGGAGCTCAGCCATAGAAAGAGAGTGGGGGTTTTGGCAACGGCGGAGCTACGTTACCGGAATGAGTGTGTTATTTTCTAGAGAGAAAAGTGTAATGATATAATGGAATCAAACCCCTTTATATATTTATGGTAGTTGTATCAAAACCAAATTAGGATTTTAAATAACTGTGAATTCCTGAATTGACAATGTTACCTTTCACTAATACAAAAGATTGGCGTCACTAAAAGCTAGGTATTATTTAAGTGCTATTGATCTCCGGTTAATTCAAGATCAGGGTTCTTTTAATAGATTTCGTGATTCTGTGAGAGTACATCTGCCACTTTGAAAATCGATATAATATAAACTAATTATGTGTATATTTGTAAAAAAATATTAAAAAGATTTTGCACTATATATATATTGCACCGGTAACCAACTAAAATAAAATTTTGAAGGCTTTCATTTTAAAAGATAGGCCTGGAGACAACTCGGAATCGGAAATTAGTTAAGTTTCTTAATTAAGATTTCTCACTAATTAAAAACAAATTTATCTTGGTATGACAAAAGGTTATGAAAAGATTATCTAAATTATTCTAAACTAATTGGTCAAAAAGAATGAAAATATATATTTATTGCAAGAAAACAAAAGGTCAAACTTCTTCAACATTATAAAAAAAACTTATCTCCTCTTAGATAATTTATCAAATAATTATTAATTCTAATATTTTTGCAAATTAATTATTATTTCAATGTTAATTCACTCAATGGAAGCTAATTTGGTACATAATTTTTTTGGAAGTCGGGACATCGCATTTTGGAAGTCGAGACATCGCAGTTGATATCAGAGCCATATTTGTTTGTGTAAAAATATTTCTTTCGACTAGATCATATATGATTATGTGATTTTTGTCGTTATTACCATGTCTTGAGTGCCATTTGAAAAGATATACGAAGACACTAAGTATACAAATAGGCTTTTCTCTCACACTATACACAATGATAGTTCCGTGCGTTATATAAATGATGTAAACATATAAATTGATACTTTACTTTAAATAATAAAAGAATTTCTAAGAGTAAATCACTCATAATTAATTATTTCTTTCATTTATTATCATGTCTTGATAACCAAAGTTATTAAGATGATTTTTGCACAAGCGGAGGATCCTATCTGATTGATGATTTTGTGTCTAATTGTTGGTACCATTAACACGCCCACTCAAGCTGAGCGGTAAAGAGAGAATCCGAAGCTTGTCACGAAACCATGTGAATCAAGGTGTCGAAAGTAGCTAAGTTAAAGCATTAACAAGTTGGTCCCGAGAAGAAACAAACTGGACGCGAAATAGTTTTCGTGCAACCTTTTCTCAAACGAATTGAAAAACAAATTCTCTGTGTTTAGTTCGAACATGAAATACCGAGTTTGCAGCAATTTAAGTAGTACTAAAATTGTCACACCAAATGACAGAGGCCTGATTTAAAGGAAGACCCAGCTCGTGAAATAAGAACAAGATCCACTGTAACTCCAATGTCACATTAGCTATAGCGCGGTATTTGGTTTCTGAGCTCAAGCGGGCCACTGTTTGCTGATTGCGGGATCCTTATGAAATTTGATTTGGACCTAGGTACACACTGATTGCCCGTAGGCGGCTAAAACTTAGAGGGGGAGGGGGGAAGTTTTATGTATGATTTTCGCGAAATTAAAAATTAAGAGAAAATACAACCCAATTAGCATCAATTTAAGATAAGTGAAATGAAAACAAGCAATAAACGAGTAAGTTACCATACACTGACATTTAAATAAGAAATAAAAGTGAATACATAAATTAAAGAGTAGGACAAGAAATTGACACACGATATATAAAGGTTCGGAAAACTCACCTACCTCATCTCACCGGAATGAACGTTAATGGGTATTTAACTACAATCTTTTTGTCAATATTACAACCTAACGAGCTTATCAACCGATTATTCTCCCCATCTACCTAATGTTTACTCTTGATAGAAGTGCAAACGTACACGTTTACGAGTTAACGAATCTCTCTCAATTTATGAGTACAAGTGTTTAATGTTGAACTTTTAACCACACTTTGGGTTAAAAACTTCTATCAACACACTCACTCATATATGAGCTTATAAGTTTCTCTACAAATGTGTTTAAAAGTAAATCACCCACAAAGAAAGCTTCACTCTTGATGAATAAGATTACAAATATGAATCAATCAAGATTAAGCTATGCGGTGAGAATAGTACGAAGAATTTTGCTTAAAAGATTCCTTTTATTTCCTTGTATGATAACGGAGGCTAGGGTTTTTCTTCTTGTTATGTTTGGGGAGCGAGAGAGGCTGTTTATATGGTGGTTTTTGATTTATGACCATTTTAATTGGTTAAGTTTAATACCCATGGAGTAAAAGGGTGACATCCATAAATTAGGATTCAAAATTGAATTCTCCGCCACATGAATATATTCAAAACATGTTCCTCCAGAACATGCTGCTTTGGACTTTCTGGTAAACAAAATCTTTTTGGAATATATCTCGAACATGTTCTTCCATAACATGTTATGGAACATCTTGCTGGCAACATAAAGCCTTTGTCTAAGAATTTATTTTCTGAAATATCTTTGAAACGTGTTCTGTAACATCCTAGTTTTTTTTTTAACTAATTGTTACAATTTTTTTAGTTTTAATCCTATAAGAAACGTGTTCTGTAACAACTTAGTTTTTTTTTAACTAATTGTTACAATTTTTTTTAGTATTAATCCTATAAGTGCATGTTGGTACACCATGTACAACAATATTTTTTTAAAAAAACAAATTAAAACTATAGTATCTTGTCACTTACACACCAAGTTTCAAGTAAAATTCCTATCCGCTGTTCTAGTTGCAGTTTTGCAGTAAGGTTCCAAGTGAGTTTGCAACCACAGTTAGAACCTAGTGTATTAAATGGACAGAACTGTAAAAAGTTAAATGTACTTAAAATAGATCACAAGCACATTTAACAACGGAGTTCACCTAACTAGGCTACGTCTCCGGGGCACTTACCCAGATTATGATATTATAAAAGCTTACAATATAGGACTCAAGTCTTAATGAAAAACTCTCAGAATCCCTCTAGGTTTTTCTGCCTATCTCTATATTGCTCCTACTCTATAACTATCACGTATAAATCAATGGCATCCCACCATTGTTTTCTTTTTAAAAGCTCACGTGTATTCTCTCAAGAATAGGTTCTTTATAGTTTAGAACACACACTTTTTACAAGCTAGGTTATCAACTATTTATAAGTAAAAACAATCTTCTTGTTTCAAGATCTTTTATGATTGCTTTTGACTTCTTTTGATTGGCTTCAATCTCTCCATATTGCACGTCTGCCTTTTGTAGGATTGACATCAATCTTCATAAGTTAATACCTGTTTAATAACAAGCTTGAAAGTAGGAGTTAGTCTTTTCCTATAACTAGGAAACATATAAAGATAATATCTTTTAGAGATAATATCTTTCCATATATATATGAAACACCTAACTCCATATTACATTCAATCTTTAAACGAATTATACTGAATATAGATAAGGAACAAAAGATTGAAACAAGTGATAAGGACAAGCATAAGAATAGAGATCATATTTAAAAGGAAACATAACCTTATAAACTTATCTCTTTATATCTTTTAGAAAACATCTTTCCTTAACACTTTGATATTCTCAATTTACGCATATTAAACCTTTAAGATCATATGAGAATATATCCTGCATACTGTAGAACAAATATTAATCAATAAAGAACAGTTATGCAGTTTTACAGAACTAGACAGAATTCTGCTGAACAGCAGGTTGCAACTGAGGTTGCAACTGAGGTTGCAACTGGTACTTGAAACCACCAACGCTGTCTAAGCAGGTTGTAACTGTGGTTGTAACTGAGCTTACAACATTACTAGAAACCTATCAACATAGGTTGTAACTGAGGTTGCAACATTTCTTGAAACCTAACAACACCTGTCTTAGTTCATAATAAACAGATAGGATTATTTAGTGAAAACCATTAGACAACAAATAGAATTGTTAGGACCAGGAATCTGGTCCTAACAATCTCCCCCTTTGTCATTGGTTTTGACAAATCATCTAAGTTTATATAAACACTAATCCACCTGCAATAAGTTAGCAGTACAGTCTTTTACTGTATTTCATTTATCAGTGCTTTTGTAACACCTATTTAGCTCCCCCTGCAAGTTAGAATAGCAGGTATCATATAAGCACAGAATGTATCCATTCACAGAGTTTCAGAACAGATTTAATTTCAAACATAGTCATACTTCAAAAAACAAATTGCAGAAATTGTAAGGCCAAACAATGCTGGCACAGAATAGTCTTAATATAGCAATTGTAACTGAAATTGAAATTAAAACTTGAAACTGTAAACATTAAAATGAACCATAAAGTCATCTCCCCCTATTTGTCATAAGCCAGACAAACTAGTTACGAGGTATGTCTGAAGAGATGGTTTCAACTACGGTTGGAACTGCACTTAGAACTTCGCTGTGTGGGTTTCCAGAAAACTTAGGGTTTCTTTGATAAGTAGAAAGAGAGAGAGAATTTATTCTGATAATTGTGATTGATTTGGAATAATAAACGAGTTTAGTATAAATAGCAATAAAGACCAAATCTTTTTGTAATTAGAAATAGATATACTCAAATCACTTTAGAAACAGAATTTTGCCAAAATTTAAGGAAATTTCTTATCAACAGAATTTTTTAAAATTTAAACACAAAGAAATCACGAAGTAAACAGTTTTTCAGAAAGATAAATCAAGCAATAAATAAAGATCAACATTCCTTGTAAACAGATATACCCAAAATTTAGAATTCTAAGTAGTTGAAGATTTCAAGGAAATTTTTGACTTGATTCAAGAGAAGATGGCAATTCAGCAAGATATTTACACAGTAAAAAAATAGGCATCTAGCAATTTACTCAAGAAGATATGTTTATCATAGAATAACTTTAATAGAAATTAGATTTTAAGAGCTTAAATTGAGCAAATTCATTTTCTTCTCTACACAAAAACTAGTTTGATGATCTCAGCAAGGAAAGAGTATAAGTGATGTCAAAAATAACAAGACTTTGTCTTGGCTTTTTCATTCTAGAGTGTTAGGACAATCACTGAATTTTTCAGTATTCTGAGGAGGAGGTTTCAACTGGTGTTGCAACGGAGCTTGCAACCAGAATTATTAGCATGTGGTTTCAACTGGGGTTGCAACTTAACTTGCAACCACTGTGTAAAAAGTGCACTTTGTGCTTGCAACCACTGTGTAAAAAGTGCACTTTGTGCTTGCAACTCTATTACCAGAGAGGTTTTAAGACAAATTACCTCACATCTGTTTTTGAGACACCAAAAAGCGGCTTTTTCAAGATAAAAACTTCAAAGCTCAATAAAGACTTACCTCTTGAAATAAAATGTATTAAAGGTACTCAAAACATACATACATAGCAAGAGTATTCAATTAGATCCATAGTGACATACCCCTATATCACTTCTTAAAGATTCAAATTTATTAGTATCAAGGGGCTTTGTGAAAATATCAGCTAATTGTTTTTCAGTTGAAACATGTTCTAAAATTAAGCTTTTTCCTTCAACTAGTTCTCTGATAAAATGATGCCTTAGGTCTATGCGTTTAGTTCTGGAATGTTGAACTGGATTCTTTGCTAAATCTATAGCACTTTTGTTATCACAAAACAGAGTTAATATTTCTTGCTTAACATTATAATCATTTAGCATCTGTTTCATCCAAATAAGTTGAGTACATCCACTTCCAGCTGTAATATATTCTGCCTCAGCAGTAGATAAAGAGATGCAATTTTGCTTTTTACTAAACCATGAAACAAGGTTGTTTCCAAAATAAAAACAACCACCAGAAGTACTCTTTCTATCATCTATGTTTCCTGCCCAATCTGCATCACAGTAGCCAACCAGAAAATGGTTTGTGTCTTTAGAATACCATAGCCCTAGGTGAATTGTGCCTTCTACATACCTTAAAATCCTTTTGATAGCTAGAAGATGAGGTTCTAAAGGGTTTGCCTGATACCTGGCACAAACTCCTACACTTAAGCAAAAGTTTGGTCTACTAGCAGTTAAATAAAGCAGACTTCCAATCATGGATCTATAAAAACTGGGACAGACACCTTTACCTTTATCATTTTTGGACAGTTTAAGGGTAGTACTCATAGGGGTTCTCTTCTTTTTACTCTCACTTTTATTTCTAAAGATCCATTTAGTCCCTATAACATTTTTATTAGAAGGTCTGGGTACTAAAGTCCATACATCATTTATCTCAAACTGACTCAGTTCATCTTGTATAGCTAAAATCCATTCACTATCTTGTAAAGCTTCTTTTATATTCTTAGGTTCTAACTGAGAAATATAGCAAGCAAAGTGAACAACATTATTTCTTTTACCTCTGTTTTTCATAGCTGAAGCTACTTCTCCAATGACATTGTCAAGAGAATGATTTTTCTGAGTCCTTACATATCGAGGCTTGCTAGTTGACTGATCATGAGAACTTTCTTCTTCTTCTTCAGATTCAGCACTATTCTGGGTTTCAACTGTGGTTTCAACCTCAGTTGCAACTGGACTTCCAACCACTGTTGGACTGCTTGTTTGCTGACTTTCTTCAGGTTCTTTTCCTGTCATATCTGATTCTTCATTAACTAGCTTATCTAAGGTTTTGTAATTAACATGACCCAGCCTTTTATGCCAAATATCAGCATTATTAGTGATAGCTTGATTACACCTATTCTGAGGCAATTCTTTTTCAGCTTTTTCAAACACATAGCAGCTATTTGTAGATCTAATTCCAGTCATGACCACATCATTGTTAAGATCAGTAATTAAACACTCATCTCTGTTAAACTTAACAATCATTTTGTTGTCACATAGTTGACTAATACTAATAAGATTGGCTTTTAGTCCATCTACAAGAAACACATCATCAATATTAGGCATTCCAGGTTTGTTTAAGATACCTTTACCAACAATTTTACCTGTATCTCCACCTCCAAACACAACAGTGTTTTCTTTGAGATTGATGACATTTTTTAGGAAACCTGCAGTACCTGTCATGTGCTTAGAACACCCACTGTCAAAATACCAATCATTAGAAGTAACAGCATTTAAGGAGGTAATCACAGCTTTGTTATTAGCAATTAAGGTAGATTTTTCTTTAACTTTCCAGACCCAGTTCAAATTTTTATTGACAGAAGCCAACCAGGTCTTCTGAGAAATGTACCTTCTGTTCTTCTTTAAATAACACTGGATTTCTACATGACCAGATCTTTTACAGAAGTTACACAGTTTAGCTCTAAAAGTAGATTTAACCTCATAGCTATTCAGTTTATTTTTGGTTGCAACTGTGGTTGCATCTCTAGTTGCAACTGTACTTCTAACCTTCTTCTCAAAAACTTGAGTTTTATTCCTGGTTGCACCCTTGGTTGCAGCTGAGCTTCTAACCTTATAGTTAAACTTATTAAAAACCTGAGTTTTAGCTTTAGCAACAGCTTCAATAAAGGTGGTTTTTCCTGTACTCTTATCACCATAGTAACCTAGACCACTGATATCTTTAGAGCCTCTAGAATATGACAGCATGTCATCTAATTTTTCTGAAGCAGAAACATTCATTAGTTTTATTTTCTTTTTAGTTTCAGTAAGTTCAGCCAGTTGTAAGTTAAGCTTCTCAGTAAGACTTTTAACCTCATCCTTTAGATTAACATTAAGTTTGCTTATGATCAAGGATTGTTTACTCAGACATTTATACTTTTCATAAAGAACAAGATATTGCTGAGAAATGTCTTCATCAGAAGGTTCTTCCTCATCACTGCTGTAGGTTTCAAGAGCAGTTGTAACTATGGTTGAAACATGTTCACAGTCACTTTCATAAGTAGGTTCTTTTTCAGTGATTATTCCCATAAAATTAACAAAATTAGAATCATCCTCTTCATCACTGTTGCTCTCAGAATCACTATCACTATGAGTGGTTATACAAGCATTTTTGTTCCTTTTTAAAGTATTTGCACACTCAGCCTGAATATGACCAAAACCTCTACATTCTCTACACTGAATCTCTTTAGGCTTATAATCTTTGTTATCCTTCTCTTTAGAATTCCACTTTCCTGTAGAGTTATTATTGAACCTGGATTCTGTCTTAAATTGGTTATCCCTTTTCTGAATGTTTTTAGAAGAACCAGTATCATCCTCTTTTCTCTTATAAAACTTTTTGAAAACTTTTTTAGCAAAGAAAGCTAGCTGTTCTTCATCACTCATTTTATCACAGACATTAGGTTCAGATTTCTTAGCCTTAAATGCTATTCCCTTTTCTGGTCTTTTATGTTTAAAAAATTTCAGCTCATGAGTGCTTAGATTTCCTATAAGTTATTCAAGTTTAAGATTATCTAAGTCTGTTGATTCTTCAATAGCTGTAACTTTTATTTCAAACCTTTCTGGGAGTGACCTAAGAGTTTTCTTAACAAGTTGAGCATCACTGTATTTTTTACCTAAGGTTCCAGCTTGATGAGCAATGTGGCAGATTCTACCATTAAATTGTTCAATGTTTTCATCTTCCTCCATTCTTAGGTTTTCAAATTGAGTAGTTAACTGTTGAAGTTTGAAAGCTTTTACTTTAGTAGTTCCTTCAAAAGTAACTTGCAAAATATCCCATGCCTCTTTGGCAGTTTCACAGTGAGAGATATACCTGAATACACTGAGAGTTACACCAGCAAAAATCAAGTTTATGGCTGTTGAGTTGGCACTTGATTTTCTGTCTTCATCAGCAGACCATCTGTCTTCAGGTATAAAAACCAGTTCTCCTTCACTATCAATGGCAGTTGGAGCCTCCCATCCATACATCACAGTTTTCCATGCATGTTCATTCTGCTGTTTGATGAAGGACCTCATTCTGATCTTCCATACTCCATAGTTTACTCCTCCTTCAAGCAATGGAGGTTTGTTGAAAACGTTTCCTTCCCTCATTAAGTCCATTTTTACTAGAACACAGGATCCGCACTAAGTAAGGTCTAGTGTAAAGCTCTGATACCAATTAAAATTCCTATCCGCTGTTCTAGTTGCAGTTTTGCAGTAAGGTTCCAAGTGAGTTTGCAACCACAGTTAGAACCTAGTGTATTAAATGGACAGAACTGTAAAAAGTTAAATGTACTTAAAATAGATCACAAGCACATTTAACAACGGAGTTCACCTAACTAGGCTACGTCTCCGGGGCACTTACCCAGATTATGATATTATAAAAGCTTACAATATAGGACTCAAGTCTTAATGAAAAACTCTCAGAATCCCTCTAGGTTTTTCTGCCTATCTCTATATTGCTCCTACTCTATAACTATCACGTATAAATCAATGGCATCCCACCATTGTTTTCTTTTTAAAAGCTCACGTGTATTCTCTCAAGAATAGGTTCTTTATAGTTTAGAACACACACTTTTTACAAGCTAGGTTATCAACTATTTATAAGTAAAAACAATCTTCTTGTTTCAAGATCTTTTATGATTGCTTTTGACTTCTTTTGATTGGCTTCAATCTCTCCATATTGCACGTCTGCCTTTTGTAGGATTGACATCAATCTTCATAAGTTAATACCTGTTTAATAACAAGCTTGAAAGTAGGAGTTAGTCTTTTCCTATAACTAGGAAACATATAAAGATAATATCTTTTAGAGATAATATCTTTCCATATATATATGAAACACCTAACTCCATATTACATTCAATCTTTAAACGAATTATACTGAATATAGATAAGGAACAAAAGATTGAAACAAGTGATAAGGACAAGCATAAGAATAGAGATCATATTTAAAAGGAAACATAACCTTATAAACTTATCTCTTTATATCTTTTAGAAAACATCTTTCCTTAACACTTTGATATTCTCAATTTACGCATATTAAACCTTTAAGATCATATGAGAATATATCCTGCATACTGTAGAACAAATATTAATCAATAAAGAACAGTTATGCAGTTTTACAGAACTAGACAGAATTCTGCTGAACAGCAGGTTGCAACTGAGGTTGCAACTGGTACTTGAAACCACCAACGCTGTCTAAGCAGGTTGTAACTGTGGTTGTAACTGAGCTTACAACATTACTAGAAACCTATCAACATAGGTTGTAACTGAGGTTGCAACATTGCTTGAAACCTAACAACACCTGTCTTAGTTCATAATAAACAGATAAGATTATTTAGTGAAAACCATTAGACAACAAATAGAATTTAGACCAGGAATCTGGTCCTAACACTTACTATAAGAAAAAATTCATTTAGCATCATGAAATTTTTTTAGTTATGTTGCTAAAGTGGTTGTGGTTAAATTTTAGCAACAGTTTAGCAACAAATGGTAACATAATTTTTTGCTAAACTGTTGTTAAAATTTAACTATAACCACTCTACTAAACATAACCGAAAAGAAATGTATGATGCTAAATGAACTTTTTGTTATCGTGACTTATTCTCCTTCTAAATTATCCTTACTATATGCGTAGCTTCCAACCCATGTTTTGGGTATGACTCTTTTCTAAGCCTTGTAAGTTATATATACGGGTGGTTGTACTGACACTTTTGGCAGGTATTCACATTATAAGTTATAAACTTTATATACTTTGATGGGAGTGACGCCAGTAAGTTTCTTTGAGCTAATATCATGGCATGTATATTGATTTGAGATTTTATGGAAGGAGAAGGATATAATACGGTGGCCTGAGGTTACACCAACTTATTTTTGGTTTCGTTATTCGTTTGATTGTGTGCAAGTACATTTTATTTGGATAGGGCCCAGGTTGACAGACAACGGCCTATATAGAACCAATCCTGGCTGGCCATTTGGATTATATATTTTATTTATAAAAGGTTGTCGTCATAAATTATTTTAGATACAATTTCTAATAAAATTTTAATTTTCTTTTATTTAGTTTAAAGCAGCTCGATTACCGGGATGCTACAGATGGTACCAGAACACCTTATTACGACACCCTTAGGACCGTGGGTATCCATAAGCTTAAATTGTTTCCGATGAATAGCTAAATTTTGGTTAAATTTGAATCTTAGGATGAAATTCCTGGTAGGTTCTTTTGAGTGAGATTTTACGTCCAGTTAAGCTCATTTGAGTTTTCTTGGGACTTCTTAAATATATATATGAGGATCATTATGACTCTGGTATTATATTATTCAAGTGTTAGTTCTCTGTTTGAGTCGAGAACAGTTGGCATTTCATCTTGAGCTACTTTCAAGCTTTGACAGATCACGTATATCATTTTATGAATGAGTTTGTACGTATGTGACGGCTTGTTTCAGTTTATAAGAACTTATTTTGCGTGTTACCTATAAATGCAGAATCTAAATTCTGGATTTGTACTCTTTTCCTTTTGTTAGATTTGAAACGGATTTCATAAGAATTAGAGCTCAAGTATTTGTATTGAATAAAATAGACAGGTAGAGTTCTCTTAGTATGTTTTTTCGGACAATTTTTCATGACTTCATTTATGAACTTTCCAAACCCAGCAATTGAATTGGCCCGGTCTTCTAGTTGCCAGTTTTCTTCAAACAAAGTAGAATACACTTCATTGGATTTAAGCCTTATTTACAGAGTATTCTAGATTTCTTTATCTGGCGTTTGACTTGAACTTACTCAAAAGTATTTTACATTCGAATTATAGTAAATCTTAAGTGAAAGACAAGAACAAGATTGTTCCTGAAACTAGAACTAGCAGCTCACGTA
Source organism: Primula vulgaris (assembly GCA_963920805.1). Taxonomy (NCBI): domain Eukaryota; kingdom Viridiplantae; phylum Streptophyta; class Magnoliopsida; order Ericales; family Primulaceae; genus Primula; species Primula vulgaris. Next base: position 19,599,463 of record OY987214.1, read on the forward strand.
TTTCTAGTTATTACTATATATCAAAATATATGATAAAACTATGACTAAAATATACTATGTAGTAATATACATATAAAGTTTCAACCTGGCAAGTGATAAACATATTTTATTGCAAGTTGAAGGAGGTATTAGTTCTGTAGGTCAGAACTAAGAGCTTTATTAGACTTATATACTTATAAGATTGCTTATTTAGTTCATGGCACAACAAGAGATTTACCGAAGGGCAATGATATTTATGTAACTTCAACGTGGTGTTATTAAGTGTTAGAGCTAATTGCAAACCTAGGAGGTGGTTGAATATGTTTGACTGATTTTAAATTTTTTTCATTTTTTTTTATTAAATCACTGGCTTAGGATTGGTTCAAGTAATATATATAAAAACTATACTTATAGTGGAATATAAAAGTGTAAGTATATTTGAAAACTATATTACTTACAACCACACATTAGAATCACAATTATACTTAGCACAAGTTAATTCAATTATCTCCCAAATATGTTATTAACTATTGTTGAAGTAAATGCTTCCTAACATGTCCTGTTATTGTCAAGTGAATGTATAAACTCAAACATTTGATTCAATTTGTTTGTTTCGGACTAAACAACTATCGACAAACTGATCTCGTCACCGAGAGTACGATCTATTTTGTTTGCTTCGGATATTAGTTAGCACTTTAGTCAATATGCAATTCTAATCACACAGATACAATAACTCTAATTACCAAGTTGATCAGAAGATATTGCAATTATAATAACTTGATAAATAAAGTAAAGGATAGAAAGAAAGAAATTGACGCGAAAGATTTATCCTGATTCACCTTGATTTGAGACTACATCCAGTCCCCAAGTCCAAACAAGACCTTAAGCTTTTTATATTACACACGTACTTCTTTTAGGGTAGTGTACCATGTACAACCACTCTTCCTTTAGGGGCAGAGCTACCCTTTACACCACTCTTCTTTAGGGGCAGAGCTACCGACAAATCCGATTCTCCTTAAAGGGCAAAGCTACCCAAAGCAGTTTACTTTTCCTTGACGGATAAAGTAATCGAAAAGTCTAGTCTCAATGTGAGACTTTGTATCTACGATCCAAAAAAGTTTTCTACATTGATGTTGTACGCAAGTTGTACAATCAATCAATCAAGATCAAAGCAACCTTGTTTAACACTAATCTATTAAAGTGATCGAAGGCTTAAAGAAGTTGGATCGCACACACTCTAAACAATATAAATGTTTACAAAATAATCTCACAAACTAAAAACTCTCTTCTCACTAAAATATATGTTTAATATACTGATCTTGGATAATTGTGAGGCTTGGTTAAATAATCGACAATGATGTTTGAGTATATAAACTGGTAGGGTTTCGCCGTCGATTGAAATGAGTTAACAAAACCTTTGTATTTGAGTTTGTGGTAGTGTGATGTGTGTTCTCTGAATTTTTGAGGTTTATTTATAGTGTTGGAGGTGATCATAGCCGTTGTAGAAGATTTTCCGTTTGAATTTCAAAATTCAGTGAAATGTAATCGGTTGGGTTGCAATCCAATCGAATGGATTGTGTAGATTTGGTCCAACGGGCAGGCATTTTGAAAGCCAAGTATCTCCCGTTTTAAACCTCCTTAATGTGAATTATCTCCTCTTGAATATTGATGTGATCCTCTACAATATCTCCAACGTCTCTTTCAGTATTTGGAAATGATTTGAATACCTTTCCAAGACCTTCAAAAACGTATCTGGACTTTCCATTTACACTGTACCTAACCGGCTAGGTTACAACCTAATCGGTTGGAATTGTCTGTACAGAGACAAGATAATTTCATACAAGTGTAGTTAATTTTACAAATTAACTTTATGGTCCATGACTTAGTTTCTTTCACGTTTTTTAGTTCATTCTTTTGAGTTTTACTTCCTTTTGTATTGTGGTCTAGTTACGTGTATTTATCTGAAATATACTCGTTGAAATTGTTATTATTACGGCACTTTGTTATGTAACTAAAATTCCATTTTGTTAATCATCAAAATATAATTCAATATCGTAGAATTTAAGGGATTGGTTCAACATTAAGTTAATTATCTGTTTATTAGATTGGTCAGGTTAGAACCAAGCCGTGTCTATTGTAATTCACTTCATACATACATGGCATACATAGCATACATATCATACATACATTACACTACATACACTCCATACATCATATTCTCTGTGCTGCTATGCATATTGTTATCCTCAGGTGGTATTGATTGTTGCGGAAAGCAGCATACACTAAAAGAAAAGGTTTATTTACCAACCGTTTACTTTTTGAAAACTGTTGTTATCCTCAGGTGGTATTGATTGTTGTGGAAAGCAACATACACTAAAAGAAAAGGTTTATTTATCAACAGTTTACTTTTTGAAAACTGTCAGTAAATCGAGTGTTACTAAATTTTAACAACAGTTTGGCAAAAGAATTAGTTGCTATTCTGTTGCTAAAATTTAGCGACATTCAGTTTAGCAACAGTTTTCAAAAAACAAACTGATGGTAAATGAACTTTTTTTTTTTTAGTGATAATAGTCTTATTAGTATTGATTGTTGCGGAAAGCACCATAATTTTGCTATTAATGTTAATCAATATGTGAATCTTTACTATTGCAACTATGATCAGACAATAATAATGAGATTGCAATCAATCTCGATACATTTTGGGAGCAGATTATTTCAGTATGCAGGCGTGCGATACTGTTTTGCAGATGTGCAATACTGGAAGGGTTCATAATGTGTGTTTTTTTATATACTGTCTAGGAGGTTTAAAAAGAAGCGGGGCACTGAGTATCTGGGTGAGAGCCCCTAAATTGGTTAGTCGTTAACCCGTTAGGCCAAACGACTAGACTGGTAAGCCGACGGTGTGATTCTGGAAGTTTTCCTCCATTGAGACATTATTTGAGAAGTACATTGTGATGTTACTCAAGGGAAAAAATTCGTAATTATAATCGTGCATGATATGATTATATTACTATTTTACATTAAGCTATATCGAATAGACATGTAAGTCGAACACGTGTAATGTTTATTACTATATTTATCTTTTCGGAAGATATTACGAGCATGTAGTTGCTCATCTTTTTGTGATTTTTTCTTTACATGCATGTGTATTTCTCGTCTAGTGAGTCTGGCATGTTCACTTTTTCATCTTATATAGTTAGATACCTAAGAAGGACCTAAAAACTTTGCACGTTTTAATCAAGTTATGACTTTACACTTGATAGAGGTTCATGCAACAGTCGGACATTGTTTACTTAAAGCTTGTATCATGTATAAATATTTTATTTTACTTTTGTAAAAAATTCCGACATTGATTAGCATCTTTATGTATCATTATATTTATTACTTCTACATATTTTGTTTATTTCGTTACGAAAGCAATATATTTTACTTATCGGGATGTAGAACAGAAGCTGGTACAATTCATTTATTATATATCTAAACTCAATCTTGGAGTTTTCCGTTTAAGAAACATTCGGCGAATGACATCTTGGCGTCACAGGGATCGTATAGCCTAAACGACCTGCTATCTAAATGATTTTTGATACAATTGAATTTCGGGATGAAATTATTTTAAGGTTGGTAGATTGTAACATGCTAGTTTTTCTTTAATTAATTGTTATATTTTTTTAGTATTAATCCTATAAGTTCACGTTGGTGCACCATGTATAATAATATTAAAAAAAAACAAATTAAATTTATAATACTTTATTGGTCAACGTGCACGTTGGTGCACGTTGAGTCACAAGCTACTATAGTTTTAATTTTTTTTTTTTATAAATAATATTGTACAAGATGCACCCACGTGCACTTTACACGCCAAGCTTCAAGTTTAACTTATTCTCCGTCTAATTTATCCTTGTGATATGCGTGGCTTTCAACCCATGTTTCGGGTATGACTCTTTTCTAAGCCTAGTAATTTATATCGACAGGTGGTTGTACATAGACTTTTGGTAGGTATTCACTATAGAAGTTATCAACTTTATAAACTTTGATGGGAGTGACGCCTGTAAGCTTCTTTGAGCTAATATCATGGCATGTATAGTGATTTGAGATTTTATGGAAGGAGAAGGATATAATACCGTGGCCTTAGATTATACCGACTTAATTTTGATTTCTTTATTCGTTTGATTGTGTGCAGGTATATTTTATTTGGATGAGAGCCGGGTAGACAGGCAACGATCTAGAACCAGGTTAGCCATTTGAATTATTTATTTTATTTATAAAAGGTTGTCATCGTAAATTATTTTGATTCAGTTTATAATAAATTTTTATTTTATTTTATTTAGTTTATAACAGCTCAATTACCGGAATGTTACATGTTCCGACTGAATGTTTTCGTGCCTGTTTTACAACTAATTTTATTGAGATGCTTGTAAATTGCTAACTTTCGAATTAACTTTCGTTTGAACCGTTGACTTCGTTATTAAAGGCTTTATCATTTATAGTCTAAATTATACATTTTCTCTTTCTGAAAAAGATCAAACATTAAATCATCGAATAGAAAAATTATTAATTTAAGTAAAATCCTTACAACATTTATAATCAAAATCAAATAAATCAACCTATGGCTCAACACACACACAAAACCCCGAAGTCGAATGATGATCACTATTGTCTCCAGCCCAGTATTCATCGGCAAAAGCATTAAGTGTGACAGATAAGTTTGGCTAAGGAGGTCGTAGTCACATGTACCCTTAAGATAACGAAGTACACTGCGGACCAATGATCACAAAGAGGCTTGTGCATAAATTGACATAATTTATTGACTGAAAAAGAGATATCCGGCCTTGTAAAATCTAAATAATTGAGGCCTCCAACAATACTACGATATAACGTTTGATCCTCGAATGGGTTGCTCGATTCATTTGTAAATTTAATTGATGATGCCATGGGAGAGCCTATAGGTTTGGCATTAGCCATTCCAGCACGCTTTAGTAGCTCGATGATGTACCGTGATTGTGTCAGTAATAAACCATCCGGTGATCGATGTACCTCAATGCCCAAAAAGTAATGGAGATTTCCTAGGATTTTGACAACAAAGTCAACGCCTAGGTTCTGAATGAGAGTTGAAATATAAGTGTTTGAAGACCCGGTGATATTAATATCGTCAGCGTAAATAAGTACAAGTGTGATTTCAGATCCTTAATTGAGAATAAATAGTGAAGTGTCTGCCTTATAGTTCACAAACCCAAGAGAATATAATTTCGAGCTTAGGCGAGAGAACCAAGCACGTGCTTGTTTGAGGCAGTATAGATCTTTATGGAGCTTACAAACATGATTAGGCTGTTGCTTGTAAATGAATCCCGGTTGTTGCTCCATATAGACATCCGCGGAAGGAAAACCATGCAAAAATGCATTTAAGACATCAATCTGCTTGAGTGACCACGAGCGAGATATAGCTAGTGAGACACACAAAACGAATCGTATTATACTTGATGACGGGGTTCAAACTTTCTTCAAAATCAGGCCCCGGTCGTTGGTGATATCTTTTAGCTACAACAAGTGCCTTGTAGAGAGCAATTGAACCATCGGCCTTGTGAATACCCATTTACACCCCACAATTGTTTTATTCGTAGGTAGTGGAACGAGATACCAGTTACCATTCACCATTAAGTCATCAAACCCAGCTTTCATTGCACGTCGCCATGGTTCATATTTAACGGTTTGTGTAAATCATGTTTGCTCAGATGGCATCTCTAAACAGGTCGAAAGAAGAGTTCGACAGAGAGGGTAACACACCGTACCATCAGTGGATATTTTAGGGCGCACAATTTTGTTGCGGAGTCTTGTTCTCATAAGGTGATTGGACACTGACTCAGCAAGCACATCATCCAGGCGAATGTGAAGGACGGGATAGGTAGATGAGGTCGAGTTTTCGTGATAGTTTGACGTGGCTGATGGCGGGGGGTTGGGGTATTAGGTGGATCGACTACTAGGGGATGAGTTTGTCTCTGGAGAAAATGTTCTCATGGGTGATGTTGGCTGATTTTTAAAGTCAAAGTTCATCATTCTGTGAGATAATTTCTTGAGGGCCATGATCATGATTTAGAGAGGTGGGTGGCTGATCTTGTATTGATAAAACGTGAGAAGGTGATGGGTGATTTGGACTGACATGATTATGATCATAATCATGAGGAACATTAATTAACATGAGATTTATTTCCATGGTTTTGATGGGGAAAGTTTTGAGTAAGTGTTGGTTCACGTTGGTTGTGAGTTTCTGAGGTAGGTAAAGACAAACTAGTGGTAAATGAGTTGGTTTAGGATGTGTATTTTTTGATGCACTGACTATGGCAAATGGAAAATGCAATTCGTCAAACATGACATGGCGAGAAATATACAGACGATTTGTTAGTGGGTCAAGACATTTGTAACATGTGTGTCGGGCTATAACCTATGAAAACACAGTGTAGATCAAAAATCCATTTTGTGTTTATTATATGGTCGGAGATATGGCGGACAAGCACAAACAAATGTATGAAGAAACGTATAATCAGGCTTTTTGGAAAACAATTTTTCGAAAGGGGAAAACTTATTTAAAACAGGAGTAGGAAATCGGTTTATGATCAAACATGCGGTGGAGAATGCATCCTCCCAAAATTTAAGAGGAACGTTTCCGGCAGCTAGTAGAGCAAGCCCGGTTTCAACTAAATGTCGATGTTTACGTTCTAATTTCCCATATTGATGGGTGTGTGTACACAGGAGTCTGTGTTGAATACCAATCGATTTAAAATAGTAATTTAATGGACGGAATTCCCTTCACCAATTAGTGTATAGTTTTTATTTTGGTTCCAAATTGAAGTTCCCCCAGTTTTTGAAATTGGACGAAAATATGACGAGTGTCTGATTTTAAAGTAAGAGGAAACATCCACACACATCGAGAAAAAAGATCGACAATGGTAAAAACATAACAAAAGCCTTTTATTGATAAATACGGAGATGAGCCCCAAAGATCCATATATAATATTAGAAATCCATATATAATAAATCTAATGGGTTAGCTGACATGGTACTTAAAAATTAAAAGGTAATTGGTGGCTTTTTCATCGTTGACAAGTATCACAAACATCAAAAGCTCTCTTATTAAGACAAGATAATTTGAGAGCAGACACACCTGATTGGACCGTTCGATAAGAGGCATGGCCGATACGAGAAGGCCAAGTGTCGATCGGTACAAGACTATTGAATAAAGCTACAGGGTATGCTTTCGGTTTAAAGGGATAAAGGCCGCCTTCACACTTTCCTAGATGGAGGATGGTTTCCTAGTTTGGGTCCTTCACAAAAATTCATAAACAAACAGGAGGCATGAAATTCCACGAAAACGTTATTATCTTTTGTAAACTGACTAGTAGATAATAGATTCTTTGGAATAGAAGGCACATGCACCACATTATTCAATCGAAAAGTACACTTTCATAAACACATATTAAAGGATCCCGTGTGCGCGATGCACAAACCTGAGCCATCACCTGGAGCTGGTCAAGACCATCATACGGAGTGGTACCAATGTTTAAGTTGCTAAGATTCCATGTGACGTGGTTGGTGTTGCCGGAGTCATGGTACCATTGATCGGCTTAAAGAAGTGTTTTATAAAAATAAAGTCTATTTACCTAGCAAAAGTACTAGGGCCAATCGTAGTAATAAAATTTATATTATCAAAGCAAGTACGAGTTCATCTATGAGATTATGTAAACAAATTAAATTATGTTTAAACAAAAGTTTTCTAATTTTTTATAATGATATGGCTCGAGCCTTGGTCGTTTAATATAAACTACTATAAACTAGAACAAGAACAACTCATTAACAAGGGTCGTCAATCTCTATATTTCATTATCCTCAAAAACACAAATCTAATCTAAACAATATTAAAAACATTAACTAAATATGAACAAACAATAATAAAAAGAATAGTGATAGAAAGATATTACCGAGCCGGCAGAATTTAGGGAGAATAAACCACCTTAACAACTCAGTAACAATGTTAGAAAGACGATGCAATAGGGAGAAAGCATCGAAGGATGGAGGAACCATAATAATAAAAAAGATAACACAATATAATAATTAAGAGAGAATTATATCGAATGAGGGTTTTTATCTGTAGACAAATCCTAAAAAATTACAACAAAACAACTAGTATTTATAGTGTTCAGCTCATAAAATTCGAGGAACTAATTTCTAAAATTCGCTTATTCGAATACGAAGGTCTTATTCGAATAAGGTACTGTTTGGCAAGTAAAATTGCGACACATCATTGATTTATGGTGGTGGAAGATCTTATTATTCGAATAAGCAGTCTTGATTCGAATCATCTGGCGAAAAACTGAATTTATTTCCTTTTTTGTTAGATTTATTCTTTGCTCCCCAATTCTAGCATAGTTGACCGAATATATCTTTAATATTTTCATCTTTTAGGTCATTTAGCTTCTCCAACTTGCATTTTGAGTCCTTTAATATTCACATAAATGGACGTAAAAAAGACATTTTTCACATATAAATACATAAACGACTCCAAAACACATAAAGATAGTAAATTGGCATAAAAACACCTATTTACTCATTGTAAAGTTGGATTTAAAGCTATAAATATGGCCTCAAAATGACATATTCTAGGTCGAATCACACCCACCAACTGGCTCGATACTCGCCCTCGAGTGTCGCATGCGGTAACTACGCGGAATAAACTGAGTATCTAAATACTAAAATAATAAAAATAAAATCCTAACTCACTTTCGTAGAAATGACTAATGCATTTGGTGTATGCAATAAGCCTTTAAACCTTTAAAGAATAAAATGACGAGTTGTAGCATGGTGAGGGTTTACTAAAACGACTCCCACATACAGATAAAAATCTCCCCAATGCTAACATAGCTCTCCCTAATCTTACAACACATGAAAATGAGAAAATACAAAACAATCCATAGCTATATCAAATCATGATAAAACCACTAAAATTATTTTCAGTTTGTTGTTAAAAATGCTCCTCGATCCAAAATACATTGGTCTAATCATTGCATATGTTGTTGGTCTATTTACCATCAAGTGTATATTCGCTATTCGTAGTTCGACAGTTATTTTGAGAAAACATTTTCAAATCACCGTTTCATTAAACTCAATTATTACTCGTTTTTTAACATAATATGCATACCTCCATGCTACTTCGCTTACAAGCTTATGTTTTTAATGCTCGCGAATCCATAAGTGCTTTGGATTTTGAGCTCTTATGCTTCTTTTTTATATTATTTTTTTCTTTTATTTCATCTCTTTCTTTTTTTCTTAGCTCCTTGGCTTTTATTTGAGCATTTTGGCTTCTTTTATCCTCCCACAATTTAACTACACCGTTCCTCCTTTATTACTCGTGGCACTTTTCTGCCTTTATGTCCTCGAACTTTTTCCTGTTCGTAAACAAGTACTAGGCCTAGAGACGATGTTCTCTCAATCCATGTTCACACTTATGTGCAAATGAAGACTTATTGGGCATTGCTTATAGATTCTTATAAATATTTCTATATATATGCCTGAAGGCTATGTGGTCGTAAAACAAATCAGATTGGTCCACTTCTTAAACAGAGTCGCAGGGCAAGCATAACCAAGGCAGACCTACTACCGATCCCCCTACATGAAATTTCTAGGGATAAGAGTAGTTTGCAACAAGTACCAAACCTGACACCACTTCATAAGTAAGAAAGTAATAATTTAGGTTTTATAGAACGATTTTATTTGCAATTTTTAGGGACTGTCGCATGAAAACTGATCATCGCCAATACACTATTAGAATATATTTAGCATACAAATTATACAATAAGTGTGAGAGGAATAATTAATAACAAACCAGACGTATCTAAAGATTTACACCTATAAAATGATACGGGTATTTTTCGATTTTCAAATTCTCGCCACAAGTTCACGTATAAGAGTAAGTTTCCTATTTTTTTATTTTCTATTTTTTCATGCAAAATGTGACACATGCAATCCTAACACAATTATGTACAAAAAACAAAAATAGACTCAACACGAAAAATATGTACACAAATAATAAAAGCATGAGTTATAGAATGAATACACTTTAGTGTGCAATGTCGCATTAAAGAGCAGCTACTTTTGTAAGATATCGTTAGCTAGACTCCATATTCATTTCTTATATTCCACTACTATCTTTCCTGCAATGCTTGCTTGGATTCCCCATAGTGAACCGTCTAAAAGAACAACTCACAAAAAGATGAAACGCATGTGCGGAAGAAATCCATATTTAATAATATCAACTCCTTGAAAACTCTTTCAAATGAGAGATACAAATAAAATAAAACAAAAATATGGGGTTTATTTTTGACACAAAACAAGTAAAATTTTTGAAAATTTGTCCCCAATAACATTTAATCAACCGTGACCAAGGGTTCTTATTTGAACTCTTCTTTAAGCACTATCTTTTCCTCATAGTCATTTTCGAAATCCCCTAACTTGGTTGACTCCTCTCTTCATTTTACCGACCTTTTCGCATGAGCAAAATTTGGTGGTTTTCGAATAACTCCGCTCCTTTGAGCTCTATCGCTTTTGATTGGAGATGCGGTTCTATTGGTAGGATAGTTGATTGCGGCTTTGGCTTAAATTAAATAGGCTAGAAGTTGGTTTAGATAGGTAAGGGTGCGGTCTGTATGATCAAAGGGAGGATAACTATGGGTATGCCGGAATTTATGAAAAGATAAAAGATAAGGGTCTAACGTCTTGCTCCCCTTTCATTTTTGGACTTTCCTCCATCATTTCGTATTAGCGCTACCAACATTATTGATCTTCTTTTCATCTTTCTTTTCTACTTTATTGCACACTCTCACAATAGAATCATTATTATACCCATCTCCTAATCTCATCTTTTTAATCTCATTAACTCTGTTCATCCTTTCTTTTCATGCGTCTAGCATCGTCTTTTGATCTTGTTCTGAAAACAACATTCAGAGCTTCCGAAGTCTCGTGACATCGCTATTTTCCATCAACAACGCCTCAGCAATCTTGGTAAAACACTCACTCGCAAGGGGCACTATGGGATCGGTTATATTGGTTAGACAACAAACTAGGTTAGGCTCTCTATAAGCATTCATGTTGAGTTGAAAATTCAACATGCATAATCAAGATGAGAAAGAGTAAACTCGGATCGATACAAATAATCCGAGTTAAGCCTTTGTTGCATTACGACGACACAACAAAGAGCTCTAGAGGTAATTTTAACTCTTATTAGTTTAAATTTCAGAAAGAGACTGTTCTGAAGTAATTGAATTTTAAGTATTTTTTGTTATTTTAATAGCTCTTAAAAGACTAATTAAAAATTAATCAAATAAAAAATTACTTCCTCTTGTAAATAAGGAAAACCTGGTTCTTAAAATGTGGAAAAAGATTTTTTTATATAAATATGATAATTAAATAAATAAATAATTAAAAAAAAGAAATATTTTTTTTCTTTCAGAAACAAACTGAGATTCAGCTTGAATTTCAAAAAAAAAAAAATCAAATCTATTTTAATTAATTAATAAATAATATTAAATAGTAAATAATACTATATACCAAAAACAAATAGTAACTAATAAAATAAAATAATATTTTTTTCCTTTTGAAAAACTAACTGAGATTCAGTTTGATTTTCATAACTTTTCTGAATTTTTTCTATTTTTTTAATTCATAATTAATATTAAATAACTAATAAATAATTTTTATTTTTTTAGGATAAATACCTGATTCAGTAAACCGGGGAAAATATTTTTTTAATAATTAATTCTCTCATTTTTTAATTAATAAAACAATAATTAATTACTAAATAAATAATAATTAATATAAAAATAATTAAATAAAAAACTTCTTTTTTTTTCGAATTTTTTTCTTTCTTTTTAAAATCTGATTCTTCAAATAAGAATAAAAATATTTTTTATAAGACCAAATCTCAATATTTGGTATTTTTGCAAATATTCTATACAAAATAAGGAAAGATTTGAAAGAATAAAATCTTTTCTACCTAACCAAATAATATATATATTTAAGGCAACTAAATATACCAAATATATAACAAATCAGACTAAAAATTCTACCCTTTTCCAAAAATAGATTTTTTTTTACCAATATGGTTATTTTGGGGTTCTTAAAATACGAATTAAATATACAAAATATTTAAATTTTATTTTGTTTTTTAGTTTTTTTACATTTTATATTGTATAATCCGATTCTTCAAATCAGAATAAAAATTATATTTTTATAAAAAAAATTATCTTCAAAATATATGGTAGTTTGCAAATATTCTATAAAATAAGTAAATAATGGGAAAACATCAAATATTTCCTATATCTCCAAAATAATATATAATTGAAAGACAACTATATCTACCAAAATGTCATAACTGTTGTATAAGATTTTAGAAGACTATAGAAGATTCTAATTGGAGTATTTGGGTCTTAGTCTATGCGCTTTACTTTGGTTCTACTAGTTCTTGTAACCCTACCCCTATAAAGAGTGTTAGAGAGTCTTATATCAAATACATTCGTTCATGCTATTGTTCTCTCTCTCATTCTGTCTCTCTCTATATATATACTAGTAATCGTTGCCTACGCGTTATGTGTGCGATACGTAGTGACATAGATATGATCCCGACAAATAAACTTAATTTTTTTTTTTAATTTAAATATCAAATGAATAAATATAATTAATTAACAATCGTATATAAAGAGTAACATAATGTTTTACTCTTATAAAAAATACACAACGATTTTGTTTGGAATATAAATGTGTGGAAAATAATATTTTTTAAGTTATTTATGTATTTGAATTGATTGATGGCATTTAACAGTAATTACAATATTAGAGTGAGGGTATTTTTGAAAAATTTGGGCAAAATTGGGTAGCCTTAAAATGCTTGAATTGACTTATATTAATAGTATGATATGATATATATACATAAGTGAGCTAATATGTCACACAACACATTATCAGCACTTTGCTCACAAATATAGAAGTAAAAGTTAAGAGATTGGGGTATTCGCCGGACATTGAGTTTATAAAAATACGGCAAGGTTTATAGTTTCCGTTCTATGATTGGAATTATTTAAAATTCAACAGGGTTTAATAGCTACTGCTTTGTCGCTCATAAAATAAGCCAGCAGTGAGGTATACAATTTTTCTTTAACTTTGACACGTACCAACTGCATGTATAGGCTAGCATGTTTATTAATTAACTTGCATCCATCTTGTCAATTACTATTGTCAAGGTACACTTGTCGTTTGTTAATTATCAAAAATATTGCTATTGATAACAAGCTTGTATAAAATATTGAGTAGTATGCCTAATGTATAATTGCATGCATGTTACATGGATAAGTAAATTGCCACTGGAATTCTGACAAACACACCTATAATGCATATTTGATGTATTGATTATGCTTGGTGTAATCCGATCGCTGGAATTGTAGAATACCATGTCTATATGCTACGTGCCATTGTTGTAAAGAAATGCATATTTGATGTATTGATTATGCTTGGTGTAATCCGATCGCTGGAATTGTAGAATACCATGTCTATATGCTACGTGCCATTGTTGTATCTTTACGTAAAAAGATTGTGACAGATAAGGACTAATCAAATTGTGAAAATTTGTATGTATCCCACTTGTATGGATGACGTGCTAGTTTATTGTGAAGATAGAATAAAACTAAATTCACTCAAATTTGGTATCCAAGGCGTATATATAATTAATTGAAAAATCTAGATACAACTAAATCTGTTGGCATGTAAATAGGGAAAGTCAATTAAAATTTGTATTGAATCCCTGGATAATATATTTTTGAATTCACATGGTGAAATAATACTAATTGATTGTTGTGTTTGTGTAATTTGTAAACACTAATATATTTGCTTTCTTTACCTACTGTAATTTACCATGATTAAATAAGTTACACGTATATCAATGGATAATAAAATATGTAAATAAATCTTTCTAATGTAAGTTTGGTAAATACTAATATAGATCGATAAACTTAATTGATTAATCAATTCCTTATTAGGAAATATGTACTGTCATGTTACAATGTATACGTTAATCATGCAAACAGATATAATACCATTTATTTATTATCATGTACACATGTGTACAATATGCTAATTTGCGAAATCATATATTTTCACATTTAAGTTGGAAAAATTATGAATGTTTCCCAAATAGGCTCACCTATTTGGATACGATGTCTAGGAAGATGTCAATGGATAGTTGCTATCCTAATGAGTTGGGTATTTAAGTGGCATTCGTGCCCACCGCTCTCACCCTCTCTTTCCTGGTCGTGTTTAAGTAGAGCTACCGAAAGAGGTTGACTAAATAATAATTTTCCTGAGTGTGTTTATATAGTGATGTGTGTTTCACCAAATTGGTGTCTCGGTATCGACCTATTGTTCGGTCAATGGGAAACGGTTCACTTGAAAAGCAAAACTAGTGTTTTTCAAACCTGTCGTTTGAAACAGAGTTTGTGCAAACCGTAAACATATAAACCAGTCGTTTTATATGATAACTAATACAAAACTCCCAAAATTGGTTGGATGCCATCTATGATGAGGAAAATTGCAAAGCATACTTGCGAAGTGAATGCTTAGGCGAGATATTTTCCGTCATCACATGTTAGTCACCATGATGTGTGAAAATGTGATGCCCAAATTTTTTGGATGCCATCTTAGATGAGTAAAACACGAGTTTTTTGTTACTCTCGCTATGAAGGGTAATACGTTGATTTTATTCCGCTTGCACATTTGAGACGCGATGACGTTTATGGTGAACAAGTGTCTGTAATTGACATATTGGAGCGATCATTTCACCAAAATACTAGCTTGGAAAGCGTATTTCATAAGCAGTATTGTGAATTTATATTCACCATATTCCTTCATCACCCATTTGTTACTCGATGAGTGATTACTCGTCCTATTAGGTTTATGGCAGGTTTTATGCCTGATGTTAATGCTCTTCATGGATGTTGTCCTCGAATAGTGAATCGGGACAAGGATTATTTGTCTCTGACTGTCATGAGCCTGACGCTCGCCTAGTCAACCGAGGTTTAGACAATTGTCAAAACCGAAGACTTGTGGCTCCATGACAGTTCTTGAAATGAATAATAGGGCCCGTTGTCCCAAAGTAAGAGACAATGCTCAAGGAGCCAATTCTCTGCTATAAATGACCAATGTCATTGTCGGCTACTGCTTAAATAGTTCAAAACTATCGTGAGCATAGAAAAGCTGAAGCTAATGTGGTTAAAACTAACTGAAAGAAAACTCTTGAGACCCCCGATTTGTGGCTCAAATGAGTTTGATACCTTTCTTTATTGATTTTGATAAATCATTGAGCCGGTTTTTCATTCATCTGGATTATGTTTTTCCATTTGGATTATGCTTTTTCCATTTGTACCATACTTTTGGATTATGGTTTGCCTGTTTACGAAATTTCTCGAAATAATTTAAAGTGTTTTGAGCAAATTCCTTTCAAAATGTGACCAAACTTTAAATTATCAATCTTTATGGCAATACATGTGGGGTAGTTGGTTGTCTGGAAATAGTGGGTAACAGTGTACCACATAATTTCACCAACTACTTACCTAAAGAGTCTTTTGTAACAATGATTATGAACCGGTCGCTACAAATCAAAATTTTTGGTAAAACCAAATTGATTTGTCAAATATGAGGCCTTATACTCCTGTAGGTCCTGTCGTACCTTGTTGAGTTATAAAATATTTGAGAAACCCAGTGTTATATGGTAATAGCTCATGAAAGAATTGAAATTTCTTTATATATCCTCCACTCAATACGACCAAAAGCATATTTTAGAGGAGTTGAAATGTCTTTGAAGTGGTGGTTACCACATTTTTTACAGCATTTAAAGTTACCATATCATCTCGCATGTCAATTGATTGTCTGTACTATCATTCACATGTCGATTGATAAGAGCATTTTGATATTGTGGCATTGACCGGATGGGATATGCCCGGGTCAAAAGACGATTCTTGATTTATAATCGCATCGCATTTGGATCATATTTCAGGAGATAATTTTGTGATTAATCCAAAATCCATGACATTAATGCTCTATTTGAAAGGGTAATATGTCTAAAGATTACAAAAATGGACTCGTAGAATTCTTGTAAAGAATTGAAGAAGTTATTGTGGACTTATCCAACCATAAGACGGACCATAAATATAAATGGTTCTGTTTGATGTATCAGAAATAGTCACATTTTATTGTTTTCCACAAAAATGCAGCACTTTCCAAACTCTTAGCCTAATCATTAAGTTGATGGCTGATGTTCCGAATTATCCTGAAAAATCTTATCGACTTGATAATGCCGAAGAGTTAACATCGAAGTTTCGATGTGTATTATTTGACATTGGGAATTGGAATTGAACATTTTGTTGATCATGTTCAGACCCAAAATGGACTCACAGAAACTTTAAGCGGTTGCAAATGATTGCACGCGTTATTTGGTGATGTGCCCCTAAATATTATGTGTGGGGTCACAATACATTGCATATTGCTGCATTGGTCCTCCTGAGGCCCATAGTCGCTCAAACACTGAATGCGTACCAGCTGGTTACTGGTTATGAGCCAGAAGTCTCATATAAATGAATGTTTGAGTGCTTGATATTTTGATTGAGCCGCTAAAGAGTTCAAAATACGGACCTCTGGAAATCGGGGACATACGTAGATTATGAATCCTCTGCCTATCATTTGATAGAGTAACCTTGACAAGCGGTATCTTTACCGCATGATATGCGAAAGTGACATTACTAAGACTATACTTCCCGCCGTTAGGGGGAGATTTTGCACGTTAACGTTGAAAAGGAATGACGTGAAGTAACATGGCATTAACCCAATCAATCTTAGCTCAATCCCCAAACTACACACAATGATAAGTATGTGTAGAGACTCCCTCAAGTCTAGTCAAGTGCCAGTTGTATTTAATGATAATGAAATATCACAAGATCATTTATACCTGCTGCAAATATGCTTGCAAAGATAGTCATCCCTGTCGGATGTCGTGTTCCTGTTGTAACACGTTGCTTTGGCCGAACCCGCCAAGCAAAGGACGATGCCGTCGGCCGTCAGTCTGTCGTCCTTCCCAAGATACGAGAAAGTTGACCGGTTTTTAATTCGTTCAGCCCCAGAGGTGGTGAACTAAAACTCGTTTGTCGCTTGAGATTATAAAATATCAATGAGATGTGTGATTCCTCCTCATCCTGAGAGTCTCGAAATATCTGTCAATCATGATATCTTAGACGATATTGAAGCCAAATGAGAATGTCATTGATTACTTGTTCATATATTCGATGACGACTGATAATATGAGAAAATTATGACACGGAACCATGAACCGTTGCCTGAAGTCAACGTAGAACAGACTGGCCTAATGGAAACTTACAATTCAAGTAGACTCCTTAGCGAAAGTGTGTTCAGACCTGTAGCTCCAACACCACCTGTAGATGGTTTATTTCCTCGTAATGGATGTTATAATGGTCCCATACTTTATCATTTTAGTAGTTTCTGAAAAACTGAGTATGCAACATGTGATTGTGATCACAGTTTTCTCTATGGGGATTTAGACAAAGTGATGTAGATGAAGGTCGCTATGTGACTTCATGTGCCTAAATCAAGTAATTTCTGACCACGGAACACGTTCTCAATTGATTGAGATGTTCACTGTATGGATTGAAATAATCCGAGCGGATGTGGCATACTCGCCTAAGTGAGTACTTGATCAGCTTGGGATACTTGGATAATTATTATGCCCTTGCGTGTTTATTACACAATCCACTTTTTGCTATGACCTCCGAGACGAAGGATCTTGGGAAGACATGATAGTGACTCGACCTGAAGATCGAGTCTCGTAAGTATAAACTCTAAGTCCATGATTCACTACACCCAGAAGGTGTTATGACGCTTTAGTAAGTCTTTAGATTCTCCCATGATCATTCGATCACTAGACATTGATATCGACCCGGTCCGTCCCTGATGAGACGATGAAGAGATATTGAACCATTTTGTTCATATCTAAGTATAATAAGTGCATCATTGTACTTGGTCTAATGTGCTAGGACGAACATATTCGCGCTAACACGCTGCCACCGAAATGGCACTAAAGACATATTCCTTTAACTTATGGTAATTTTGAAAGTGGGCTTGTTTATCCCATTTGCGTCGTCGAGTGTACCTACCCCATTCGATACTCGAATTAACGCAACTCTTTTTCGGTTATATCGATGTCGGTTACTTATCAGACCCGCATATGGGACTTTACCTAGATGGTTGTCTTTACCAGTAGAAATAAGGCGATATCTTTGAGGTCTTGTTAAAACTTCAAACGAACTACTCTAATCTACTCGTGCTTTATGAGACGACTAGAGAGTGTATATGGTTTCGAGCTATTATTAGACATATTTGAATTATATATGCTGTCTCACGATCCAGATGAAGCACTTGTCATATTTGAGAACAACTTGCTGTTATCGATCAACATAGACATGACTATATTATGCTATTTAGCATTTCTCGCTGAAATAAATCTTCACATACGAAGTTTAAGAGCATCCCGTTGAATGCTCATTCTATTCCACGTTAGATTTTCTTGTATCCAGTCGTGTGCAAGTAAATGAAACATCCAGATGAATGCTCATACTATTTATTGGAATATGAAATCATTGCATCCAGTTGTGTGCAAGTTAGGGGGAGCATCCAAAAGAATGCTTATGACTACTTAGCTAAAATCATTGCATCCAGGCGAATACAAGTGTGGTAAAGTATCCCGATGAATGCTCATGTTGATTAACACTTGTAAGTGTACTCTTTTGTCCTTAGACCAAGGGTTTGTCCCACTAGGTTTACCTTGGTCAGCTTTTAATGAGACACAATCAATCACAACTTTCATAGTTTGTCTAAGTTATCTTGAGACATTTTATGTTCAAGATGAATCCTCACATCATGTTGAGTGCAAGCGAGGGGGAGCATTCAGTCGCATGCTCGTGTACTCTTTTTATCCTTAGACCAAGGTTTTTTCCCACTGGGTTTCCTTGATAAGGTTTTTAGCGAGACACGTTCCCATCATATCTCACTTAAGATTGCCGAAATTAGGGGGAGTATCCTGTTGTATACTTCTTACCACTTTGTACTATTTTGCCCTTCGACCGGAGGTTTTCCCACTGGGTTTACTCTGGCAAGTTTTTGATAAGATACCTGTTTTGTGGTTGAACCCCTACTACTATCACTATTGCACTTTTTTTTTCCTTCGATCAAAGATTTTCCCATTGGGTGTGCTCTGGCAAGTTTTTGATGAGACACATTGTTTTGTGGTTAGTTACTTACATGAAATTTCGGCCTATATCATTCTGCTACACAGTTTGTCCTAGGTATCAGTTTTGTCTCACACTGGGTTTTATGTGTTTGGCACTGCGAATGAACTCGACTCAGACTGACTGCATGAAGTCGAAGAACTCAAGACGTCTCTCGGACGAGAGAGAGTATTCTAAAAGATTCTAGAAGACTCTAAAACATTGTAGTTGGAGTCTTTGGGCCTTAGTTTATGGACTTTACTGTGGGCCTGCTATGTCTTGTAACCCTACCCCTATTATATAAATAGCGTTAGGGGGTCTTGTATCATATACATTCATTCATCAATAATGTTATTGTTCTCTATCTCTCTCATTCTGTCTCTATATCTATATACATATATATGTAAGCTAATATGTCGCACAACAATAACAAATATTATATATATAAAATTCGGATTTTTATAATATACCCTTACCAAAAATAGATTTTTCACCAAAACAGAGTTTTAAGAACATAACAAATTAAATATATAAAATATTAAAAGATAATCTTTTTTTTTTAATTTGATTCTTTAAATCAGTATAAAATATAGGAATTTTATCATGTGTAAAAATCTATTTAATTAAATTAAAACTACTTTAAGAATATTAAACTAAGGAATAAATATATAAGCAAATAATAAATCTGAAACTTAAAAGATGATCCAGATCAGAGGGAAAGATCCGGATTAGTTAATATCCGGCCTGATCCGGATTAGTTAATATCACGCCTGATCCGGATCAAATGGAGACTGATCCGAATCAGGTAAATTCCAGAATACCTGCTCATGCAATTTTAATCGATTCCACAATTCCAAATCCTGATAAACACAAAGTAAAATTACCTTAACTAAATAAACAATTTACATCAATCATGAAACTATTTTTTTGTGTTCTTAAATATACTAAAATTATTTTAACAATAATTCCTGGCAGCGGCGCCAAAAACTTGTTTGGACTTAAGACGTGTTACACTAGGGTCGATCGTAGTAATAAAATTTATATTATCGTAGCAAGTACGAGTTCCCCCATGAGATTATGTAAAACAATTCAATTATATTTAAACACAAGTTTTCTAGTTTTTATAACGATATGGTCTGCCTATTTGTCGTTTAATCTAAACTACTATACACTAGAACAATAATAACTCATAAACAAGGGTTGTCAATCCCTATCTTTCATTATCCTCAAAAACATAAATCTAATCTAAACAATATTAAAAACATTAACTAAATATGAACAAACAATAATAAAAATAATAGGGATAGAAGGATATTACCGAGCCGGCGGTGTTTAGGAAGAATAAACCATCTTAATAACTCAGTAACAATGGTATAAGGACGATGCTATAGGGAGAGAGCATCAAATGAAGGAGGAACAATAATAATAAAAAAAGATAAGAGAATATAATAATTAAGAAAGAGAATTATATTGAATGAAGGTTTCTGCATGAAGGCAAAGTCTAAAAAATTACAACAAAACAACTAGTATTTATACTGTTCAACTCAGAAAATTCGAGAAACTAATTTTTAAAATTCGCTTATTCGAATAAGAATGTCTTATTCGAATAAGGCACTGTTTGGCCAATAAAATTGCAACACGTCATTGATTTATGGTGGCGAAAGATCTTCTTATTCCAATAAACAGTGTTGATTCGAATCATCTGGCAGTAAACTGAATTTATTTCTTTTTTGTTTAGATTTATTCCTTGCTCCCCAATTCTAACATAGTTGACCGAATATATATTTAATGGGGAAGGATATATCGACACATAAAAAACACATTATGTTTACATTTTAATCTTAACCATCCATTACATATGTTTTTAAGGGCTGTGATGGTATTTTTGTTTTAGTTAATCTTGGCCATTGAAAAAAACATAAATAGATGGTTAGTATTAAAATGTAAACATAGTGTGTTTTTTTATGTGTCGATATATACTTCCCCATATTTAATATCTTCATTTTCCAGGTTGTTTAACTTCTCCAACTTACATTTTGAGTCATTTCATTTTCAATCTTCACATAAATGCACCTAAAAAGGGCATTTTTCACATATAAATACATAAACGATTCCGAAACACATGAAGATAGTAAATTGGCATAAAAACACCTATTTACGCAATGTAAAGTTGGATTTAAAGCTATAAATAAGGCCTCGAAATGACATATTTTAGGTCGAATCAACCCTGTATCTATAACGGGGGTAAGGCTAACAGTATTAGCCGTAAATGGCAAGGACGCCTCCTTGAAACTTTGATCATATCATCTTGGAGAAGCAGGAGCAGTATGACCATTTTGGCGACAAAGCTAACAAAAAGGTTGGCAGGGATTCGAGTTCCAACGTTCTTCTCGAAAACGTCCTCGCGGACCACGGTTAATGGAAACATTTACACGGTAACACGGTGGTAATGGGTAGCGAGTTTCCTAACATGAGTGTCGAGTGATTTTGTTGATCCTTGGTGTTGGCAGATTGCCGAGTGGGCAGTGGGTCCAAAAACATCAATAGGCATGTTTTGGAGCACAAGACGATTCTCATGTACGACAATATGCGCATAAACATCGTCAAGAGAAAATGGCTCAATTTGAGTGGTTATCGAAGTTACCACTGAGTTATACGACGAATCAAGACCAGCAAGTAGATATGCTACAAGGTCAGCCTCACTGGGTGCATCTCCAATATTTGCAAGAGTGTCGCTGAGGGTCTTGAGAGTGCCATAGTACTTGTCTATGGACATATCACCTTTCCGAATGGAAGAGAGCTGGATGAGCACGGGCAGGACCCAGACAGGCCTACCCCAGCCGAATAGGCTTATGGGTCGGAGGCGAGCTATTTTACTTATTGTTGGACTATTATTTTATTTTCTTTATTTGTTTTGGACCATCCATGTTATTTGTTTTGTTAGCTAGGAGAGTTGCCCTAATATGTTTACTGGAACTCTCATTTGGGATTATTATGTTTGGTGTTGAGAAATAATAATGCTCTTGCCTCCTCTTTATTTCTCTTGTTCTCTTCTATTTTCCTCCATTGAAGGTTGGTTTTCTTTAATTTTCTTGTCTTTTTCTCTAGTTCTATCATTGGTATCAAGAACAGGTCTTTTCTAAGCTTATTTTGAAACCCTATTTATCCCTTTTCTCTATTTCTCTATAAAAATAAAATAAAAAATATGCCTATGGAAAACGAAAAGATTGTAGCTGAACAGGCTGTACAAGAGGCAAACATAGAAAAATTAAACAGTGAATTTGCATCAATAAAAACGTTGTTGCAAAAAATGTCGATGGGTAATAACGAAGGTGGTAGTGGCAGTTGGGAAGGGGCGGAACGGGCCTGGGGATCTGTCCCGTGACAGAGGGAGGTGTGGCAGGACCCGGAGGTAAGCCTTGGCCGTGGGTTTGGGCGGACAACCCCTCGCGGTGGGTGGGCTGGTTGCAGGTGGGAAGAGAAATGAGAAGGGGGGTACGGCTATGGGGGTCGTGCCCAACGGGATGACGGGTTTTATAGGAGGTTTGATGGTGAGGGTGAGGAGCGTTATATGGAAGAAGTCGAATATGAGAGAGGTGAGGGACGGAATAGGGTGGTAGAGAGGTTCCATGATAGGGTGAAGGTGGATTTTTTGAAGTTTTCGGGGGATGATCCTAGTTCGTGGTTAAATCGGGTGCACCAGTATTTTAATATTAAAGAGATACCGGTTAATGATTGTGTTAGGATAGCGGCGTTTCATCTTGAAGGCGAGGCAAACTATTGGTGGCAATGGTTTTCGGGTTGTTTTGAGGGTGACGGGGTTTATTGAAATGAGTTTGAGCAATAATGCGACATTTTGGGCCCACCGAGTTTGAAAATTACGATGAGGAACTAATAAATCTGCAACAAACCGGATTGTTAAGGGAGTATTTGAAAGAGTTGGAACGACTAGTTACTAGGGTCCACAATTGGCCGACCAATGCGGTGCTGGGAGCTTTGTTGGGTGGTTTGAAACCTGAGATTGCATTGGATGTTAGGGTAGTGAATCCGACGACGGTTGTGGAGGCGATTAGTTTGGCGCGTAGGTACGACGCCAAGTTACAAGTGACAAAGGGAGCAAACCGATTGACAAAGCAGACCACCGGGGCTACCACAGCTTCGGCTGTAGCCACGGCAGCCACAGTGGTGGCGGCTAGAGGGGGCTGTGGGGGGGTAATACCGGTTGGTGTGGTGTCGCCGTATGCGGCACCGAAGGTTGGACCATTGGGAAGAGGTAGTGGATTGACGCCAGCAGAGTTACGTGACAAATATGCGCGAGGAGTGTGTTATAATTGCGATGAGCCATATGTTCAGGGTCATAGGTGTAGTAGACCGCATGTTTTCCTTTTACTCGACGGTGACGAGATTGATCTTGAGGGTACTGCGGATGCGACGGTTGGGTTGGATGCTCTTATAGGCGGCTCTGGTTCGCAAACGATGCGTTTTGCGGGCACCATTGGGTCACACGCGATATGTATTTTGATTGACTCTGGGGCGACACATAATTTTATTCATCACGATGTTGATAGTAGGATTGTGTTTTGTGTGGAAATGGTTACTGCTTTCGAAGTTCGCGTGGCTAATGGGGATGTGTTACTATTTGATCGACGTTATGTGAGGGTGTTGATAGAGGTCCAGGGTCACGTTTTTCCGGTCAATTTGTACGGACTACCTATTGCAGGGGCTGACATGATTTTGGGAGCTCAATGGTTGCGTACTTTGGGTCGTGTGGTTGTCGACTATTCTGATTTAAGTATGCAGTTCTCATTAGGCGGCGAGAGGGTCGAGTTAGTTTCACTACCTGTAGGGCCACCCAATGTTGTTGAGCTTGAGGAGTTATTGTGGGAGTTATTGTGATATGTTCGTGGTAAACGGGCGAAAATTGACGACCGAGGGGCATCTCCTAGGCCTCTCGGCCGAGCTAGGGGGCGGCATATGGGGTGCCTTGGAAGGAGTTCATACGGAGATATTAGCGGTGGTACGGGAGTTTGAGCCGGTATTGCACGGGCCGAGTGAGTTACCTCTGTGAGACCTTTTGACTAGCCTATTCAGAATGTTGCTCCTTATAGGTATGCTCACTTTCAGAAGGATGAGATTGAGAGAGAGGTTATGGAGATGTTACGATCGGGTCTTATTCGTGAGAGTTCTACTCCTTTTTCTTCGCCAGTCTTGTTGCTAAAAAATAAGGATGGGTTGTGGAGGTTTTGCACTGATTATCGTGCACTGAATGAGGTGACCGTGAAGGATAGGTTTCCGATACCCACTGTGGATGATATGTTAGATGAGTTGTACGGGTCACAGTATTTTATGAAGCTAGATCTTTGCGCCGGTTATCACCAAATTCGCGTGCGGCTCGAAGACGTGCATAACACGGCATTCCGTACACACCACGGGCATTATGAGTACTTGGTGATGCCATTTGGTCTGTGCAATACTCCGTCTACTTTTCAGGCAGCTATGAATGCGGTATTTCAGCCCTATTTACGTAGATTTGTACTTGTGTTTCTTGATGACATACTCATTTATAGTCGTACTTGGGAGGATCACTTGTCGCATATTAGGAAGACGTTGCAGGTTCTACAGGATAATCATTTTGCGGTGAAACCGTCAAATTGTACTTTCGGGCAAAAGGAAGTGGAATACTTAGGCCATATTGTAACTAGCGAGGGTTTTCGAGTTGATTAGACGAAGATTGAGGCTATGGTGGCTTGGCCACAGCCGAAATCTATTGCTGCATTGCGTGGTTTTTTGGGGTTGACTGGCTACTTTCGAAAGTTTGTGGCGAATTATGAGGTTAGTGCGAGACCGTTGACCCGGTCATTGAGGAGGGGACAGTTCAGCTAGAATGCCGAGGCTGAGCGAGCATTTAAGGCGCTCAAATTAGCGGTATCTTCTACTCCTGTTTTGATTTTACCAGACTTTTCTAATCAGTTTCTATTGTTAGAAATATACTAAAAGACATGCTTGTTTTTGGATTTATATTTGACAATGTTTTGAATTGATCTATTTAATGAGAATAATATGAACAATTGTTATTTATCATTATTGTTTAAATGACTAAATAAGTGTCTATTATTCTATTTAGTAGATGGTCTAGTGTGTCGAGTACAACTTAGACACGGAATATTAGACTGTCGGTTCTAATAGAATATAAGTTATATGTTTACAACTTTAGATGGAAATTGACACCATCAGTAGAGTTGTAGTACGTGGTTTTAGTAGGTCTGTCTTGACTACAGAAAACGGATAAATTCCAACTCCATTTACTAGTGCACTTTGTGTGTATTAAACAGGACTGTTACGAAATAATCATTTGGTGACTGACTAGACAAAATGATTTATAACTCATGGTCATAGTTATTGGATATGCTCTTAATTCCTATATTTCTATTTAGGCATGTATGAATTTGTTTGTCATTTTAATTCATACATGGTGAGATTCGTAACGAGTCAATAAACTTAATGAGTTGGATCACAGCATTATTCATATCAGTGTTTATTAGTAATAAAAGAAATCCACGTCCCGTAAGGGATTGATGATACTCCCTTGAGGAAGCTTATAAGTTTTGTTCGTGTAAACCCTGAAGGTGGATTTATAATCCAACACGACAAATAAGTTAACCGGACAGACTTAGGGATAATACGTTTATTAAATAAAAAATCAGTCAGTGATTTAATTTAATAAATGAGTATCTGATTAATTTTTACGTGGGGAGATAATGAACATGTTTGACAATTGGAACGAATTGGATATTCGGATTATGGTAGAGAGATCAGTCGTGATGTTTAGTGGAATAAATCACGATTTAAATAGATTGTGTATATCTCGAGTTTTAAGGAGATATGATAGCACGAAATCTTTTTAAGGAGCTCTATCCTAATCAGCCTACAAGTTCCTACCTTTTCCTATATATAACACGCCCCTTCTCTTGGCAGAATAAGTTTTCATAACTATATTCCGAGATTGCTTAGAGAGAGAAAGAGCCCACCCTCTTTCAAGGAGCAGGTGCTAGTTTAGGAATAAGGTAGAAGAGTTGAGGCGTATCTATTCCATCACAGCCGCCATCTGTTCCCTTCTGTTATTTGGTATGATCTAAACCTATACGGTAAAACAGGATTTAATTGATAATATACGTACATACTAAACCTAAGAATCTGGACACATTTTTTCCGCTGTGCAAGCTGTTTTTCTATCAACTATAGATACAGATGCTTCAGAATCGGGAATTGGAGCAGTGCTATCGCAAATGGGGAGGCCTGTTGCTTTTCTCAGCAAGGCAATTGGTCCTGCTAAGTTATCGTGGCCTACGTATGCGAAAGATATGTTGGCTATTTTGGAGGCGGTTAGACTATGGAGGCCGTATTTGTTGGGTAGAAGGTTTGTTATTTGCTTTATTTGTTTTGGACCATCTATGATATTTGTTTTGTTAGAAGAGTTGCATTAATATGTTTACTCGAAACTCTCTTTTGGGATTATTATGTTTGGTGTTGAGAAATAATAAAACTCTTGCCTCCTTTTTATCTCTCTTGTTCTCTTTTATTTTCCTCCATTGAAGGTTGGTTTTCACTTATTTTCTCGTCTTTGAAAACGAAGTTGTGTTATACGAGCGCGTGAGTGAGAGGCAAAACATCTCTCGAGCTTTCCCATGCTTCACGGGATGTGTTTACTCCAACAACGTGAGCCAAGATCTCTTCAGATAAGAAAGAGTTTAGCACACTGATAATCATAAGATCTTGTTGTACCCATTTGATGTATGCTGGGTTAGGCACGGTACCACTGACAGCGGGCTCCACAAAGGTCAACAAAGAAGCAGCGGCTGGATTGGATGTTGATATGCGAGATTCTGGAATCAGATAGCTTCCATCGATATAACCGAAAATATTTTGGCCACGCAGGCAAGGAACAAGTTGGGTTTTTCAAAGAATAAAGTTTGCTCGGATGAGCTTTATTGTGACCAAGTGCTGGAGTTTAAGGATGGTGGTAGACAAAGTTTGAGGTGTGGTAATATTTTTTCTTGTGGGTTGGGTGTTAAGGGTGACATGGTGGCAGTGATGTTTGCTGCACTAGAAGAAGGGATGTTGATAACATTTTCCATTGTAGGGATAAGAGGAAAAAAAAATTGAATCGAAATTGTCGTGACACTTTTAGGCTCTGATTATCATGTAAAGATATATGAAGACACTCGGTATAGATATAGCCGTGCTTGATGATTTTGTATCGATGTTGTAAACATACATATTAATTCTTTACATTAGATAATGTAATAATTTCTAAGAGGTAATCACTCATAATTAATTGTTTTTTTTTCTTTATTATCATCATGCCTTGATTGGTAGAGTTATTGAGATGATTTTGCACATGTGGAGAATCCTCTTTGATTGATGATTTTGTATCGTGATTGTTGGTACCATCAACGTTATTTGATTCTTGTTAGTCGCCTTGAATACTTATTCTTGTATTGATCCTTTGGAATTCCTGGTTGTCGAGTGAAGTAAATGGGTTTGTTGCTTCAAAGCTGTGATGATTTTAAAGAAGTGTGATTTCAAGTATGAAAGCCGTATTGGATCTTAGGTGTCTAATTGTCCATCACTGAATTTCGAGTTCAATTTGATTTTAATCATTTTGTAGTTTACAGTTTTGTTACTATTTGTTAGTATTTCTTTTGATAGGGAATAACAAAGAACATTCAATTGGCTCACATAGAAATAGAATTCCATTCATATTCTTTATGGTGGTTGATGAAATGAAGTTTTGAGAACAAAATACTCCAATATGAAAGATCAGATCAACGTTACAGAACGTAAGCCATTAGATATGTAACTTTGATAGGGTATGCAAATCAACTGCTAGTTTTATGGGATCACTACTTCAGAAGGTTTTGTAATTCAAAGTTTACAAATTGGATTTATATTAGTTAGTCCTTTTTTGTGTTTTTGATCTCTTTTATGTAGTATCTTCGTATTCGATGTTGCCACTGCCTCAGAAGCACATCTACTATCCATGAGGAGGGGAGCTTTGGCAAGTTTTTTGGTGGATGGTGTTAATATGAAATAACCACCTGGGAAAGCAATTCGTAAAAATGAAATTTATTTCTTTGTTGGTTTTTTCAAAGAAATGTGAGCTGCCTCATGACATGAAACTTTTGTTTCTATTGAGAACTAGAAATGACTTTTTTCATATAATAGCATTTTGAAGTCTACTTTAAATTAATTATTGATAATTGAATTCATTTGCACTTCGTGTGAAGTCTACTTTAAATTAATTATTGATAATTGAATTCATTTGCACTTCGTTTAATATCCTGTCCATTGCATCTGTTTTCACCTTAGTACTCATCGTTTACTAGGGCAAAATAGTGAATGGACCCGTCATATCTACTGAAAGTTGGATATACGAGAGCACATAAGGTTCTTATATTTTTTAAAACCAGCACATATTTCACTTTCTTTTAAATAATCAGCCAACAATATTTTCTCTGCAGCAATACAAAAGTCGAAAATAATGCAACTTAAATATCTTCTAAACTTCACTAACGAGTATATATTGAGCGTCAGTATTAGATGAGCAGATTCTTATTCTCGTTTATAGTTGGTTTATGCTCTTTACTCCATAAGCATTTCAAATTATGCAGTTGTACTCTGTCCTCATTTCAGAATCATTTCGAGTTTTGCTATTTGAATATTGCTCGACTAGTATTGGAGAGAGATTTTGTAATCCAACCAAGTTGGTATTCACATTAAATTCGTCTACCTTCATTGGATGATGTTTTTGGGAGATCACTATAACTGATGAATTCTGGAAAGATAGACGTAAAAAGAAAGAGATGTCAAAACCATCTTTCAATAGCTAGTTATGGACAGGTAGTCCAAGAAAATATGAAATTAATACCAGACCTATGCAAGGTTTGTACTTTGTGTGTACTTTGAAACTAATACATCTGCAAAAAGAAATAAACAGCCCAAAAGATCTGTGACCGATTTATATCATAACATTTTTTTGGACAATAGAGCAACTTTTGTTGTCAACTTCTCACGTCTCTTACAGTATTCACAAGGTTCCTCAAATCAAACATTGAAATAGAGCACAAGAGTTCAGTCTTGATTTACTTACTACTGGATAAGTCTTTTACCTCTCATTGAGTAAAATTCTAAGTTAGATTCCAAGACGTTTAAAAAACAGCCCTTCCACTCAGATACTAATTTCAGAAAATGTAACGGAACAATTTTACTTTCATGGGGAATCTTTCCCACGGAATATGATATAAAACAACATAGATTTTTTAGCGACAAATATGGAATATTTAAAATTCTCAACACAAACGTAAAATGGATACAAGTTCTCTAATGCAAGTAAAATGAGGTGAGATAAGATACCTTGGTTCCAGCTACAATGGTACCGTTTAGTGGATGAGCTGCACATGCCACAACATTATCAGACAACGGCACAAATCTATTTTTTTGGGACTGTTGCTTTTTGGTAGGACAACCCTCTGTATCTTCACTGAAACACATATTTACACATCAATTAAATAAGACAAACAAAAAGAAAATGGAAATATATCCAATTGAAAAAAAGATTTATTGGCTGACACGGTCCACACGGATATTTTCAAGAATGCCAGGTATGAGACAAGTTGATAGCACTGTTCTTACTTGTAGTCAATGTGGCACGGAGAACTCAGATCTGAATAGAAGTCTAATAGATATAATCCTTTACTATGTGCTGATCCAACTGCATACATCTACATTTCGGCAACAAATGTTAAAGTTACCTTTTGCCCACAATGCAATATAAGTTTTATCCAAACAAACGAAGAAACGATCTTGGAATGGAGCATATATTATAGTAACATTTGGAAAGCTAACACTTCCAGCAGAGTTGAGTTTTTTTTTACCGAATATTAGTGCATGTTATCTTACCGAATATCTTGACACCCATGATGGTTTTCTCAAATATGATATGTTGGTGAAATCATTTTCGCCTTCCCTAAAACCCAATAAGTTTTAATGATAACAAAATTATTGAAGTTAGATTAAATCTGTGAAGTTAAAGAGAACTTCAAGTGATTTGTTTAACTTACAGCCAAGGCGGTGGAGGGCAATGGACATGCGTCACTCTGAAATTATGAATATCCAAAACACCAGACCTAAGTTTCATGAATATGGAGAAAAGATGTTACACAAAGCATATAAAACTGGACGCCAATTATAACGCAATATTGATATGTTTTTGCTGGCCTACATTTTTCTGGGTTAACATTTTTTAATTAGACCAGTCAAAAGAGAAAAGTGTTAACCGTTGTCAATTAGACCCTCTTGGTCCCTCAAAATTTTTACTTTCGAGACCCTATCCAAACATATCTTTCAGTTTTGTAATGAAAAGTAACGAGCAGTCTTCCTTTCCAAGCAAATTTCTAGATTTAATAATGTAGTGTTAATAAATTCAATGAGTAAAGGTAGATTTATCGACATGAACTAGATTAATTATCAACTACAGAATCCACAGATAAACACAATGATATCTTATTGCCACATCCCACTCTTATTGCCACATCCCTAATTCTTTACATTTATTAACAAAACAACACGGATCAGTATTTCAGTAAAGTAGCACTGCGACTATGCAAACTAAAGATGAAATGTCATTCTATGGAACAAATGGTACAACTCGATGCAACATGCAGCGGTCAGATGCAAAAGAATATGAGAGATAAATGTGATAAGCAAAACTAACCAGCCATCATCTAGATGAAATGCCAATTGATTTGGGCATGATGGGTTTATATCTATCGAGTGTATCTCCTTTGGAACAATATTTGCTTGTGCCTGCATAGTTAAAAAGTTGTCTAAATTTAAAAACTAATTTGGTACCATGGAGAAGTTGTCTAACCCCAAAGCCCTGAAGGTCTAATTTAAAACAATGAAAATAACTAGAAAACCAGTATTTCAATGAGTGGTAAAACATTAATTAAATAACTTTGCATTCTGTTAAGCTAAACCATACAGGCATTGTAAATTTATACCTTCAAAGACCCTACTTTCTCCAGCGCGGTAGCTAACTTGAGTGATGCTAAAGGAGAATAGCAGGCCTAAAAAGAAATTTATGCGGACGTCTGGATTAGTATATATACAAACCTTAATGATACATGAGCATATTTACAAAGGTGAAGATTTGACAAGCAAGACAAATAGAGTATGTCAAGGTTTAGCTAGTTTATGGGATATCAAGAATTATAGAAGTACGAATAATCACCTCTTTTTGACTTTGAAAAGCAGTACTTGACCTTCCTCCTCGAAGATCCCAAATATGTATAATACCACTCTTGCATGCACCGAAAATGACCTGGTTTTAGATATTAACATACCAACATGGAAACGATGAAAAATAAAAAAGTTAAAGAAATTACAATATTGAAACAATGAAAAGTTTGTGATATGCTTAACTGTAAATTTACAATAATTCAGTAAAAGGTTTTTTTTTGTGTGATTGTAACCTGATTTTCTTCGACTACTTCAATACTATTAAGAATGTTATTTGAATCGGTTGAGAACTCAAGGCATGGAAGCTTGCTCCTTCTTCTGTCCCATAAGTTTATTACACCTCGCGAATCAGAAGCAAAAACCCTTCAACAAAGAAAACAATAATAAAAAAAAAAATCTATAGAAGTTCAATATTAGTTTATACTGGAATATGTTAAATGATGGGTGTGCATGGTCAGGGCATGTACGCTCTTGTTATAATATATTCCCAATAAAACTCATGTGTACTTTGTATTCAATTATCCTTCTTCATACATGACTCATTTTCCTAAAAATAAATCATAAATGTAAGAACAGGGTAAAAAAACAATGGAATGCTTACGAGGATAAGTTCACTTGAGTAATCTAACATGCTACTATCTACAATGTAACTTATTAATTGCAAAATATAATTCGGATTTGAAATTCACAGGGATTATGAATTGATAATGAAGGAATGTTATCCTTGCATTGGGCAAATTAAATTTTATAATAGTCGCATATCCATACAATAATTTGAGATGGCTACAAAATGAGCATTTCAGATTCATGTTAACATAACAGTTTTTCATTTACTTATTTATGATCTTGATTCACTACTGCTATACAGATGTGAACTTCAAAATTCAATTCACACACTCATGGACCAACTCCTTACAACAGCACACAAAAGCTCAAATCCTTACGACTTTGTTTATATAAATATAAAATTTTAAGTGAACTACGATAGTTAGTGTGTGGGATGTTTCTTACAAAGTAAACCACGCATTCTTAGAAAATCATATATGAGTATAAAATATGTTATTGCATCAAGAATAGCTTTACCAACCTTGAATCACTACTAGAAGAAAAGGCAATGTCCGAAAATCCTTTCTCAACATTGAATCCAGAAAAGTTACGTCTTTTGCTTAGTACCTTGCATTAACAGGTTACAAACATGAAAAACACAAATACAGATGCTACAGTCTTTTGCAGATAACGAGACATATGATTAAAAGATGATGGAAAGACATTACGGCGAACCGTCCGTTGACTTAACATTTAAATTTAAAAAATACTTTCCTTGAAGAAAACATCAAAAACCGCACATTACTGATAATCTGACATGGTACGTGTATTTGACGGAAGCGAAAATCAGGGTTTATTACTATTTGGCAGGTAGGAATAAGTTCTATGTCATTGTAGGTTATCCTCGTCATATTAAAATTAAACAAAACAATCTTTTCTTCTTAAATTCTTATGAATAAAAGATTAAATTTTGGATCTAGAGATATTCAACTATGTAATTCATGTAATTTGAAAAAGTTACCTCAACAGGGTCAGAAGAGATGTACCCAATATCAAAAATCAGCAGGTTTTTACTGTTCATAGATGTGCAAGCAACCTGAAAAAATTGAACTACTTACAATTCAAATTCAAATTCAAATTCAAATAAAAAGTAAGCACTATTCAAAGAAACATTAGGAAAAGCGGCAATGGACCAAAAAAGTTAAGTGCCAACAACTCGTTTTTGGGTGCAAATGATTTACCACAAATTGCAGCCTACAACAAATTGTTGCTTACCACAAACTGATGCAGCTCAAACATTCGATTGAGTTAAGCACCAATTTCATAACTCATACATGCATGATACGAGTTATGAATTTGGCTTAACCATCTACAGATTATTGTTCCATTTCACAGAAGAGAATGTGGAGTTGAAGTCGTAAACTTGCAAAAGGAGAAAAAGGAGTTGAGGTCTTACAACTAGGTTAACCTTTTGTCCAACCTTTTTTGAGTTATAACACACTTTCATTGGCTAGAACTGAAAGATGACATGTGACATATCACAAAAAAAATAATGAGCTAGTTCTGTTAACATATTCAACTAAGATGCATCTGGTATGGACTGACATATATTAAAGGGGGTTAAAGGTTGCTGTTTTCAATTCAAAATAGGTATGTAGACTTAATTTACTAGTGATATTCAAAAGTTACTACCGGATGTTATGAAGTACTACTATCTATTGTAAACATTTATATTTATTTTTATTATAATACTGGGCAGTAAGTTTGGATAAATAACCAAGTATCGAGAGGTAATTTGCTAACGAATAGAAAAAGATTTCTAATGGTAGCAAGATATATAAGATTGAGTAAATATAATCAATCCTCCCAAACTGGATCTGGTGTATACAAGAAAATTTGAAAAAATTTACAACTATCATTCAAGGTTGACTAAGAGTTAGATCGATTAGATGCCAACAGTTTAGAACACCTCAAAAAAAATAAAAATATGGTTAGGTTGTTAATGAACATCCTAAATACATAAACTCGATTTGCAACTGGCCATGAAAGATTAGTCCACTGGCATTTAAGAACTCCTGATATTAGAATAGCATACGACAGATCAAACACTTTTTTTGGCAATGACAACTTTTTACCAAGCTGCAACATTTTACAAAAATAACGTAACTTCAGATTATGTTCTAACACTCAGTGAAATGGCTTGGAAGACTAAAACAGTCACTTGCCATGTTCACCCAAGATTTTTAGAGAGAGTATATTTGCTACAGGGTCTTCAAAAGAGAAGGATAAGAACTTGTATTTCTATATATAGAAAAATAATTAGGATCATACCTCGTCTTGATTTGCAAGATTCCACTTAACAATATCAATTTCTTCATGTCTAGGAATGTGCAATAGATGCATCCTCTCATCTTTCTTCAACCCAGAAAGGCATTCAAGGTTCACTGCAGAGACAATATAATATTAATAGTATAGTGTTCCATTTTCAGTAACATCGTAAAATCTGAACCCAATTATTGTGGAATGTCAAACAGAAAATCTGAAAATATAGAACTAGCAAGGATAACGATGATGATAAGGATACAATATACACACAGAAAAAAAATACTTTATCATAAGTTGATACAATGGAAATGGATGAAATAATTTAGTAACGTAAAAAATCACATATTCATGTGCAGGCGAATTTTCAGGTTCACATGACAACAGACACTCGCAATAGGTTGATGTTAGTGTAAATATGAAGACCAACTTTCTGCATTAAGTTATAAGGTGATAGAATACTAGAGTCCAGCACATTAGCAATTGCAGAAAAGTATCTCTTCATGGAACTTGCAAACTGATCTTACAAGATTAACAATTTACATACTCACCTATAAGAGATCTATCAATCAACACACTTTAGTTGATTTATGTTAACTTTTTAGCCGATTTTTGGTCATATGCGATGTTAGTTTTACTTTTAAATCATAATTGGAAGCAATAACTGTTGGTTTCCGTGTACGAAATAACAATTAAACAATAATAAAGGACTAAAAAGAAATAATAAAAAACCAATGTAATCTTTATTAATTCAGAATTGAAACTGAAATTACAGATTACAACATGTACGTACTGAATAGAAATTAAAACAAACGTTATTCCGATTATTATCAATTAATAATCTGATGTACTGAATTGCAATAAATAGAAACTGCCGGACTGGAAAGTATAAACTTAACAGCTGGACTGTTCTGATTGAAATCGAAATTACAGGACTGAATTGAAACTATTCTAATTACAGAATTGAAATTACAGAAAAGAAACAGTATTTTAAAGAAATTACAGAACGGTAAAAAACAGAATTGAAAGTTACAGCTAAATACAGCAAATTAAAATACTGAATATAAAAGACAGAAATGTAAATTGCAGAATTTAAATACTGAATTGAAAAAGACAGAAAAAATTAAAAGAGTCGACTGTTAGACAGTCTGCCCTTAACCGATATTCGCCCAACTACCTTAAGGTTTCTGGTTGCGTTGGCGCTTCGATCTCAAGGTACAACGTCTCGGATAACTCGTCGGAAACTGGCGACGAGTCAAGGTCGAGCTGTTGGTGGGTAGTTCTCTCTCTTTCTAATATGCTATGGAAAAAATATGCAGTATCTAAGCTGAAATCTCAGCCATAATGATCACTTAATTCAGTATTCGAAACTGCTGAATTAATGATGCAATTATTCTCATTTAATTGCATCAGTTACAAGCTTGCTGGAATTTTTTGGACTGTTTTGTTATTATTCAAAACTCTCAGACTTTCTTGGAATCAGAACCGGAACCGGAACATTCCCCAATCCCCGCGCGGCCCGAGCCAGAGCCCGAGCCCGAGACCGAGCGAGCGCGTGTGGTACACTTGCCTACACACACCTATGAGGCTACACATTATTACCACTCTCTAGTGGTTTATATGTATATAAACTATTCAAAATAGTTTTTCCTCTTTGATGTGGGATAATCATTTGGGTGGCTTCTCCATCCATTTGATTTCCCACTTCTTCTCCCAAAATTCCAGATTTCGTCTCTCCATGCTCCAACTTCGGAGCCAATTTCCATTCACACCCATTCACCGAATAGGTCATGCGATATACCGTTTCGAAGATTGTCACACAAGCTACTCAAACCACTTGAGTACGGAGTCTAAACTTTAGATTCTTCGCATGGAATTTGACCAAACTTTTGGACTCGTGACCAATTCGGAAAACACCATGTTTCATGATTTTTCCAACAATCCCCCACATGAATGCAATTGGCTCGAAAGCCCATGCCCTAAATGCAAATCAAGAGAACCTCAAAATTTCACTGCCTAAGGTCAGGTAGCGCGCGCCTTGAACCTGCCGTAGCGTAGTTTCATCCGGAATACTGCTATTAGGTAGCATAGATGCTTTGAACCCTTTAGCTTTGTGTATCCCAGCATGATACCCGCACAATGCCCTTTCTACCCACGTACTAGGCCCTTTAGTTGTTGTCCATATTTGGCCTGGACTGCCTTGGCAACTTCAACTGAGTGGTTTAGTGATTTAGCCCAAACTCATCACATGATACCGGCTTTACACACTCGTTATAGGCGGTTCCAAGTCGAAGGTGTCCTGAATCACCTTACTCGACCGTCGAGTTACTTGGATCATTAAGAGCCTCAAGCTCACCCTTACAAATGTACAGGTCTATCACTCTGTCATCGCGGAAAATGGGCTGGGAACTACTGATTCTCGAGTGCTTTGTTCGGTTGCCCCCACAATTCAGTTTTCCTTTGAACGTAGCAGGAAAGATTCCGTTTAAGTTGGGTTGCCTATGGGGGGCCACCAATTTAATGGGCTTTAATCCCATTCCGTTCGATGACGCCTCGACTTCTACTTGAGTCAAGCCTTTTGTTAATGGATCCGCTATGTTTTCCTTTGATCTCACAAAATCTAAGGATACCACACCGTTGGATAACAATTCTCTTACGGATTTATGTCTCCGACGTATATGTCGAGACTTTCCATTATACATATGATCTTGAGCCCGCGCAATAGCTGATTGACTATCACAATGCATGCTTATTGCGGGAACAGGTTTTGGCGACATTGGAATTCCTTCCAAAAGACTTCTCAGCCAGTCTGCCTCCTCGGTTGCTAAGTTTAACGCTATGAATTCAGATTTCAAAGTTGACCTTGCGATACACGTCTATTTGTAGGATCTCCAAGACACAGCAGCTCCTCCCATTATAAACACATATCTACTCGTGAACTTTGTGCTATTAGAGTCGGATATCCAGTTGGCATCTGAGTACCCTTCCAGTACCGCTGGATATCTGGTATAGTGCAGCCCGTAATCGGCTGAAAACCTCATATATCTGAGAAGTTTCATGATGGCCTTCCAGTGTTCCTCATTCGGATTGCTGGTGTACCTGCTCAGTCTACTCACTGAGTTTGCTATGTCTGGTCTAGTGCAATTCATTATATACATGAAACTGCCGATGACCCGAGAGAACTCCAATTGATTCACACTCTTACCGACATTCTTTTTCAGGTTACAGTTGAACTCAATTGGAGTTCTAGACATCGCCTTACTGCCCTTGTCAAACTTGTCTAATACTTGTTTAACATAATGACTTTGTGACAAGGCATACCCCTCTGATGTTTTGGTAATCTTCATACCTAGTATTACATCAGCTATACCCAGATCCTTCATATCGAAGTGTTGTGACAACATTTTCTTTATGGAGCTGATCCCATCAGTACTCCCAATTATAATCATGTCATCCACATAGAGACAGACTACGACACAGTCTCTTCCACTTCCTTTAGTGTAGACACATTTATCACACTCATTAATGCGAAAACCGTTTGATAGCATAATTCTATCAAACTTCTCGTGCCATTGTTTTGGTGCATATTTGAGTCCATATAGAGACTTTACAAGTTTGCACACTTGGTGTTCTTTACCAGGAACTACAAACCCTTCCGGTTGTTCCATGTAAATTTCTTCTTCCAGTTCTCCATTTAGAAACCCCGTCTTGACATCCATTTGATGTATTTCCATATCAAACAAAGCTGCGAGAGCAATGATGATTCAGATAGACGTTTTCCTGGAGACCGGAGCATACGTGTCAAAATAATTGACACCTTCAGTTTGCCTGAAGCCTTTTACTACAAGTCTCGCCTTGTATTTCTCAATCGTGCCATCAGCCCTTAACTTCCTCTTGAAGATCCACTTGTGACCTAGGAGCTTACATCCTGGTGGAAGATCCACTAGTTCCCAAGTGTGGTTTTGCATGATTGACTCAATCTCATTTTGAATAGCTTCTTCCCAATATTGGAAATCCGGTGTTGACATAGCTTGTTTATATGTCACCGGTTCGCCTTCAACCATGAAGGTTAAGAAATCAGGTCCAAAAGAAGTTTCCTTGCCCTTTTGCTACGCCGAGGCTCTTCCTCTTCCTCTGTCGGTTCACTTGCCCCAACATTTCCTTTACTGTTCAACTCTTGAGTTGGTACAGATGTATGTAATTTACGGGGAAAGATATCTTCAAAGAAAGAGGCCTCTCGGCTTTCCATATACGTATCTACGTGCACATCGGAATTGTCCGACTTATGTACGAGAAACCGATATGCACTACTATTATGTGCATATCCGATGAACACACATTCCACCGTTTTAGGACCAATTCTCATCCTCTTAGGAGTGGGAACTAGAACATTTGCGAGACAACCCCAAACCCGCAGGTTCTTATAACTGGGTTGATGACCTTTCCATAACTCATATGGAGTCTTATCTCGCTTCTTATGTGGTAACTTGTTTAAAACATAGTTTGCGGAAAGTATCGCTTCCCCCCACATGTTCTGGGGTAACCCAGAACTGATTAGCATAACATTCATCATTTCTTTTAGCGTTCTATTTTTACACTCGGCAACCCCATTTTGCTCGGGAGTGTATGGGGTTGTGGTTTGATGTATAATGCCGCTTTCAGCGCATATTTGCTCAAACGGTGATTCAAATTCACCGCCTCTATCACTTGTCAATGTTTTAATTTTTCTATTGAGTTGATTTTCAACTTCGGTCTTATAAAGAGCGAATTTCTCTACTGCTTCGTCTTTACTTCTCATTAAGTAAACATAACAGTATTTAGTACAATCATCTATAAATGTGATAAAATACTTTTTCGCTTCTCGTGTTTGTGTAAAATTTAAGTCACATACATCCGTGTGTATTACACCGAGAGGTTCACTTTCTCGTTCAACATGTTGAAACGATGATTTCGTTAATTTTGCCTCTACACATCTCACATTTGTGTTGCTTATTAAAGACAATTTGGTATTAGTTTTAGTGATTAATTTCTTTAACGAATTATAATTCACGTGACCTAATTTACCATGCCACAAATGAAATGACTCAAATAAATAAGCAAAATTAGAATTTTTATTATTGGCCTCTTGGGCAACAGTCATTACATTACTAATGCTAGCCTCAGTTTTGGCACATTTATTGGGAACAGGTGCCCATACGTTTAACTTAAACATGTCGTTGGTCATATAGCCACGGCCTACATAGACACCATCACAGATCCGGATACCAGATTCTTACGGTTATCTGGAACATGGAGCACCCCTGCCAACCTCAGCTCTTTTCCAGAGGTCATGTTCATCACCACCGTTCCTTTTCCTTCCACCTTGTAAGCAGCAGAATTACCCATGAAGCAGCTTTCTCCCTCTACCGCCTCGTAGGTCTTAAACATCCACCGGTTAGAGCAGATGTGGCTTGTGGCGTTGGTATCCAGCCACCACTCTTTGGGGTTGCTCACCACGAGATTCACCTCAGAGACCACATCAATGAAGTGGTCATCATCTCGTCCTTTCTCGGCCAGATGTGCCTGAGCTGGAGCTTTCCTTTTCCCCTTGCCTTTGAAGTTCTTCAGGGGTGCTTGGCTTAACAGTGCTTTTATTGTCATAACAGTCCGCGGCACGATGGCCGGTCCTGTTTCACACAAAGCAGGTTCCCACAAATTTTTTTGCGACAACAACACTGCCTCTGTTGTCAAAACGTTTACGCTTGACGTTGGAGATTTCGACCACATTGGCCTTTCCCATCGAGATGTTAGCACCACCGACTCTCCTTACGGAGCGACGGTTGCTCACCTCGATATTGAGCTTCTCAATGAGCCCCTTCAGCCTCATTTCCTTCCGCTTGTGCTTCAGGTAGTTTTGAAAGTCTTTCCAAGACGGTGGCAATTTCTCAATCATGAGTGCCACCTAGAAAGGCTCATTAATCACTAGCCCTTCAGCCTCAAGGCGATGGTAAATGAGTTGGAGCTCCTCAACTTGCTCCATGACACCCCTACTGTCAGTCATACGGTACTCATGAAAGTGCGTGACAACAAATCTCTTTGTGCCAGCGTTATTCACTTTGTACTTGTTTTCGAGAGTTTCCCACAGCTCATTTGCAGTAGCTTTGGGCTCGAAAACACTGAACGTGTCATTTAGAGCACACAGGATGTAGTTCTTGCATAGGTAGTCGGCATGTCTCCATGCCTCAACCGCAGAGAACGACTGCTCGTCCAGATCGTCCTCGCTTAGGACGGGAGCAGTCTCCTTAAGAAATCTGGTCAGATTTAGGGTGGTGAGATAAAACATCTTTTTCTGCCAACGTTTGAAGTTGTCTCCCCTAAATTTTTCCGGTTTCTCCATATGAGAAGTCGGCAAAGTAGGCACTGCCGAATACATCGGTGCCCTGCCCTTGGCCGCAACCTTGGCTCTAGCCGCAGCCTTGGCCGTAGCCGCTGCTTCGACCGCAGCCTCAGCTTTGGCCGTAGCATCCGCCATTGGCGCAGCCGCTGCAGCTACGTCCTCGGCGTTAGCCCCCACATTCGCATCGCCCCCAGTGTTATGGACATTTCCACCAACCACTGGGTCATGCTCACTCCCGACAGGCAACTCAATCGGTGACGTGTTTGTCATCTGAAACGACAACACAAAAAACGTATGAGATACGTGTACAATAAATTCTATAAACAAAGCACCAAAACTGAAATTTGGGTTTGTAAAAGAATTTTCTTTAAAACAACAAAAGAAAATTAAACGGTTTCCTTTTGAATACCAATACGGTTGATATCAAAAGGATTAAAACGATTCTTCTTGAATACCAATACGGTTGGTATCAACAAGATTCTTAAAACAAAAATTAAACTGTTTGGAATTTTTCTTTGTAAATCAAATTCTAATATGATTTAGAATTGAAAACAAAAAACCATTATTTCTTATAAAATAAATAATTGTATTAATTAATACACGAAAGAAACAACAGAATATCAGTTAAGATTGTTGGTTTCCGTGTACGAAATAACAATTAAACAATAATAAAGGACTAAAAAGAAATAATTAAAAACCAATGTAATATTTATTAATTCAGAATTGAAACTGAAATTACAGATTACATGTACGTACTGAATAGAAATTAAAGCAAACGTTATTCAGATTATTATCAATTAATAATCTGATGTACCGAATTGCAATAAATAGAAATTGCCGGACTAGAAAGTATAAACCTAACAGCCGGATTGAAATCGAAATTACAGGACTGAATTGAAACTATTCTAATTACAGAATTAAATTGTAGAATTGAAATTACATAACAAAAACAATACTTTAAAGAAATTACAGAAAGGTAAAAAACAGAATTGAAAGTTACAGCTAAGTACAGCAAATTAAAATACTTAATATAAAGACAGAAATGTAAATTGCAGAATTTAAATATTGAATTGAAAAAGACAGAAAAATTAAAAGACAAGGCGACTGTTAGACAGTCTGCCCTTAACCGATATTCGCCCAACCACCTTAAGGTTTCTGGTTGCGTTGGCGCTTCGATCCCACGGTACGTCTCGGATGACTCGCCGGAAACTGGCGACGAGTCAAGGTCGAGCTGTTGGTGGGTGGTTCTTTCTCTTTCTAATATGCTATGGAAAAAATATGCAGTATTTCAGAATGATGTAAAAATGTTGTTGTTTAGAGAGTGGGAGAGAGCTGCCTACTTATAGGCTAAGCTGAAATCTCAGCCATAATGGTCACTTAATTCAGTATTCGAAACTGCTGAATTAATGATGCAATTATTCTCATTTAATTGCATCAGTTACAAGCTTGCTGGAATTTTTGGGACTGTTTTGTTATTTTTGGGACTGTTTTGTTATTATTCAAAACTCTCAGACTTTCTTGGAACCGGAACCGGAACATTCACCAAGTCCCAAGTCCCATGCCCGCGACCCGAGACCGAGCGAGCGCGTGTGTGGTACACTTGCCTACACACACCTATGAGGCTACACATTATTACCACTCTCTAGTGGTGAATATGTATATAAACTATTCAAAATAGCTTTTCCTCTTTGATGTGGGATAATCATTTGGGTGGCTTCCCCATCCATTTGATTTCCCACTTCTTCTCCCAAAATTCCAGATTTCGTCTCAATATGGTCCAACTTCGGAGCCAATTTCCATTCACACCCATTCACCGAATAAGTCATGCGATATACCGTTTCGAAACTTGTCACACAAGCTACTCAAACCACTTGAGTACGGAGTCTAAACTTTAGATTATTCGCATGGAATTTGACCAAACTTTTGGACTCGTGACCAATTCCGAAAACACCATGTTTCATGGTTTTTCCAACA
The DNA here is from genome assembly GCA_963920805.1 of Primula vulgaris. Taxonomy (NCBI): domain Eukaryota; kingdom Viridiplantae; phylum Streptophyta; class Magnoliopsida; order Ericales; family Primulaceae; genus Primula; species Primula vulgaris. Next base: position 19,642,321 of record OY987214.1, read on the forward strand.
ATAACGTGATCACACATGGCCAAACTTCTCTTAAAAAGTTAACATACATTAACTAAAGTGTGTTGATTGATAGATCTCTTATAGATGAGTATGTAAATTGTTAATCTTGGAAGGTGAGTATGCAAATTCTTAACCACCAATAGGTTGGTGTAGTTAACAATAATTTTCCCTTTTAGTAACAACACAGAAACTTAGCATAAGCAAATTTTTTTGCACTTAATTCCCAATCTATAAGAGAATTTTTTTTTTCCACTTAGTGGTACTTTTGATGAGTATACAGTTCCAAAAATTGATGTTTATTTGGCATACTAGTCTTTTCTGGTTGGCATACTGTTGAACACTGACTTTGATTTTCTTGGGCATACACTTCAATAAACTGATTCTGAATATGCATACTCAAATCTGAATGCAGTCCATTAAATGGAATGAAATTTCCAACTAGAACTTAATGGGAATTTAGTCCAAATACGTGACCGAATGAGAAATGCCCCTAACGGGACTCAAACCGTAGTTAAATAACGAGAAAGATAATAAAGCACTGGAACAAATAAACCATGTCCAATAATCCAGTTGTAAGTTACCTTGAGAGTAAAGAGTTTCAAAGTCAAGAACTGTCAAATACCCTGCTTTCGTCACAAGAGCTAGGTATATGCCCTGACAAAAAAGTACGAGACCGGAAGTAAACTAAAGCCGATGCATGTACAGGAATGCAAGTACAATTTTAGTTGGCTGATAAAGGAAATAAAGCTTGCTCTTCTCTATTTTCTTACTGAAAAACAAGGATGAGTGTGGCGTGTGGACTATGGACTACAGTTCAACTCATAACCTCATGGAAGAAAGAGCAAAAACAATTTTCCGTTGATACAAGAAAAGTTTGTTAATGCAGGTTTCATGGAAAATCTATAATAGTTATCAGAATAACAGGGAATTGAAATGTTTTCTTATTTGCATCTGAAGAAGTTTGTTTTTTTAACAAAGTAAACACCACAGAGAAGTTTACATGCTGCATTTGAAGGTTCTATCTCACTAAATTTTCTCTGTTGCGAAAAGCGTCTCATTTGGTCGTGTTAGTTAAAACAAACATGTTTTAGCCTCATTATGGGCTTGTTCAGTAAAAAATTCTACTTATATATGTCTAAAGTAAAAAAAAAAGAAAACTGCAGAGATTCATGAATGTCTAGCTGCAAACGCGGAAATTGTACCTTTCTGTCAAATTCAAGAGCAGAGATGCCCCCCCTCAAACTATTAAAAAGATTAGAAAAAGAAGAATTGTAATGTGCAGATCAGGACCAAATTAATGTATCAAACAATAATGTGCAAATGATGAAACGGGATGAGCCAAAACCTCATGACTAACCACATTTTAGCGTTGCTCAAAAAAGGAAAAAAGAAAAAAAAACCACATTTTAGCATATCAAAACATAATACGTTAAAATGTGATTGACAGTGTAAGAGAATTAAATATCCGAAAGCTAAATTAAAGAATGTGTTTGGAGTAAAAAATAATGAGGGTAAAAGGAGATAAAATTGGAACAAAAGTCCAGCCTGGCATCCAGCAAAAAATTAAGCGTAGATGTAAAACCCAAAATAATGTACCAAAGGAATCAAGTATCAACACTACTTTTTTCGAGGTGACATAACAGTAAGGTGGCAAAGCTGTGTACTCCCAAGATAGAGGTTCTCTCCTGGCTTGGCATTTTGTTAGAAAAACTGATTAGTTACCTTGAATGAACTAAAAATGAAGTACATATTTAAGAAGGTTTATGCCGATTATATAACATTGACAATATCTGTTGTTTCATGATTCATAACATAGGTCTCATCTCCGAGGTAACAAAAAACAATCAAAATATTCTCGCCAAAAATGACATGCTTAAGGGGTTATCAAGCTTTATAACATCATATTTTTTCTCACTAAAACGATGAATCCAGCAAGTGAATTTAAAATGGTATATGGCAGCTATAAGTTCTAAAAATCCCTGATTGGGGTACATGAATACCTAATTTTGGTAAACAAGTTACAGGGAATTAAGAATTAACCAAGACTGGGCAATGGCTCAAATCAAAACTCATCAAGTTTACAAACTAAACTTTCTATACCAGATTATCCAAACACATCCAAAGCAATGTATATTAAATTATGATGGCTACTTATAGCAATATACGTATTCACACCAAATATTTGATTGCAACAACATTATCAGCTATTTATATTGATATCAATTTCTCTGTAGTTGATGTCTAAGAAAAGGAAAAACAAATGCAACTAAACTGTTCCACATTATCTAACAGCACCATCAATGATTTTGTGCACTATATGCAATAACAACAATTAAATTTGATGTATTATGTGGATACACAGACCTAAAATATCAAATGAAGAAGTCTAGAGAAGTAGAATTGATTATATGCAAACCAAGGAGAAGAACGTTAAGAAATAAATTTCCTCCAATGAAAGTTATAAGAACTAATCTGATATTAATGGGATAAAAGCCACCGAAGAGAAATACTAACTCGGCATATGGGTTGGCCATAGTGTTAAACCCGAGATGAATGGCCTGCAAGGAAAAAAATTTACTCATCAAAAGGTGCAGTAACCAATTGAGACAAGAAGGCTAATTAGTACCATTTAAATCAATAAAATAAACTTTTGATCAAGACACTGATTCTTACTTGCACAACTTCTGTATAAGAGTGTACGTAGTGTATCAAAAATATAAAGAACATAAAATGTGAGAAGAATTGAGGAAAAACCACACAAGGAAAAAACGAAAAGTGAATAGGGAGAGAATTTACGTACATGGTCTGAGTATTGTTGTTCCCCAACAAGATACAAAAGAGAAAATGCCCCAATCTTCCAGTCACCAAAAACATTGGAAAAAAGTAAAAACAAACCCATTAGTCCTTTCTTACAAAAATAACAAAAAGTGACGATGGTTTAACAAACAAAACTGCACCATGTAAAATCATGGAAAAGGACTGTCGTCATTAAATAACGAACCAAGATCATAATAATACTCCGTAATAATGTAAGGACGACAAAGCCTGTAACTCAAGAAGTTTTTCTAGGAAATTAAACCAACCATTGTATTAAAAAGTAAGGAAGTTTAATACTCTACCCAAAACGGGCAATAAGAAGAGCAGCGAACTATATGTAGCTAAGCCACCAACAAATTTGGGCTTAATCGCCAAAAATATATTAAAAACTTATCTCTAGGCCAATTTGTAATTTTCCGAACTCATACTAATTACAACGTAACAAAATTTAACTTAAGAAGTTATGTTTGCACTTTTAAGAATTCCATGAAACCGTATTATGCTAAGGAAATGGATGACAAACAAAGGAACTAGTCCCTTACAATTAAAAAAAATAGACAATTTGACCCAAATTTTTTTTAACTTCAACCATGTTAAAAGAAGAAAAATCTGATAACTACCCTAAATCATATGCACAGATGAAAAGTTATGCTGCTCTACATTAGTTAATGTAAATTAATTTTTTGTTACGATTTGTAGGCGGATATTCCTTGGGAATTTAAGATTATAATCAAATGGATGAGTACTAGAGAACAAGATCATTAATGGCTATAACAACTAGTAGCAGAGCCGACCCAAGCTTTTAGGTTGCCTTATCCGATAATTGTTTTTATTGCCCATTGAACCGAAAAAAAATAATCAACACCAGAGGGTAAAGTTGAGAAGTAAAAATGAATTTTTTTATAGCAAGATTAGCCCTTTCAAGTTATATAAAAACTAACAAAAGGATGATAACAGAGATTGCGTTCAATTTTAATGTAGTTAACTAATAATATTGCAATTGTTAAATAACACGCTTTATATAAGCTATTGGCTACAATAATTGTAGCAATCGCAACTATATGGACTGTGCCATATAATTACTGAATAATAAGGAGCGATAGTGTAATTATACATTAATCTAAGCAAAAATAACAAGAGTACTTTTTGATGTTAGCAAGAATCGAACCTGCCCCAAAAATTAGTTGAGGGCTTGAGGCAACTCGGAGCCACTTGGACAATGATCAACATGTTACTTATTATGGGTAAATTAATCTATATTTCTAAATATAACTATATATTTTCCCTAGCTAAAAAATTGCCCAAAAAAATGAGTTACCCGGTTCGACAGCCTTACCCGCAACCCCACAAGGCCGGCCCTGACTAGTAGTATAAAACTCTGTACTATTGATTTTTACCTATTTAGACCCAAACCTTTAAGTTTTACCAATTTTCGTGCAATCAAGGGTCTACAACATAAATTGACGAGATTGCACACACTGTATCTCACATTTGGAGATCTATTTTTTTTATGGATATTGACGCAATTACATAGTGAGAGAACGTGACAACAATTTCGTCATTTTGTACACAAGGGTACTAAATTGGTAGGTTGGGACCTAAATTGGTAGAAATTAGAGGTTGGGTACTAAATTGGTAAAACCCAATAGTCCAATGTACTAAACAGCTTTTTTCCCTATAAAAAACCCTAAAAATACTTTTATTAAAATAAATAAAAAATTGGAAATTATTAACCTGGGAATAAGAATGCATAAATAGACCCGAAAGGCGGTGGCGATACTTGGCTCCGAGCCTTCCGTCTAACTCGACTCGGCTCCTCTCCCATCTCTCTCTTCCAATCCATAAATAATGGGATTAATTTTAGTGATACACAAATAAGGTAATAGGAATTGGGGAATAATAAAACTAACACAGTAAATGTAATACTAACTGATTTAAAAAAACAAGTACCTTATAATCATGGGCTTGCTTTGTTTTTCTTTACTCAGAGGCACAACAAATTTATCCATATTCTCTCTCTCTCTCTCTCTCTCTCTTTCTCTCTGTGTCTTATTATTAGCGGGAAAGACTAATGTTGTTGGAGTTTCCCGCCTTTACCAAAAATAATTACTTTATTACGTGGCAATATGTATTAGTATTTTACAAAATTTCTTTACTAATTGGAGTTACATTTAATATAAATATTATTTGATTTATACAATTACATTATTACATTATATTTTATATAATCAAGTTATAAAACTAAATACAATAACTATTATACATGCTTAACGAGTGCCTAGGGGGCATTTGATTAGTTTTTCAATTTTACAAATATAAGAATTTTAATAAATAAGACTTTACTAAAAAAAAATATTTTATTACATGGCAATTATTAGTATTTTACAAATATAGGAGCTTTAATAAATAAGGGGTATGTATTGGTACCGACAAGTTGAAACGTTAAAATCTTCAAATCTATGACATGACTCGTTGAGGATATGACACTTAGTTGTTAAATAATCATAGTTTTCATGTATGTGTCATATTTCTCCATATACCAAAAAACAATAATTTGTCATTTAGAAATGATTTTTTTTTTTGTTTAAAGATGATAATCGTGTTATTGTGGTGGTATATATAACAGTACTAGTTCTATATTTGTCTTGTTTTGATCCAAGTGTTAAGAAAATGTGCCAATCGAAAATATAAGGGATCTATGATGCACGGACGCGAAGTGCGGTTGTCTGATATGGCATGTTACGAACACGTTAAAATGATATGATTTTAAAATCTAATACATGACTCATTCTGTACATGCCACTTAATAAATTAAATAATTAAATTTTTTATATATGTGTCATATTTCTCTTATACCAAACAACAATAATTTGCCATAAATGTGAGAAATTATTATTTCTAGTTAAAGATGATAATCGTGGTACTTTGGTTGTATAAGAGTACAGATTCTATATTTATGTTGTTCGGATCCAAGTGAAAAGAAAATATCAATCAGAAGTTAAATGTTAAGCTTACATTTTATAGTGAGGTTTAGATGTTACTCATGATACAAATTTAACTTATTTTTTGAAGTAGTTGTGTCTTATAATTTTTTAATTGTGTCCGATTGGCGTGTCTAGGTGTCTAACATAGAAATCATAAACGACACGTTGATAAGTCGTGTTGGACATACCATTTACCTATCTCACACGTTTAACTCTACAACTTTTAAAATCGGTATGTGCATCTAAAGTATAGATGGGGTTTGCATCTGTACGAGAAAATGAATTATTACAGCATAACTTTTTCATTTCATACTTTTAAAAACGATACTTTGCTCCGAACCTACCGTCTAACTAGACTCGGCTCCTCTCCCATCTCTCTCTTCCAATCATAAATATTGGAAATTAATTTTAGTGATACACAAATATAAGTATTATAGGAATTGGGAATAATAAAACTAATACTAACTGATTTAAATAAAAACAGTACCTTATAATTATGGTTTTGGTTTGTTCTTCTCTACTGATAGGCACAACGAATTTATCCATCCTCTCACTCTACTCTCTCTATCTGTGTGTTATTAGTTGTTAGCGGTAAAGAGAAATGTTGTTGGAGTTTCCTGCCTTTACCGGAAAAAGGTAGCAATACGTGCAATTTTGCAATACGTGTTTTTTAATTGTCAGAATTGTAAATTCAAAATTTAGTCACACTGTTAACATACTAATTTATATAAATTGTTGTACGATAGTATTGACCATCTTGGGCCTTACTCTATGAGCATTTACTTTGGCCTATTTTGGGATTTGCTACCATATATAACTCTAGCATCTATTATACAAAGAGGGTTAGAGGGTTTCTTGATATATCTATTACACTCATATTAATGAATAAATAATTCGTCAGCTGTCTCTCTATGTTCTCTCTCTATATCTATACCGACCTAATAAGACTCACAACACGTTATCAGCACTTTACTCATGGAGATCGAAGTAGCAATCAAGTAAATTGGGTTATTTGTTCGAACAACAGGGTTTAAACTCGAAGAGTGAGTTATAAAAGTATGCATAGGGTTCATCGATTTTTTCTTCTACGTCCTACTCTAAAATTCAAGAGTGTGGCAAGGTTGTTCATTCATGTTCTATGACCTATTAGAAAACAAAAACTGCCTGATGAAGGTGCACAATACTATACCCTCCATATTGTCTCATAATGTTTGTCATCTAATCAATTATTGCATGCTACTGAACTTCGTTGGTATAACATACTGCTAGTAAAATTTACTGCTTAAAGAAATATATATATAAACAAAGTTGTATAATTTATACCAGAAATAAAGGAACCAAATAAATTAAAGGAACCAAATAAATAAAAGACTCATGGTAAAAAAATTCCTTGTTTCTTTTCTCAAAAATTTGGGTAGGTGACTATGAAATGTTCCAAAATGTCGTATGGCATGTAAAGAAATGTGGAATTTTCATATTTGTTTGTTCTAAAATTAATTTGACTTTTGGCCTAGAATATTTTGTGAGTAGATTCAGGTGTTACTACTCACATTAGTGTTTCTATCCAAGTTTGCATTTGGAGCCGGCCGCCAAGTGAATCTGAAAGATTCATTTATGTGGGCGACGGTAAAGCAGTTCTGTTAAATCAATTGGCATTTTTAGATTATCATTGAGACTGGTCATTTTATTGAATTAAAAGAGACTTATGTAGTAGCATCGTTTGGACGTAATTTGGTTTCTATTTCCGCTTTGAACAATTATGATTATTCTTGTTCATTTGCATATACGAAATTTTGTCTCTTTATAAATTGAACTTTGGTTGCGACTATTTATTTGGATGATATATTATTTATGCTGAATACATGTGCTTTATATAATGAAACCTTGCAAACGACATTGAGAGGTAAAAAAATGCAAATTTTAAATGAGAATTTTGTCAATATATGGAACAAAAACTTAGGACGCATCTCCAAAATGAGAATAAAGAGATCTGTTGTTAAACGCCTTGATTACATAGACTTTGATGTATACGTCAAATGTATCAATGGTAAATAGACAAACATAAGGAAATTAAGTGTTAACATGAGTTTCGGCATCTTATAGTTGATACATACTGATATATATGGTCTATTCTCTACGATTACTTAGATCATCCAACAGTATTTTATCTTTTTATAGATGAGTATTCTTGTTATGGTTAAGTACTATGAAAGATCAAGGGGTTTCAAGTTTTTATGATCACTCAATTAAATCCTTTTTTCGAAACGGAAAATGCGAGAATTTTTTAGGATGTTGTGTTTGAAGGGGGAGATAAAGTTAGTAATGTTGTCTTTGAAAAGAAATTCATTCCTTTACCATATGTTGTTATTGACAATGATCATTTTGACATTGTTCAATAAACACTTGAAAACAACAATGAGGATTTACTTATAATACTCTACTCAAAATTAACAGGTTGCTCCATAAGAGCAAACTCAACACCTCAAGAGGAAGTGCCACTGAGGCGATACACCTCAAAGGTGGATTGATTCCATGAATGATGAGATGAATCCATAAAAGACAATGACATTTAGGATCTTGTCAAGTCGCCTGAAGTTACGAAACCCATTGGTTTCAAATTGATATTTAAAATCAAAAAGGATTATAAGGGTAACATTGAGAGAGATAAAGTACGTCTAGTCACAAATGGTTTTACTCAGATATCATCGAATCATTCTTTTAGGACAATAATAGCACTTGTAACTCATTTGGATTTAGAGTTGCACGAGATGAATACTAAGATAACTTTTCTTAATGATGACATTGAGGAAACTATATATATGGCACAACCAAAAAACTTTGTATTAGCTGATTTAAAGTCTATGGTTTGCAAATTCAAAAGGTCCATCTATGGTCTCAAACAAGCTTCCCATCAGTGGTATCAGAAGTTCCATCAAATCATTGTTTAATATAGTTTAGAGGTCAATACAATTAATGATTGTATATATCACAAGTTCAGTAGGAGTAAATTATCTTCCTATTGCTTTATGTCGATGACATACTATTGGCAATTAAGCGATATAGGCTCATTGCACGAAACCAAGAGATTTCTAACTAAGTATTTTGAAATAAAAGATCTTGGTGACGCCTATTTTGTATTAGGAATTAAGATACATCGAGATCGTTCTCGGGGTGTCCTTGGGTTATCATAAAAGAGCTATATCGATAAGTTACTCGCTAGGTTTGGCATGAAAGATTATGCATAATGAGATACTCCCGTTACCAAATGAGACAAGTTTAGCCTCAATTAATACCCCAAGAATGAAATTAAAGAAAAAGAGATGCAAAAGATTCTTTATTCTTCGGCTGGATTTGGAGCCGTATGCATGCTCAAGTATGTACGCGTCTAGATTTGGCGTACATAGTGGGTATGCTGGGCAGATACTTAAGTGACCCCGGCATGGATCATTGTAAATCATCCAAATGGGGTATAAGGTATTAATAAACAACAAATGATTATATTCTCACATATCGGAAGTTAGAAAATTTGGAGATCATACGGTATTCTGACTCCGATCTTGCGGGTTGCCAAGAGATCCACTTCAGGCTATGTCTACACGTTGTCTGGATGAGTTATATCATGGAAAAGTGCTAAGAAGACACTCATAGCTCATTCCATTATGACAACAGAGTTCATAGGTTGGTATGAGACAACCAATTATGTGATATGGCTGTAAAAAATTTATCGCTAGACTGCGAGTTGCAGATGGTATTGAAAGACCACTACAGATTTATTGTGACAAACTATTAGCAATTATATATTCAAATAACAATACAAACTAGTCAAAGTCTAAACACATAGAGATTAAGTTTCTAGTTGTTAAAAAAAAGTTCAGAGTGAGATAGTGTCTGTTGAACATAAATTAACAAACTTCATACTAGCGGACCCACTAACTTAAGTTTTGACACCCAATGTCTTTCATGGGCATACTGCTCAAATGGGTGTCGTCATTTTTGATGAAATTAAGTTTTAGTGGGAGTTTGTGTTCCTAATTTAGTTCTTTTGGTTGACACTATTAAAACACTTTTGTGTTCGATTTTCTGCAGAATAAAGTTGATGGTATTATTATCTTTATTGCTCTGAATGAGTTATCTTTCAATTGTGGTTTAACATAAACTTTGAAAGACTAATGATTGATCTCACTAAAGAATAAAGGACCAATTGGAAATAGGCATAACTAAGATCACATTGCATGTATTTTCCAATCACACATTCATACTTGATCTATGTCGTTGAATATATTTGGTATGGTGATTATTAATGGATCGAGTTACGATAAATATAACGAAGGTCAATTTAGTTTCAAGTTGCTATAGCAGATGGACCAGATTGATTAGAGACAATGTTTTAAGAATAATTAGCAAGTTTGCGCTCAACTTCTGTTATTGAATGTAATTGTCATTTGCAATTAATTGTAGCTCAAGTGGGAGATTGTTAGGTTATTTTAATAACATGACGTGTGGGCTAATTAATTAAGGCAATTGTATTTGTGCTAATATTCTTAATGGGATAATTAAGTGATCTAATAAGAAAAAACCAATAAAACATTTGGTTCGGTATGGACTTTGTAATGTGTGTTATCCAATAGTAAACTAATTTGGATTTATAGGATTCTAATTAATATTACTATATAAGGAACATAGAAGTTGGTTGACTGCCCTCCAAACGTGTTTTTTCCATGCAAGGAATGCATGAGCACGATATCAGTTGCATTAAATAACGGGTAAGTTATCGATCCAGCGACGGTATAGGGCTTAGATTAAATTATGTTTTTGAGAGTTTTACAACTTTTTCAATTTTAGGGGCGTCAATCCTAATCATGCAACTACGTGTAAAGTTGTGGTGAATAAATTAACGAGTACGAAAGGGTAATTAATCCTAAAAACTACAAGCCAATTCAGTTCAATTATAGGTTTTGTTTTGTCTTTTTTTACTAAAAACTAATCAATCATCAAACTTAAAACAATTAGCTAGGGACTTAGCGAGTTAAAATTTAATGTTGTACTACGTGGTAACGGATCCAAAATAAACAATAACGCAGTAAAGATAGTAGAGAACGGCAAAGGAAATTTATATTCAATTTATCTATTCTATGTAACCTTGATAATCTGACACATGTTAATCTAGACATGTTAATAGATTTATTCCCAACAGTAGATCCCAAAAGAAAATTATATTCAATTTATCTATTCTAGGAAGCATAGAAGTTAGCATACTATAAAACGGAATGGCAGAAGTGACTAACTGATGAGAGTATGTCTACCTCTGCCAAAGACAAAAAATTAGATTTCCAATCCGAGAGTTCGGAGGTCATTCTATCAAAACCCTCTTGGAAGTGATTTTTATTAACCCGCGAGTGGTGCATGTTTTCACCCAAATATCTACTAAGATTTTCAGTAAGAGGGATACCACATTAATTACTAAAACCATTCACATGTTGAAGAGAAATGTTAGGGGAGACAAAAAGTTCCGACTTGCTAAGATTTACTCTCATTGGCTATATTATTTGGGACGTTAATTAAGTCTCTGTAATGGCTATATTACGACTAGTTTTGTTTTTTCCCCTAAAGTGTTAGAAGCTTAAAATTTGTCCCTAAGGGCTAGAAAACGGCTAGTTTGACTTTTTCAAACTTTAAATGTCGTAACGACTAATTTTTAATACGTCCCTCTTATTTTAGAAAATTAAAATTTTACCCTTACTTCTCCCTATATAAACCCACACCCATTTTCATTCTAAACACACACAACCTTTACGTTTTCTCGATCATTCAACCCACTTACTCTCTAAAAATGACCAACTCTGATGACGATTTTGAAATTCATACTGGTACACAAAATTCAATGATTACAAAATTAACCTCGAAAATGTATTGAATTCTATAAATTTGTTCGCAATATGTTGATAGAACTCAATTTTTACTCAACCTTTCCCCTGCTCAAAGCTCTTATCAACCTTCAAAATTGCAAAAAAATAAATCAACCCCGATAAATTTTTTATACACGCGATGGTCTGGTGGGATGGAGTTTTTGAAGTTTTTGGTGGCTATTTTTGAAGAGTACCCCTGAACTTGGCCGACTTCTTCTTTGAATCGGATGCAATAATCATACATCTTCTATCCTGAGTTTGGTCTCATTTTTAACAAGATATCAACGTTTGCTCTTTTCGTCATCTGTGAAGAGAACTTCTGATAGAACGAAGGCCATAGGTCTGGCCACTGCTTAATCGGATTCTTGGGAAGCTCTTGAGACCACCGAAGAGGTGTTGAGCCCAGGCTCGACTTAAAGAATTTGCACATGATTGTATCATTGTTCCCCATTGTGTCATCTTTTAGCTTTGTAATACTACAGGTCAATCGGACAAGTTTTCCATTCGTATAGTACATAAGCAGTGTTTTAAAGGTGAAAACTTAACTAAATTTTTTGCAATAGATATGGTAAAAGCGCAAAAAACATAAACTTTTAGCGATCTAAAAAGCAAAAACTCGAGCTTTTTAAGGTTTTTTAAAGCTTTGAATCGCGCTTTTTATCGAGCTTTGAATTGATTCTATACTACGAAGTAAGCTTTTTTAAACAGATTTCATAAGTAGATAGTATGAATGCCTTCGGGAGCTTGAGATCATTTATTTCATGTATTCACGGGCAGCCTAGGAAAACTTCTCATGCTCTTTCGACATCTTTCACATCCATATTCCCCGGAAACACGTTGAAGTTCTGACTTAAAGCAAAGTTTAATCTCCTTGTCCCTGGCCAACCAACTGATGCAACATTTGTAGCAAGCTTTCTAGTGTTAGTATTAAGTCATCTGAAGCCGTTATATTTACTCCACACGCGTTGCCAGGGACTTCCTGGTCTGGTGCTGCTACTCTTGATTGGTTGTTGTTTGGTGAAGGAAGGGGGGTTCCATCAGTGCTCTTGCAGCATTAAGCGTTGCTGTTTCACGTTTCTTTGAGGGTTCTGTTGTACTGTAGTTGGTGTAAATTTTATTGGGATTTGATTAGAGGTCCGGGGAGTATTATGTTTGTGTTTTGGGTTTCGATTTGGTTTGCTTTTACACGTATTTGTCCATGTGACTTCTTGTCTATGATATTCTTTGTTGTCATCCTCCAAGTTATAACGCTCGTATCTAGGACTTATCCTAAATGGGTCGACTTGTGTCCATGCTGTGGTAACATTCTGTGACGCATGTACCAGAAAACACCCTCGTGGTAATTGCTATGATGTCCATATTGTCTGTGAGGACTTCTGGGCGGGTAAGGCTTCTCGAGTCGGGAAGGGCCGTGTCCTCCATTTTCTGGGTGTCCTTGGTCGCATCCCTGTGTTGGTTAAACCGGGGTGGTGCCTAGGCTACCCTATTGCCATTCTACTGCAGAGAGTTAGGAGGGGGATGAGTCTTTTGCGGCGTTCTTTCACTTTCGCTCACTCTCAGGCTCAAGGCATTTCCGACGTACCGCAACATATCTATTAAGTATTTGACGAGGATCCGTGAAGTTTCCTCCTAAGTTACCTTGTGTTTGAGGAGCCCTGCTCATGCCCGCTGTTTGATGTTTTTCTTGCTTCACTCTTGCTTGACTTCTTTCTCATCGCTACCTTTGCTGGGATGCGGTTGACCTCATTGGTGCTCGGTTGGATGACGAATCCATCTGTTCAACTGGCTCCATAGAGGCCCAATGATTTGACTTATAAACTGTCATTTTTAGGCATTTATTATGATATTGAATCCAACTTTATGATACGTTAATAGGCATTTTTAAATCAATTTACTGTTTTTATATATTTTGAAACCATTTATTTATTATTAGTGAAAATTGCACTTTTTAGGTGCATTTATGTGAAGAATTGAGATGAAATGATTTAATATACAAGTTGAAGAAGTTAAATGACCTAAAAGAAGAGGATATGGAACTGATATTCAGTCAAAGTAGCAAGAATTGGGGAGCAAATAATAAATCACGACAAAAAGTAAATAAAAGTCTGTTCTACGCCAGTTGATCCGAATAAGACACTCTGATTCAAATCAGACACCCACCGCCGCCATAAAATTAATGACGTGGCGCATTCCAATTGGTCAACAGAGGGTGATCCGAATCAGACACCTCTTATTCGGATAAGAGATTTTTAGGGTTTGGGTTCTAGAAATTTCTGAGCAAGACAATATAAATACAAGCTTAATTGTTGTAATTTTTTGAGGTTGTACCTCCGGACATAAACTCGTAATTCTATACTCTCTCTCTTAATTTAATTATAGTCATTTTATTATTATTTCCTTCTTTGCTTATAATGGCTCACCCTCATGAGTATCATCCTTCCTACTTTTGTTGAGATTAATAGGTGCTTTCGCCTTCTAGATAACTTAACATTCTTTCCTATTTATTTATTTTTCTGATTTTCATTATTGTTTTAGCATAGATTTTATTTGTAGAATAACTAAAAATTGGGATTGACAACCCTTGTTGATGTGTTATTCTTATGTTTGTTAGTCTAGATAAAAAAACGACAATAGCGCGAGCTTTATCGTTGATTAAAAAACCTAGAAAAACTTGTATTTAAATGTATTTTAATTGTTTTACATAATCTCATGGGGGAACTCGTACTTGCTACGCATTATAAATTTTATTAATACGATTAGCCATAGTGCTCTTTCTAGGTAAGAAAAGAATTTATTTTTATAAACACGTTTTTAAACCGATCAGGTTTTTGGCGCTGCTGCGGGGAATATTTTTAAAATAATTTTAGTATATTTAAGCACACAAAAAAATAGTTCCATCGTTGTTGTTAATTGTTTATTTAGTTAAGTTAATTTTACTTTGTGTTTATTGAGTTTTGGAATTGCGAATTCAATTAAAATTGTATCAACAAGTATTCTGGAATAAACCTGATTTGGATCAGTGTGTCTTTGATTCAGATCAGATATGCTATTTTACTAATCTGAATCTCTCCCTTTATTTGGATCACCCTTTATTTTCAGATTAATTGCCTTATATTTATTTCTTTGTTTAATTTACTTAAAGTAGTTATAATTTAATTAAATAGCTTTTTACGCATGAAAAAAATTGCAATCTTTTATAATGATTTAAAGAATCAGTTTATAAGAAAAGTGGTATTTTAATATTTTATATATTTAATTCGTTATGTTCTTAAAAACCCTGTTTTGTTTAAAAAATTATTTTTGGCAAATGGTATATTATAAAAAAAAAAATCCGTATTTAATATATATTATATTTATTATAATATTTTGGTAGATATTCTTACCTTTTTGAGTATATATTATTTGGAGATATAGGAAATATTTGATCTTTTCCAATTATTTCCTTATTTTATATAATATTTGCAAACTACCATATATTTTGGAAATAAAATCTTCAAAAATAATATTTTATTCTGATTTGAAGAATCAGGTTTAAAAAATATATTAGAATTTTTTTTTAATTAATTATCTTTTTTAGTAATTAATTATTTTGTAATTAATTATTATTTTATTAATTAAAAAAGAAAAATTATTACAAAAATTATTTTTCCTGATTTAAAGAATCGGGTAGTTATCCTAAAAAAAGAAAAAGAAATTACTTTTTTTAATTATTTAATATTAATTATTAAAAAAGAATTAAAAAAATAGAAAAAATTCAGAAATTTTTTGGATAGAAAAACTGAATCTTAGTTATTTTTCAAAAGTAAAAAAATATATTTTTAATTTTAATTTTATTGTTATTATTATTATTAATTTTAGTATTTAGTATTATTATTTAACTATTTAACATTAAAAATAAATAATAAATATATTTTACTGATTTTAAGAATCAGGTTATGTTAGTTTTTGTTTTTTTTAGAAAAAAACCAAAAAAAATATGTTTTAAATATTATTTATAATTTATTTTATTTTAATTTAAAAAAAAAGGAATCTTTTTCCAGATTTTGAGAATTTGGTTATCTTTTAAAAGGAAAAAAATATGAAAACTATTTTATTTGATTAATTTTTAATTAGTCTTTTAAGAATATTTAAAATAAAATAAAAAATACTTAAATTTCAATTTTTTAGAACAATCCCATTCTGAAAAGCAAACTAATAAGAGTTAAATGACCCCAATAACTCCTTGTTGTGTCACCATGATACAACAATGGCTTAACTCGGATTACCCAAGAAAATCCGAGATTAATTTTTCTCATCTATTGATCATATGTGTTGAGTTTTCAACTCAACATGAGTTCTTAAAGAAACCCTAATCTAGTTTGTTCTCAAACCAATAGAACTTATCCCATAGACCCCCTTACAAGTGCGTGAGAGATACCAATCTTGCAGAGGCATTGTTGATGGAAGCTCTGGATGATGTTATCCGAAGAGGATCAAGAGACGATGCTAGAAGCGTGGAATGAAAGGATGAACAGAGTTGAAGAGGCTAAAAAGACGAAATTAAGAGAGGAAAGTGAATCTATTGTGAGAGTGTGTAGTGAAGTAGAAAAGGAAGATGAAATGAAAATAAGATCGATAATGTTGGTAGTGCTAATACGAGAATGATGGAAGAAAGTCGAACAGTGAAAGAGGAGCAAGAAGTTGTACCTCAATCTCAATCTCACCCTTATCCTTTATCTTTACATAAATTCCGACCTACCCTTAAGAGACCGCACCCTTAACTATCTTAACCATCTCTTAAACGACTATTCAAAATTGAGCCAAAGCGGCAATCAACTGTCCAACCTATACAACCGCATCTCTGATCAAAAGAGATAGAGCTCGAAGGAGAGGAATTAATCGAAAACCACATGTTGTCGCTTAAGTTAAAAGGACGGTGAAACCAAATGAATGAACCAACCATGTTAGGGGATCTTGAAAATGAGTATGAGAAAAAGATAGTGCATAAAGAGTTGTTAAAGAGCTCATAAGATTGTTTGAGGACAATGAAGATCATTTGGTAGGATTTGATGCAAATAAGGATATTAACATGGAGCTTGAGGATACTCCCATAGTTAGAGCTATGGAGGAGCTCGTTGATTTGAAGGAGTTTGAGTCATGTGTCACCGAGGTACAGTTTGAGAGGTTGTTGAGCATTCAAAGTTTGAATCTAAAAGATTACTGTTGTGTGAAGGTAAGCAAGTGCAGTTTTGAGCCCACGACCCATGTGAATCCCTCTTATAGGAATAAAGGAAAATCTAATCGAAGGAAAGGTAATTGTTGAGTAAGGTATAAATGTCATTAGAATGGAAAACTCGACTGATTAGGATATTCTCTTCCTGATAGTGTCTTATTAGTATCTTCCCGTGCTTATCTCGCACGTTAGCTCCTCGAGAGGGACGGGTGAAAACCCTAACTGTCCCCCTCATAAAGGGTAATTAATTCCTCATTAATGCTTAGGTTAGACCATGTGAATTACAATCTTTGCGGAGTTGTAACACTAAATTTCAACCTCCATCAACAGCTCCCCAACTGTGGGAGTGGGAGAATTGGACTTTCGCAGTTTGAATTTCCTTCCCCTTCTTCGGAATCGAATGTTGTCCACCTATTCGGGAGAGTTTAAGTCATCAATGTCCCGCAAGTATATTATGTCGAGTTCTATCATCAGTCTCGTCTCTTAGTTGTATTTCGAATGACCCTTTGAACTTCTCGTGAACTTTTTTGTTCTTTTCGTTATTTCATAATTTCTTTGATGGTTCCATCAAGTTGATTATGCTTTAGGTTATGGGAAATATGCATCAAACAGGGCTAGTCGTTTCGGATTAGCATGGTCGCCTTTGTGAGGTTCAAGTGTAACTCACGTGGCTCTTCTACTTCATGTCGAGACCTCTAGATAATGAGACATTGTCCTTGGAGAATCTTCGTGACCATTGAATTTAGATGCTTCATCTCATGCTCCCCGCTGGCCTCAGTCTTGGGCGGCGAGGGTCGTGAAGAAATTATGACAAGGCCTCTCCCGATAAGGCTAGGCACTTGAAAAGAGGAGTGATACGCTTCCGAGGAAGAGTATTGAACATTTCGATGGCTATGCTGGTGTGATCTTCTTTTGTGTTTTACTATTTTGTGAATCTTATTTGTTACTCACCTCATCTTTCCCCTATCTGTGTGAATGGATGGATAGGCGACTTTTCCCTTATGAGGGTAGCTAAAACTTGACTAGCATAAATAATTACAATTATCCTAAAAAGGGAATCGTTGGCAAAGAGCCAACCAGTACACACACAGTATGCATCCAAACATGCGACATGATAGTGAATTTGTGCACAGTAAAAAATTATACAAAGGGTTGACTTTTAAGAAAATTAATATAACATGCATATGAACCAATTCGTTAGTGTACTGCATATAATCACTTGTTGCTCAACCAAATAAGTCATTAAATCGAATTTGAATACTACAAGACTGTAAAAATATTCAAGTATTATAAATTTTTAGGGAACGAAAACATCTTACAAACTTGTAGGCTTTTCATCGTACTTTGTAAAAGATCCCAGTTTGATTTGCCGATTCTTTACTCGGGGTAAAGCTGAAGCTTTTAAACTAGATTCTTTTTTAGGAACGGTGCCATTTGATGGACCTTAAAAATTAGGTCCAGTTCGTGAGTCTCAGTTCCAAAGCTTAGAACCAATGAAATGGCTTTCTTCTAGGGCTAGGCCGCTATCTTCATTGTTGTCATGCTTACGGACTTTCCGGTGCTTTGACCCAATAGTAAACTTCCGTTGTAGGTCTTCCCCACATTTTCGTGGTTAATGCTTTGACCCAATATATGTAGAGAGATATGGAGAGATTGGATCGCCTTTTTCGTGGTTAATGAGCTACTTATATAGGCGGATGGACTAAATCTTTGAGTAGCATAATCTTGACAATCATATCTTATCATATTATAATGTATCTCTTGCCTTATCACGTATATATTATAATGATCTCCTATGTATCTTTCCATGTGTATCCGCCGAATTTGACTTGCTCTTGGGGAGTGTTGATGCCGACCTCCTCAAGGAAGGGTTTCGCCGAGGGCCACGATCCTTGCTATATATGAACTGGGATGAAGACCCCCTTTTCCACTTGGCATTGTCTCCCTCTTGGACTCAAGAATACACTCGCCCGATAGGCTAAAACTATACTTCTCGTAGGAGATTCTGTTTACTTGTACGATAAGTAATATATATTTATTGTTAGACAATATCTTTATGGGATGTCTCCCGTATAGATTTGATGTTATCTTTTATCTTATTATGATATTATCTTCCTTATAGTGTCTTATCAGTATCTTCACTCGCTTATCTCACACGTCAGCTCCTCGGGAGTGATGGCTGGAAACCCTAACTGTCTCCCTTGCAAGGGTCACTAATTGCTCATTAATTTCTAGGTTAAACCGCGTGTATTACAATCGTTGTAGAGTTCTAACCCAAAATGTTAACCTCCATCAGTTACTTGAACTCATATTTGTTCCTTTTATCCTTTTGCTGAACATGGCAAAATAATAGCGCACACACTTGTACACACACGTGTATATTTATTAAGTAGTATATGCTGCAAAGCTAAACAAATAAATAAAATGAAGATAATATTTTCTTATCTTTTTTTACATAGTTATTTTTGAACTTTCCCCTGCCTCCCTTTTAAAAAAAACAAAAACGCGAAGGACAGTAATAAGGTAAACTAGTTGAATTTTTTAGGTATTATGAGAAAAAGTTCCAGTTTAGATTAAAACATTTTATGTAAAATTACCGTGTATCATGTTCCTTTTTTTTACTTAGGAGAAAGAAAATGAGTTAGATCAAACCTCTTCGTAAGTAAGGATGAACAGAGTCTTAGCAATCTCTTAAGGGAAAAGAACTAATAAAAAACATAATATTTTTTTTAGTTCTTTGTTAGCATGTAGCTAGAGTTTCCTTAAATCACTTAAAAGGAGTTTACCAATGGATACCTTGATGTTGGATCGATCTTTTTGATTGTTGCTAGCGTTGAAGTTACTAATTTTTAATTCAAATGATAGCTTGACACTGGCTCGATCTTTTAGATTGTTGCAAGCGTTGATGTTACTGATTTTAATTCAAAGGATAGCTTGACGTTGGCTCGATCTTT
This sequence comes from Primula vulgaris, assembly GCA_963920805.1. Taxonomy (NCBI): domain Eukaryota; kingdom Viridiplantae; phylum Streptophyta; class Magnoliopsida; order Ericales; family Primulaceae; genus Primula; species Primula vulgaris. Next base: position 19,662,194 of record OY987214.1, read on the forward strand.
TGATTGTTTCTACCGTTGACTAAGCCTATAACTCACCAAAGTACTTTAATGATTTGCTCAATCTTTTTTTATTGTTGCTATCATTGCGAAGGCCAACAATCCGCTGGAATACTTGATGATTGGCTCGTCTTTTTTTAGAGTTGTTGCTTGAGCTGTAATTTGAGTTCGAAGAATTGTTATTGACGTTGGCGGAAAACAAGTCATCACAATTCTGACATTAATGACCCAACTTCTTTGGAGTTTTTGTCAATATTGTTACCTTGTGCATACGAAGCATGAAGATTGGCTCGACTCTTTTTGAATTGTTGCTTTCTTCTTATTCTATGACCATAATAAAACATCCACCTCTATTTTTCAATGGCCCTTCTTAATATCCACAACTAACCAAATTTTATTGCAACACTTAAATTTTCATGGCAAGTAGTCCGTTGCTACGATCAAATATTCAACGCTGCCGGGTGCTTTTGGTAACTTCCCGACTAGATCAATTGCCCATTGGGCAAATGGCCAGGGTGCCAATACCGGGGTCATCATAGACGATGGGAGCCGAGGTATTTTGGAGAATCGTTGACCCTTGTCGCATCTTTGGACGTAGACGTCGGCGTCTCGTTTGATATAGGGCCACCAATATCCCTGTGTGATTGTCTTATTAGCGAGGGACCTTGCTTTGATGTGTGCTCCGCATGATCCTTCGTGGACCTCTTCCAAAACCTGCTGTTGCAGCTCGGTGTGGACGCATAGAAGGTGGGGTCCTCGGTAACTTGACTTATACAGTTTGTCGTCCTCGGATAGCCAGAACCGAGGAGCCTTTCTCGTGATCTTCAGCGCTTTTATCTTGTCTATCGGGAGAGTCCCGTTTCACAGATAATAAATCATGTCGTCCATCCACCCCAGCTCGTATTGTATCGATGTTACTCGGTCTATTCTTTTGGTGATGCTCGGGGTTTCCAGAAGTTCCACTATGATTGACCGAGTGTTGGCCAATTTCAATGTCGAGGCTAAGGTTGCCAAGGCGTCGGCATGTGTGTTTTCGGTGTGACTGATCCTTAGTAATTCACACTGCTCGAACGTGGCCATTAAGCTATGGACTTTCTGCTGGTAGAGGATCATTCTGTCGTCTTTGGCCTGGTACTCGCCGATGGCTTGATTGACGATCAGCATGGAGTCTGAACTCGCAGTTAAGTGGGAGCATCCGAGGGATCGGGCAATGAGCATGCCATTTATCATGGCTTCATATTTTGTCTCATTGTTGGTAGCTCGAAAGCCCAATTTAATGTTTTTCTCTATGATCGCGCCTTCAGTAGATTTGAGGACGATGCCTGCTCCCGATCCGTCTTTGGTTGCCGATCCATCGACATGTATTTGCCAGTGTGACTGTGGTGTTATGGTCATTGGCTCGTCATATCCTTCGGTGAACTCTGCGATGAAGTCGGCCAACACCTGTCCCTTTATGGCATGTCGGGGCGTGAATTCGATATGAAATTGGGATAGCTTGACTCCCCATGCAGCGACCCGACCGTTGATATCCGTCCGTCGAAGGGACTCCTTGATGTGGAACTTCGTGTAAACTTGGACTTGGTGTGCGATAAAGTAGTGTGGTAGTTTTCTGGTAGCAACGACCAATGCCAAACATAACTTTTCCAACGGTAAATAGCGTGTCTCGGCCTCCACCAAAGTTTTGCTGACGAAGTAAATCGGAAACTGTTCTCGACCTTCTTCTCTCAGGATGACTGCGCTCACAGCTGTTGTGGAAACTGCTAAGTAACAGGCCAGAATATCTCATTTGTTCGGCCGTACTAGCAGTGGCAGCGTACTTAGATACTCTTTGAGGTTGTTGAAGGAAGCTTCACACGCTGGGTCCCATACGAATTTTTTGTCCTTCTTGAGGGTTTCAAAGAATTGTCGTCTCTTATCTGCGGATCATTCCCGTAAGCTCCTGCACTTGTTTCTTGTTCTTTGGTGCTGCTAGGTTTTGCAGAGCTGTGATCTGGTCGGGGTTAGCCTCTATTCCTCTCTGGCTAACCATGTGCCCCAAAAATTTCCCTTTGCTGATACCGAACGCACACTTGCTTGCGTTGAGCTTCATCTTGTGCTCACCCAATGTTTGGAAAATATCTTTTATGTCTTGGAGGTGGGATGTGGCCCTTTCGCTCTTGACGACCATGTCGTCTATGTATACCTCCATTATCTTCCCTATATGCTTTTGGAAAACATTCATTATCATCCTTTGGTATGTTGCTCCCGCATTGCGTAGGCCGAACGGCATTACCGTATAGCAGTAGTTTCCCAGAGGCGATATGAACGATGTTTTTCTTGATCCTCGAGGGCGAGGAGGATTTGGTGATATCCCGAGTAAGCAGCGAGGAAGGTCATCCGTTCCGCTCCCGCTGTTGCATCCACCAGTTGATCAATCCTCGGAAGGGGGAATGGGTCCCTCGGGCAGGCTTTGTTCAGATCGGTGAAGTCTATACAGACTCTTTCCTTCCCGTTCTTCTTAGGGACGACGACCGGATTGGACAACCATTTTGGGTAGAACACTTCCCTTATAGCTCCGGCTTCCAACAGCTTTCGGACTTCAGCAATTATAGCCGCTCTATGTTGGACGGACACCTTCCTGCTCCTCTGAGCTACTGGCTTGCACTCGGCGTTAACACTTAGGTGGTGGCATGCTGTTTTCGGGTCTAGACCGGGCATGTCCTTGGGGCTCCAGGAAAATTTGTCGATGTTGTTGAAGAGGAAGGATTCCAGCTCTTTGGTTTCCTCTTCGGGAAGGCTATCGCCAATGAGGAAGTAATGTTCCTCGTCCATTCCCGGGATACACACTTTCCGGAGAGTCTCTCCCACTTGTTCCTCAACAACCCTCTTAGCTCGGGCTATTTGGCCGAGCATCTTTCTCGTGTTTGTGGGTTGTTCGACGACCACCAGTTGTCTTTTCAGAGCTGCGGTGATGTCTTCGCAGCGTCGTGAGTCTTCTTGACAGCTTCGGGCTGTTTCGATCTCCCCTCTACCATTTGGGTACTTCACTTTCTGGTGGTATGTCGAGGGGATGGCGAGCATGGCGTGTAGCCATGGTCGGCCGAGGATCGCATTGTCGCCTGAATTATCATTGACCACCAAGAATTCTACGGGAACGGACACGGTTCCTGTTGTAACACTCAAGACGATCTTTCCCAACGGTTTAGTCGCCTCGGAGATAAACCCTATCAGGGTTACGTCAGTGGGCTGTAGATCTTGCAGCTTGAGCTCCAGCTTGTCAAAGAGCTCTTTATACATGATATCACAAGAGGCTCCTTGGTCGACGAGCACTCTGCTAACCGTGTCAATGCCTATTTTGACACGGAGATTAATGGCATCCCTGTGGGGGTATATCACGCCTTCCTCGTCGAGATCCGAGAAAGAAATGGGCGGGTGTCGCCGCGGCGTGCATTGTCGCTTGGAGGTCGAGGCCTGTGACGCCTTGGCCACTTGCCCAAAGTGCGCCAGTTGCCGTTGTTGGGATCGATCCCCTCCGGTAGTCTTAGGCCTTGACAAGTGGACAACGTTGATCGTTTTGCCTTGTCGGTTGCCAGTTTCTTCAATGGCCAGCTGCTTGCCTTTGTTCCTAGCGTCTTTGATGAATTTGTTGAGGTACCCCGCGTCACCCCACATGTTCATCTTCCACCACAGATTTCGGCAGTGTTCGGTGAGGTGGTCGTGGTCCTCATGATAGGCGCAGAAAAGCTTGGTGTCTCTGGAATCGGGGGAGGAAAGGAACGGTTCGGGTCGGGTATACCAGCTTTCTCTACATATATCCTTTAGGATATCTTCGGCAGACAGGTTGAAGGTGTATCTCAACTCGACCGGTTCGTAGCCTTTTCGGCGTTCCCTTCATTGGTCACGACCCTGCTGAGGTGGTTTAGGCAGCATTGGGTAGGCGATTTGGAGTGGTTTAGGCTCGGGTTCTCGGGGTCGGTATTCCCTTCGCTAGACCTTGGGACCTTTATCCCGTTTGGTCGGGTGGACTGGTTCCCCTTGATTGTTCTTGGCTCTCTTGCGGTCCACCTGCGCTTCCCGGACCGTCTCTCTTCTTGGTGGAGCTCGTTGAGGAGTCGCATCTCTTCATTTTTATCAGTGAGGTGGGTCAAATAGGCAAGCAGAGCATCAGTGGTCGGGAAGCTCTTTCCGATGAACTTCCTTCTCACCTAATAGCCGTTGGGGATAGAATTGATGAAGTTCTGTATTGCGATGTTGTTGGCGTACTGTGGAATCTGGTTCGCTACGTCGATAAAACGTATGCAGTAGTCGTTGAGCCTCTTATTGGGCAACATCGCCATTTTCATAAGGGTTTCAATGCTGACCTTCTTCTTCATATGAGCAGTGTATCGGGTGGAGTATGCACGGAGGAGCTCCGCCCAGCTTCGTATGGATCCCCGTGGTAGGTTATGATACCACGACGACGCTTCTTGACCCAAGCTGTTCTTGAAAAATTTGCACATCAGTGCACTGTCGTCGCTCCACAGCTCCATCCTTGTTTTGTAGTGTCGGAGGTGATCGATGGGGCAGCTCCTTCCATCATACAGCCTGAATTCGGGGATGACGAACCCCACAGGATTGCGGTGCCATGTAATCTGCTCGATAGAGGAAGTTTCTTGGCATACATCCCAAGCCTGTTGGAATGCTTCATCCGGGGCTGGGTAGTGTGGGGCGTATCCCCCATAGTGGTATGGTGGGTAGTATCCGACCACGACCCTATGTTCGGGTTGTCTTCCATCGTTTGGAGTCTTGTCGAGGGCGGGTCCAGAAGGAGCGCCTTGGTGACCAAGGACTGTCGGGGTCGTCTTTGGGATATGCTCCCCTTGTCGGGGTATCCCCGTATCAGGTGGCCGTCCTGCCACTGCCATTGCTGCCCGGTAAGCGGATTCTTCAGCATCGTGCCCGGGGTCGGGATGTGCGTTAGTAGGTTGGGTGGACGGTATTGTGATTCCTGCTGCTGCCATGGCACACATACAGGCTGCCAGCTGAGCTTGAAGCTGGGCATTGCGACTTTCGGCGACCCGTGCCAGTGCAACCGCAGTCTTGTCTTGGTGAACAGTGGTTTGTACTTCCGCCGTGGATGGTGTAATTATCCTCGGGGGAGGATTGGTGGTTGGACTATCTGTTCGAGTACGAGGTCGTCGGGCATGCCATACCGGTGGGCTTCGTTCGTTTGAAAACCAACCCGATGGGAGCTGGAGTTGACAGATGCTGCTGGCCGAGGGGTCCTTGAAATGGGCCCTGCGGCTGTGGCTAGTGCTTCATTGTTGAGGCGGCGGCTGGATTTTGTAGGGTTCTCGTCGACAAGACCGTCGACTTGTGGAGGCTGGTTGGTTTGGATGTTAGAGATGGTCGGTCTGTCGCCGACCATGAGTGCTTTGTAGCGTTGTTGGATGTCGATGAGATACGCTAGCTCGTCTTGGCGGATTGAGACTTACTGATTAGTCGTTGTGCCTACTTCCTCTGGGCAGGTTTCTTCATTGGTATTTGTCATCGTCGCTCGTCTGATAAAGTGGTGGTGTTCGGTTTCGAAGCTAGCTGGGAATTAGATGATTCCCGGAGACGGCGCCATTTGATAAAGCCATAAATTTGTTCGGTAGCGTTAGGCTTTTCAACAATAATATAATGATTAATTGACAGCAAATATTGAACACTTCTTGATCTTTATTATTGCTCGACAATTGCACTTGCTCGGATTACAATTTCCTTATTACACTTGTGCTCGAATTAATAATTTAATCTTTTATCTTGATCTTTCTCCTTCTTTTTCGGTACTCGGTTCTTTATCTGCTCGGTTTGCTTTTTGATGTGATAAGCTCTGACAAGTTTCTTTTTTTTCTCTACTTCTCTCTATATTTTTTTTGGATAGATATTCTGGTGCTTTTTAAGTGAGGGAACTTGGCTATTTATAGGCAATTATGCCTTTTAGGATGTTGACAAATGTCTCCATCTCATGGGATTTTTCAGACATGGGTCACTTGTTAAGTGGGCTTGGCCTTTTAGCTATATTCACCCTTATTCTCAAAGAAAGGCATGTTGTAACCCAATATCTATCGTTTTAAGCATTGGATACCCCTTAACAATGTGTGGGTTGATTCATACCCGAATAGACATATTCGGGTCTAATTTTTATGTTCTATCACTCTCTCGCTCTGTCTCCTTTTTATGTCTCCTTTTCTCTCTATATATGTTATTTCTAAATATCTTTAGCTGCTGTATAATTTGTTGTTGTTCTTCATCTATTTTTTTGGCTCCTTTAATAGTTTTATTATGATATTGAGTATTTAGTGGTATGTACATGTGAAAATAGGTGCCTTTTTCTCCTTTGTGTGTGTTTCTGTATAGTTAAGACAATTCAGTGTGATTTGAATCTGAATATTCCATATTGATGGTATATTAACGCTAAATTTGATCTAATTGGTGCAATTATTAAACGTATTCTTAGTTTTTACCTATTTTGAATAATGTATATGTGTATCAAATGTACGTGTTTTTACCAAGTTAAGTGTGTGAAGTATATTTACCCCCAAATTTTGAAATATTGAGTTAGTAGATCTAGAAGTTTATTACTAGACTGGAAATTCCATGTATTGTCTTTCTACTGTAAAAAAAAGTGATTATGCCACTTTAAGTTTCATATACCTAGTTGTTTACTAATTTTCAAAATTTAAGTGACTTTGTGAAACAGAACAAATCAAATACCCTATTTAAGTTTGATAAACCTTGCTGTTAAGAAAAATACATGCCCAAATTAAATACCCTGTTTATACCTTGTTTACCCTATTCGGCTATCAAGTGATTTTATACTGTTTGACTGTGATTTATCTATGTAGTTTTGAAATTATTTCGCATATTCCAGCTGTGTATCTACATCAATTTTCTTATAGCTATGTATATCCTGTTTATGTTTCTCTTGCAACATTGCCTTGGATTTTTATATTCAGGAAAAAATGGGTTGATCCATCTTAAAGTCTTGTAACTATTTTCGACTAAAAAGCAAAAGAACTCAACTTTAAGCTGAATGAGTCCATATGTGGTTAATTTTTCCTCTGCTATAGTGTAAATTTTCAAAACAAACAAACTCTATATTTCCTTGATTTTGTCAAAGGTACTTGTGAAACTAAAAAATTCATCTTTTTGCTGATTGCTTTTTTGTAAACAATTAAATAATAAATCTTTTGCTTTTGTTTGTAAGGTTATGGGGAAAGTACCTTCAGTTGATGGCGGTTCTTGTGGGCGCAGTTCTTGTGGGTGCGGTTCTGGTGGGCGCAACCCTTATGCACATGGTACATCAGTGCCGTATCAACTACAAGATATACCAGATACTCCTTAGAGCATCGATAGTGTGGGGACTTCAGTCCCGAACGATGACCCTTAGTAAGGAGCGGATCATCTACTGCATCTCTAAGTGCAACACTAGCTATATAGGCTGCGGCTGCCAAGGTATGTGCTGCTAATGCTTGTACTAATGTCACTGCCGTAGCTGAGATTGCAGCCCCTGCCGCTGCTACAGCTGTTGCTGCTGCTGAGGCTCAGGTTTCTGCTGTGGTGGTTTAGGCTGCTGCTGAAGCTCAGGTTTCAGCTGTGGTGGTTTAGGCTGCTGCGGCAGCTGATCTGGCCCTCGAGGACGATGCAATCCATGATGAGTACCCTAATGCTAACAAGATCTTAATCATCATGGCTCCCGAGAGAATTCCTCGGTAAGATATCCAAATCTGGCACCTTTTTTTTTTCCTTCTTTATTTTGCATTGTCTCCATTGTTTTCTTTTTCAACTATTTTTTGTTACTTTTTATAGGTTCCAACCATCAACAGCTACGAAAATGAACCAGATCTTCAAAAATAAAGTGCAAGAAGAGGGGCCAAACTAGGCAAAAGTCACACCCGAAATGAAAGATAAATATTGGGAAGAATTTAAGGTATCTCGTTACGTTTTGGACTTCAATACGTTAAAATTTATGCATTCGTTTTATAGTTAAATATTAGTGCTCATGTAACTGGTTTCAATAATACGCGTACAGTCATGTTGTCTAATCAAAATCAAAATAGAGACGAGTTAGTCTAATTTCAACTAACGTACAACCTTCATAAAGCTTAAGTTCAGCTAAATATGAACTCCAAATTTAGAAGTTTCAGTATAGTCTTTTTAAGGCGGCTTTCATTCTCTTTTTCTTTGCTTCTAAGGCATTGCAAGCCGCTTTCATTAGTCTTCCTTGACCCACTGTCCAGAATGTTAGACCTCAATTTTCTCATTCACATACTCATTAGCATTGGTATCTTTCTCATCAGATGGGTATACAGCTCTGTTTTAAAATTCGCACTACATAGCGCTACGTAGCGCGAAATAGCGTTTTTTTGGTAAAAAACGCAACGAAAAATCACGATTTTGGGTGGAATTGCGCTAAAATCGCGCTATAGGGGACCAAAAGCGCAAAAATCGCGAAATTCTGGACCAAAAGCGTAAATAGCGAGTTAAAAAAAAACAGCGGATCTAAATAATTAATATATATTGTGTAATTTTCATAAAAGTGTCTGCAGTCCAAATGGTTGAGACAGTGCTGTAATTTCCAGCAGACCCAAGTTCGAAACTCACCAACAATAAATTTTTTCTTGATTTTTTTTTATTACTATCTAATATAACTATACATTTATTTATTTTTTTGTTATATATTCTAAAGTTTAGTGCATATTTAGGCCAAAAAAAATACACCGCAAAGCGCTATATAGCAACGCTATTAGCGCTTTTAGCGTTTCTCTCGAAAAAACGCTACGATAGCGATAACGCTATTTAAAACACTGGTATACAGTAACAAAACTATCTTATTTAATCCATCTTTTTTATTCCTCTTTCCTTTCACCATTTAATTGTTTGTCATTTAAAGTTTATGCTATTTTGTTTGAATTCTATTATGTAGAAGTACTTCATTTGGGCTAGAGGGGCGGAAGAAGCTATAAAGAATTGCTGGAAAGAAACAGCTGAGAGACGCTATCGAGATTTTATAAAGGTTGGCTCAAATGGGCGCTAACGGGCAGTGTTCTAGGCGCACTGGAGGTTCCATCACAGCTTCCGAGCATGCCATACATTTTGAAATGAAGAATAGAAGACATCCAACTTGCAACGAGTTGTTCGAGATCACACAAGAGAAAGGACAAGTCCTTTGTTGATGAGAAGTCGCCTGCCATAAGTGTAAGAAAATCACTCGTCTCTGCCTTTTTCTTAGTTTACGTAATAATATTGTAAATTAGTTACATGATATCTAGGAAATTTTATGATGAATAACTTAATGATTGTTAGTAAATTGTAGTTGAACAGAAATCCATGTGATTGATTTTAATTATTTGCGCATGCTCACAAAAGAATCTATATCAGCTGCTGATTTCTATATGTTTATTATAGTATGATTGGCAGCCTTTAACGTGTTTGTGATTATCTATATGAGCTGGTTATATATTTTTTTGTTCCTACACTTTTGATTTAATCTTTTGAGGGAGCTATGTGTATATCATGGAGTGTTTGCACATTGGAATAAGATCATGCCTGAGCATGCGTAACTTATATTAATTATAAGTTATCTTCTGTTTTGCAAATCAATTGTCAAGATTGTTATCTTGAGCTAGCAGTTCTTTGGTTACTTGCTCATTTTGAACTATATATATTAGTACTTTGGTTGTTGGTTCTTGTGTCTGAACATGTAATTTTTGTAGGCCGCATTTGTAGCAAAGAAGCTGGTGCTTTCCAAACAATCGGACGAGTCTGCCATCGTTCCCAAGGATGATGATATCTTTTTGGAGGTAGTCGGCAGCCCAAACAAAGGTGGTGCTGTTTATGGGTTGGGTTCGCAAAGCTCCTCAGTCAACTATGGAAATTCGACTCTAAGTTCATCAAGTTCTACATTGCCTCAACAAGTGTCTATTGCCATGATGCAAGACTTTTTCACCCAAGGTCTAAATGATTTTGGACTTCAAAATGAGGAAAATATTGGAAGACGAATCGTAAAAACTGTCGAGTCTCAAATGAGTCCGTTTGAAAGCTCATGACAAGTGGCTTGCAAAGACAGGATATTACTCGGGCTTCTATTTCTGGAAATTTGATGCGTTTGGATGAAGAAGTAGAATATGAGGCAGAAGACGAATATGTAGATTTGAGAGAAGATGATCTTAATGAAGATTAGATTAATAATGGTGGCTACGACGAATAGGATTTTTGTGACCTGTCTATGTAGTACTTATGCGATTTGTCAGTATTTTAAGACTTATGTAATTTTGTGATTCTAAGGCTGTAGCGGGTAGGAAAAAAACAACGGGTGAACTGACATCTAGTTGATGCTAAATTTGGCCACTAAAACAGTGGCTTAACTTGAATCTTTTTGGGATTGTAGGTAGAATGATGGGAAGTTGTAATATTTTGGTTAACTTAATCACTAGTTAATGCTCTCTTTATTTTGTTGAACTGATATATATATATATATATATTTGTTTTAATATATATATATATATTTGCAAATTACTAGTAACTAAATTTTAACATAAATTTATATTTTTTACTTGATGGATAAAGAATAGCAACAAATTTTAGTAACAAAATAGCATCATATTTTGAACTTTTTAATAAATAAACAATATAAATTGTAACAAATACAAACCATGATAGCTACAATTATTTGAATATAAAATGGGATTGATGAACAATCTGTAACAAATTTCCGACAATAAATTACAGATTTGTTGCCTTTTACATCCAAAAAACTCATCAAGTAGCAACATAAAATTATGATAGAATTATGTTACAATTATGTTACAAATATAACAACATAAAAAGTATGTTACTGTTATGTTGCTAACGACAATCGTGTGTTGCTAATTCAGTTGCTGGAATCTACAACAAGGCAAACAATAACCTAACGTTTTTTGTTATTAAATTGTTCCTAATATTCGTCTATAACATAATTAGTTTCAATAGCAACAATTTTTGTTATTGCCATCAGTCTTTTTTCTTGTAGTTCTGTAACAAAATCAGTATTTGGTTTTTGGTTTTAAGGCTCTATGACTCAATTTTGTAGGAAATTAATGTAGACATTTTGAACTTAGACACTACCTTTTTTTTTATATAAGTTGTGGGTAGAAGCCCACGTTTTATTGATTAATAATAATAATGAAACAATTCGCACCGCAAAAGGGGTACTAAATTACATAGAAAAACTTGACACTAAAGTATAAAACTTGTACAAATAAATGGACTTAATCAAAAATAAACAAAAGCTTTGGACCAGAAAAAAACTGGACTGTGTAATAACACTATCCATTGTAACACGTGGAGATAGATCCCCAAACCTCTTCATTTCTCTTCTATGGAGAGAGAGACTCTCCTACTGACCAAAAGAGAGCCCTAAATTCTTCATCTTCTTCAACCTTTCCTTCACCATTTTCACCCTCTAAAACCTCAAATTAGGAAGACCCTTGATTTCCCAATCGATTATATTCCTTAGCTGCTTAGATAACTCCTCCTTCTGAGAGAATTCCTTGAATCCTTCATACCTTCCACAGTTAGCTAGATGATCCGCTGCGCTGTTTGCCTCCCTCACAACATGCCTTATCTGGTAAGCTTTATCCTTTAATATATCTTGAATTTCATCTATTATAGGTCTAATTCGCCATGGCGATGCTGTCTTTAAATTAATAATATTAACCAATTGGAGCGAATCAGTTTCCAAAATAAATGATCTCATGTTTGATAGTTGTAGGAACAGTAAAATAGCTTGTGCTTCTGATTCTATGGCCGAATTACTTTTTACCTTAGCTTGAAAACCATAGATAAAGTTACCTGTAGAGTCTCTTACTAGACCACCCACTCCACTAGAATTTGTAGACGATTTATAACACCCATCAGTGTTAATTTTCATGTACCCAAGTGGTGGATTGTCCCATTTCACTATAGATACCTTTTTATTACCAGCCTTTTCTTTGATACAAAAATCATTCAATTTCCAATTTTTTGGGAACTTTTTGTTATTAGTAGCAACTAAATACAGATAATTAGTAACTTGAAGACAAATTTCAGAAGTTTTCATCTCCATGTTGTTGTACTTGTAATTACACCTTGCTTTCCAAATCTCCCAGACAATAATAGAGGGTAAAACCTTTTGCAAATAGGAATTAATTCCATTTTTTTCACTTCTTGAAGTTGTCCACCACTGTAGAAACCTTCCTTTAAGACTAGAATTAGCAATAATAATTCCCATTAAACCATCAAAATAGGTCCACACTTCTTTTGCTAGTTTCCCTGAACTAAACAGATGTTCACTGTCTTCTTCCTTTACACCACAACATTCACACTTTGATGCTAATTGAATACCAAATTTCCTTATTGCAGAGTCAAGAGGCAGAGATTTGTTGAACAACTTCCAAACAAAGCACGTGATTTTCTTTGGTAAATTTTTATCCCAACTATACTTATTAAACCAGCTAGATTCATTTTTTTTTCTTGTAATTTCCCAAGCTGACTTATAGGAAAAATTTCCCAATACCTCCTTGTTCCATACTAGTTCATCTATTCCAAATTTGTTAGCTTTGAAATCCTCTTTAAACAGGTGTATAAGATGATTTGGAATTACCTCTGTAATTTTTTAACTATCCCAAATATCATTTTGCATCAACTCTTTTAATTTTAACCCATTTGGAATACTTACATCATTAATACTTCCTGAACCCAGCCAATTATCCAGATTAACAGAAACATTCCCCTCTCCTACTAGCCATTGCATATTTTCTTCTGCTTTCCTTCTAACTAATTGCATTCTCCTCCAAGTATTATTCCCTTTTCTCACTTTTGCCTCCATAGGATGAACATTTTTGCAGTATTTAGCTTTCATAAAATTAGCCCACAGTGAATTAGAAGTTCTAAACTTCCACCACAACTTCATAGAAAAAGTTTCAGCAGTTTCTTTAATGCTTCTTATTCCCAATCCACCTTCTTCCTCAGTTCTACAAATTTTCTCCCATTTTACCCAATGATGTTTGTTCTTTCCATCTTTTTCCCCCCACAGAAAATTAGCCAGTATTTTTTCTATATCCTTAATAACCTGTAAAGGTGGGACCATAGATGCTAATGTATATATAGGTATTGAACTAAGCACATGCTTAATAAGAATCAATTTACCCCCCATATTTAAATACTGAGCTTTCCATCCAGATAGCTTCTTCCTGATCTTTAGAATTAAATCATGAAATATGATGCACTTCTTTCTTCCAGAATAGATTTTACAACCCAAATAAGTGAAAGGAGGTTTTTTACACCTAATACATAATAACTTGCTCACTGTATCCTTCTGAATTTTACTCACACCTTTAGAAATATATGCAAAACTCTTATCATAACTAATTTCTTGGCCAGAGTCCTTGTTATATATATCCCGAACACTTTTCACACATTTAACTGAATTATTATTAGCAGCTGTGAAAATGATGAAATCATCTGCAAATGCTAAATGTGTAATAATAGGGCTTCCAACTGGAGCTTTAAAACCCTTCCATCTTTTATTGATAGCTAATTTATTCAAATTTCTTGACAGGACTTCAGAACAGATAATAAAAAGACTTGAAGACAGGGGGTCTCCTTGCCTCAAACCATTTGTTGGAGAAAAATACCCAGAAATAGCTCCATTCACCATTACAGTCACACAGTTCTCTGAGATAAGTCTCCATACTCTATCTATCCATATTTCTGAAAACCCCATTTTCCTTAAAGTAGAAACTAAGAAATGCCAAGAAACTTTATCATAGGCTTTTTTCATATCCAGCTTTAAAGCTAGACTACTTCCACTGCTTTTATTATCCAGAATAGAGATGAATTCTTGTGAGAGAAGAATATTGTCAGTAATATCTCTCCTTTTTACAAAACCACTTTGATTTTCTGAAATAATGGTAGGCAAAATATTGGACAGCCGAGTACTCATAATTTTAGAAATTACTTTATTGAAAAAAGTACAGAGACTTATAGGTCTAAAATCAGCAAAACTAATAGGGTCATTTATTTTGGGAATAAGTGCTATGACAGTGGTGGTCATAGCTTTTGGCAACTTAGTTCCAGAAAAAAACTGTAAAACAGCTTGAATAATGTCTTTGCTTATAATGTCCCAACAAACTGTAAAGAAATGGCCATTGAAACCATCAATACCTGGTGCACTGTTCTTGTTTAAATCCCAAATAGCACTTTTGATTTCTTCATAGGAGGGCTCTTTAATAAGAAGATCATTGTTTTCTTTAGTAATAACCCTTGGAACACACTCCAAGCTCTTGTAAACATAGCTCCTAGGAATATTGTTTGCAGCAAGTAGACTTCTAAAGTAACTGACTGCTTCTTCTTGAATCTCCTTCTTGTCTATTAATAAATTTCCATTATCATCTATAATGGAGGAGATTATACTCTTTTTTCTTCTCTTTCTAACAACACCATGAAAGAATTTCGTATTGGCATCCCCTTCTTTAGCCCATTTAAGATTAGCTTTTTGGGCCCAGAACTCTTCCTCTATTTTCATTCTATAATTAAGTTTAGCCTTTGTTTCCATTAACAAGCTTCTATTTGCAGGACTTGGATCTTCTTCAAACAACTTTTCCACTCTTAGGGATTCATCTTCAGCATCTATAACTTGCTGAAAAACGTTCCCAAAGGTACTTTTATTCCACACTATAAGAGCTTTTTTAAGAATTTTTAAGTTATTAGTCAGAGAATATAAAGCATTCCCTTTGGTAAACAAGGACCAGTTCATTCTGACAATAGTGAGAAACTCTTTGTGTTTAGTCCAAAATTTTTGAAAAATAAACCTTCTAGGATTAGTGTCTACCTCTGATTTTAGAGAAAGAAAAAGAGGACTATGATCTGAGTTGGTTTTGCTTAAATGTTCCAGAAGAACATTAGAAAATAAATTAGCTCCAGCATTATTCATACAGACCTTATCAATTCTCTCAAATATAGTCCCATCTCCACTTCTTTTGTTCCACCAAGTAAACTTAGAACCACTAGATTTAATTTCTGTAACCCTTATACCATCCATACAGTTTAGGTAATCATTAGCAGCTCTGATATTTATAGGAAGTCCTCCTACTTTGTCTTCTTCTTTAGAAACTGTATTGAAATCCCCTGCTATAAACCAAGGTCTTTGAGTATAGTTTTGCCTCAGAAAATCCCATAGATCCATCCTCTCTCCCCTGGTACACTTAGCATACACCAGAGATAAAAAAATAGCATTATTCTGCCATTTTATTTCCATATGCATACACTGATTCATTTGCCTCACAATCTTCATTTCCATGCCTTCATTATAAAAAATCCATATCTTGTTTTCCTCATGACCCAGCGCATAATCGAAACCAAACTTAATCCTATATCTTTCTATTTTTTCACTTCCCACCATAGGTTCTATACAAACAAGAAAAGTAATTTTATTGACCAAACATAACTTTTTGATTCTTCTAGAAGTTGCTCCATTGCCCAACCCTCTAACATTCCAAATTAGGGATGTAATCATTAATTATACCTTTTCCTTTCCCACACATTAGAAGAAGATCTTAAACTCATTTGTTTTTGTTGCAGTTTGGCTTTTTCTTTTTTATATAGTTTCTTTTTTTGGCTCTTAGATAGGCTTTCTTCCCAGTTTTCATTTTTTTCAATTTCTCCAGAGTCTATAGAAGATACAATAATACTTTCTTCCCTTTCTTCTTCAACCTCCACTATTTCAGTGATTACCAAAATTTTGCTATGTACTTGATTTCTCTTTTCATTGTTAAAATTGACCAGAGTTAGCTCCTGATCTTGCTGCTTTGTTGAGTGAATCTTTCCTTCTTCAATTTCATTTATTTTATCTTTATCTTGAATAAAATCACAGATAATTTCTTCTTCTATGTCTTCTTCTCTAGCTTTTTCCTCAATACTTACTCTATCTTTTGTAGGAACTGCTGTTGTGGAGCCTAGAACCTTACTGGGACCTTTTTTTTCTTCTCTTGGATCTTCTTTGCCTGTTTGAAACGTTCTTGCTACCCAATCTTTGGTACTTTCTTTCTTTCTGTAAATCTTACTATTCCAATTTCCACTCATATTTTTCCTGGTTTGCTCCTTAGTTTCCTTTATTTCTTCTTTTTTGCTTTCATCTTTAGCCTTCTTAAATTTGCATAAGTTCATAGTATGGCCTTGTTTGTAACAAAAACTGCAGTAGTTAGGTAGGTCTTCATACTCACAATACTACCAAAACCCCACCTCGTTATCTTCACCATACCCAATCCTAACTCTTTCAATCAATTCCTCACTAAGATCTACTTCAACACAAATCCTTGCTAAACTAGGTCTTGTTAACTTAGAAGTTGGTTCATCCATCCTTAAAGGTTTTCCGAAAGCTCTTGCTATGGAGAAAATACTAGAATTATTATACAAATGTATAGGTAATTTTGGTAGATTAATCCAAACTGGTGCAACAGGAGTTTCAAAATCTGGATCAAAGTCATATGTCCACTTAAAGACACGCATAGGGTAGTGCTCTATATACCAGATTTTTTTGAGCCAAATTCTTGCAAAGTCTTCTTCATGAAAACACCTAATCAATATGTGTTTATGATCTAATACACCAATATTATAATTAGCTTTTAGGTCAAGCTTTCCAAACACCTTCCTTATGACTTCCACTTCTGGTCTACCATGCGTAAATTTTCCTACTATTGTATACTTAAAAGGTTCCGAGAGTTGTTTCACGTCTTTCATAGAGAAGTTGATTAATGGTTCACCTTTATAACTGCCTACTTCTTTCAACGTAATTGTAGGTTTCTTTGGCTGCGAGCTTAATATAGATGCAAAAGATTTCGTTGGGGGAGGATCTGGTGACATACATTGGGGGTTGCGTTTTATGTTGTTGGCTATATCTCTGACCGGTGAAGATGACTTTGATTCGATCATAGCTGCGGCGGCTAGGGTTATTCACCCTAGTCGTCTCTCTATTTCTCTCTCTAGGTCAGTATTTTTTTGGCTAGGGTTTTTGTTTTAACTTTTATAGAGATGGAAGTCTTAACTTAGACACTACCTTCCTCTTTGTTTTCACCACCCAAAAAAGGTCCGAATCTATAGCAGAAATTCTCTCTTGTTTAAACTGTAATTTGAATGATCAGTAGATTGAGTACACATTTTTTTTAAACCAGTTAGTGAATTGTGAATTACATCATCAGTTTTTTTTGCAGTCAACCTTGTTATGACGTATTCAAACTTTAAAACATAGTGAAGTTGGGCAATGTCATGCCTAACGTTTTACAAGAGAAATAAACAGAGGGGGGAACAACGGCTCTAAAGCTGGTGATTTTAAATACTCAAGTCGCTATACGAGTATGCTCTCAACTACGTATTCTCTTTAACTATTTCTCATTTCATATTTGCTTGAGAATAGATAAAAGTTCCAAAGATGGCGATGGAAGCTCTGAGTGCATTGACAGTTTGCACCGGAGTACTGAAAATAATGATAGAAGCAACTATGACCGATATCCTCTTCATTGTATTCACAATGCTAAATATCAATGGCGAGATTTCGTTCAACGACATGTATGAGACTTGATTGTAAAGATAATAGAAAACAGTCTGGGGTACCACCCACCATTACGCATACAAGTAAAACATGAACTGATTAAGCTGACATTTGCATTGCGCAAGCCGAAAAGGAAAATTCGTAAGAAGCAAAAAAGAGAATTTTGTTCTTATCATAGAAAATTGGGTTCGATTTGGGAGACAGCTTTGTTCCATCCTATGGTCCATATATACTTGAGGGCCCTCAACAGCGATTGCAAATGGGGTTAAGATTAAAAGAGACATCATAGATAAGCAAGCATAGTAGTTCATTCCTCCAACACATTTTCCCCCTTTCATTCCTTTCTTTGATAGTATCTTTCGAAAAATAAATGCCAAATTCGAGATCTTTGCCCCCATGAAACCTTAATCAGGTTATTATTATTTTTGTAGAGATCAGGTTTCCTCTTCTTAGTATTAAGAATTTGAAAAAATCGCAACATAAACGCTTAATTTTTTATTTGTTTTTTTGGCGTACCTGTAATACCCCTGTAATTTAATATATATTTTATAATGTGGTATATATAAATAAATGTATAAATATAAATGTTATTGTAAAAAAAAAAGAATAAATGGGACCCACTCCTTTGTTCTCATCTCACCTCTTCATACATAATTCTGATAAGTATGTATATATCTATACTAGTAATCGTGCCACCACGCGTTGCGTGTGCGGTGCGTAATAAAATAAAAATATAGAAAATATGTATAGTTATAATATAAATATGTGGATAATACAAAAAAAAACATATATACTTTAATATTTAAAAGAATGTTTGGTTGTTAAAGAGTGATAAATAGTTTTATTAGTTTTTACTTTTTATATTTTTATGGAAGTATAGTATTATTGTAATTAATATAAATGTGTATGGATATTTTTGGAAAAAATTGGTTAAATTGGGCAGTTTCATTTGACTTGATTTGACTTATTATAATAGAATGATATATGTCTGTACAGACCGCTTAACACATAAAAAGAGAAAGAGAGAAAAGTAAGGGGAAAAAAAAAGAAATAGAAGTTTCATCTTCCTTCGATCTTTATCCCTCAATATCTCACAACTCCGTTATCTGTCTCTCGAACGGTTTATACCGATGCGTAGCTAACGAATAGAGGAACAAACTGAGGTATATATTCAGTGAGTTTCGTCCCCTTTTGATTTCTGTTTTTGAGCCTTTTAAAGGCTTTGATTCTTTTTTACAGTGACCAATTTTAGCGGGTAATTGTAGCTTGATGGCAGGCAGGTTTAAGCTGGGTTTGGAGGCAAGGCGCGGGTACTTTTATTCATTTCGTTGCATGTTCATCACAAGCCATCTGTTCAACCTTTGTTAGCTTCAATTGAAGTACTGTTTCGGTACTAAAAAGGGGTGTTACCAAGCCCGTTATATACGTGCTTACCCTTGCATATTATTTTTCTTTAAGTTTATATTATGCAAATTATAGTTTGATGGCTGATTTTTGAAATCAATCAGTTGAATCTTAAAGCATGTTTATGTTAAGTTATACTATTTGTTTATTTGATAACTGAAGTTTCGACATCCAGAATAAATTATGCTATTTAATGTTAATTATTATTTGATATCTGAAATTCAATATCCAGTAGTAATATAATAAAATCGTTATCGGCTTACTGAGTTTGCCGATATTAGTACGTTGCTGATATTATTTTACTATGTTATTTGAGCGGGATTCTCCAATGATTATTGAACTGTTGCAGTTTAGTAATAATTGTGGTTTTAAAGTGTATAAAACCTTTACTATTTTATATTGTATTAATGAACTAAAATGAGAAGTTTAATTGGGGTTGGGGGTAGATGTGTCTGGAGTCAGTCAGTTGCTGTTGTCATAGACTTGTTACTGGTGAGTTGGTGTCGGTCTTTTACATTTATTTTAGGGATCAAGTGCCCATGTTGTATCTGTGCGGGGAATGATGCCCACCAGATATACGGCAATGCGTATGGCCATACGTGGAGGTGTTAGCCAGCGTATAGATTTCATGAGTAGTTGATTCTATACGTGGGTCTGAATAGTGATCCATAATCTGAGGAGTGATCCGGCACTGTGATTCCGACTTTATACACATTTGAGTCTGTTTTGTGGAGTCATGCCACTTGGTGTTTGTAGTTGATGTCGTGGAGTAATTGGTAGTGGAGAAGTAACAAGGTGAAACATTATATTGAAGAACAAATATTATACTTCGTAGTTTATATAGTATTTTAGCGTAAACGTTTATGTAGTGAGTTTAGTTTACTCACCCTTTCTTTTGTTTTTTTTCCATTTCTGTTTTATTGTATGTTTTATAGGCAACGTCATGATGACGGGCTTTTAGGCCAGTTTGGCGTTCGAGCAGGTCTCGAGGCGGAACGGTTTGGCACGTACGAGGTAGTAGAATACTTAAGGCCTAAGTGTGTGTAGTGTTACGTTTTATATATTAGTTTCTGTGTAATATATGCTAAACCGGTATGATTAAAATGATGTGTTTTCTGTGATTATTTTTGTTTCTTTTTCTTAAATCGCGTCCCGGGTTTTCTGTAAAAATCGGGGCGTGACAGTACCAATGAAGTTGAAGTTGAGCTCAGTGACTGCAGGAAGTGTCCATCCTCCAATGATAGGCATGAGCGAAAAGTAAACTGGAATCGGGAAACTATCACCTAATAGAAACCTCGAAACAAGAATGCTAAAAACGGTCTCACTACTTTTAATTATCTGAGTGAATGAAACTGACTTTTGACATGCTCACTGTCGCAGCTACATGTCCAATTGTGTGCGCTAACTAGATCTGTAAGAACAAAGACGTATCAAAATTTCACTGCTACCTCCTTTAGATAAAATTGAAAAACTAGAAAACTACAATTGTCACATTTCCCGCGGAAAAATCAAGATCCTGAATACACTCTTATGTGGTGAGGAAAACCAGAAGGCAAATTGCAAATTTTGAAATAGAACCAAACAACCAATACAGTTTTACCAAGTGAAGCAACTAGGTGGTGGGAACAGAGGTTAACGCCCTACATCATATTAACAAGAAAATGGCGAATTTATCTTTAACCATATGGTATATATAGCTTAAAGGTCTGTGCCTCTCCGACTCCCGTTATAACAAAGAAGTGAATTCTAGCTCCATCACTGGATGCACACAAAGTAAAAAGTGTAGAAGAGAATAGGAAGTACTAAATGTTACCGGGAAAAGACCTTTCCAGAAGTTTATATCAGTTTCTTGAGCTTCGGCAATTCTGGTAGCCACCAAAATAAGCATCATCATGACGGATCCAGCAGCAAGGGATAAAGATGAAGTGAGCATGGGAATAGGAAAGCATTAAGAACCATGTTGTTATATATATTGAAGACCACATTAAGAGCCCACCACGTCACAAAATAATCACCAGCCGCTGCTTCTCTTGCCTCATCATCCAATTTGATACCTAGCTATCTGGATAGGCGCCTGCTCACGACTTGCCTTGTAGACATTACAGGGGAACGAAATATTTTCTGTCTTTGTATCGTTAGATTCCTTGAGAAATCCTGAACCTTGAATAGATAAGGATATGTGCAAGGGTTTTTCCAAGAAAATGATAGTTATGTTAAATTTTGTCGTGTTAAGTTCATTCCGAAATATAGGGAATGGTGAACGGAATCAGTCGGAAATGGCAAAGGTGACATAAGATTGTTTTATTGAAAAAGCATATATTCACATTCAGATTGTTTCTCTAGTTTCCTCTACAAGCTATCCAATTGTTTAATTTTAGTTTTTTCCTCATTGAACAATCGCATCTAAACTTAAAAAAGATCAACACTATACTAGGGAATCACCACCCGTAATCTTTAAAAGAATATTGTAACTAGCTATCATTATTTATTGCGATGATATAAGTGTATGTGTCAGTTCATCACACACACACTCACACACATAACAGAGCAAATGGCTCAACAATGACCGATGGCTACAAAGCATATCAAGAAAGACAGGCGTCGTATAAATGATCCTAGCTTCCTGTCAAGAAAAACATAGGATCCACAAACTCTAATGAGTTAACAATCTGGCCACAACGTACAAGCAGGTTGCTCCATGCTACCTAAACGATAACTACTATGGACGTAAAACTCTAAATTTAGATCAGTAAATAACAACAAATCTAAAGAAAAATACACCAGTAACGAATCAAAACTATGATTTCACTTGTTGGATATCCTCTCTCCAGTCTCAGTTTCACCCGAAAATAGTGAATGGGATATGAAACGACGAAAGAGATGTAATCTGATACCCCGAAAGCAAAGATGGCTGGTCCAAGACCGTCTCTTTGTAACCTTTGTATCCATTCAAATCAGAGCTCAAGTCGAATCTTAAAAGTCTAAGTGTAACCACAAAAATAGGGATTCTTGAGAAGAGGTTCTCAAATAGACGAACAACTCAAAAAACAAAGACAAACTGTTCCCATCATTTCTAGGTATAATAAGCGCCAATACCTTTGGCTACCATGTTTCGGAAAAAGTACGTGTAATAACCTGGATTTCCGTAGAAAAATTCCACGGTAACGAGAAGAAATGGCTATCACACATCGTCTAGATATGTGAGTACCTATATGATATATGTTAGAAGTATCCTCGTTGTTATCATCAAAGTTTTTTAAATTCGTGCGACTCAAGAAACGAGAACGAAAAAACCAAAATGGACAGTATTGATAATAGGAAGGGTACTTTTAATTTGAGACGGATGAAGTATAATTATATACATATATACATATATATATATATATAGCGGGACGATCCATATGTTAGGGAATCAAGTCGAGCTAAAAGAAAGACAGAAACTCAAACCGAGCACACACACACTTTGATAACGGAGTTCACCCGAATTGGCTACGTCTCCGGGCCGCTACACGTGGCACTTAATATTATTATAATGAGGATTACAGTCATAATCCAGCTCAACACAAGCTATGGTTCTCTCGCAACTAGAACTCTCTCACTTATAATATGTAAAAGCTACTTGTGTAGGTGTAATTAAAATACAAGATATTGGGGCATATAAATAGAACTCATAGTGGCTCTTATTACAATTCAAGGCGATGTGAGATAATAAGAAAACATGGTCAAATCTCATTTGGCTCCATAACTCAACAATCTTCCACTTGGAGTCAAATGTCGAGTGCTTCAAAAGAATTCTGATTATCCCCGACCACCGAACTCACTGTGCTTCACCTAGCAGAATGCTCCCATCGGTATCCTCGTATAATAATATTACTCTTTAGAGTTGCTCATCTTTCATGTAGCGGCGACCCTGAGTCTCAAGCTCGGAGTCCTACTGAGGTTGCACACAGCCTCAGTTTGTCGATTGTAACAGCCTTCGTTAGCATATCGGCGGGGGTTCTTAGCGCCCTCAATCTTTTCTAGCGCGAAGATTCCATCTTCTAGAATGGCCAGAATAAAATGGTAACGAATCTGTATGTGCTTGGTGCGTGAATGGAATACAGGATTCTTAGCTAGCTGAACTGCACTTTGACTATCACAGTGCAGAACTCCCTTGTCGGTTTTCTGACCGAGCTCCTCTAAGAAACCTTACAACCAAATCATCTCTTTGCTTGCTTCCGTGATCGTGACGTACTCAGCCTCTATGGTCGACAGTGCAACGATCTTTTGCATCTTAGATGTCCAACTCACAGCAGTACCACCGTAGGTACAAACACATCCCGTTGTGCTCTTTCGGCTGTCCAGATCACCGGCCATGTCAGCATCCACATAGCCGTGCAGGCCTTCCAAGGTCTTTCGAAAACATAATGCCGAACTCATAGTACCCGAGAGATATCTCAATATCCACTTCACAGCTTTCCAATGGTGCTTGCCCGGGTTACTCATGTAACGACTGACAACTCCCACTGCATGGGCAATGTCCGGTCTTGTACACACCATAGCGTACATCAGGCTACCAATTGCTGAAGCGTATGGTATGTTCCATATACGATCCTTTCCTTCCTCGTCCGAGGGTGATTGTTCCTTCGACAAGCTAAAGTGTGCGGCTAGGGGTGTGCCTACAGCATTGGCATCACTCATGCTAAACCGTGCCAACACTTTCTTCACATATTCGGCTTGCGACAGAAACAAAGACCCATCCCTTCCTCGGGAAATCCTCATACCGAGGATCTGATTTGCGGCACCCAAATCTTTCATCTCGAACTGTTTCGCCAACTGTTGCTTTACCTTGTTAATCTCTACAAGGCTCGACCCGGCGAGCAACATGTCATCTACATACAAAAGTAGTATGACGTACGAAGAGTTCGCCAATCTCTTCATGAAACAGCAGTGATCGCTATCACTTCTTTCGAACCCGGTATCCACCATGAAACTGTCAAACTTCTTATACCACTGTCGTGGTGCTTGTTTTAGCCCGTACAAGCTCTTCTTCAGTTTGCAGACCAGTTTCTCTTTTCCCCTTTCGACAAACCCTTCAGGTTGGAGCATGTAAATTTCTTCTTCAAGATCTTCATGGAGAAATGCAGTTTTCACATCTAACTGCTCAAGATGAAGATTCGCATTTACAACAATGCTCAACAATAGCCGAATAGTCGTCATCTTTACGACTGGTGAAAAGATCTCGGTGTAGTCAATTCCTGCCTTTTGCTGGAACCCTTTGACTACTAATCGTGTCTTATACCATTTCGAGTCATCTTGTTCCTCCTTTAGTCGGAACACCCATTTATTGCTCAGTGCCCTTTTCCCCTTGGACAGTTCGGCTAACTGCCAAGTCACATTCTTCTCAAGTGACTTCATCTCATCCTTCATTGTGAGCTCCCACTTGCTCGAGTCTTTCAGCTCCAGAGCTTCTTCTCTACTTTAATGCTCGCCTACATCATTGAGTAATATGTAGTGCAGGGAAGGAGAGTATCGGGCAGGAGGTCTCCTCTCTCGATGACATCGGCCTAATTCAGGTCGAGGAGTTTGGGGCAGCTCCTCGTCCTCTTCAGCATGTGCTGGAGGGTTGTCGAGCACCACTGGCTCATCTTCAGTGTCATTTTCCAACTTCCTTGGAAACACATTCATGTCGACTATACCACTTTCCTTGGATGGGAGAGCGTGTTCTTCCACCACCACATTTTGTCGATCTTTGAACAAAATGCTTTCGTTGAAGATGACATCCTTACTGCGAATGATCCTCTTCGTTTGACCATCCCAAAAGTGATATCCAAACTCAGCTCCATCGTACCCCACAAAGTAACACTCAAGCTTGGTACGCTCATTTATATCGACATGGATATATGACAGACAACCGAACACCCGCAAGTGTCCATAAGAGATAGGCTTTCCTACCCACTCTTCTTCGGGAATTCTCCTTTCCAATGGCACTGAGGGTCCGCGATTAATGAAATAAACTGCCGTGCTTACTGCATGTGCCCATAAGGCTTTGGGCAACCCACTTTGCAGTCTCATACTCCTAGCACGCTCATTGATTATTCGGTTCATTCTTTCGGCCATGCCATTCTGCTGTGGCGTTTTTTGGATGGTCTTCTCTATTCGAATGCCTCTCTGTGCACAGAACCCTACAAACTTCGCATCAATGTACTCTCTGCCGTTATCGGACCTCAAACATTTGAGTTTATTCCCGGTCTCTAGTTCGACCATAGCCTTCCATTCTTGAAATTTCTTAAACACGTCAGACTTGTGTTTCAAGAAGTAGACCCATGTTTTCCTTGTCGAATCATCGATGAAGGTCACATAATACTGGGATCCTCCCAGTGAGGTTACTGGAGATGGTCCCCATACGTCTGAGTGGACCAGTGCTAGCTTCTCCTCCTTGGGAGCTTTTCCACCTTTCCGGAAGCTCACTTTCTTCTGCTTCCCGAAGATGCAACCTTCGCACATGTCGAGGTTGACAGACTTCAAGCCTGAAAGTTTACTGTCCTTCGCTAACACCTTCATTCCCTTATCACTTATGTGACCCAACCGTCGATGCCACATTTCCGAGCAGTTTTGCGACACAGCTGCCGCAACGGTACACTCCTCATCGGTCGTCATGTACAGTGTACCGACCTTGCTCCCTCGGGCTATCACCATAGCTCCTCGTGAAACTTTCCAAGCTCCACTGCTGAATGAAATGGCGTGTCTCTCTGCATCGAGTTGACCTACTGAGATCAGATTCTTGGTCAACCTCGGAACATGCCTCACTTTCGTCAGCTTCCATACCGACCCGTTTGGAATGCGAATTTTCACATCGCCCATTCCAACAACATTCAACGCTTCTCCGTCGGCCAGATACACTTTATCGAAATTACCCACAGTGTAATTTTCGAATAAATCCTTCTGAGGGGTTGTGTGAAATGATGTCCCAGAGTCTAGAATCCACGAATCTATATCTCTCTGTACGGCAAGCATTAAACAGTCACCCGAATCCTCGTCGCTCGCAACATTAGCCATGTGATCACGGTCGGTACCCTTCTTCGGCTGCTTGCACTCATGACTGAAGTGCCCCATATCCTGGCAGTTATAGCATCGAAGATTCTTCTTACTTCGATCGCTATCTTTTCCGCCTCGGCTTTGCCCTCTTCTACCTCGGGATTGTGAACGTCCTCTAACGTCCGATACCCTGGCCTTACCCCGGTCTCCTGAACCCATGTTCAAGGTTGCTCCATCATTTGAGCATTCACCCATGTCTAATCTCCTGAGTTCCTCATTGAGTATTTGATCTCGGATGCCGTTGTAAGTCATTTTCTCTTTTCCAATTGAGTTGCTAACACCAGCTCGCATGAATTCCCAACTGTTTGCTAAAGATGCTAGCAGTATAAGGGCTCTCACTTCGTCTTCAAAAGTTATCTCCACCGCATCCAACTGATTTACGGTGTCGATGAACTTGTTCACGTGACTCGCGATAGGTGTCCCCTCAACCATGCGTAGGTTGAACAACTTACGCATGAGATGTACCTTGTTCTTCGCGGATGGTTTCTCATACATGTCGGTGAGGATCTTCATCATCCCCATCGTCGTCGTCTCTCTTGTGACCTTATGTGCTACACTCCTAGATAGTGTTAGGCGGATCACTCCCAACACTTGTCGGTCTAGGAGTTTCCACGCCTCCTCGGTGGTCGTGGTCGGCCTTTCCTCAAGGAGAAGTGGCTGATGCATCTTCCTCCCGTAGAGGTAGTCCTCTATTTGCATTCTCGAGAATGTGAAGCCCTTCCCGTCGAACTTCTCGATCCCGTGTGCGACTCTGTCTTCTTGTGCCATTGATCTTCCTCTCGATCTTCGACATTAGTTCTGCGAACCTCGGGCTCTGATACCACTTGTTAGGGAATCAAGTCGAGCTAAAACAAAGACAGAAACTCAAACCGAGCACACACACACTTTGATAACGGAGTTCACCCGAATTGGCTACGTCTCCGGGCCGCTACACATGACACTTAATATTATTATAATGAGGATTACGATCGTAATCTAGCTCAACACAAGCTATGGTTCTCTCGCAACTAGAACTCTCTCACTTATAATATGTAAAAGGTACTTGTGTAGGTGTAATTAAAATACAAGATATTGGGGCATATAAATAGAACCCATAATGGCTCTTATTACAATTCAAGGCGATGTGAGATAATAAGAAAACATGCCCAAATCTCATTTGACTCCACAACTCAACACCATACACATAAAAAAACATACTATGTTACACATTAATCATAATCCTCCATTATCTATTGTTTTCAAGGGTTGAGATTGAATTAACTAAAAAAAAAAACTCACTATCTCCTTCTTTATTTTCACAGACCTCCTCCCCCTCCCTCTCACGTCTAAATCCTTGTGTTTAATTCTTAAAATCAAGCTCTTTAAAAACCAGTGTGCCCAAAATTCATCCTAATTCTCAATTTAAGAAAAATAAATAAAGACAATATATTTTATGCGAACATCCCGATTTTTTATATTGATACTGTTAAACTAATTATCCCAAATCGATTAAAATATGAACTAGTCTGTCCTCAATAATGAGTTACTCATCTTTACCATTACGAGACCTTTTAATGGTAAGTTATATGGGGTTTAACATGTTATCAGAGTGGGCCTAGCGATATTGGACTCACTTTCACCCATTTAATATGTCCGCTCGTATCACCCTACCCTTGAAATGTTGGGCCACGAGTGAGGGGGGTGTTAGAGTAATTATCCCATATTGATTCAAATATGATCTAGCATGTGCTTTATAATGAGTTACCCATCGTTACATGAGGTTGAACAGATACTGATACAACTAAAAGCTTATTTTATTATTTTTACGAATTCAGTGAATCTAATTTTTTAATATTGAATTCCATTCCACATAGTTCATTTTGCATCCAATAATTTTACACGGGTATATAGATTAGTTGGTTTTGGAGCTGCTTTAATTTTTATCTCTAGCTAATTGATGTTTGTAAAGTCGATCTAGAATCTGACTTATAAATTTGATATTGTTTTACATGTACTCTGACTATACATATGGACGGTCAGAGAGGATATTAAAAAGACGTGAAATAAAGAGACAGAGTTTTTGTGTATATGATAAATTTGATATTGTTTTAAAAAGGAGAAGAGTGAAAGTGTGTTTTTTTAATTAATTGAATTGATCACAACCATTGAAAACAAAAGAGTATGAAGGGTTGAGATTAGAATGTAAATATAATGTGTAAACTTATGTGTCGATATAGATGATTCCGCATATATATATATATTTATGTGTATATATTTATGTGTATATATTTATGTATATATATTTATGTGTATATATTTATGTATATATATTTATGTGTGTGTATATATATATATATATATTTATGTATATATATATGTGTGATTTTTAATTTTAATAGTATACACACATATAAAATTGAAAAGTAATAGTTCTGCCATATTTGCTAAAAAGTTTGTACAAACAAGAAAAAAAAATGGTCATATTAATCAATGATCATTTTACTAAACAATTTACAATAAAAATTCCAAATGGTAATTAATTTAAATAAATGGGAAACATTCAACCTTAAACTTTCATGATATGATGCACGTATTAGGTCAATGAAATACATTGATATTTGTAAAAGGAAAAAATCTAACTCAAATAATGCATGCAAACAAACACGGTTTGTCTCTATTTCAATTGAATGGAATAACTGTCTAATTTTAGATAATACATTACTCATACGGTTATATCCTAGTTTTTCCTTTTTAACTTAGGCAAATGCTCCAGACGGTTATATTATTAACGATACTCATTATATATATGCTAATTGTTTCGTAATTATGAATTTTTTATGTACATCTTTTTGAGTGATTTACTTAGAGGTTAAAATTGTTTACATAAATTTTAGTGTTTGTTGTAGAATATTATTGGTCATCTTGTGGCTTAGTCGATGGGTCTATCTTGACTTTTCTACTATATGTAACCTTACCCTCTATTATATAAAGAGGGTTAGAGGATCTCTTAATGTATCTATATGCACTCATATCATATTAATGAATAAACAATTCGTCTATTGTCCCTCTATATTCTCTCTCTACATCTATATACATATATATGTAAGTTAATATGTCACACAACACGTTATCAGCACTTTGCTCGTCAAGATTGGAGTAAAAAAAAAGATTTGAGTATTTGTCCGAAGACAAGGGTTTGTAAGTTCGAAAATTGGGTTATAAACATACGACCAAAGTTTAAATATTTTTTTTTATACTGTGCCATGATAACTTTTAGGAATAAAATTTGAAAAGTCTGTCTATAAGATGAATTGGTGCATCCGTAACTTAGTTACTGTTACAATGAATTACATGTTGAAAATAGCAAATATGAATTGATCAAGATTATTAAGTACAATAGCTAGATCATCATGAGTGCAAGTGTATGACTTAGAAAAGTCAATATTTAATCATTGTATGATATAGTAATTTACTATTAGTGATTGGCTTGCAGATTACAAACACAAGTGTGTATATTGTTAATTTATGAAGCAACTTGTAGTTGATTGCTAAAATTTTAATTTCTCAATTTAAAATAAAAATATGTTGGGATTTATTCCATCCCGACCCGTCGGGTACCAGATAGTTCAGTTACCCGATATGTTGGGCTTGACAGTAAAAAATGATTCACGATTCATATCGGGTCAGGATTTAGGTTGACGCATTTCGGGTCGAGTTCCGGCCCGATCCCTCCCTAGTTTGATTGTAATTTTCCGTGTTTGTTAAAAGATTGATTTGATTATAAGAAGAAAAAAAATCACTTTATGATGAAATAGGTGTAGTAAATATTGTTGAATAATGTTGAGTGCAATGCATGCAAGTAGTTGAATGGTCGGTCCCTTACAATTATTGTTAAGATACATATGGTTAGTTATATTAGTTTATAAATACTCACTTAGATCAATTGTAAAACTTGGTTGATCATACTAATATATTTTACATTTAGAGTTTCTCTCTCTAAATAATATCGGATCAACCCTCGATCAACGTATTCAACATGGTATCAGAGCGATATATACGCATATATCCACTGTGGTGATCGGTACAGTTTTTCGACGAGTCTCCGGTGAGA
This sequence comes from Primula vulgaris, assembly GCA_963920805.1. Classification (NCBI taxonomy): domain Eukaryota; kingdom Viridiplantae; phylum Streptophyta; class Magnoliopsida; order Ericales; family Primulaceae; genus Primula; species Primula vulgaris. Next base: position 19,692,331 of record OY987214.1, read on the forward strand.
TTCCGGCGACTTTCCGGCAGTTTTTCGGCGGATTTTTGACAGTTATTTGTCGTTGTACATAGATCAGATCTGCTCTGTTTTTCTTTTTCGACGATTTAAGATTCTTCGTCTTCTCTGGCGATTTTTATGTGGTAGTTCAGTTATCCGATGACTTTTCCAGCGAGATTCCCGCCGGTGGTTTTCGTTGCTGTTCGGAGTCAGATTTGACCGATATTCTTATTTGATCTCACTATTAATGATCATCAATCAGTTTCTTCTTCGGCGAGATTCCGGTCAGATTTTTCGGTGACAGTTCGTTTTCAATCGTCTTCTCCGATTATACGGTTTAATTCTTTAAAACTTTCAATTTCAGATCTATTTTCTTTTCTTTCTGCGATAATACATACAAACTCATACGTGTATACAAACTCATATATATATATATATATATATATATATAAACTCACATATACATACACAATAATACATATACATACACAAAATACATGTATCCTCAGATCTGTTTTTTACTCTCATATGGTATTTTTTTTTTCATTTTTGGCGATGATATGGAATATTTCTCTAATTCATTATTCTTGTTCTCCGGCTAGAGATTTATTATCCGGCGATACGCCGTTCCTTTATCTCCGACGAAGTGTCGTTCCTCTTCTCTGATTTGAGGTTATTCCTTTCTTTCTTCTACGATGCCGATGTGTTTTCCGGTGTGGAGTTTTCGTTCTTTCTCTTTCTATATCTAAATACGTATGTATATCTCTATTTCTTTTCTCTTGCGTAAAAGTGACGTTGTGACAGTTCGGCTAAGTTGTTAGTTTTGGTCAATTACTCCATGGTCCTTCAGTTTTTGTAGATATTCATCGTGGTCCTCAAAATTTGTGAAAATACAGAGTAGTCTTTTTTAGGTTTGGGTTTATTTCTCTACCGGTCCTATTGTTTTTGGGACAATTTTAACCTGGTCATGCGTATTGGGGTGTTGATTCTCTTTAGTCCGTATCAGTTTTTGATCTATTATAGTACGACCCCATGGAGTTTGGCACAACGATAGTTTGGTCTAACAGATTCGGGAATTGTGATAGAATGGTCCCACGGAGTTTGGGAATACGACAGTTTGGTTCTTTGGTTTGGATTTGATGCCTTTAATGGCTTTTGTTTTGCCTCTTATGGCATTTAGGACTTATGAGACCATCTTATTTTCTATGTAGCAATTTGTTGACCATTGTTGACTTGCCCAAGTGGCGCTTGTTGCCTTTTATGGCATTGATATCGTCTTTTATGACGTTTTCGGTCGTTTGTGACCATTTAATGCTCATAGTTGACTTGCCTTTTATGGCTTTGGTATCGTCTTTTATGACGTTTTAGGTCGTTTGTGACCATTTGATGCCGTTAGTTGGCTTGTTTGGCCCTTCGTGGTCGTTTATTGCCGGTTGTGGCATTTGTTTGGCACTACGTGGTCGTTTTTTGCCGGATGTGGTATTTATTGGCCCTATTAATATATGTATAAAAATATATATAATATAATGCATGTATACATATTATTACAAATAATGTAAATTATAGATGATGTTTGTGTATAAAAAGAAATTATAAATATTTAACAAATATATTCTATTTAAAAAAAATAAATACTTTTTTTTTAAAAAAATAACAATTTTCTTGCCGTTTTTTCACGAAAGTATTCAAATAATTTTTGCTCGAATGTCATAAATCTAAAATTCACTTTATTTTTGTTTTAGAGAAAGTGTAAAAAAAATTATAATTTTTTTATTTTAATAAAAAAAATCAAAGAAAATCTAGTCAAATAATATATTTTTTAAACTGACATACTTATTATGTATGCATATGTATGTGTTTTAGTAGAAACGTTGTAAATTGTAATGTTTCGAAAATACAAGATTAAATTTATACAAATGAGAAAAAATATGACCAAAATAAAAAGTGAAATTAAATTTCATCTAACTAAATTAACATCAGTACCTGAATTGTGAATATTATGATAGTTCAGTACGTCAATTGTTAACTTTGATAGTCTGATACCTAAATCGTTAAAAGGCAGATAGTACAGTACACTAAATGTATATTTTTTTCCTATATTAATATAACATATATATGTGTGTGTTAATGAGACATTTCATAAAATTAAGGGTTATATTTATACAACTTATAAAGAATAGGACCAAAATAAAAATTGAAACTAACTTACATCCAACTAATTTAACGGTGGTACCTGAATTGTGAACATTATGATAGTTCAGTACGTCAATTGTTAATTTTGGTAGTATGATACCTAAATCGCTAGAAACAGGCAGTAGAGTACAATAAATGTATTTTTTCCTTACAAAAAATGCAGTAGTATGTTAATGCAGTCCATATCGTGGGTGCATTGTCATGTTATTTTAAAGGTGAAAATAGTACAAAAAATGCAGTAGTATGTTACTTATGAGTAAAATAGTCAAGTATCTAATTCCTTAGCTGAGCAATTATGGTTTGAAATATGAGAACACATGTTTCTACATTGAGAGTTTTTTTGGTTTTTAATATTATAAAAAACTATAGAGAGACCAAATATGCAGCTTAAATCAAAGTTTTGGGTCCAAATAGTCTTGTATAGTTATACATAAATTTTTAAAAAACTTAAAAGATCAGATAGAAGTTTAATCTAGTCCATGGGTAACATTACTGTAATTAACCCTGTTCCTGTTCGTGGTATGAAATTGTTTGAAGATATTTTGCAAGACACTGAAATGAGCCCACTATTGTAGGTGAGAATGAGTCTGATTTTGTCACAATTGTCACAACTTAATTATGGATAGTATTTGTGGGGAAATTTTTTGTACCTGACTATCAGATTATGTCTAGCCGTATAGATAGTTGTGTGCTAAGGTTTTTTTCAACTTAAGGCATATAGTTGCTTCAAAGTTTACCTTTTTTTTAAACTCTTTCTTTTGGGTTACAAGTGGTTACCTTGCACCTTTAGATGTATTCTCCCAATAATTAATAGAATGTCTAACTAAGCTTCTTAGATAAACCCAAATTGTCTATCTAATCAATTTGTTTCGGGTGCTGACCTGTCTTTGGGAACAGTCCACCCTTTTTTATATAATCCACATAAGTTTAATACTAATCTTGGTTGCAGAGTATTTAGTAGCTACTGATTGATTACCTAAAGTCTTTTATCTGCTATTTTATTAGTATTTTGCACAAAAGTTATGCTCATCTTGTTAGTAGAATATTAAATTATCTATGTCGATGTTATTGTATTGGCTTCTTAATCAGTAATATGCACACAACTACACAAGTTTAAAAAATCCTCTTGGTCGAATATTAGTATCTATTTCAAATTTTATATCTGCTTCCTAATCAGTACATTGAGCACACTTTTAATTGTCCTCTTAGTTGCAGAATTGTTAGTATCTATGTCGATGTTTTTATATCCGCTTCATAATCAGTATTTTGCGAGCTTGGAAATTCTGGACTTTGCAGTTTTTCTTTCGTGCACTTAATTTTCTCTGACAACTTTATCTTTACTAATTCAGTTGGTCAAAATTAGATGTTTAGATTACATCTTTAACTCTGGCTTGTTTCTTAATCAGACAATTGCTTCAGATTCAGCAGTTTGTATGGATTTTTTTACCTTGAAATGTTTTGGTATTCAAGATTATGTGATTTTTGAAAGTAAATTAAAATCGGCATTGCTCCTTTCAACTAAAAGTAAGAGTTTAAGACCAAATCCTGAATTTAACAAAATGATTTGGGTTTTAGGTGAATATGCATATGAAGTATAGTAAGTAAAATACTTCTACGATATTTTCTTTTCCCGTCTTTTAACTTCTCTATATTTTTGCTAGGTATAAAGAATAAAAGGCATGCTAATTAATGCTACTCCTAATATACAGTTCTACTGGTAAAAGTCCTCTAGTACAATATATTGTAGATCTCATTAGATTACAGTTCTAAAAACTATTGTTTTCGGGGGTCATTTTCTAACGATTTCTTCACTGATGGTGAGACTGCAGCGAAGGCTTTCTCAAATGAAGTTGATGATCAGACGAGACAGCAAATCCCAGATATTGATGAACTTTTCATCCTTGTTAGTATTTACTATCTTTAGAATTTGGTGCAATGTTTTCCAGTTATCGGTTTTTAACATATTATATTTTTCTAGATCAAGTACCTCATCACAGCAGAAATAGCATTAAAGGGTCTGGGAAGTCTTCTTTTCGTTTTTGACAGCTCTCTTGGTGCTTATCTGCTGGTATATCGCGATTCTTTTGCTTCGGTGCTTTGATATTTATAGAAAATTACCATTAACTGACTAAATTTGGAGTAATTCTTATTCTCTCACAAGTCGCAAGGAAGAACTTGTTTCTCATTTAGTGGTACATTCAATGCGCACACGCTTCAATGATTTATTTATTTATTGTGATACTGTTTAACAAACTGGTTTGACTTCTGATGTTCATACACTGAAAGGAACTATACACTTAAAGGAACTATACACTTTCAGACGTACCTTTTAAATAAATTGATTTCGCTTTTGATGGGCAGTGGTTATACAGTTCCATAAACTGATTTGGGATGTGTGTCCAGGAACGGATTAAGAATTTTAGATTCGGGGCACAATTTTTTATAATAATAACGGTGACTACTGCCAAAAAATTTATAAGTTCATCTGAAATTAGAATAATGTGTTCTAATATTTGAATAAGTAAGTTCGGGTAGACTATTTAAAATCTGTTGTAGGTTATTATTGGACTATTGGGCCTTACTCATAGTGGGCCTAAGTTGGGCTTTCTAGTTTGTATAACCCTAACCTCTAGTATATAAAGAAGGTTAGGGTCCCCTTGTATTGATACATTCTGATGAATAAAGACCTACTGTTCCCTCTCTCTATGTTCTCTCTATGTCTCCTATATAATATATATACTTAGCTAATAAGACTCACAACACGTTATCAACACTTTGCTCGCGGAGAATAGGATATACGCTCGCGGATATTGGAGATTTTGGGTAAACGCACGGATATTGGGTATTTATAAACCTTGAGGTTTATCCGGGTTTTTTTTTTTAGGATTTTGCTATATTGACTTTCACCAACATACCGTGCGAAAGGTACCCCTCTGTCTGTAATTACACGTTTACCTGTATATGTATGCGTTGCGTGATTTCATATACAGTCCATGAAAAAAAATAAAAAAATTATTGGTTGCCTTGAACTGCTACATGTTATAACTCATGACTATACAACACCTGCTCGATAGTAGTCCTTACCATGCTTGTGTAGATTGTATTTCTTAATGTGACAATGTAACCAAACCTACTAATGTTATGCATGTGAACTGCCATCTATGATCTATTGTTAGTATTCCTGGAGTTGAAAATAGTACATAGTTTATGTATATATGAACGTGATTTGCTTGATAAATTATACCAGCATGATATTATGTAACAGTCACGTGTTAGAAATAATTACTTGCGTGTATATTGTAAATTGATAAATAAAATATATTACGTACATGAATGATTTAGTTACCATGTATAAAACTTACACATATAGCAATAGAATAATTAAATATTGAGTAATATATTGCTTAGTGTAAATTGGTAAATTTAGATTGTGCTAATATGTACTACCATGCTACTGCTATATTATTTAATCATGCAAGCAGGTACGATCTATGTATTTATTTACTGCCATATACACTTGTGTAAAATATGGTAATTTGCGAAATCATATATTTTCACATTTAAGTTGAAAAAATTATGAACCCTCCCCAACTAGGCTCACCTATTTGGATACGATGTCTAGGAAAGATATAGGCGGAAGTCGATATCCTAATGAGGTCGGGTTTTAAGTGGCATTCGTGCCCTCCACCCTCACCGTCTTTCCTGGTCGTTTTTCAAGTAGAGCTACCGAAAGGGGTTGACTAAATAATAATTTCCCCGAGTGTGTTTATATAGTGATGTATGTTTCGCCGAATTGGTGTTTCAATATCGACCCGTCGTTCGATCAATGAGAACCGATTCACATGAGAAGCAAAACTAATGTTTTCGAACCTGTCGTTTCGAAAAAATGTTTGTGCTTGTGTAAACCATAAACATATAAACCAGTCGTTTTATATGATAAATAATCCAGAACTCCCAACAAATGTTGGATGCCATCTATGATGAGAAAAATAGTAAAAACATACTTGCGAAATGACTGTTTAAACGTCGATTTTAATCCGTCACCACATGTTACTCACCTGATGTGTGAAAATGTGATGCCCAAAAAAAAATTTTTGGATGCCATCTTTGATGAGTAAAACACGAGTTTGTTGTTACCCTCAGGATGAATGCTAAGGCGCTGATTTTATTCCGCCGCCACATTCGAGACGTGATGACGTCTATGGTGAAGAAATGTCTGAAATTGACTTATTGGAGCAATCCTTCACCAAAATACTAGCTTGGAAATTGTATTCCATAAGCAGTATCGTGAATTTATATTCACAATGTTCCTTTATCGCCCATCTGTTATTGGATAAGAAAATTACCCCGGTGAGTAGTTTTAATCCTATTAGGTCAATGGTGAATTGTTTGCCTGATATTAATGCTCTTCGTGTACTTTTTTTTTCACGAATCGAGAACCGAGACAAGTGTTATTTGTCTCCAACTGTCCCGATCCCGATGAATCGCCTAGCCAAACGAGATTTTAGACAATCGTCAAAATCGAAAACTTGTGGCTCCAAGACAGTAATTGAAAGGAACAATATGGCCCGTTGTCACAAAGCAAGAGATAATGCTCAAGGAGCCAACTCTATGCTATAAAGACAAAGGTCATGCACGGTTACTCCTTAAATAGTTCACAACTATTATAAAGGTGGAAAAACCGATGCTAATGTGGTTAAAGGTAATTGAAAGGAAACTCTTGAGACCCCGGATTTTGTGGCTCAAATGAGTTTGATACCTTTCTTTATTGATTTTGATAAATCATTGAGCCATTTTTTCGCTCATCTGGATTATGTTTTTCCATTTGGATTATGATTTTTCCATTTGGACATACTTTTGGATTATGGTTTGCCTGTTTACAAAATTTCTCGAAATAATTTAAAGTGTTTTGAGCAAATTCCTTTGACAAATGTGACCAAACTTTAAATTATAAAAAAATTTAGGCAATATTTGTGGTGTAGTTGGTTTTCTGGAAATAGTGGGTAACAGTGTACCACATAATTTCACCAACTACTTGCCTAAAAGAGTACTCAGTGACAATGATTCTGGACCTGTCGCTCCAAAATCGAAATCTTTGGTAAAACCAAATTGATTTGTCAAATATGAGGTCTTATACTCATGTAGGTCCTGCCGTACCTTGTTGAGTTATAAAATATTCGAGAAAACCAGTGTTATCTGGTAATAGCTCATGAAAGAATTAAAATTTCTTTACATAGACTCCATTCAATACGATCAAAAGCGTATTTTAGAGGAGTTGAAATGTTTTTCAAGTGGTTGCTACCACATTCTTTAAAGCATTTAAAGTTACCTTATCATTTCGCCTGTCATCAAAATGATAAATGATTTAGATGCTAAGACATGATTGTCTGTACTATCATTCGCCTGTCGTCGATTGATAAGAGCATTTTGATATTGTGGCATTGACCGGATGAGATATTCCCGGGTCAAAAGACGATGCTTGATTTATAATCGCATCGCATTTGGATTCTCTCTAAGAATATATTTCGCGATTAATCCGAAATTCATGCCATTAATGCTCACTTTGAAAGACTAGTATGTGTAAAGATCACGAAATGAACTCGTAGAATTCTTGTAAAGAATTGAAGGAGTTATCGTGGACTTATTCAACCATAAGACGGACCATAAATATAAATGGTTATGGTTGATGCATCGACAATATGGTCACATTTTAATGTTGTCCACATAAATGCAGCACCTTCCAAACTTTTAGCCCTATCATTAAGTTGATGGCTCATGATCCGGATTATCCTGAAAAGTCTAGTCGACTTGATAATTCCGAAGAGTAATAATCGAAATTTCTATTTGAATTACTTGAGTTTGGAAATTGAAATTGAACATCCTGTCAATTATGTTCAGACCCAAATGGACTCACGGAAAGTTTGATGATGCGACTGCAAATGATTGCACGCACTTCTTGGTCTTGCATACCAAGATTTATATTTCCGTGTGGGGTTATGCTATTTTGCTGCATTGGTCCGTTATGAGGCCCATAGACACTCAGACACCATATGCGTACCAGCTGGTTACTGGTTATGAGCCAGAAGTCTCATATTAACGTGTGTTTGGAGTGCTTAATTAATATTTTGATTGAGCCGGTATAACGTTCAAAATATGGACCTCTGAAGGGGACATAAGTCGATTATGAATCTTCTGCCTATCATTTGATAGAGTAACCTTGGCAAGCGATCTCTTTACCGCATGATATGCGAAAGTGACATCGCTAAGACTGTTCTCCCCGTCGTTAGGGGGAGATTTGCACGTTACCGTTGATAAGGAACGACGTGAAATAACGTGGCATAACCCACTCAGTCTTAGCTTGATCCCCAAAACTGCACTTAGTGATAAGTAAGTGCATAGACTCCCTCAAGTCTAACTAAATGCCAGACGCATTTAATGACTTTATGAGATGTCACGAGATCATTTATACCTGCTGCAAAATGCTTGCAAGAATAGACGTCCCTGTCGGACACCGTGTTCCTGTCGTAACACGTTGCTTTGGCCGAACCCACCAAGCAAAGGACGATGCCGTTGGCCGTCAGTCTGTCATCCTTCCCAAGATATGAGGAAGTTGACCGGTTCTTAATTCGTTCAGCCCCAGAGGTAGTGAACTGAAACTCGTTTGTCGCACGAGATTATAAAGGATCAAGGAGATGTGTGATTTCCTCCTCATCCTAAGAATCTCGAAATATCTGTCGATCATGATATCTTAGACGATATTGAAGCGAAACGAGACTGTCATTGATTACTTGTTCATATATTCGGTGATGACTGATAATATAAACAAATTATGACAGGGAACCATGTACCGTTGCCTGAAGTCAATGGAGAATAGACTAGACTAATGGAAACTTGCAATCCAAGTAGACTCCTTAGTGAAAGTGTGTTCGAACCTGTAGCTCCAACACCACCAATGTTAAACGAGTTCGTTTATTTGGTTATTCGTAAGGAAAAGTGATGAGAATAATGAGATTGTAGAATGCTCGCCTAGTAGCGCAAGGCTTCTCTCACAGCTTGGAATTGATTACGAGATGGTTGATTTCCTCGTAATGGACATTATAACAGTCCCCTACTTTACCAGTTTAGTAGTTTCCGAAAAACTGAGTATGCAGCCATGAATGTGGTCACGGTTTTATCTCTATGGGGATTTAGACAAAGAGATATAGATGAAGGTCCCTGTGTGACTTCATATGCTTTAATCAAGTAGTTCCTGACCACAGAACACGATCTCAATTAAATGAGACGTTCACTATATGGATTAATATAATCCGAGCGGATGTGGTATACCCGTCTAAGTGAGTACTTGTTTAGCTTGGGATATTTGAACAAGTATTATGCCCTTGCGTGCTTTATTACGTGATCCATTTTTGGATTTGCCTTCGAGATGAAGGATCTTGGGAAGACACGGTAGTGACTCGGCTTGATGATTGAGTCCCGTAAAGATTGAATCTAAGTCCATGATTCAGACTACACCCAGAAGGTGTTATGACGTTTTAGTCATCATGACGCTAAGTCGTCAGATTCTCCCATGATCGTTCGATCACTAAACATTGATATAGACCCAGTCCGTCCCTGATGAGACGACAAAGAGATATTGAACCATGATGTTCATATCTAAGTACAATAAGCGCATCATTGTACTTGGTCTAATGTGCTAGGACGAACATCTCGTATGCTGTGAATGGTATAGCTCGACACAGCATTGCGCTAACACGCTGTCATCGAAATGGCACTAAAGACACATTCCCTTACCTTATTGTAATTTTGGAAGTGAGCTAGTTTATCCCATTTGCGTCATCGAGTGTACCTACCCTCTTCGGTACTCGAATTAACGCAACCCTTTTTCGGTTATACCGATGCCGGTTACTTATCAGACCCGCATAAGGGATATTCCTAACATGGTCTGTCTTTACCATTAGGAATAAGGCAATATCTTGAAGGTCTTGTAATGACTCCAAACGAATCATTCTGATCTACTCGTGCTCTATGAGACGACTAGAGAGTGTATATGGCTTCGAGCTCGTATTAGCCATATTTGAATTACATATGCTCTGTCTCACGATCCAGATAAAACACTTGTTTTATTTGAGGACAACTTGTTGTTATCGATCAAGAGAGACATGACTAGATTATGTTATTTAGCATTTCTTGCCGAAATAAATCTTCACATATGAAGTTTAAGAGCATCCTATCGAATGCTCGTTCTATTCCATGTTAGATTTTCTTGCATCCAGCCGTGTGCAAGTAAATGAAGCATCCAGTCAAATGCTCGTACTCTTTCTTGAGGGGGAGCATCCAGGTGAATGCTTATTACACTAATTACTACTTAGTCGAAATCCTCACACCCTGTCGTGTGCAAGTGAGGGGGAGCATCCATTCGCATGCTCGTGTACTTTTTTTGTCCTTAGACCAAGGTTTTTTCCCACTGGGTTTTCCTTGGCAAGGTTTTTAGCGAGACACGTTCCCATCTTATCTCACTTAAGATTGCCGAAATTAGGGGGAGTATCCTGTTGTATACTTCTTACCACTGTGTACTCTTTTGTCCTTCGACTAGATATTTCTTCCCACCGGGTTTACTCTAGCAAGGTTTTTTGATGAGGCACATGTTTTGTGGTTGATCCTCTACTACTACCATTGTTGCACTCTTTTTTCCTTCGATCAGAGATTTTCCCATTCGGTTTGCTCTGGCAAGGTTTTGATGAGGCACACTGTTTTGTGGTTAGTTACTTACATGATATTTCGGCCTATATCATTCGGCTACACAGTTTCTCCTAGGTACCGGTTTTGTCCCACACTGGGTTTTCCGTCCCTAAGGTTTTTATGTGTTTAGTACTGCGAATGAACTCGACTCAGATCGACTGCATGAAGACGAAGAATTCAAGACGTCCAAAGGGGGAGTGTTGTAGGTTATTATTGGACTATTGGGCCTTACTCATAGTGGGCCTAAGTTGGGCTTTCTAGCTTGTATAACCCTAACCTCTAGTATATAAAGAAGGTTAGGGTCCCCTTGTATTGATACATTCTGATGAATAAAGACCTACTGTTCCCTCTCTCTATGTTCTCTCTATGTCTCCTATATAATATATATACTGAGCTAATAAGACTCACAACAAAATCAATATTTATATATATATATATATATATGTATATAATATTTGTATATAAATTAGAAGAATCGATTTGCTTTGATTTAAATTGAAAACAAAACTAATGTAATTCGTTTACATAGCTAATTTTCCCAAAAAACAAACCAGTTAATAATTCATTCGACGTTTGTTGTTCGGTTTGTCTACTTTGGTCGATTTGTTTACAAATAAAATAGACAGAACGAACATTGAATGTTATAAAAGTACAATAAAAACAGTCACGATATAATAGAAAGTAAAAAAACAAAACAAACTATAAAATTTTATCAAACTCTAGAATAAACAGATTAATTTGTGTAGGAAACAATTTCAGTGACTTCAAGTCATCTTATCAAATGAATAAACGTTAATTATAAGCAGTTCAGTTCACGATTCAAGTACAACCATGTTATATCTCAGTTATAAGTATGTTCTGCGGTACATCATCACATTCACTTTCAATAAACAAATTAATTTGTTATGGAAAAACTTTCAATGTCTTTGAGACTAGATGTATTTATTCACTTTTTTTTTTATGATACTAGTATTGTTGTAAACTTGTACGAAAATTCTTGTTTAGAATACAAGTATTGTTGTAAACTTATAGAAAAGAAAGTCATCTTACCAAATGAATAAAAGTCAATTAAAAGTATAATATATGTACTAAAAAACAGAGATATTATGAATTAATATAAATTTTAAACGCATTTTGGTAATTTTAACCGCAATGAAATCCACATACCCCTATCTGCATCCGTCCTTACGTGTGTCATTAGATTTAAATGAAAAACTCTTATTAGGATGTAAGGAGATTAAGTACGAAATATATAAATGGGAACTGCCTTTTCAATTTTCACCCGTCGTATATATAAATATGTAAATATATGGATACATATGTATATAACACGTGGATGTGTAGATGTGTCATGTCCGTGTGTAATCAGGAAATTTTCTTTGTCCAGCTTTTGCACCAGGCATATACTACTTTAATATTGTACGACTTCTACAACTATGACTATGATGCTGACATTTTTGTGAAGTTTATGCAGGTCTCTGAACACACCCGGTCTGTCAATATAATGTCATGTTATTCTTGTTTCCTACTGTAGTTTAAAGCAATAAGAATAATTTTATTTCATAGAGATAAAAGGATAGGTTTAAATATATCATTTGTTTCCTTATTTAGAGTAAACTGAATCTTTACTAAAAGAAAACTAAATATATAATAGGTTTAAATACATCCTAATTTACAGTTGTATATACTCCATAATTACAGAATATTTACTTTCTTTTTATATCTAAATCTCCCCTCAAGTTGGGGTATATATATTTATAAGTCCCAACTTGTTGATGATTCCGTCAAAGCTTGGTTTGAACAATCATTTTATCAGTATATCAGCTACTTGTTGTGTCGTTGGAACATACAGCATGCATATCACTCCGTTTTCTAGCTTTTCTTTAATGAAGTGACGGTCGATTTCCACGTGTTTAGTTCTATCATGCTGCACATGATTGTTAGCAATACTGATGGTAGCCATGTTGTCGCAATATAGTAGTTCATAGGACTATTCAATGGTAGTCGTAGCTCATCTAGTACTCGTATGATCCAAATTGCCTCACAAATTCCATTGGCCATATCACGGATGTAACGTCCCGGAAATTTTTGTGTTTATTATTGATTAGTAAGTGTACAATGGTTATAGTTTTGGGTGGTGTATGTTATTAACAATAACTTAGCTGACTACGCGTGTAATTTAATAAAAACAAAAACCTAATTCTATGTGTGCAGTAAACATATACACATATTACATACATTACATATGTTATATAGATATTACAGAGGCCACACCCCGACGGCTAACTAGTAGAGAGAGAGAGACGAGTAAGCGAGAGAAAGAGAGACGGTGGAGAGAAAGAGTGCGACCAGACCTGCTGTGGTGTAAGGCGGTGGTCGTGGTGGTTTTCAGTTTTTGTACAGCCGCTTTGTGAGCTAATTCCTAGGTCGTCGGTTTTCGGTTTCTTGCGATCCAATACATTTTCTTGACCTATTTTTTGAATTCTATCTACCTGTGTAAGCCTATTCCCTTGAATTTCACTTCTATAAAAACTCATTTTTTGGGTTTTACTCTAATCCGAATTTACATCATTTATATTAATTCGTAGCTCGTTTTAATTACGTTTATGGACTGTTCGAGGGCGATTAGTGGGCTGTCCAAATCTGGTTGTGATTGTTTGGTGGGTTTTCGACTTTTTGTGCTGAATTAATATTTATAAATTTCTTGTCACCTGTCATTTTATTATGTTATCAATCTTATTGCAGTGATCTTGGATTTTATTTTCAGTGATGGTTCGATTAAAGTGATCGTTTGATTAACACGGGTGTTAATATTGTTATTAGTAGGGACATGTGCGAGACTGTTAGATGGTGGATTCCTACAGTCTAGTGTGGTGTGTGTGACTGTTAGATGGTGGATTCCTACAGTCTAGTGTTGTGTATGTGAGACTGGTAGATGGTGGATTCCTACAGTTTAGTGGTTTTTGTGTGCTTGACTGATAGACAGTGGATTCCTATAGTCAAGTGAATTTCATGTGTTTGACTGTTAGATGGTGGATTCCTACAATCAAAGGCGTGGTGGATTCGCTCGTGTACTTATTTTAGATTGTGTGTGGTGTTAAATTTAAATATTTAAATTATACAACCGTTTGATTACTGAGTATTGGGGATTATGGTAATTATCTTTTTATATATTTATTTCCTGATGTTAGTTTAGTGTGTTGACATGATGTGATTTCGTGACTTGTTGATGTTGTATCTGTTTTGTTAGAATTGGGTGTACGTGCTTTGAGCCACGCGCCGCTTTTAAAGTAAGATTGTTTTCTTGCCTCATTTTCTTTTTCGGTTCATTTTGTTCATGATCGATCTACAGGTATTGATCTGGCTGTGAAGACGCTTAGAGTACTAGCTAGTGGTTTTGTTATCAACTTACACTTGGGTAGTACACGTTAGATCTCTTATTTACATTGGGATTATGAGTCATGAAAATTTCTATTCAGATTTTTATTTATTTTAAACGATGATATTTGTGTTGAACTGTCAGCTGGGTTGGACATCATGTTATCATTTTAATATTCTAGAGTTTCATTGGCAAATTTTCATTTATATGTCCCGTGTGATTGTGAACATGTTTATTTTATGGAATAAAATATAAACCCGAAAGTCATGCCCAAATTTATAGTTTTTCTTTAAACTTTTTCTTGTGTTATCACATAAATATATCATTGGCTACCCTTAGGCCAACGAATGTATTGAATGTGATATTCGGCATACTTTTAGTTTGCTATCTGGCTCTATAGATATGAATTGAAATAATTGAAAATTTTTTTTCATGCATTTTTATTCAAAACTCATTTATTAAAATTCACAACTCGGGTTCTCCAGAATCTGGAGCGTGACAGCTTGGTATCAGAGCTAACCGAGTTCCGATTATCCTGGTGGCTTGTTGGGTAGGTTAGGCACACACGAGTGTTAGTGACTTGGGCTTTGTTTGTTAGGTACATTTAGGAAAATCAACCTTATTTTTTTTTGATAAATAATGTTTTTGTGTGTTGTCTGTTGGTGTTTCACTTGTTAGTGTGCGTTGTTGTCTTTAGTCTATGTATGTTTTCCATGTTAGTGCACGTGTTGTCGTCTTTAGTCTGTTTTTTTCCCTTGTTAGTGCGTGTTGACGGCTTTAGTCGGGCTAGTGATTTTCACCTCTTGTATATGTACACTTGTTTATGCTTGTTAAACCTGACAACTGTGTTCTAACTTTCTTTGTGTGTAAATTTTCTTTCTTGTATATAGCCAGACCTTGGATTTAAAAGTAGCCAGTTATGTTTTTGTGGGTGGTGTTACTTTTCTCAAACGCGTGTTTAAAAAAAGAGAGTATCTTTTTAAGTGTTACCTTGTTGATAGAAAAGGTGCTTAGATGTTAGTCACTTGTCGATTGAAATGTTAGCCTTCTTGCTTTTGTAAACCTTTCTACGTATGGAAATATTTAAATGTCATTTCATTGTGATAGAGTATATATGATTCTTCTTATTCAAAATAAAGTGACATCATGAGCTTTGTTAGAAGTTTTTGGTAGTGGTTATGTGAACAGGTTATACGAGTTTCGTAATGATTATTTCATGATTGGGTTTCATTTGTTTGATCATTCAAACATTGTCCCATATTGAGTTTAAAGTTGATGCGTACGTTAATGTTAATGTTTGATAAGAATGCAAATAAAATACAGGACGTGTTGATAAGTCTTAAAATATGAGATCATCAATGTAAACAGGAAAAAAAATGTGGTTAGTTTATATTTTACTTATATTTACCAATGTTGAGTCAAGGAATTTAGGAGTTTTATTTCTATACCATAGGTTGTGTTTCTTTCAATACAGTAGCAACATGTGTTATCGTATGCTCTTAGGAGTTATAGATTTGCGTGTTAATAAGGTGGTTAATTCTCTTAAGTTAGCAGTATTATCTTAAATTTTTTTTTTCCGTATATGTTATTTCTTTAGGTGCGATGTATCTGTCCTAATGTGCCATGGTGACTATTTTTCTTGTGCTGGTTACAAGAGTGTTATTTTCATGACTCATTGTTATTTCCTCCTATTTTAATTCTTGTGGTGCTGGTTATAAAGTTCATGTTGTATATTCGAGAGTGAGTTGACCGTGATTTAGTGTGGTGATGGTGTCGTGACGAACTGAGATACTTATAATGTACATTTAAAATAAGTATTACCTAATATGTTTATTTTATTATTATTTTTAGTATTTAAAAACATTTGAGAGTTAGTAGGGCCCGACTAATTCTCATGTGAATGATTTAATTGGATTTTATATTCACGGATGAACGAGGTACCGACTAGCTACCGGTCTTCGTGAGTACGTTGATATAGCGATAGAGTATATTATTATTTACTTTAAGAAAAGAAAGAAAAAAGTATTGTGATTTGATTTTTATTTTATTTTCTTTTCACAAGTTATATTTTGATTATTTTTATGTTATGTTACATGAGGGAGTGTTGTAGGAGGTACGGGTATGAGTGTGTAGATAAGATATCGGAGAGTTAATGATGTATATGTATTTGGATATGATCACTATGTGAAAACTATTTCAATTGTGATCATTGAGTTGGAATATGATAACTCAGTTATAATTGTGCTCATTGAGCAGTAGATAAAATCTTAACTTAATTACATGCGTACTTTTATCTTCTTGTTATGCATAATTGTTGTTGTTACTTCCAATTGCGTGGGTCGTGGAATCTAAAAAAAAAATGAATGAATCGATTTATCTATGATGTTTGTGATGATGCATAATTTCACGCGAGTTATAAAAAACATGTGTAGTAGATATCAAATTTACTTAAAACATGTAAGGGGTGTGTCAATATTCTAGATGGACTAACACAAGGGGTGATAGTGTTTGTATTAGTATTGCCATTAAATTATTATCATGCTTGTATTTGGTTATTTATGTTGGATATGTGTACATTGCTCGTCCTTCTAGAGATATGTGTATGTAGTCCCTCCTTGTGTCTCTATTATGTATCGATAATATGGCTCGTGAGAGTGTTCCTACTCATGGAGGTGATCGTGCTAATGTTCGTAGAAGTGGACGTGTAAGGGATCGGGGTAGAGGACATAATAGAGAGGGTGTTAATGTGGGTGTGACTCCGGATAACCCTATGGTTACCCAGTTTGTAAAGGCTATGGAATAATCAATGTATCGTATGAATTCTGGAGCATGAAATGAACAAATTGGTGGTAAAACAAGAGCATTCATCGGCCCAAAAACATTTTCAGCGTATGGATCTTCCAATCTTTTATGGGGGTGCAGAATCAGAAGTAGCGGAAACGTGGCTTAGTGATGTCGAAACTATATTTGAGTCATTTCTGATCACAGATGACGATTTGAAAATTGCATGTGCAACTCGTTATCTATGGGGTGAGGCTTGTCAGTGGTGGAAAAGTGCAAAGGAGCTATACGATGTCCAAAAGTTGAAAATGGGACATTTCTAAGGTGATTTTTTTGAAGGAGTATTTTCCCCAACCAATGCGGTATAATAAAGGTACTGAGTTTATTCAGCTGACACAGGGGAACACTAGTGTTCGTGAATATCAACTCGAATTTCTAAGGTTGTCTAGATATTTTCCTGAAATGGTTAGTACACAAATGCTTCGGTGCCAATGATTTCAACAAGGGTTATGCCCCGAGGTAAAAGACAGAGTAGCGACATTTATGTGTACTAAGTTTGATAAGTTAGTAGCTCGTTGTTTGGCGATAGAGGCTTCTTGGGAAACAAATAAGACTAGTTTGGGTTATAAGCCTCCAGAGAATCCAAGTTTTTCTTTGGGCCATACTTCAGTTGATCAAAGTCAACCATTGGGTTTGTACCGTTTAGGTGAGAGTAATGGCAACAATGACCGTAAGAGACTAAGAGAAGTCCAGTCAATTTCTACTTTTAATAGACCATCTTCAACGGCAATACCATCTGCTTCATCTGCTACTCGCACTAACAGTTGTCATAAATGAGGTTCTTTAGGCCATAAAATTCATGATTGTCCTGAAGTTCAGTGCCATAATTGTGGTGAATATGGTCATATGCAGGATCATTGTACTATAAGACAACCCAACCCTGATAGTATACATGCGTCTGTCAAGACAACTCCTAGTACCTTAGTAACTCCATCTACATCTAATGGTACCCCAAGCACACCAAATCCTCAAGTTTCATTGTTTGTTCGTGATAGGGTTAAGGATTCTAGCGAGGGTGGTTTTGAAAAATCTAATACTTTTCCATCTCGTGTTTAGGTGTGTTTCACCATTTATCTTCAAAGCGTGTTGATACCTAGATTGAGGTATATTATTCTTATCTTAATCTAATACATTAATTAGAGTTAGTGTATTAAATTTCGGGACTAATTTTTTTTTAAGTTGGGGAGAATGACGTCCTGAAATTTTTGTGTTTATTATTGTTTTATTTACTTATTAATTTTGTAGTGATAGTAATTTATTGTTTGCATATGTGAATAATGCGAAGTATATTTAATATTGATTAGTAATTGTATAATGGTTCTAGTTTTGGGTGGTGTATGTTATTAAGCATAACTTAGTTGACTACGAGTGTAATTTAATAAAAACAAAAACCTAATTCTATGTATGCAGTAAACATATATACATATTACATACATTACATATGTTATATAGATATATATAAAGGTCACACCCCGACGGCTAACTAGTAGAGAGAGACGAGTAAGCGAGAGATAGAGAGATGGTGGAGAGAAAGAGTGCGACCAGACCTGCCATGCCTCCGGCAATCAGTCTAGTTGGGTTGCGGTGTAAGGCGGTGGTCGTGGTGGTTTCCGTTTTTATACAGCCGCTTTGTGAGCTAATTCCCAGATCGTCGGGTTTCTGTTCTTGCGATCCAATACATTTTCTTGACCTATTTTTTGAATTCTATCTACCTGTGTAAGCCTATTCCCTTGAATTTTACTTTTATAAAAACTCATTTTTGGGGTTTTACTCTAATCCGAATTTACATCATTTATATTAATTCGTAGCTTGTTTTAATTATGTTTAGGGACTGTTGGAGGGCGATTAGTGGGCTGTCCAGATCTGGTTGTGATTGTTTTTGTGGGTTTTCGGCTTGAGTTTGAGAGTTTTGACAAACATCTCTCGTTTGTTTCGGTAAGGGGAAGAAATTGATCTGATCTTTAATTGCGACATATATATTTGTTTGTTTGTTTGAGTGTAATTTTGTGCTGAATTAATATTTATAAATTGCTTGTCACGTGTCATTTTATTGTGTTATCAATCTTATTACAGTGATCTTCGATTTTATTTTCAGTGATGGTTCGGTTAAAGTGATCGTTTGATTAACACGGGTGTTAATATTGTTATTAGTAGGGACATGTGCGAGACTGTTAGATGGTGGATTCCTACAGTCTAGTGTGGTGTGTGTGACTGTTAGATGGTGGATTCCTACAGTCTAGTGTTGTGTATGTGAGACTGGTAGATGGTGGATTCCTACAGTTTAATGGTTTTTGTGTGCTTGACTGATATACAGTGGATTCCTATAGTCAAGTGAATTTCATGTGTTTGACTGTTAGATGGTGGATTCCTACAATCAAAGGCGTGGTGGATTTGCTCGTGTACTTATTTTAGATTGTGTGTGGTGTTAAATTTAAATATTTAAATTATACAACCGTTTGATTACTGAGTATTGGGGATTATGGTAATTATCTTTTTATATATTTATTTCCTGATGTTAGTTTAGTGTGTTGACATGATGTGATTTCGTGACTTGTTGATGTTGTATCTGTTTTGTTAGAATTGGGTGTACGTGCTTTGAGCCATGCGCCGCTTTTAAAGTAAGATTGTTTTCTTATCTCCTTTTGTTTTTCGGTACATTTTGTTCCTAATCGACGTACATGCATTGATCTGGCTGTGAAGACGCTTAGAGTACTTGCAAGTGTTTTCGTTATCAGCTTACACTTGGGTAGTACACGTTAGATCTCTTATTTACATTGGGATTATTTATTTAGTCATCAAAACATCTTCAGATTTTTATTTATTTCAAACGATGAGATTTGTGTTGAACTGTTAGCTAGGTTGGACACCATATTATCATTTTAATATTCTAGAGTTTCCTTGGTAACTTTTCATTTATATGTCCCGTGTGATTGTGAACATGTTTATTATATGGAATAAAATATAAACCCAAAAGTCATGCCCAAATTTATGGTTTTTTTTAAACCTTTTCTTGTGTTATCACATATATATATCATTGGCAAACCCTTAGGCCAACAGATGTATTGAATGTGATATTCGGTATACTTTTAATTTGCTATCTGGCTCTATAGAGATGAATTGAAATGATTGAAATCCTTTTTAATGCATTTTTATTCAAAACTCATTTATTAAAATTCACAACTCGGGTTCTCCAGAATCCGGGGCGTGACAACGGAACTCTGCTTCAGCGCTGCTACATGTCACTACATTTTTCTATTTACTTCGCCAAGTCACTAGATTTCCCATACAAATAAGCATTGTCCACTAGTAGATCTTCTGTCAGTGATCAAACCCGCCCAATTTGCATCGGTAAACACTTCAACCATTCTTTGAGCCTTCTTCTCAAAGAATAGTCCCATTTCTGGAGATCCCTTAAGGTATTTAAGATTGTGGTGAGCTGCTTCCAAATGAACTTTTTTTGGAGAGTGCATAAATTGGCTAATAAACTAACAGCGAAAGCAATATCTGGCATCGTATGAGACAAATAGATTAATCTCCCGACCAATCTTTGATATCTCCCAACATCAACTGGATCACCTCCAAGGTCACTAAGTTTTTCATTCGGATCTACAGGTGTATCACACGGCTTACAACCTGTCATTCCTGTATTAGAAAGCAGATCTAGAATGTATTTCTGTTGACTTACAATGATCCCCTTCTTAGACCTTGCAATTTCCATTCCCAATAAATATTTCAGCAGTCCCAAGTTTTTGATCTCAAATGCTCATGCCAGACTCGCCTTTAAGTTGTCGATTTCTTCATGATCATCACCTGTGACGATGATATCATCCACATATATAAGCAAAACAGTCATCTTCCCACTTTCCTTTCTTTTAAAGAATAAGGTGAGATCAGTCTAACCTTGATTGTAACCTTGCTCTTTCATTGAATTTGTAAATCTTTTAAACCAAGCTCGAAGTGATTGCTTCAAACCATATAGTGCTTTTTTTAAGAGGCACACTTGGGATTCAAACTCAGCCTCAAAGCCGGGAGGGGGTTTCATAAACACTTCCTCTTCAAGTTTTCCATTTAAAAAAGCATTCTTCACGTGTAGTTGTTGTAGATGCTAATCTAGGTTCACTGCAATAGACAATAGAACCCTTACTCTATTGAGATTCGCCACTGGAGTAAATGTTTTAGTGTAGTCCACGCCATAAGTTTGAGTGAAACCTTTTGCTACCAGTCTTGCCTTGTATCTCTCAAGCGTTCCATCATAGTTGTACTTGATTGTGAACACCCATTTGCATCTTACCAACCTTTTTCTAGCCGGAAGAGCTATTTTAACCCACGTCTGATTCTTCTTAAGAGCACTCATTTCCTCCAAAACTGCTACCTTCCATTCAGGGACCTTTAATGCCTCTTGTATAGACTTTGGAATTTCCACATGATTAAGATGTGAAATAAAACAGCAAAAAGAAGAAGATAAGTTTTGAAGAGAGACGGAGTGAGACATAGGATATTTTGTAGTGTATTTTCTAACTTCTTTTCTAAGAGCCACATGTAAATCCATTTCAGACTCAGAAATGTCAATAATAGACTCAAAATTTAACGGAATGGGGTCAAGAGAAACTGTACCTGGCCATGGGGGTTCTTCTCGGCTATGCACAGAAGGGCAGGTTGTATTACTTTAGATAAGCGCTTCTTAGAGTATGTTTGGCCATATTTCTTATCATATTTTTGAGTTTGTTGTATGTTATCAAGGTTTCTTCTTATGACTAATTTATTATGTGTTTTTTCAATTTGAAGTTCATTACCCATATTATTTAATTTTAAGGCTGAATCATTTTCTTCATTTCTTTCCTCTTCCAAATTGTGGTTGAAATTTTGAAAATTATTTCATTCAGATTCATATTGCAAACTCAAAAAATCCAAATCAGCCGTTATCACCGAATTTTCCTGACCCCCCCTGCCAAAATACTCCCTCTAAAGATGAGTAGAGAAAAAAGGTGTTTAAAAAAAAAAACTGCATCCATGGTTACAAAATATTTCTTCAAAACCGGATCAAAACATTTATAGCTAATTTGAGAGGGTGAATACCCTAAAAAGATGCACTTTCTTCCTTTAGGATCAAGTTTGGTCTTATTTATATCTTGATTAGTTACAAAAACAGTGCAAGCGAATATTTTGAAAGGTAAATCCAAAATAAGTCTAGGATCCGGGTTAGGTTCATGAAACTTTTGTAGAGGAGTTTCAAATTGCAGGGTTTTAGATGGCATACGATTAATTAAGAACGCAACAGTTAAAAGAGCGTCGCCCCCAAAAAAATTAGGTACTTTATTTGAAAATAATAATGCTCTTGTGACTTCAAATAAATGTCTATTTTTCCTTTCCGCCACACCGTTTTGTTGTGGCGTGTCAAGATAAGAACTTTTCTGTATGATCCCTTTTTCTGAAAAAAATTGCGCCTAAACGTTGGAAAAATATTGCTTGCCATTATCACTCCTAAATATCCGTATATTCTGATTAAATTGATTTTGAACCATGGAGTGAATTTTTTTGAAAATATCTGCACTTTCATGTTTTTCTTTCATCAAAACAACCCAAGTGAGTCGTGTGTGATCATCGATAAAAGACACAAACCATTGTTTGCCAAAAAAATTGGAAATCCTTGATGGACCCCAAATATCACTATGAATGAGTTGAAATGGTTTAGATAGATTGTAAGACCGAGAAGGGTAGGAAGACTTGTGATGTTTTGCTAAAGCACAAGTTTCACATTGAAATGAGTATGGATCTTTATTGATGAATAATTTAGGAACAAACGTTTCAAATAAAAAAAACTGGGATGACCCAAACGAAAATTCCATAACATAACATCTTGATCACTAGACATATACTCTAACTTATGATAATGGTTTTTGACAACCATACTCAAATGTAATCCATCTTCAAAGTAATACAACCCTCCACATTCTTTATCACTGCCAATCAGCGTCCCCAATGTCAGGTCCTGAAAAGAACACAGGGGAGGAGAAATTAGCTTGACAATTAAGGTCACGAGTGAGTTTACTGATGGACAATAAATTGCAGGAAAATTTAGGCATATGAAGGACATTGTAAAGGATAATTTTGGCTGAAATTTTGACAGTACCACTGCCGGCAATGGCAGCAAATATGTCGTCCGTAATTTTAACTTTTTTTATTTCCTGCAGCGGGGTTATAAGAAGAAAAAAAATGAGAGCAATATGTCATGTGATCAGTAGCCCCGCAATCTATAACCCAAGAACCAAAAGATTGATTTAAACACAAAAGGAAGAAGAAACACCTTGTTGGGCTGAAGCACAATAGGGAGAGGAGTTAAGAGAAAATTATGGAGAGTTAAAAAGCCTATACAAATGTTGAAGTTGATCCTTGGAAAAAGACACCGAGTCAGAAGTTTCAGCCACGGCTACAATAGTTTTCCCGTCCCCATTCTTTTTGTCTTGAGGCGGCTTCCCATGGAGCTTCCAACACTTGTCCTTTCTATGCCACGACTTACCACAAAAATTGCAAGAAAACGGGATTTTCTTGTCCCTGCCACCATTTATACCCTTCGAAACCAGTGCCATATTGTCTCCATCTTGCGTCAAGTGGACAGGTTGGTGGTTCATCACACGTTTCCGGGATTCCTCTTTGCGTAGTTCAGAAAACACAGCCCGGATTAAAGGTAAAGGCTGGCGGCCAAGAATATATCCCTTGATGTCGTCAAAGCCGTGATGGACTCTAACAAGGAACATGAAAGCACGATCACCCTCCTCTCTTATTTGTCCTCGCAAGATAGTTGGGGTTTTCCCATGTCTCATCATAGCACAAATCCAATTCTTGCCAGAAAGTGTTCATTTCATTGAAATAAGTTGTGATATCTCTATCACCTTGTTTAGAGAGCCACAATTCCTATTTTAACTCCAAAATTTGAGAGAAAGTTCCAAGATTCGAGTAAGTCTCTCTAAGGGCATCCTAAATTTCTTTTGCATCCATGTACATGAATGGACGACAGATATGTTCATCCATAGAATTTAGCAACCATCCAGTGATCAGAGAATTTGCAGAACGCCAGCGTCGGAATGTGGGATCGGTTTCTATAGGGTTTTTTTCCTCTCCGGTCAAAAAACCAAGCTTTCCTCTGCCATCTAGGTCCAGTTTGACAACCTGAGCCCATTCAAAAAAAATTCTGTACATTAAGCTTCACCACTGTAATTTGCAAGGCAGGTAGTGAAGCAACATCCGAACTGGCCGGAGTAGAGGTGACAACAGCGACATCCGAAGCCGGATCAGAGATGACAGACGGCTGGGCGTTTGTTGGATCGGAGGTTGTCATGATGAAGAAGGAAAATGAAAGTCGGATTTATAAGGAGAGAAAAATAAATCCAAAATAACTGAAGGGAAAAAATCGGATTGTATGTAGGAAAAATAATCCGAAAAACTACAGAATGCAGAATAAGGGAATCGAAAGCCCAGGGAAAGAGAAAAAACCCTAGTGCTCTGGTACCATGTAGTTTAGAGCAATAGAATAATTTTATTTCATAATTCAGAGAGGTACAAAGATAAGTTTAAATACACCATTTGTTTTCTTATTTAGAGGAAACTGAATTTTTACAAACAGGAAACTAAATATATTCTCAAACAACTGGAAATACCTTGCATGATTAGCAGCTTTTACTTCCAGATAGAAGAGAAGTGGTTGTTTGAGACTACCTCCTGGTAGAATTCAGTGAGGCGCTTAATGTCAGATGAATCTTAAAAACATGGTGAAGACGAATCTCGTCCCATCTTCCCTATTATTCTTTTTCTCTCTTTTAGTGAGGTTGGAGATAAAGGCGAGACAGGACATGGGATTTTAAGTGAGTGAAATCTGGCATTTCCCAAGGCAACAAAGGGAGACTAAGAATCTGATATTGATAACAGTTGCAAGTGTAGATTTATTCGGTTAGATCGTCTAGCTTTTCACTGTGTACATGTCGGGAAAAAACCATGGAAAATGACGAATAAGCCTATATCGACAACTATTACATGTAAAGTTGTTGGACTTGCCAATTACTTTATGAACGATTCTGCTGGTTAAGTACAACTATTACATGCATGTAAAAATGTTGGACTTGACAACTTAACATCATATTTCGTGAACGATTTTGCTGGTTAAATACAAGTACTTCAATTATTTGCAGGATCATTTTTGTGTACTAATAACCTCTCTCCCACTAATTTCTAATATTGCCTGCAGTATCTAAAGTCTAATTAATCCATTTACAGAAGAATCAAGTGACGAGAGACAGAATACGACTAGTGGCTTAGCTATTGGGATTCGGATCCTCAGCTGAGCTATGTACACTTCAGGCCAACATCGGCTTTAAGAAATTACTACAACCTTACCCATTTTAGGAGGTCAACCAAATATGTTATAACTGACTCAGTAATATTTTCTCATATGTGAATTGATTGTTGGCCCTATTATTTTCACACAAGTGTTCTCTTTTTCTTAATACATGTCCTAAATTAAATAGTAATAGATACGTGTCAATATCAATGACACAACAATTGAATGAACGTTGAATGTGAAATTTACTACGATTAAACATGCGATCAAAAATTTACGAACAAAAACTTCACTTCTGAGACATAGTTTTATTGGAAAAAAATAAGTGACCAAAAACGTAAATCCATCACCTATTTTATTATGTGCTCGTGGAAACCAATTTATTAACTTCTTTTTCTTACGGGAGATGATGTATATGTTTTTTTTTTCTAACTAGCATGCATATAAGAAAATGCTAGAGACGAGGGTTGTCCATCCTCGCTCCTGGTTAATTTCCTGGATAATATAAACACTAAACTAAAACGATATAATAAGCAGATATGAAAAATCTATTAGCTGAATAAATTGCAAGTGGAATATGGAGTGTGTGACTTGGGTAAAGAAAGTAATAAGAAGAACTAGCAACTCAACAATTTAGGCAGGATAAAATTATAAAGGAAGACAAAATAAAGATATTTCTTGTTGAGAGCATCTTTCATCTGGACAGAATTCTGGAGAATTAAATGCTTTCACGTCATTATATTTTGGGGAAATTAAAAATTGATATATGAAAACAAAACTACTAAATATTAGGCACCTTATAAAATTTAATTAATTATTTGTCAATTATTTCTAAAATAAATTAATAATTGGTCACCCACCTAATTACCTAATAAAAAAAAAATTATCCGGGTGTGTAGTGAGAGTCTGATTTTGTTGCCATTTTGATGTTGTTTTCTTGTTTTCTCTTTCGGGTTTGACCATTATCTTTTTTTTATTTTTATTAGGTAATTAGGTGGCTGGTCAATCCTTAATTAATTTTAAAAATAATTAGCAAATAATTAATTAAATTTTATAGGATAACTAATATTTAATAGTCCCACTTTTTCTCCTAGGTAGTCCCACTTTTCCATTTGTTTTCATTTTCCTCCCAATTTTGGAAGAAAAATGGTTTCTCTCATTATACATACAAGGTTTTTCCTCAATTTATTTTGTTTTTTTCCTTTGATTCTACTATGCAACCAAACAAAAGAAAATATTTTCCCGGAAAATCATTTTCATTTTCTAAAAAAAACAATTTTGTGTGTTTTTTTACATAAGAAAACCAATGAAAAAGAAAATATGAAAAAAAATTGTGTGTAAATTAAGAAAAACTATTTTTTTTTCAAAAGTAGAAGCAAAAGTAAAACAAATAATAAAAATAAGAGGCTAGCTCTCTCTCCCTCACCTTTCTTTTATTTTCATTTTCTTTTATTTTTTCAATCTTATAAACACATGAGTGTAAAATGATTTCATATTAATTTTCATTTATGTTCCTTTGTTTCCTTTATTTTATTTTCCCGCCAAATTTTCGGATTACAAAGACTCCCTAAAGGTGATTGTAAGAGTTTGTGGGGCTCTAGATTTTAATACCACCTTATGATTGATTTATTGTGCTTTCCCTTTTGTTATACAAATATTCATAAAATCAAATATAAATGACAAGCTTATAGTTTATAACATAGAAGAGTGCCACCTTTTCATTTAATGACGTTGTCAAAAAAAATTGCAAAAACGAAAATGATGAGGTAAAAAGGATCACCATATGGGTCAAACAAGAACACTTGCTTGATATTCCTATTTGGAACGGTCCTTTGGTGAGTTTCAATTCCCTTTTCCTGCACAACATATCAGGTCATCATGTTAATTAAACGAAAATGTTAATTAAAGAGAAGAGAGAAAAATGTTAATTAAACGAAAGGCAAAAGCTGAAACGAAACGGTCTCATAAAAATCTCAAATACCAATACACTAGGGTCAGGAGGTCCAGAACTATCTTGTCTTAATGATCATGATCATAATTCCAGAACAACATATAATCAAATGAAGACCAACATTAAAATAGTATCAAATAGTGCAACGGTAAACCTGTTTTTACATAATCTTGTTGTCAATATTCGTAAATTGTAAAATAGCCCGTCAGTAGTATTACGGAAAACTATTATTAACTCATCATGTAACATTTTAATCAAACGAAGATCAACAGTAAGAACTGAAGGCAATTATAAAAGTTTTGAACTTACTAGTCGTGAATTTCACCTGATGTTTCTCATTGAATAAAAATGAGTAGTGGTAGTAATACAAAAACATGTTTTTACATATTTTCGTTCGCAAGACATTAACGATGTTTTAAACACAAAGTGGAAAGGTTTGGTGAAATTCTCTGAAAGAAGAGTTCCAGAAACTTCAGTTCTTAAATTCATAATCAAGAAGATACTAGAACATTTATATAATCAAATGAAAACCAACATTAAGAACTGCAGACAAGTGCGAATCTTTTGAGATTTGAACTCATAGTTGTGATTTTTACTGGAATTTCTCGATATGGAATAGAGTAGTGTTGACTGTCCTTCGAACGTGTTATTTTTAACGCGCGAGTGTCTCGCAGAAGCACGAGAGTAGTAGTAGTATTTCTCGGATAACACACCCAAGTTATCGTCCGAGAAACCGTGTGGTTGGATAAATCTAGTCCTCTCCCAAGCGTTTAATTTTTTTAATACGAAGAACAATAAAGGAGGAGAGCGTTAGCGGTTGGGTTGTCAATCCAGCGACTCGTTCCTCAAGATTTTAAAACCATTAACGCAAGTTGTTAATACTATTTTCAGTTTTATATCAACCCAAATATGATAGCATGCGAGACTTGCGTTCAATAACTAGTTTTAATACATTATTAATACGTTTGCATGCAATATCTGATAAAAATAACTAAATTTGGTGTGTTATTAATGTTTTTTTAATGATTAAACATGCAAGATCACAAGTTATAATACCACAATTGGATTAAAACAAATTAAAGCAACAATAAAAAGTAGACGAGAGTAAATAAAACGACGATATATTGAAGTAAGAAGATCAAACTTACAATAATCGAAGTAAAACTGATGTTTTTGTGCACCAAAACTCACTTTTTTCACTCTCTCTTTCTCCTAGGGTGTACAGGGATGAAAAGTTGTTGGATATTATGTAAAAACGTTGTTTACCAAATAGAAAAGTGTGTTTTTATATGACCTACGAATTTAACCTACACTACAAAATAATGTTTAATTCAGTGAGAGTCAAAAGCTGTCACAAGCCTGTCACTAATTTAAAAAGCTGTCACAAATCTGTCGCAAATTGACTAAACTGTCACAAAGCCGTCGCAAAAACCGTCGCTAATAAGCTCGTAATAAAAAATCCCGTCACTAATCCCGTCGCTATTTGAGTATTTTTTTGTAGTGCTAATTTAATTAAATTAGTCGTAACCTGACCGGTAACAGTGACCGGTCAGGCCTGACCGGTAAGGGTGACCGGTGCTTCCAGAATGTTCTTCATGTTTATCTCTTTGATCTCCATTTTGGTCAACTCTTGACTTCTCTTAGGGTCTTTTGACTTCTGATTTCTTCACTTTTGGTCATTCAGTTGGTCTTCTTGCATGCTTGTCTCATTTTTGTGTTAATTTCATGCGATTTTCTACAAAAATATAGAAATGTGCAAATAAACCGGGAAAAAAGCAAAAAAACATTAAGTATGACATAAATAGGCTGAAATAGCACTGAAACTACGCTAAATAATACCATATTAACCAATAAAAACTATAATTTTATGGTCTAATTAAGTGGTACACACATTAAAAATAGAATCACTTAATCTTGTCATATTCATTTTTTAGGACTGTAAACAGGCCCCTCAATAGTACTACAAAGAAATGTTATTAACAGAAGAAGTAGCATATTTGTCATATAACGACCAACATAAAGAACTGTGGGCAGTTATCGTCGTTTTGAAGTTTGAATGTATAGTTTTCATGAACTTCACCCTACAAGAAAGCAGTCCTTCACTATCGGAAAACCGTGTCGCTAACTTAGGAAATTTATCGGCACTAGGTAGCAACAACGGAAACGGGTGTCACCAACAGGTGTCGTAACAAATTTTGTCACAAATCTTTTGTGACAGATTTTAGCGGTCTCTCGATAACACTAGGACATATGAACGAGACTAGTCCATTAGAAAATGAAACATAGAAAACAGTGAAAAGTCCTTGTTAAGTGCCACTGAAAGCTTTTAGCGAAAGATGTCTATCGCTAATATTTATTAATATTTTAATAAGACGTGGTGCTAACTTGGCTTATTGTTGTGACTAAGTGTTTTGTCGTTAGTCTGTCGCAATATAAACTAATATTTTAATTGATGATGAACAATAATTTTATATTATATAATTGTGACACATTATATAATTAGTGACATATAAGTGTCAAAATTATGCTGTTAATGGATATTAAATTTAGGTGACATATTTCCTATAAAAATATAGAAATGTGCAAATAAACCGGGAGAAAAGCGAAAAAACATTAAATATGACCTAAATAGGCTGAAATAATAATGAAACAACGCTAATTAATACCATATTAACCAATAAAAACTACTATTTTATGGTCTAATCAAGTGGTACACACATTAAAAATAGAATCACTTAATTTTGTCATATTCATTTTTAAGAACTGTAAAAAAGCCCCTCAATAGTACTACAAAGAAATGTTATTAACAGAAGAAGTAGCATATTTGTCATATAACGACCAACATAAAGAACTGTTGACAGTTATCGTCGTTTTGAAGTTTTAATGTATAGTTTTCAGGAATTTCACCCTTGTAAGCAGTCCTTCACTATCGAAAAACCATCTCGCTAACTTAGGAAATCTGTCGGCACTAGGTAGAAACAACGGAAACGGGTGTCACCAACAGGCGTCGTAACAGATGTTGTCACAAATCTTTTGTGATAGATTTTAGCAGTATATCGATAACACTATGACGGATGAGCGAGACTAGTCCATCAGAAAATGAAACATACAAAACAGTGAAAAGTCCTTGTTAAGTGCCACTGACAACTTTTAGCGAAAGATGTCTATCGCTAATATTTATTAATATTTTAATAAGACGTGGTGCTAACTTGGCTTATTGTTGCGACTAAGTGCTTTGTCGTTAGTCTGTCACAATATAAACTAATATTTTAATTGATGATGAACAACAATTTTATATTATATAATTGTGGCACATTATATAATTAGTGACATATATGTGTCACAATTATGTAGTTAATGGATATATATATATATATATATATATATATATATATATATTATTCTAGAAGTTTTATATTGTATATTTTGTCATAGATTTTTGTCGCTATAATGTTAAAATCCCTGTATGGCGCCATAAATGCATAAATTTTGAATTTTAGTGACAATTATTTGTTGCTAAAATGTTGTAAGTAAAGTAATATTTTAATTCATGATGAACCACAATTTTATATTATATATTTAGTGGTATATAGGTGTCCCTATTATGTAGCCAATAGATATTTATATTTTAATTCATAAGTTTTATATTATATATTCTATCTTCTTAGGCGCACCTACGACCTTTTCAATTTCTCCCCCTCCAAAAATTTGTGGATATTATTTTATGATTTAGCGACTCTCTTGACCATCTCGATTTTGTCCAAGTCATCAGACCTATATTCTTCTATGATAACATTGAGTTGACTCTTGTCAGACTCCATTAGCTCGAGAGGTTCTTGCATGGAAGGAAATTCCTTTGGGGTCGACTCGTCAGTTTTGAAAGAAACTTCTTCCTTGACGTAGTCCTCTTGAGGATTGTTGGTTGAGGGTTCTGACAAGATTTCCACACCCTCTAGGTTGGTAAGATATTTATTGTATGCCTTTAGGTCATGTACTCTCCACATGGCCATAGATGAATACTTGTCACCTAACTCTTTAGCGATCAGGTAGCAAACATGGATTCTTCTTCCTTTTCTTCTTCGGTATGAAAATCCTCCACTTCATCGGCCAAATCCTCATCATTAGTAGCTAATCATCCATAGGGATGAGGTTGCATCCTTACAACTCGGATTTCTCTGTTGGGCAGGTCGTCGGGTGGTGCTTGTACTTTAGGGTTAGCTATGGGCTTTGCCAGCAACCTGTCTGCCTGATATTTCTCAATTTGTATTTTAGAGATAGAGTCAGTTATGAGCTTATCCATACGCACCTGTAGATTCCTTAGATCGGCCACTGTCACCCAACTGCTTTTTGTTACGGTTCCTTTGTACTTGTTGAAATTGTGATGGAGGTTGGTAGTTGTTTTGTTGGTGAGCATTCTGAGCATTGTTGGCATTTTCATAATGAAGGTTAGGATTTTGATTCCATCCGGAGTTGTTGTACCCATGTAGTTTGGAGTTGTTCCATTGGTTATTCTAGTTTGAGCATTGGAAATTGTTCTCAAGTGCTCCTTGTCCATTAAATAACTTCCTCCATGGGGAGATCTAGTGGGTCTTGTGGCATTGGATGCCAATATTTTGGTAGAATGGGCTCGTCAAGATAAAATAGGCCTTTTGTTTGCGGTTGATCTTTACAATCTCTGTTAGATGGACTAAACTCCCACCCTCTGTCTTGTTCTGCTAGTTTGTCAAAAAAAGTTGAACGAACATTAAACTGAGTAGGTATTGAAGGCTCTTCCGGTGTGCGAGTCGATCATCTCTCTCATTTGAGGTATTAGTGAAAAGTAGAAAAACTTGAACAACATGTTGGCTTCGTAACCATCTTGGGATTTAATCTTGAAGTTTTGGATTTGTTGTTGAATTTCCACGGTTCGGCTAGCTGGGAAGAATTTGGGCAAAAACTATTGCATCATTTCTTGCCACCCATGAATATAGTGCGGAGGTAGGCTGTTGAACAAATCATTGGCTTTGTCGGCATCCGAGAAGTTGAATAGTTTGAGGCGAAGGATATCAATTGAAACATCTTGTGCCACTTGCAGTTCGCAGTTAGATTCGAATTCGGCAACGTGATTGTAATCTCACACTCCATTCCTCGGAAGGTAGGGATACAGAGCATTTGAGTTTGAACTACGAATTCATTCCTAGTAGCTAGTAATCAGATGCAAGTTGGTCGGTTTGGACGAACAGGATTTATAAAGTTTTGGATAGTTCGTTCTTCGTCTCGATGAGGAAGTCGTGGATTCCCATCATTAGGTGGATTAGGTTTTTTTTCATAGATCTCAGCATGTGGATGCTGGAGCTTCTCTTCGTGCTCGTTGCTGTGATAAGACATGGTGTCTGATGAGGTTGTGTTGGTTGTGTGGAGATCCAGTTGGATCGGATTGGTGAATGGTTGTATTGTGCGGTGGGCCCTAATTGTTGAACGAGTAAAATATCTAGGAGTACCTATGATGTCTTATAGAAAGTTAAGTAGGAATTTGGGAATGTGTAATTTGACAAAAATTATCAAACTAAATAGAGCTGACCGATCGCTGTGATCGGTCAGGCCTGACCGCTAAGGGTCACCGGTCAGGTCTGAAACATATTGGAATTTTAGAGTAGATTAGATCAGATCCAAAACTGAGTTTTTAACTTATATAAGGGCTTAAAAATGTTTAAAATGGAAGAAATGATATGAAAATAATTGACTACTCCTCGAACGTGTTATTTTTAACGTGTGAAGGCTTCACAGGAGTACGAGGGTGGTAGTAGTAATTCTCAGGTAAGACACCCAAGTTATCATCCGAGGAACCGTGTGGTTGGCTAAATCTTGTCTTTTCCTAGGCGTTTACTTTTTTTAATACGAAGAACGATAAAGGAGGAGAGCGTTAGCGGTTGGTTTGTCAATCCAATGACTCATTCCCCAAGATTTTAAAACTTTAAACTCAAGTTGTTATTACTATTTTTCAGTTTTATATAAACTGAAATATGATAACATGTAAGACTTGCGTTCAATAATTAGCTTTAATACGTTATTAATACGTTTGCATGCAATATCTAACAAAAATAACTAACTTTGGTGTGTTATTAATGCTTTTTTAATGATTAAACATGCAAGATCACAAGTTATAATACGACAAATGGATTAAAACAAGTTAAAACAGCAAGGAAAAGTAGATGAGAGTAAATAAAACGACGATATATTGAAGTAAAAAGATCATACTTACAATAATCGAAGAAAAGTGGTGTTTTTGTGGACCAAAACTTACTTTTTAAACTCTCGCTCTTCTAGGGTGTATTGGGATGAAAAGCTGCTGAATACTATGTAAAAACGTTGTTTACAAAGTTGAAAACTGTGTTTATATATGACATATGAATTTAACCTAATTTAATTAAATCAGTCGTTACCTGACCGGTAACAGTGACCGGTCATGCTTGACCGGTAAGGGTGACTGGCCAGGTCTGCTTTCAGAATGTTGTTCATATTTATCTCTTTAGTCTCTGTTTTGGTTAACTCTTGACTTCTCTTAGGGGTCATTTGACTTCTGATTTTTCACTTTTGGTCCTTAGGTTGTGTTTTTGCGTTCTTATCTCATTTTGTGTTAATTCCATGCGATTTCCTACAAAAATATAGAAATATGCAAATAAACTGAAAAAAAGCAGAAAAACACTAAATATGGCCTAAATAGCAATGAAACTATTCTAATTAATATCATATTAACTAATAAAAACTACCATTTCATGGTCTAATCATACCCCCAACTAGCTCAATACTCGTTCCGAGTGTTGGAAGCGATAAAAGATAAGACAAAATTAGTAAGATTTTTCTTTTAAGTACGAAAGAGTTTTGTGCACTAACTAGCCTAAAACTAATTACGATAAAGATAACCATTGTCATAGAAAACATAATTGCATTTAACATATGCAACAAGCCGTTAAACCTTTAAAGTGTAAAAAGACGAGTTTTGTCTCGTGAGTGTTTACTACAACGACACCCACAAACTAATTACGTTTTAAATCTAACAATTAAATCCCCCACTATTACGAGATCAAACATATGCAACTAGATGAAACGTACTTAATAGTCATATTAAAATAGGGTAATACATCTAAATATACCTAAGGTTTGTCGCTAAAAATAGCCCTCGCTCCAAAATAGCTTGATTTAAAATTATACATGCTTTATGTTAAGTGTATAAATGTTAGCTCGAATTTCGACAGTTTATCAAGAAAAAACACCTTGCAATTCATCATTTTTACTAAAATTAACTATAAAGACAAAAGTTTATACAATATAAGAATATATACTATCGCATAATCTCCATCATAGTGTACTCACAGCGTCATCTCTCATTTTTTCACTATTAGGAGCTTACTTTTCCATTTGATTATTTATACAAATTTTATTTTTTATTTTTACTTTTGAGCCTTTGGCTTCTTTTCCTCTTTCATTCAAATTTCACCGCTTCTCTTATATCAACGGGTCTATTTATCCATGTATTCTTCCAGACTTTTCCCTTCCAGCCTATCCTGAGTACGATAATACTTATATAACCCTCCCGTTTACCTGTCTTTCGACATCACTAAAAATATATTCAACTATCTCAGTACATAGGTATGAATGTGACAGTACTAAGTCTAGAAAAATATTCCCTCAATCTCTGCTTACACTTGTGTGTAAGTGAAAACTTATTGGGCATATTGCGGATTCCTAGAACAAGCCATAATATAAGTATATGCCATAATGTTAGACATGTTTTCTTAGAGAACGGCGGGTTGATGCACCTGTCGATTCACCTCTAACCTAATGCTGGGCTCTAGGGTACCAATAACGAATTACCCAGATCAATGGCACCGTCTACTTAAAATAAAGCTTTGTAATAGTATGAAAGTTTTATAAAAATTGTTTTTGTAAGTTTTTAGAAACTGTCGCGATAAAATGAGTAAACATAAATATACTTTAAACTCTAAGTATAGCATACAACTTGTACAATATTATCTCTCCCTAAATTGGTTTGAGTGAAATAATTAGAG
This sequence comes from Primula vulgaris, assembly GCA_963920805.1. Lineage (NCBI taxonomy): Eukaryota > Viridiplantae > Streptophyta > Magnoliopsida > Ericales > Primulaceae > Primula > Primula vulgaris. The sequence goes on from OY987214.1 coordinate 19,727,802, forward strand.
ACAAACTAGAGGTATCTAAAGATTTAACACCCTAAATTAGTATAAGTATTTTTTTCCGATTTTCAAATTATCGCTCATGTTCATGTATAAAAGTGGGTTTACTAAATAATAGACATTTGGGGTTTTATAGGTTTAGTACACTAAACTATCTGCGTTTAATGATTTGGGTACCCACCTTTCAAATTTTCCAATTTGGATACCATACTATAATAACTTTCCAATTTAGGTATCACCGTCTAAATTAATCACGGAATCATGTCACGTGACATTTAACAAACGTTAATTTGAGAGGGTAATTTGACAATTTTGCACAAAAATATATCATTCTAGAAAAATGTTTCCCCCAATTTCACACATAACAAAAATTTGGATTATGTGCTAACTTTTGTTATGTTTGAAATTGGGGAAAAAGTTTTCGTAGGATGACATATTTTTATGCAAAATTATCAAATTACTCTCTCAAATTAATGTTTGTCAAATGTCACATGACATGATTCCGTGATTTATTTAGACGGTGATACCTAAATTGGAAAGTTATTATAGTGTGGTACCCAAATTGGAAAATTTGAAAGGTGGGTACCCAAATCGTTAACAGTACTATAGTTTGGTGTACTAAATATAGTTTTTTCAACAAAACAAATAGTTTCTTTTTTTTCATTTTCTAGTTTTTTTTTCATGCAATATGTGACTCATGCAATCCTAACACAATATTTACAAGTACTAAAAAGATAGCCCAAAACATGTAAAATATATATAAAAGAATAAAGACAGAGTTTTTAAAGTGAATACACATGTTAGTGTGATGCCGCACTGAGGTAATCAGCCAAAATTTCTGGAAATTTGCACTTTTGGTACCTCTCGGTCCTGACCGGTAATAGTGACCGGTCAGCAATGTGCTGCTGTGGTTTTTCGATTAATTCTTCACTTTTCCATACGCATGTATAATCAAAACACTAAACAAAAAATGTAAAACGCATGTGTGGCAGAAAACCATATAAAATCTATAACTCATAAAAATTCTCTCAAGTAAGATAAAATAAAGACTCATATATATTTTTTTGGGGATTTTTCAGTTTTTCTAATTTTTTTTGTAATTTTGGTATTTTTATAAGAAGAAAAATAAATATGGGTTTTAATTAGGTAAAAACACTAAAAAATTTTAAAAAAAATTCGAAAAATTCACTCCATTTCCGTGAGAAACAACGACGATGTATCATCTCCCCCCAACTAAAACTGACAGTGTTCTCACTATTGGGAAAATAAAACAACATCGGATTTGCAAACTCAAAGAGACTCCATGTGGACTAAAAATGAAAACATATAAAAAAATAAAGCGGAATATATACAAATGTAAGTGATGGTGGGAAGGTGGTGGAACTAGAAAGGAGCATAAGGACCTTCGTCCTTTCCTGCCTTGTCACTCGTCGTGATTATTGCAAGATCTTCTTCTTCTAGATCTGACAACTCCTCATTTGTGTTCTAATCGTCTATGTTCAATCCAACTTCACAAGTAGCACCGGGTAGAGAGGTGTGTTCAAGAAAAAGAATTTCCTAACTCTCTTTGATAGTTTGTAGAAGTTTGAAGAGCATAGAGTGGTCGTGCTTCTCGAGCATTTTCTCGTAGGATTGTTGTTGAAGCATTAGACCCCTCTGGCGAACGTTGAAATTTCGAAGGTGAGGTACCTATTCTCGCAATGTATGGTGACCTTCTAACTCTTGTAATTAATTATCGCTTGCGATGCCTTTAAGAATGGAGCTCTTAGTATGACTTTGTTTAGCCTATGTTGCGATTGTACTAGGGGTATGTCATATACAATGAAGTCTAAATTGTACATGAAATCTCCAATTCTACAACTTATGTCCTTAGCTATTCCTTGAGCTTTCCCTGATTGGTGGCCGTCCGCCATCATTATATTTTTGTTGTAGGGTTGCAACTTTTTTATCCCAAGTCCGTAGAAAATTATTATAGGCATTATGTTCGTGAATGCACCTGTGCCGATCAAGACCCTATCCATTGGACAGTCTCCAATTACCGTCGCTGTCGTTGGAAAATAGATTCCTTTTTTTGTTTGCGTTTGTAGGAGTTTTAATATTCTCCCCATGTATGTTGGAAGATGGAGTGGAAGGCCATGAGCGTTTACTCCCGTCGGTACACTGTCATATCGGTAGCTTCCAACACTTGGTAGGGTTTCCCCTGTCATTGTGCTTCTCATGAGTTTTCCCTCGGTAACTCATCTCACAAATGGAAACAAGTCCTTAAGGTCACTTTCTTCACTTGGTATCTCTATCGGTAGACAAGGCAGTGCTTCTAGGGCTAGGTCGTCGAAACATGATTCTTTGAACTCCTCGACTTCTTTTTGGGTTGGTTTAAGAGGTAGTCCTTTACTGATTAGTGCTTCCATTTCTTCTTTGACTAATTTGGCCTTGTAACTCCGAAGTTAAGCATCTTCATCCTCATTGAATAGAGCTCTCTTAACTGGATTATCGTCTTTCCCCATTCTCCTATATTTTTCAATCCAAATCTTTTTGGGTTTTTCTAAGTTCATGTCCCTAAGCTTGTTAACTTCTTCCTTAGGCATTTTCAATGCCTTTTCCACGTCTTTCTTATTTCTTCTCCCATGAGGTATGCGGTTTATTTTGTGCTTGACCCTTGTTTCGGTCTCAATTACTTCGACGCTTTCATCGATTTTCATTATAACCACCTTTGTTTGATGATCGATTTTTCGATTCCATAGTTGTGATGACATACTCATCCGGATTGTGGGTGTTTCCCCCCCTCCATTGATCAATAGTGTATCATTATCATAATCCAAATTGTCTTTTACTGTTCGTAAAAATGGTCGTCCTAGAATGACTATCGATTGGTCATTATTCCGTCCAAGAATCGGCCAATCCATGACTATAAAGTCTAGGCTGTATAGGAAATCTCCCAATGTACACACCACATCCTTGATGATGCCTAAACATGTGTCATATTTGGCGGAATTGTCCATGATCAAGTTTGCTCGGAAAAGCTGAATTCCTTTTAGATTGAGCTTCTCATACATTGCCTTAGCCAAACAGTTGAGACTAGACCCGGAATCTAATAGGACTCTCTCGAGTTGGTAAACATATATGATGACGATCAACGTTGGTGGACCAGGGTCTTTCTCCTTGTTAGTTTGGCTCATACCCATGTAGTCTGGTTCTTCATAGGGTATGCCCTTGCTTAGCTATGATGGTACATATTCAATCTTCTTATGCGCACCTACGACCTTTTCAATTTCTCCCCCTCCAATTCTTTGGGTCAAGTGGCCAGTGGGAACTCTTTCCAAGAATTTGAGGATATTTTTTTGTGATTTAGCGACTCTCTTGACCATCTTGATTTTGTCTAAGTCATCGGACCAATATTATTCTATGATAACATTGAGTTGACTCTTGTAAGACTCTATTGGCTCGAGAGGCTCTTGCATAGAAGGATATTCCTTTGGGGTCGACTCGTCAGTTTTGAAAGAAACTTCTTCCTTGACGCGGTCCACTTGAGGATTGTTGGTTGAGGGTTCTGATAAGATTTCCTCACCCTCTACCTTGGTTAGGTATTTATTGTATGAATTTGGGTCATATACTCTCCAAATGGTCATAGATGGATACTCGTCACCTGACTCTAAAGTGATCAAGTAGCAATCATGGACTCTTCTTCCTTTTCTTCTTCGGTATGCAAATCTTCCAATCCATCAGCCAAATCCTCGTTGTTAGTAGCTAACCATGCATAGGCATGAGGTTGCATTCTTACAACTCGGATTTCTTTGTTGGGTAGGTCGTCGGGCGGTGCTTGTCGTTTAGGGTTAGCTATGGGCTGTGCCAGCAACCTTCCTGCTTGATTTTTCTCAATTTGTATTTTAGAAATAGAGTCGGTTATGAGATTAGCCATACGGTCCTCTAGACTCCTTAATCGGCCATTGTCACCCAACTATTGTTTGGTGAGGTGGTCTTTTGTACTTATTGAAATTGTAATGAAGGTTGGTAGTTGTTTTGCTGGTGAACGTTCTGAGCGTTGTTGGCATTTTTGTAATGAAGGTTAGGATGTTGATTCCGTGCGGAGTTGTTGTACCCATGTTGGTTGGAGTTGTTCCATTGGTTATTCTGGTTTGAGCATTGGAAATTGTTCCCCTATGCTCCTTATTCATAAATAATTTCCTCCACGGGGAGGTCTAATGGGTTTTGTGGCATTGGATACCAATATTGTGGTGCAATGTGCTCGTCAAGAAAGAATTGGCCCTTTGTTTGCAGTTGATCTCTCGAGTCTCTGTTAGATGGACTAAGCTCCCACCATCTGTCTTGTTTTGCTAGCTTGTTGAAAAAGTTGAACTGAGTAGATAGTGAAGGCTTCTCCGGTATGCGAGTCGACCGTCTCTCTCATCTGAGGTGTTAGTGAGAAGTAGAAAAAAATAAAGAGCATGTCCGCTTTATAACCGTGGTGGGGACAAACGTGTTGGAGATCCTTCAATCTCTCCCCACGCATTGTAAAAGGTCTCTTGGGATTTAAGTTTGAAGTTTTGGATTTGTTGTTGAATTGCCATGGTTCAGCTAGCTTGGAAGAACTTGTGCAAAAACTGTTGCGTTATTTCTTGACACCCACGAATAGAGTGCGGAGGCAGGCTGTTGAACAAATCTTTGGCTTTGTCGGCAGGGGAGAAGTTGAATAGTATATTATATATTTAGTGACATATAGGTGTCACAATTATATATATATATATATATATATATATATATTATTCTAGAAGTTTTATATTATATATTTTGTCACAGATTTTTATCGTTATAATGTCAAAAGTTATAATGTCAAAATCCCTGTTTGGCGCCGTAGCATCATAAATTTTGAATTTCAGTGACAATTTTATATTGTATATTTAGTGGTATATAGGTGTCACTATTATGTAGCCAATAGATATTTATATTTTAATTCATAAGTTTTATATTATATATTTTGTCACAGATTTTGTGGCTATAATGTCGCAATTAAATTCGTGTCAAATGTCATGAGTTTATTGATTTTTATTATTTTTATTGGTTATTTTTTATAATAATATAATTTTGAAGTGAAAATTAATCGTCAAATTATCACTTTTAATTTACCAATAAATTTTGTTTATTTTGTATACAAATTATTATAATTAATAATAATACATTTTATTGTATTATACTAATATGAATACAGTAAACAAAAATTACGAAAAAATAAACACAAAAATATGTGCATAGACATTAACCGTCACGTCTCCGCCAAAATGCCTACACTTGAAACATTGTTTTAAACCTGCGGAAACCCGAAATACGATTGTTCAAAATCATAATAAAACACAAAAGTTCTTAACACACTCTCTTTCGGCATCCACCATACGATTGTTCAAAAGCATAATAAAACTAAAGAGGTCAATTAAAAAACCAAGTCATTCATGGACATAATAGCTCGAAAAAAATAACAAAATAGAGCTGGCTAAGAGAATAGAAGTCAGGCGGCCATATGGATTCCCGACTTTCCAAACTAGGCTAGATAACATTTTATTAGAATGATAGAAATATTGACGGGAATAATGACAATTTTTTTTATGATGGGCTATTTAGTAATGACTTTTGTGACGAATTCGTGACAGATTAGTCGATTTGTGACAAATTTATGGCAATTTTTTACCCTCGCTATATCAACATTATATTGTAATGGTGTTGCCGGTTACAGTGTCACTGTAGTGATTCTCCGGCGAACATATGACGATACAGGTAGACGGTGTCGGTAAGTGGAGACTTTTTGGGAGATAGGTAGATGGATTAGAGCAGATGAATTAAAACAGATTATTCAATTCTTTTATATTTAAGTGAAATCATTCAAACCATAAATAAATTTGATAAAGTACTTTCTTACTCAAATATGTTTTGGAGCTTGTCTAAAGATTAATTATTCTTTTTATATTGTGTGCCTTAGTTTTTCTTTTAGGGACCATTTTAATGTAAAATTAAGATAGTCTGATTTCGAGTCGTTATAGTAAAACTAAATAAAGTTGAAAAGTTGTATCCCCGTGAATTTGAGCTGCTGAAATAGGCGTAAAAGTGTATACTATAATTTTGTTGTTTTAGATAGCGGGTTAGATAAATAATCACGGAGGTTAATTATAATCATGGAGCTGCATGAGTTACACTTTGGAATATTCTATTAATCTTAACGATTACTGTACTAATGAATTACAGAAAACGAATCTGCTTTATTAGCAGGTACTACAAAAGAAAAAGACAAATGATAGTAACGATACACAAGAAAAACAGAAAGATTACCCTGTCTTTCCACTTTTTCTTGCTTTGGAAAGAAAGACAGAGAAGGTAGATAGCGCTCTACTATACTACTATACGGTGTGCCACCAACGCATGGCTGTTTGTATTTTTTTATAAGATTCAAGATCAAGGTAGTACTAAAAAAAATAAAAAATTAGATATCAACTGTTTACTTTATAAAACATATTGGTAAACGGAGTATGGTTAAATTTTAACAATAGAATAGTAACTCATTTTGTTACTAAATTATTGTTAAAATTTAACGACACTCAATTTAACAAAAGTTTTTAAAAATTAAATTGTTGATATCTGAATTTTTTTTTGTAATGTACGGGTACGGTAAGCCATTTTGAAGTATATGGTATAACAATTCAAATATTGTTAACTTTTCTCATCTTTAACCACTTCGAAACGACTTGAGTACGGGACGATTAGGTCTCTGATACTTATTCGGTAGAACTAATAAATTTAATCTTGTATAAATATTTCCATCTGTGAGAAACTAAATTTTTGTTTTCAAATTTGTAGAATCATGAGAAACCATAGCCAAATTTAGTTATTAAGGACTATGTGACTACGTTAATTTTATGATCTGCTTTTTTTTATATATAATTTTGTTTATTTTTCTTTGAATGGAGCGTCTTTTACTAGCTAAATAACATAGTTAGGGCAATTCATAGAACGTGCCGAGTAAGATTGACTATTTCAAAAAAATAATACAACAAACATTTTCTTGCATTTAAGTGTCATCTTCTAATTTTGATCTTGTGACCTAACCCATTACATAAGTTGTTAGGACTAACCGGTTACATAAGTTGTTAGGACTAACCGGTTACATGAGTGGTTAGGCCTAACCGGATCGACCTACTATTAAAACATATTGAAGTAACATAACGTAGCCGGTTATATAACACTTAAATGGCTAAAAGGTTTGGGTATGTGTTTTTGGTAATAAGGTTTGAAAATGTAACGACCCGGCCACAAAATGAAAACCGCCACTCCTGTATCAATAATATTTTTAGTTTTGTCACAGCTTGATAGGACATAAAAATTAGACCCGAATATTCTATTCGGGTAATAATCAGTCCACTTTATAATTGGGTATCCAACGTTTAAATGGGTCATCACATACCTTTTCATCATAGAATAAGGTTGTTATTATCAAAAGCCCAAGCCCACTTAACTAGGGACCCATATCTGAAAAAACCCCTGAGATGAAGACATTTGTCAACATCCTAGAAGGCATAGTTGCCTATAAATAGCCAACTACCCCTCCTAGAGCGCCCCCGGAAAAATGTATTCAAAAATATAGAGAGAAGTTGAGAAAAGAGAAAAACTAGTCAAAGCTTATCCAGTTAAGAAACAAACCGAACAGAGAAAGAGCCGAGCATCGAAGAAGAAGGAGAACGACCAAGATAAGAGTTTAAATAGTTAAATCGAGCGCAATTGTAGCAAGTTAACAATAATCCGAACAGGTGTAACAATCCGAGCAAGTGTAACAATCCGAACAAGTGTAATGACCTGATCAATAATAAAGACCAAGAAGTGCTCATTATTTACAGCTAATTTATCATTATTTTATTGTTGAAAAGTCTAACGCGACCGACCAAAGTTATGGCTTTATCAAATGGCGCCGTCTCCGGAAATCATCTAGTCCCCAACTAGTTTAGAATTCGAATACCAATACTCTACCAGACGAGCGACAATGGTGACCAATGTAGAAGAAACCCATCCCGAGATAGTAGAAACCAATAACCAAAACGCGCAAATCAGCCAACAAGACCTCGACGGTCTGCTCGAAATCCGTGACAGATATGACGCTATCCAGCACGGAAACCAACCAACAACCTCCTATGTCAACCAAGAACAACCCCAGCAACTTGAAGGGATTGTTGACGAACCCACCTAGTCCTCGGATGACGAACAAGTCATGCCCGTATTAAGGCATGCACGAAGACGCCTACCCGAATCCCAAGCAGGGCCGAGCTCAAGAGTCCCTTTGCCAACAGCCTCGGTCAACTCCGACGCTCGTTTACAAACGAACGATGATCACCGATATGGTATGCCCGGGGATCACGTACTTGAACAGTTGTCCCGACCACCGACTCATCCGCCGAGGATAATTACACCATCCACGGTGGAAGTACAACACGTTGTTCCATCAGCCGATGAAAGGAACTACGCCCAGCTGCAAGCTCAACTGGCGGCATGCATGACGGCCATGACAGCAGCCGGCATCGCATTGCCAATTACCCAGCTCGCCAATACAGACAAAGATCTACGCCGTGAAGCGGAAGATTCAGCTTACAGGGCCGCCCTGGAAGCAGCAGGGCGACGAACCGATACAAGAGTGCCCCATCAAGGGGGCAATGTCCCAGAGATGATCCCTCCGATAGTCGTCCACCCAAACACTCATACGGAACGTGTCCTCGATACCCACACGAAGGACGGTAGATATCCCGAACACATGATCGGGGAAAGTTATGGACCACCACCACATCAGCGGGGATACCCCCCCTACCAAGCCTCGGATGACGCGTTCCAACAAGCATGGAACGTATGCCAAGAAACCCCATGCGCTGAACAGATCATGAGATATCGCAATCCGGCGGGGTTCGTCATCCCTGAGTTCAGGCTTTATGATGGAAGGAGTTGTCCTATCGACCATCTAAGGCACTACAAGACAAAGATGGAATTGTGGAGTGATGACCAGGCACTCATGTGCAAATTTTTCAAAAACAGCTTGGGCCAAGAGGCTTCGTCGTGGTATCACAACTTACCACGGGGCTCCATAAGAGACTGGGCAGAGCTGCTAAGAGCGTACTCCACCCGATACGCTGCCCATAGGAAAAAGAAGGTTAGCATCGAAACCCTTCTGAAAATGACTATGATGCCGAATGAGAGGCTCAACGACTATTGCATACGCTTCATCGACGTAGCCAACCAGATTCCACAATACGCCAATAATATAGCCATCCAGAACTTTATCAACTCCATCCCTAATGGCTATTGGGCGAGAAGGAAGTTCATTGGCAAAGACTTTCCGACCGCGGATTCTCTGCTGGCCTACTGCACCCACCTCACAGATAAAAATGATGAAATTCGTTTCCTCAACCGAACCCTACCAAGAAGAGAAACGGTTCGGGAAGCACAGGTGGGTCGCAAAAGAGCCAGGAACAACCATGAAGAAGCATTCAAACCGACCAGGAAGGACAAAGGTCCCGAGGTCCACAGGAGGGACGAGCGACAACGAGAACCTGAGCCTAAACCGCTCCAGATCGCATACCCAACCCCGATCAATGAACATAAACCGCTCCAGCTCACTTATCCAATGCCCCCCAAACCGCTCCAACAAGGTCGGTTCCAAGAGAGGGAACGCCGAAATACCTTCGGACCGGTCGAACTACGATACACTTTCAACATGTCCGCTGAAGATATCCTAAAAGATATATGCAGGGAAAGTTGGTACTCCCGACCACAACCGATCAATTCTCCCCCCAATATGAGAGACTCCAAGCTTTTCTGCGCATATCACGAGGATCACGGCCACCTCACCGAGCATTGCCGTTACCTGCGATGGAAAATGAACCTGTGGGGTGATGCGGGATACCTAACCAAGTTCATCAAAGGCGCGGGGAACAAAGGCAAACAACTGGCCATCGAGGGAGCCGACAACAGGCAGGGCAAAACGATCAACGTCGTTCACATGTCACGACCCAAGGGAACAGATGGCAAACGATCACGACAGCGGCAATTGGCGCATTTTGGCCAGGTAGCCAAGGCGTCACAAGCGTCGACCTCTAAAAGGCAATGCATGCCCCGACGACATCCGCCCATTTCCTTCTCGGGTCTTGACGAGGAAGGGGTGATTTATCCCCATGGGGACGCCATTAATCTCCGTGTTCAAATTGGCCTCGACACGGTCAGCAGGGTGCTTATCGACCAAGGAGCCTCTTGTGACATCATGTACAGAGAGCTATTCGACAAAATGGAACTCAAAATACAAGATCTCCAACCTACCGATGTCACCTTGATCGGGTTCATCTCCGAGACGACTAAACCTTTGGGTAAGATCGTCCTCAACGTCACAACTGGATCCGTTTCAGTTCCCGTGGAGTTCTTAGTAGTCAACGATAGCTCCGGCCACAACGCAATCCTGGGCCGACCTTGGCTGCATGCCATGCGGGCCATACCCTCGACCTACCACCAAAAAGTCAAATACCCAAATGACAGGGGAGAGATCGAGACAGCCAGAGGATGTCAAGAAGATTCAAGACGCTGTGAAGACATTACCGCAGCCCTACAAAAACAGCTGATCGTCGTCGAACAACCCACCAGCACAAAGAAGCTGATCAACCAAATATCCAAAACCGAGAGGGTTGTTGAAGAACAAGTAGGAGAAACACTTAGGAAGGTGTATATCCCTGATATGGACGAGGAGCATTACTTCCTCCTCGGGAATAACCTTCCAAAACGGGAATCCGAAGAGTTGGAAGCATTCCTCTTCAGCAATGTTGATAAATTCGCCTGGAGTCCCAAAGACATGCCAGGCCTAGACCCCGAAATGGCATGCCACCACCTAAGTGTTAATGCCGAGTACAAGCCGATAGCTCAAAGGAGCAGAAAAGTGTCTGTACAGCACAGAACAGCTATAATCACTGAAGTACAGAAGCTATTGGAGGCTGGAGCCATAAGGGAGGTTTTCTATCCGAAATGGTTATCCAATCCAGTCGTCGTCCCAAAAAAGAACGGAAAGGAGAGAGTCTGTATAGACTTTACCAATCTCAACAAAGCCTGTCCGAGGGATCACTTTCCCCTTCCGAGGATAGATCAACTGGTGGACGCGACTGCGGGAGCAGAAAGAATGACCTTCCTCGACGCATATTCAGGATACCACCAAATTCCCCTAGCCCACGAAGATCAAGAAAAGACGTCGTTTATATCGCCTTTGGGAAATTATTGCTACACGGTAATGCCGTTCGGCCTGCGCAATGCGGGAGCAACATACCAAAGGATGATAACGAGGGTATGTAGAGATCATATAGGGAAGACGATGGAGGTGTACATAGACGACATGGTCGTCAAAAGCGAAAAGGCTACATCCCACCTCCAAGATATCAGAGATGTCTTCAGTACGTTGGGCGAGCACAAATTGAAACTCAATGCGAGCAAGTGTGCCTTCGGAATCAGCAAAGGAAAATTTCTGGGGCACATGGTCAGCCGACGAGGTATAGAGACAAATCCCGATCAGATCACAGCTCTACAGAACCTGGCCGCGCCCAAGAACAAGAAACAGGTACAAGAGCTCACGGGAATGATGGCCGCATTGAGCAGGTTCATCAGTCGATCCGCAGACACGGGACGACCGTTTTTCGAATCACTCAAGAAGAATAGAAAATTCGTGTGGGACCCGGAATGTGAGGCTTCATTCAACAATCTCAAAGAGTACTTGAGGACGCTGCCACTGCTGGTAAGGCCGAACAAAAGAGATATTCTGGCATGCTACCTAGCAGTTTCCACTACAGCTGTGAGTGCGGTCATCCTCAGAGAAGAGGGTCGCGAACAATTTCCGATCTACTTCGTCAGCAAAACTCTGGTCGAAGCCGAAACACGTTTCCTACCCTTGGAAAAGCTGTGTCTGGCATTGGTCGTCGCAACCAGGAAGTTGCCACACTATTTTATAGCTCATCAGGTCCAGATATACACGAAGTTTCATATCAAAGAGTCACTTCGACGGACAGACATAAGCGGTCGAGTTGCCGCCTGGGGGGTCGAACTATCCCAATTTCATATCGAGTTCGTACCCCGACATGCCGTAAAAGGACAAGTCTTGGCCGATTTCATCGCGGAGTTCACCGAAGGCTACGACGAGCCATTGGCACTCTCTCTACAATCACACTGGCAGATACATGTCGACGGATCAGCCACCAAGGACGGATCCGGAGCAGGGATCGTCCTAAAGTCTAGAGAGGGAGCAATCATCGAAAAAATCATAAAACTGGGCTTCCGAGCTACCAACAATGAGGCAGAATACGAAGCCATGATAAATGGCATGCTCGTCGCCCGGTCCCTCGGATGCTCCCACTTAGTTGCAAGTTCAGACTCCATGCTCATTGTCAATCAAGCCCTCGGCGAGTACCAAGCCAAAGATGACAGGATGATCCTCTATCAAGAGAAAGTCCAAAGCTTGATGGCCACCTTCGAACAGTGCGAGTTAGTCAGAATCAATCGCACCGAAAATGCACATGCCGATGCCTTGGCCACCCTAGCCTCGACATTAACATTGACCGACACCCGGTCGATCACAATGGAACTACTGATGACCCCGAGCATAATTAAAAGGATAGGCCGAGTGACGTCAGTGCAGTACGAACTAGGTTGGATGGATGACATGACTCATTATCTGCGAAGTGGAACGCTCCCGGCCGACAAGATAAAAGCGCTGAAAATTATGAGAAAATCTCCTCGGTTCTAGCTATCCGAGGACGACCAACTATACAAATCCAGTTACCGGGGACCCCACCTACTGTGCGTGCCTCCCGAGCTACAATTACCGGTCCTGGAGGAAATCCACGAAGGATCCTGCGGAGCACACATCAAAGGGCGATCCCTTGCAAACAAGGCAGTTACCCAAGGGTATTGGTGGCCTTATATCAAGCGAGACGCGGATGTATATGTCCAACGTTGTGATAAGTGCCAACGATTCGCCAAAATACCACGATTCCCCTCGTCTCTAATGGCCCCCGTATCGGCTCCATGGCCGTTTGCACAATGGGCAATAGATTTGATCGGAAAACTCCCAAAGGCCCCTGGGAGCGTGGAATATCTGATCGTCGCGACGGATTATTTCACCAAATGGGTTGAAGCTAAACCCCTCCGAGAAATCAAAGCCAGCAACGTCAAACAATTCATCTGGGAATACATCATAACCAGGTTCGGAATACCGTATGCTATTGTCGCCGACAACGGAACCCAGTTTAAAGATGCCCAACTACAACTGTGGTACGAGGAATTGGGTATCCGAAAGTTCTATTCAACGCCGACATACCCACAGGGTAACGGCCAGGCAGAGGTATCAAACCGAACAATACTAGACGGCATCAAGACAACCCTTGAGCAAGCAAAGGGGAGATGGCCCGAGCGGCTACTCAACGTCTTGTGGTCGTGCCGAACTACGCCGAAGACGGGCACCAAGGAAACCCCATTTAGCTTAGCATACGGTGTTGAGGCCATCATACCAACAGAAATTGGGTTACCCACGCTCCACACGACTTTAGGAATACTATGAAATTCCCAACATGGCCGAAGTGCCTAGGAATACTATGAAATTCCCAACATGGCCGAAGTACCTAGGAATACTATGAAATTCCCAACATGGCCGAAGCGCCTAGGAATATTATGAAATTCCCAACATGGCCGAAGCGCCTAGGAATACTATGAAATTCCCAACATGGCCGAAACGCCTAGGAATACTATGAAATTCCCAACATGGCATGTCTAAAAGAATGCCTAGGAATAATTATGTATATGCAGGTACCCATTGACCCAATGAACAAGGATGAAAAGCAATACAACAATGAGAAGAATAATAAAGGCCCACATTATGGAGGAAACACAATGCCAAACGAAGAAATCAGCAAAGGAAAATCAATCCAATCAATGAAATATCCGTACAACAATGAGAAGATCAGAACACAGGAGTAAAGAAATAAAACTAATAGTCCTCGCCCGCGTTACGGAGGCAACAGGGTACAACCAACAAATAAAGAAATTTATTTAAGAGCTACTACATGAGGAACACGACGGTAACTGACCGAGTGACACTTCTTCGTCATCCGTCGACGTATTCCCATCAGTTTCCTCGCCATCAAAACGCTCCTCAGAAATGAGGGCATCAAAGTTGGTCGTATGAGCACCAACGCATGTCAGCGTCTTAAGCCGTGCAGAAAATTCGGCTCCTTTAGCGACCTCGTGAGCATTCGAGGCCGCTTTCCGACGAGCATCGTCGAAAGGAAGCTTGCGAGCTTCGATCATAGCTACAGAGGCATCGTATCTGGATTGGGACAAACGGAAATACTTCACCAGCATGTTCGCTTGGGTTACCAACGAATTTAGTTTACCGAAGTATTTTTCCTTTACCCGCCAATATCGATCTAAACGACGCTCCTGAACCTTAACAACATACTCGGAACGACGAGCGTACTCACAAAAAGAAGACGCCTGAGTTTTCAACTTGGCCCTAAGTCGGCCACACAGATTGAGCAACTCGACATTTTTACCCAATAAAAAGATATAAGGAACCTTGACATGCTCATCACTAGCCACACCAAATGGGACCTCGTCTCGGGCAGCACCAGTAGGTCCTGGCCCCGTACTAACTAGGCTTGAAGAGCCAGCCTGATGCGACGTAGTAGCATGTGCCTAAAAAAAAAAAATGGGGAAGAAGGGAAGAGATGAATAAAAAAAAAAAAAAAAAAAAAAAAAAAAAAAAAAAAAAAAAGAAAAAAAGGTCTTTATACAAGCTACAAATAAAACGACAAAACAAGCAACTCAATTATTAATCCGATAACCCCTCAACGGACGCTGAGGTCTCTACTACATCAGCGAAATGAATATCTCGCAATGAAACAATTTGAGTCCCCAAGCGCTCACGAACGACCGCATCGACTCGGTTCAAGGCAGCCGTGGTCTCAGTTACCCCGGCCGTCGCATCAACCATGCGTTCTGCCCGGGCAACACCACTCATTCCTTTTACATGCTCGAGCACCTCTAAAGCGCGAGCTCGGGACCAATACGCTTTGACAAAGGATAGCAGTAGGTCCGCATCCTCGAAAACGGCACCTAGGACTAAGTTCAAGCTCGTCACACGGCCTCGGGCTTCATCACGAGAGCGCCGAAGTGCACCAAGAAGTTCTTTCGCCTTACCTTTGTTCTCCTTATAATATGCGGTCTTTTTGCTGAATTTCTCTCCCAAGTCACGTAACCGAATCGACATGTTTGAAATATGAACATTCAAATCCTCGATTTTATGACGGGCAGAATTCAATTAAGTAGTTAGGAAAGCCTTAGATCTTTCAAGGCCATCTATAACGTTACCTCCGCTATGACTAGGCGAGGTCCAGACCACCATGGCCAGAGGGTTATAGGGTACCTGATAATATTTTGTTTTCACATTCTTCAAAATATGATGACCCTAGAAAAGGGGAAATTAACTCGGAAAAGCCAAACAAAAAAACAAACACATCACCTATATTACCACTTCCCCAAAAGAATATGTTTCTAGATACAAAAGAGACCCACAATTCGGGTGCCAAAAGACTTTACACTAAGATACAGAGAAAATACTACAAGAGAATGGTCAAGGCTCCACCTGAGGGAATGCGGGTGGGGGAGTGACGGTAGGAGAAGACCGAGGACTCGTTGGAGCCGACCCGGAATGGGGACGCAGCGCCGTCGAAGTAGTGTGTCCCGGCAGCCAGGGGAGCTCCTCGTCTCGGAGGTTGGCCCAATCCTGAGGCTTAGGAGGTGCACCATGAGGACAGGGGTACACCAATTCCGACCACGCTCGATCCGACAAAGGAACCTTTGCGAAATTAAGAGCACGCACATGAGCACAATAGATGGAGAAATTAGCCATCATTGCGAACTTTTTCCGCTCCTCCGCGTGCGCCGCTTTCAGAGCGGTCACCTCAGCCTTTGCGGCTTCAACATCCTCGGCCATGAGCAGATTCTCAGCCTCTAGTTGGTCGTACTTTTCGACCATACTCTCTTTTTCATCCTCCAACTTACCGACATCCTCGGTCAGGCGCATGAAATCCGCCGACAGCTCGTCGTAATTATCGCCCAGGATTTTATTATCGGCGACGAGTTTCTCTTTCTCGGCCACCAGCTTCTCTTTATCAGCCCCAAGCGCTGCCATCTGATCCCTCAGCACCACGGTACTCAAGACAACCTATATTTCAAAACATCAGATTCCGGCCAAAATACGAGCATCATGACATATAATACAAAATACGCGCCCAACATACCCGCAGCGCATCAACGTTGGCCTGCTCTATAACCGACATTGTAGGCCGAGCAGCTATTGTTTCTGCATCCTTGAAAGCGAGGGGTTTAAGAGCAATATACCCGATCTTCAAGGCTCGGGGTTGCTTCAACAGCTCACCCCCACATCGGTCAATATAACGGGTCATTGCAACCCCGCCCTCCAACACCTCCTCAGGTTCCTTGGCAACCTCATCTTCACCACCCCTCACAACCTCCACGGCAGTCTCTTTGTCAACTTCCACTTCCACTTCCTTCTCCGAAGGGCCAGTCTCAGGGGCCCTGTGCTCGCTCACACCCTCAATACGAGTGGGCGAGACAACAGGCAGGTCCATCATGTCCTCGGTACGGATAGGCGAGATCACAGGCAGAGTCATCGTACTCTTGCCCATGTTCACCATGAGGTTGATATGTCCGAATATGTTATCGATCGACCCCTGAAACACAATAATACCCATAGACCGGGCAAGAGCGAGGGTAACCAATGGAGAAGTCAGTAGCTGAAACAAGATAACCAATGAAGCAAAGACCTAGAGTACAAAACAACAATCAAAAGACAAGAGAATCAATATACATGTACACATACCTCGCCAGGCGTAGGGGCTTCCTCGGTGATATCCCCTTGGGAAGCAGCCTCCTCGGTCCCCCTAGCCCTCTTCGTTGTTCCAACGACGGGGTCAGATCCGTGACGCTTCGAACGACCAGTCTTTCTCCCTACCCGAGCAGCACTTCGAGCTCGGACCATTTTTAAGAATTCCTCCTCAAACTCTCTAGGGATCTCGGGCACAGGATTCCCCTTTGTCACTGGCCCCGCAGGGTACCCGAGCAGCACGAGAGCAGTACGACTAGCTGGATCCTTCGTTGGTCCAGGCCCCCACCATTTCCAAAGAGCTAAGAGAGCCTCCACATTGGGAGCGCCGAGGTCTGGAATAGTGGGAGCTTTGGTAGCAGGTTCGGGAATTTGGTGTCCAACACAACCCCAATTACCGGAAACAATCACAACACCAAGGTTATCCCCCTTGTTGGTATCCGGCAGACCAAAGACAAGCCGACAGAAGGCACGCATGGTCTTCAGATACGAGCTACGGCGCTCAAAACTCAAACTATAGATCCCGAACACATCCTTTAGTTCGATCGGTATTCCGGCCAACTCCGATAGCCTTTGAATACCGTTTAGGGTACGGTAACCATTCAGGGCCAGTTGGGCCGGAGCAATCTGGACGGCCTCAAAGAACGAAGCCACCCACTTGCTGAAAGGAAGTCTTAAACCCCCAGAAAGAATGCCGAGGAAAGTACAGCTACCTCGCCGGCAGGAACAAACCCTAACACCTCGTTGTCAGATATCGGAAGCCGAACATGCATGTGGTCGGGAATTCCGGCAAGCTTCTTAAAGTCCTTTTCCACAAATGGGCCCACTTAGGCCGGACATTAGGTCAAAATTTCCTATCCAAACATCATCAAAACTCCATCAGTATACTAACCAAACACACAAACCACAACAACATCAACATAACGAAAAGCCCCCCCCCCCTGCTACAATTAACCAGAAACCCTACGTTTTACTACCATCCCAATCAATGTAAAATCCAGTACATAACTAAATATCGTCAGACATATATCGACAACAAAGACCAGTTACCAACGCCATATCTACGACCACAACAATAAATCAAATACCAGTCCTAAAACAAAAAGAACATACTAATAACAAAGCACTTACAGTTGTCATTCTGAGCAGACACGTGCGAAAAGCAGCAAATATATCGACAATACAACGAAACCCTAGATTGAGCGGCAGCACGTTTTTCCTTTTTGGCGGGAAGAATATACTTTAGAGAGAGACAGATGTTTTCTTTAGCAAAATTATGTGATAAAAACAAAAGGGATTACTTGGCACAGTAAAAAGAAGTGGAGTCATGAAAAGAATAAAATAATAACCACCTTTTCGTGTGACAGAGGTTTACCTTTTTTCCAAACATAGATAAGTCAACAACCGCTGCTATTTTTAACTTATAAACGCTCTAGATTTTGCCACGTCAGCGCATATTCCACTACCCAAGGCAATTCACATCATTACACCTAAATAAACGGCCAGTGGACCCTACCACGAAAAGCTTCCAGCATACGCTACCAATAATATCCCCGATTAAGATCTTCGACGCCGAACCATTCCTTACCGAAAGGACACACCGAACAAGGTGGACGGAGACCGTTTCTAGCTTGATGGCATTAAGCATCAAGTCTAACAACGCTCTCCAGAGGGATAACCGGGCACATTGCTCGGTGTGTACTGAAACATCATATGTTAGACATAAAGGCAAAGTGAACAAGAAATAAAACAGAATAGACAGAATCGAGTGTAAAGCAAAAGTTTTATTCATCCACAAGGGGGAAAAACACAAAAATACAACTGAAGAGAATTTTTACAAGAAAATACACCATCCTACTTCTTAGAACTACCCCCCATAACGGCATCCTTCTTCGCCAAGAGATCCTCCAGACGCTCTTTCTCCCTGATCAAACGAGCAATCGCCATCTCAGCCTGCTGCAAGGAGTAAGACTGAGACTTGCATTTTTGCTCCGCTTTGAAATGAGCAATGCCCTCCGCATCCCAATATTGTTTAAGCCTCCTCGCTTCAGTATGAGCACACTTTAGATCATGTTTCAGCCATGACATCTCAATCTCTTTTAGCTGAAGAGGAGTCAAATCCTCCTCCCCAAAACCAGGGGGACGGGGTAGCAAGAAGGTAGGCTCCTCTTCCAGAAGGGCTTTCTTTTTGGAGGCAGATCTAGTAATGGGAGCCATCTCAAACAAAATCAAGTTAGAGGAAACAAAAATTATCAACAAGAGAGAGAAAAGAAGATTGGATAATGAAGAACAAGCAATAGGGAGCATTTATAGAGAGTCAAAGGACACAAAGCGCGACACAGAACAAAAGCACGAGATACGAACAGATACATCTTATTCAAATACAAAAAAAAAAGAGAAAAAGATACAAGTTACAAAACAGGAAATACATAAGAAAACCAGCCCAATCTAACTAAGGACCAATGGGTGGAAAAACCGAACTGCCAGACCGAGAGAAAGCAAAACGAGCAGAGCAGTTCAACCGAGCTTGGTAAGAATCATTCATGACAATCAAATTTTCATTCTCCGCGGAGAGTTCGGATTTCTCCCTAGTAAGAACCATGACGCGCTCCTCCAGCCGAGCATTCCTAACCATCATGTTAGCCAGGCCTTGAGGGGAGTTATCGAACTCATCTTGAGCATGGTCCCAAATTTCCTCAGCATCATACCAGGAGTTAGCCAGACGATTTCTCTGAAGCAGCAAGTGATCGAGCTGACGACTCAAGACCAAAATTTCGGTCCATTTCACTGTCTCTTCGGGGTGAGAGCCGAACAGACTCAAGGCCAGAATGCCGTACTCCTTCTCAAGCCTCGCCATTCGACGACGGACCCGGGATACCTCAGTATCCAAGCCCTTCATCTGAGCATGATATCTCACCACAGGTCCAGACATTCTGGGAAATTGTTATAGTACAGAAGAAAATAAGGGGATGAGGGAGAAACAAGCAATAAAAGAAAAATGAGAGATGATAACTACTAAAGAAAGGAGAAGTAGTTATAGAACGAAGATAGTATGATATTTTATGACATTATTTGGGAACTTGCACATTTCCTGACATACTCTGGAGCATGTATATTTCCTGACCTACTAGGGAGCATGCACCTATGTTCGACAGTGATGGGGACATCTACTGACATCTGGTGCTACAGTACAAAAATAAATAAAGACAAGATATTCAAAGATCCAGATTCCAGAAAACCGACAAACCACAGGTGCAATATAAAAAGAAGTGCAAAAATAAAGGGGCAAAAATACTTTTCATTAATAAAGATGGAATACATCATTGTTCATTACATCAAAAGACAATCTATTACATTGAGGTCTACTACATTCGAGTATTACATCAAAAGAAAATCTACTACATTGTGTGTTGAGTTGTGGAGCCAAATGAGTAGACAACATGGCCAAAGAAGAATCGACAACATCAGCGGATCAGGCGAACAGCAGGAGACGAAGGAAAGAAACATAAAAAGAAAACAAAAGGGGAAGAAAGAAGTGAAGAGGAGGAACATAAAAAAGAAGTGAAAAGCAAGATGAGGAAAATGAAAAATGACAAAAATCCTAGAAGTAACACAAAATCCTTAGGATCACAGGATTGATTGTTACGTCGTAGTGGTGAGAAAGAAGAGGAAGAAATAGAAAAAGGAAAAAAGTAGAGAGAGCTAGAGATGATGAGAAAGAAGAGGATGAATAAAGTAAAAGGAACACGATAAAAAAGAAAAAAAAATATGCATAAGAAGGATATAAAAAGAAGCAAGAGAGAGAGATAAAAAAAAAGAGATAGTGAAAAGAAAATGGAGGAGGAAGAAATGAAGGAAACAGACAAATAAAAAGGAAGTCAAAGAAACAAAAAACAGAAAAGAAGAAGAGTGCAAAAAAGAGGAAGAGGAAGAAATGAAGAAAATTGAAGAAAATCAAAAGAAAAAAAAAGGAAAATGGAGAGGTTAGGGGGAGGTCGATCGGTATCGATGAGAGGGCTCGGCAGAGACATCCCTGTCTCGAAGTGCCGAGTTCCCCCTTAGCACCTCATTCTCTTCGACTAGAGCCTGACGAGCACGTCGGCAATAATCCAGTTCGGATCTTAGCCACGTTAATTCCCGAACCATCTTGGTATGGTGATAACGCATCACCTTTAACTCCTCCTCGGCATCCTTCAATAGCCTTTGTACATGGCCATAGGAGGCTTAAAAAGCCCCCACTTGCAAAGCTAACGCTGATTGGGTGAAAGGACCAGACATCTTAAGGAAATTATAAGATGAAGATTTGTATATAGGGGCAGATAATATGATAAGGGTTGTGGATATAACCATGCTTTAAGCAGGTATTTATAGATCAATTAGATGAGGGCTGGTATTGAGAATCGCAACCGTTCGCCAATGGGTTCTAAGAAGCGATGGCAATTAAAAGATGTGTTTGTTCAAGAAAAAACGTTTGGATTCCCCAAAAAGCTCTGAAAAAGTGTGGATGATTAAAAGCCACTCTTGTTCAAAAAACGCTTGGATTACTACCAATATTTAAAGGGGGTAAGTCATAATGGCGGCGAAACACGCGTCATTTTGGGGAAAGGCAGCAGTTCAAATAAATATCTAAGATCTTTTGCACAGAGCTCAAGAAAACTCTGGTGAATAAGATTTTTGTGCACAGGGCTCAAGAAATCTCAGTGGTCCCTAGATACAGAGATTAAGAAGATCCAGTGGATAAGGTCAAACACCAGGCCCAAGAAAAAAGCATTAATGAAGCCACAAGCACGCGCAGTCAAATAAATTGCATTGGGAAAGTAATATTTATTGATTGATTGATACTTTATTACAGGAGGCAGTCAACATAAAGGAAATACAATAAAAATAATAAAATCATTTCATGGAAGGGCCCGTGTCGTCATTTCGGCTTCCCCTTTGACCGAGCATACACTTCCTTAAGGGCCAGTTTGTAAGCCCTCTTGGAAGCAATGTGCCTATTTCTAGAAGCCTCAAGCTCTTTGATCCGAGCATGAGCCCAAATATTGTCGATCAGAGACTTCTGATATTCACTCTCCATGGCCTCCAAGCGCTCGTTCATCTCGTCAGCTCGGCGAGCCTCCATGGTTAAAAAGGTAACCCTCTTTTCGAGGATACGAGCCTTCCTAACCTCCTCCTCGAGATGGGCAACGTATTCATTTGTACGGTAATGAAGAATGAGTTGGACCAAGAACACAGGGACGGTCCCCTTTTATAGAAAGAAACAAGGGATAGATCAAAGATCATCTCGAAGAAAGACAACCTCTTGAACTTCCCAAGAGCATTTATGGCTAACTACAGCAGTACAAGTCCAATTAAGTCATCCCATAAGGTATCAAGAAGATAAACAGACAAGAACAAGGATAGGGAAATATTTTATTAATTTCAAAAACTTCGATTACAACTGAGGAGAAGACTCCCCATTCAAAAGAAATTACAACAGAAATCACAAAAGACTAATTATTTCGAGGAAGAGCCTTCTTCATCTTCATTTAAGTGTCATCTTCTAATTTTGATCTTGTGACCTAACCCATTACATAAGTGGTTAGGACTAACCGGTTACATAAGTTGTTAGGATTAACCGGTTACATGAGTGGTTAGGCCTAACCGGATCGACCTACTATTAAAACATATTGAAGTAACATAACGTAGCCGGTTATATAACACTTAAATGGCTAAAAGGTTTGGGTATGTGTTTTTGGTAATAAGGTTTGAAAATGTAACGACCCGGCCACAAAATGAAAACCGCCACTCCTGTATCAACAATATTTTTAGTTTTGTCACAACTTGATAGGACATAAAAATTAGACCCGAATATTCTATTCGGGTAATAATCAGTCCACTTTATAATTGGGTATCCAACGCTTAAATGGGTCATCACATGCTTTTTCATCATAGAATAAGGTTGTTATTATTAAAAGCCCAAGCCCACTTAACTAGGGACTCATATCTGAAAAACCCCCTGAGATGAAGACATTTGTCAACATCCTAGAAGGCATAGTTGCCTATAAATAGCCAACTACCCCTCCTAGAGCGCCCCCGGAAAAATCTATTCAAAAATATAGAGAGAAGTTGAGAAAAGAGAAAAACTAGTCAAAGCTTATCCAGTTAAGAAACAAACCGAACAGAGAAAGAGCCGAGCATCGAAGAAGAAGGAGAACGACCAAGATAAGAGTTTAAATAGTTAAATCGAGCGCAATTGTAGCAAGTTAATAATAATCCGAACAGGTGTAACAATCCGAGCAAGTGTAATAATCCGAACAAGTGTAATGACCTGATCAATAATAAAGACCAAGAAGTGTTCATTACTTACAGCTAATTTATCATTATTTTATTGTTGAAAAGTCTAACGCGACCGACCAAAGTTATGGCTTTATCACAACTTTTCAGGGGGTTACACATGCTGATACTACTCCAAGTTAATCACGTTTAAGTGTGGAGTAGTTCTGTCCTCGCTTCATGTCGTACAGTTTTAAAAGTATTTGTTGATAGAAAATGGATGTTTAACCTCATATATCACACGCGGTACTCTCATAATCCACGACTTACATAGTAACACGGCTCATGCCACTGTGTTTCATGATTTTTGTAAGAGAGTGAGAGCTGAGAGGGAAGCGCTACTCCTATAGTAATTAGTCTTATGGTATATTTACTTATATTCATTTTAAGTTGTTGCCTGTGTTTGGTCGTATGTATTTGGCCATTATATTTGCTTTTCCATTGACCAAGTAATAGACAAGTACAAAATTATATCTTTTGTTCTTTTAGTGCTCTTCTATGGAAAATAGAAATTGACATTACATCCTTGAGAATAAGCAAATTGTCCGAAGGCTAAGTTTTTGTCTACAGCTTCGAAAGAAAATTTCCAAACTGATTTATCTTTTATTATGGCTCTTAGCTTTTGTGAGTTAAGTGCTTGCCAAGGGAACTCCTTTTTTGTGACATTTGGTAGTCACATAGATATAACACTTCCTATATGAAAATGTCAGTTTATAACCATCAGATGCGTTCTTGCTAAACTGATGGTAACATAAGTGTCGCTAAATTTAGCAATATTTTAACAACAGTTTTTACCATCTATTTAACAACAATATTGTCTATTTGGTACCCTCACGTTAATAATACCTGCGTTTTATGCAGTGATAAGGTTGAGACTACTAATCACTTGTTTTTTTAAGTGCCCCATTTCAAGAAAGATTATTATGACTCTTCTACGCAAACGCGGTTTCATCCTCGTCTAGCTTTAATGGTAAATCAAAAACTCTTGCAGTAGCATAAAGGCTAAATTTATTGCAGAGACGAATTGGAGGCAACGGTAGACTAATCCACGTTGTTGTAATAGTTGGCTCAAAACCGGGTTTGAAATCGAATGTCCATCTAAAAACACTCATTTGTTTTCGTAGAATAAACCAAACTTTTTCCATCCATATTCGAAGAAAATCCTCCTCATGGAGAAATTTTAATAATATATGCTTATGATCTATAAAGCCTACTGAGAAATCTATTTTGAATCCCAATGAGTTTAAAAAATATTTAATAAACTCCATATTTGGTCTTCCATGAGTAAATTTTCCAATTAGGCAATATTTGTAAGGTTCTGAGAATATAGTTACTTTTTCATCTGAAAATCTAACTGCAGCCTCACCTCCATGTTTTGAAATTATGTTTTGAAATTTTATTTAGGGAAAAGCTTGGATCTTTTTGCTTATAAAGAATCTCCGCAAAAGAGGTGTTGGCCGGTACAGGTTTCACTAAGATTTGCGGATTAAAAGAGGGGATTTTGATACCATTTTGGGGTGTAACATGAACAGGAATATCCATTTTGTTCTTTAAGGTTTCATCACCCCTGTATGTCTCTCTCTAGCAGTAACGGATAGAGTATCAAGATACATTTATGTCCATCGAAGTAAGCCTGATGTACTTTAAAAATCCTTTGGTAAAGACAACGAGCTAGACATTCGCCACCTGCTAAAAATAGTCTTAATTAAGTCTTCCATTATCTACTACTATTTAGATCAAAAAACTACTACGGCATTGAATTAATTGTTAAACTTTTCAAAGAAATATTGATTTGATATGTACATCAGATTGGTCGTTTTAAAAGTTCAAGTGAAGAATTCACACAATCTTTTGCATGTGGAGGTTGACGAACAAACTTGCTTTTCGAATGGCCTTTTGAGGAGTTGTTGGTTCACCAAATTAGTTTACTTAGCTAGTTATATAATAATGAGGTGTACAAGAATAAATAAAGAAGACCAAAATTATATTCAACACTTTCACTCTCCTATTTGGAATTCCATTCAACCTAAATGAAAAAGGAAGAGCAAAGATGTAGCCAACTACACAAATATCGTTATGTTCACTATATAAAGTTTCATCATTTATGATTAGGGCGGATAATGAAAAGGATCGTCTGTGAAAAATCTAGTGTGTGGTTCGTAAATTGCTGGTTTCGTGTTTGTTTCGTTTCTAAATGAATATAACATGAAAAAAAATATAGAGATCGTTTAGTAAACGAGAGGATAATGAGCAAAACTGTTTTCGGCTCATGAAGATTCGTTTCTGTTAAAGTTAATTGATGATCTCTAAAGAACTATATTAACAATTTCATATAATAATGGTGATGTAAATATAAAGTTGTAAAAGAGATAGTTTCTGTAATGTGGTGATAAATAATTGAGTTGGTTTCAATTATCTTTACTGAAATAATTTTCTATATTGAGATTTAACTAATATTATTGTAAGTGTATCACTCTTTACATGAGAAATGGATAAATAAGATCCTTACTTTAAGGTTTTAAGTTAAATGACCCGTTTGTTAATAAACTTGCGTTTCTTAAGTTAAACGTTCGGTTCATGGAGACGATGAAATTCCTATCCGCTGTTCTATTTGCAGTTATGCAGTTAGGTTCCAAATACAGTTGCAACTGAGGTTGAAACCTAAGTATAATGATGGACATAAGTGCAATTATTAAATGTACTTGAATTAAATCACACGCACATTTAACAACGGAGTTCACCCAACTAGGTTACGTCTTTAACTCCAGATTAATGATATTATATTGGCTTAGATTTAACAACGGAGTTCACAACGGAGTTCACTCTTTAACTCCAGATTAATGATATTATATTGGCTTACAATATATGATTCAAGTCTTAATGAATAACTCTCAGACTCTCTATAGGTTTTTCTGCCTATCTCTATATTGCTTCTACGTTATAACTATCACTCAAAAATTCAATTACATCACACCATTGTTTTCGTTTTTAAATCTTATTGTGTATTCTCTCAAAGTTGAGTTATTTATAATTTAGAACAAACGCTTTTTACAAGCAAAACTATTAACTATTTAAAGAGTAAAAACAATTTTCTTTCTTCAACAATTTGTTGATTGATTTGCACTCTTCTGATTGATCAAACTTCACATATCTTGAATGAGATAATGCTGCAATTGATTGATCTCAATCTTCTTGTTGAAGTTACTATTTTCTTAAACAAGTAACATATAAAACAATATTTTTTTAGATATACAATTTTAATAAAACGTGAAACCATAACTTCATATATCTTTTTTATTGGGAGATTTTTTAGAGAGAGAGTGATAAATTAGATAAATAGAATTGAGAGACCTTTTATATTTAATGAGTAATAGACCAATTTTTAATTAGTTTTAGAAATAATGAACCAATTCTTAATTAAATTTTATAGCCGGACCAATTCTTAAATAATTTTGTTTTTATGGTTCAATCCTTAATTAACTCTATTTAAATTAACATACATACCCAACTTG
The DNA here is from genome assembly GCA_963920805.1 of Primula vulgaris. Taxonomy (NCBI): domain Eukaryota; kingdom Viridiplantae; phylum Streptophyta; class Magnoliopsida; order Ericales; family Primulaceae; genus Primula; species Primula vulgaris. The sequence continues at coordinate 19,754,565 of OY987214.1, forward strand.
AAAGGAACAGTGCCTTTAATGTTTAGCGGTATACTTGTTAAGCAAATAAAATCCCAACAAAATGATATATAAAAATAATTCACACTATCATCTCGAGCCGTCAACATAAAAATATGAAAATATACAACACAGTCAAACATAGTCTAGGGAATATTACAAAAAAAAAAATTGCTCTGAAAATAAATACAATAATAAAAATATTTTAAAGTTTTGAATAGCACAGGAAGAAAGATCAAAAAAAAAGAATGACAAAGGTTCTAGTGGCGAAATTGGCACCAAAAGTGTAACGATCCGAATTTGCGTATGAAGATACCGTGGCAAACAGAAATGACTTATCACAAATCACATAGATATGTGAGTATCTATATGATATATAAACTATGAGTATCCTGCTTATCACCAACGCATTTTAAAACCGTGCGGCCAAAAAACAAAGAACGAAATTGTGGCAAATCGGACTGTATTGGTGGTAGAAAGTAGATTGTGACAGTCTAATTGAAGGACCGAGTCGTTACAATTGGTACAGAGGCACTATATAGCCGATGTGGGCACTGCCAACCTCGGAAGGGCGTCGTGCCCGAAGAGGACGTCGTGTCTTAAGGGGAAAGAGGGCAACGATCCGGATTTCCGTAGAAAAATATCATGGTAAAAAGAAGTGAGTTATCGCATATCACATAAATATGTGAGTAGTTATATGGTATATAAGATAGAAGTATGCTCTTTCTTATCAGCAAGACCTTTTAAAATCGTGCGGCCCAAGAAGCGAGTACGAAATTGGGCGAAAACGGACAATATTGGTGGTAGGAAGCAGATAGTGGCGGTCTGATCGGAGGACCGGGTCATTACAATTGTGTAACGACCCGGATTTCCATAGGAAAATACCGTGTTAAAGCGAATTGAGCTATCCTATATCACCTAGATATGTATCTTTATAGTATATAAGATAGGAATATCTTCTTTCTTATCACCAAGACATTTTAAAGTCGTTCGTCCCAATAAGCGATAACAAAATTGGGCCAAAACGGACATTATTGGTGGTAGAAAGCAGAAGGTGACAGTCTGGTCGGAGGACTGAGTCGTTACAATTGTTATCAGAGTCGTTATTTTGCCGATGTGGGCACTGGCAACCCCGGAAGGGCGGCGTTCCCGACAAGGACATCGTGCCTGAAGGGAGAAGAGTGTAACAACCTGAATTTCTGTAGAAAAGTATCGTGGTAAATAAAAGTGGGTTATCTTACATCACCTAGATATGCGAGTAGCTATTTTGTATATAAGTTAGGTATCCTCTTTCTTATTTTTATCACCAAGGCCTTTTAAAGTTGTGAGGCCCAAAAAGCGAGTACGAAATTACACCAAAGCGGATAGTATTGATGGTAGGAAGCAGATGGTGGTGGTCTGTTCAGATGACCGGGTCGTTACAAAGGCAGTATGGAAGCTCGACATCTGCTATGTCATACTCGCAAAATCACCTTGCAGTTTCCACATCTCTCCATACATCTGTGTCATCTCGCCTCTTATCAAGTCCATATTGCCACACAACTGCCTAATCGCCCATTAATGACAATGTACTGTGACTATCAATCCTCTCACCTCATCCTAAAAACTGATGTAATCAATGTCTCCGCTGATGAATCCGCAGCCGACTCTCCGTCATCGACCGGAATAAACTCCTTCGATCACCGGCATGCTAAAAAATATAAACCATGTCAACATCTTTATCGGCTCCAACCATAGCATCGCGCTTACATAAGGTGGCAGTCTTAACTAAAATATCCCGTTACCGAAGAAAAACTCGTCGAAAAATGGGCTAGTCTGATCAACATGGTCAATGTCCGAACAAATGGAATAACGACCTCCGTATCTTCCAATCCTCGTACATATCGTTTCATAACTCTAAACATCCATAGTCCAAACATCTATCCACCACAAATACTAAATAGCATATAAAAGCGTACCTTTATCCGTACGCTACTGTAGAATACTACCTCTCGGGTAATAAACTCCCATATGACCATTGCATGGGCACTTATAACTATAGCCTAATGTAATTTTTAGCCATAGTTTCCTTCCCATATATTCCCATCCTTTAGGATGCTACACAACATCTGCTTAGTAATTTCTCCCTACGGGATTTCGAACCTCAACTAATGGTACAAAAACTCCAATGACATATCTCTTCCTGTGAAACCACCTCATATAGAGTTCTAGGTAACCTATGTACCGCTCTGAAGGACTCAGTCTCTATCACTACTGAGTATCCTTTCATCTCAGGTTATCCTACCATTATCAGATTCACTACCACAATATTTAGCCATGAACTTCCTGAAATGCACTAAATTATGCCATCCATCAAACCCATGAAACTCTTCTAGCCCCTCTTCAAAACCCACTAATTTCCGGACTTTGTGAGGCTATGGGTTGGGTAACTTTGGGACTGATGTAGACAATCTTCCCTTACATTCTTGCAAGATGCTGCTTGCATGATTGGATTAAAAATGTGTAATTTTAAAAAAAACATTTCTACCTAGCAAGTATACTATGGCCCGATGTAGTAATAAAATTTATTAACTAGTAAGAACCAGGTTGTACACAGAGATCATGAAAAATAATAATATTATAATTAAACACGTTTTTATAGTTTTATGCCGATAAAGCTTGCGCTATTATTCTTTGGATTTGGTTGTTCCTAATCTAACATGCAATCAAATTAATGCTAATTAAATAAGTTGTCACGTCTTATCTGAGTAACATCAATCATGGTAATAATAATAATAATAATAATAATAGAACAATACTAAAAAGTGTAAAAGTAAAGAAAACTTTGGATTTGCGAAATGCAGGAGGCGCGTGTGTAAGTGGCCAAAGTGATGGAGGAGAATAGTCACTTGATCTCAGCAAAAACCAATTACAAAGAGCTCTTGCTAGAGAGAGATGCAAGAGAATATGTAGAAGTAAAAATAAAATAAAATAAGAAAGAGAAAATATTTATTAAAATGTCTTATGTGCGGAGGCTAAGCCTTTCATAAATACAGACTCTACATATTTATAGTGTTCAACTCAACAAATTTTAGAACCAAATTCATTAAAATTGCTTATCCGGATGAGTGTATTTTCATCTGGATGAGTGATGTCTTGGCCAATAGAATTCTACCACGTCATTAAAATACACACCGTCATAATGCTCATCCGGATGAGTGTGATTTTTATCGAGATAACTAGCGGGAAATCAGATTTTCTTGGAATATTTGGTGATTTTTTCATATCTTTTCATATATTCTTGACTTGGGCCGGAATACAATCTTTTTTATTTGATATTGCTGGTCCTTAGGCTTCTTCAATATTGTATCTTGACCCTTTTAATTTGTATTTTTGTATAACTTGTCATAAAAATGCCAAATTAACATAAGAATAGGTTATCGGGTACAAAATGACAAAATAAATAAAACAAACATAAAATACTATAATTATGCATATTAAGTTTGATAAAATGCCTCTAAATATCATAAAAATATGCAGTTTTATAGTCCAATCATTCCATCACCCGAACTTGTGTCCTCCAGGTCACATGACACCAACTTTACTGTTGCGCCAAAACTCGCCCTCGAAAGGAAAAAACTGAAGTTAAAGTTACCACTATACGCGAGGTCCAGGAAGGGGTCGGACCATTTTGGGCCTAAATATATATAAACTTCCCTTATATTTTTGTAAGAGACTAGTTTCACGATTCGAACCGATCTCCTGGTCACATGTAAAAAAATTATCGCTACGCCAACACTTGCCTTAAGCAAACATAGTGCTACAACTTCCGATGTTCGAGGAGGGGACGGACCACTTTGTGACTAATGAAGACATTCTTCTTTACATTTTTACAAGAGGATTCTTCCACAACTTTAACCTATGACCTCTCCAGGTCACATGATAACAAATTTACCATTGCGTCAAGGCCGCCGTTTAAAAGTTGAACCCTTGCTAAAGTTTCCGCTATGTGAGGGGTTGAGGGAGGGGTATAGCCACTTTTGGCCTAAACTAACATTCGTGTCACATGTCATCAACATTATGATTGACAATATATTTGGGGTCATTTGCAAAATCTGAAATGATAAGGCAACAAATGTTATGACAAATGTGCCCATATATTTGTTACAGTTTGCACAAAGAAAAAGAGAGAGATAGAGAGAGAAGAGTGTGTGAGCCGGCCAACATTCAGGCAATCAAAATTGTTCGGTTTTTCAACCTTTTCATACCTTTATTTCTTCAGCTTTTCCTTTCTTATCTTGATTTCTTAATTTTTCTATTTTGTACCCTGGTTTCCAAAAAAAAAAATTCCCAGTCTTTGACCAATTCTGACTTTTGATTTCAAACTCTAAAAAAAATCACCAATAAAGCCACTGCACTGCATCGGGTGCCCAAGTTTCAACATACACAAAATTGGCAAAAAAGAAAAAAAAAAAGGGTAGAAACCAAGATACATATAAAAGACAAATAAAGAAATCAAGGAACAAAATAGGGAAAAAAATGAAAAATGAGGGTACAAAGAAGAAGAATTAAGAAACATATGCATAAAAGCGAAATAAAAATTAAAAAATAAGGTAAAAAGGACAAAAGCCAAAAAGCCAAAATTTCCCATAGTTGTTATGTGTAAGTTTAATTATGTACCCAATTTCTTTGAATATTATTCCTCTTGCAAAATTATCATAAAAATTAGCTTAGGTATGGGAAAACTCTATTCACGGTTGGTAACATGTTTCAGGGTAAACTCGCTTTCGTAACTTAAATCATAATCTTTTCTAGTTTTGAGGAATTTTTGAAACTTGAGTGAAACATAGTAAAATCATAAATAATACATTTCAGAAGCTCTAATGACACGAAAGGAAAACTTTAATAAAACCTGAAAAACATTTGTAATAAAATAAAAATGTTTGATGAATTAAAAGTTAGTAGAAAAACATATCTGTATTATTACAAAAAATTAGCTATTATGCATTCTGAAATAAAAGAATTTAAGTCTTTGTTCACGTTATTATTGTCGAATTGATATATTCGGAGTAGTTTTACAAACATTTCTTACAAATTTCATTCTAGTTTTTTTTTAATTATCCCAAAATTTCCCTTTCCCATGAATTTATTATCTTGTGCTTTCAGTTTCTGTCTCCGACTTTCCTTTCCCGAGTTCGCAACTACAGATCTTAGTCCATGGGGATTATTCTCCATAAATGTAGAATGGATAATCCAAAAAAAAAAACGATAAAAGTTCATATATGATCGATACACCAGTCCGGTCATCCATTTCATGTATGAGACACTGAAACGTTGACTTGTTCATCAGTGGACCACACGAACACTTCCACAAATATGTATTAGACATTTCTTGACATGTCGTGGACACTTTAAACATATGAAAAACACAAAAATATATCATAAAATGTCAGTTAACTATCAGATTATTACAATTTAACCTCATAATTTAACAATTTTTTTAGAGAAATTATAACTATTGCAAAGATTCGTCATTAACGATTATTTATATTCTTTTTGTTTTTGTAAGAAAATATATATATCAATATATAAACCTATATAAACTATATAAGCATATATAAATAATATAATTATTAATTATCGTGTTCTAAAAGTGTTGCGTTCTAATTTAAAAAACTTGACGTCTTGCCGTGTCCATGATTTATCATGTCTATAAACCAATATTTTTTTTAAAAACGTCTTGAGGCGCCTTAGAGCTCGCTTTAGCTCAATGCGTAGAGAAAAAATGTTGAGTTTCAGGAAAAAAAAACCAAAAAGCTCGTTTTGTGTGCATCAATACACTGCTAAAACACGCATTAGTATTTAAATAGCTCGTAATATTGCTTAAAAATCATAATATTGGACCAGAATGAGCTTACAAATTAAGGTACAAAACAAATCAATTAATTATCCATTTTTTAATAGAATATTGTTTATATTTACTTTAATTCAAACATGTGAGTTTCTATAAGTTTCATTTATATTCATTTTATTGACCAATATAAGCCTCGTAAATACACATACATACATATACATATATATATATAATTGAAATAGGTATAAATAAAAACATTATTAAAGCTAATTACGTTTTTGGTGTGGCTATTTAGGATTCGATAAAACTCATAAAAGACACTTGAGCAACTATAACGATTTAATACACTGCTATATAAACACGCATTGGAGATTGTTACTAAACAATTTGAGTAGAGTCTATTTCTTCCCCTTGCTTCTTCACATGCCTACATTCCGAGTATAGTCCATTTGACAAACACATCCAAAAACATCTTCACTGGATTTCTGTCCTGAAATACATTCACTCCTCTATATATATACATATATCTATATAAAACCACTGGCTCTCCACAAACACAACCTTTCACAAGAGGATATGATCAAACATTATCTTCACACTTCTTTTTTCCTTGTTTTTTAGTTACTCACAAATCCATAACTTCACAACTTCACTACCTTTCATTTTTTAACCGTAATATTACTATTAGTATTACTATTATTACTTCATTTCTTCATTACCCTTATCATGACAGAAGTTAGCAGGGAAGAGCTTGAATCAGCTATGGCGAAGGCTGTGGAGCTGAGAGCTCTTCACTCATCTCTGCTAAACAACAACAATTGTGGTAGCGGAGATGATATCAGGCTAAACGCGTCTTCGTCTACTTCTCCACTAGTGGCAAATCATCACCATGTCCCTCATTTCTCTCCTCATGATTACCCTGTTTTTACTCCTGTGAGTTACTAATTTACTGTTTATTATCTAGTCCTTTGTTCCCATTTAATTGTGTGAAATTACGAGCAATTTTGACTGCTTCATAATGCAGTTTTCAAAATTTAATCGTATAATTTAACATTTACACGATATGTTTTTTTTTTCCGAAATTTTAATACAAGTTCTCGATTAATTAAAATTGCACTAGTTTTGTAACGAACAATTAAATGAAAATGGAGCGAGTGTTGTTTTCCGGCTGCTTTAGTTAGAAATTCGAATTACAATTCAGTATGATGGGTTTCATGATTAGTTGGTAAACCAAATATACCATTAATTAAGTTAATGTTTTTTCGTTGTAATCATCATTAAGGAACTGGTGGGGACAATCTCTAAAAAATTATTCATTTATTTTCAAAATATAACTCCAATATACTATTTTGTTTTATTCTACGATATAATATAAGTCCATTTTAACAAAATCGAATTTTTTTTATGGAATATTATATATTTGCCAATACTTTTAGTTTTTAGGAGAATGTAGATGAATAAAAATGAGGGTAAAAAATGAAAAAAAAAAGGTGAAAAATGTGTAATGATTGTGTTTCATTAATAAATTAAGTTTTCTATAGTGGAATTATATTTTGGAACGGAGTAAGTATGTAAAAAACTTACCTACTAAAGTGTAATCTTTTGTGAAATTATTAATTATAAAGCTAAAATAAGCATACTTTTGAAATTAGATATATGAACACTTGAACAGACATAATTTTCTATGAGATGAAAAACGGGTAATTCTCACGAATAAAATTTGGAAGCAAGTATATCTACTTTCATTTTCCCCCTACTATACATTTACTATCCTATAGACATGTTCTTATTTCAGAATTGTTGAATTGGTCAGAAATTACTAGCCAGCTCTAGTTTATAGTTTTATTATACTGTAATTTAAGTTTGTTTGCTCTCACTTCTTTCTCCAATTGTCAAATCGTTCCATTTCTTTGATTTTCTTTAGAAAATTCTGAACCAAATAGTACACTTTATCTTTTCAACTACTACTTGACAAATGGTTTCCATATTATAAACTAAACTTTAACATGCTACCATATTTGTAATTGTGGTACTAATACTCACACAAACTTTTAACATCTTACACATTTACTCTCCTATAAAGCCAAAGTATTATTTACATGTAAGATTTATTATGTAACCTGATATAGTTCATTTATGGATAAATTAGTATTTTAAGCCCATTTATTTTGCTCTATTCTTTAGAAATTTTTTTAACTTACATCAAAATTTAGAGCCAAAATACATTACTTATTTTTTAATACTTTGGGCCGAATCCGTCACACTAATAAACTTTGAAGGACAAATAGTATGCATTTGGAACTTCGAGAACCAGGAACATTTTATCTTCTAACGTTATGCGCCATTTCCCTCATCAAGATCTGCTTAGTGCTAACAGCTCTAAAAATTGGTGAACTTTATTTATAGTCATTATTTCTACATTTTGTTAAGACATTTACTAATAACATTACATTATATAGGCATAAACAAAGAAGTTGAAGTAACCATAAGAAAATGATATTTGATAAAGAATAAAAAGGCTGATTTCTATATCTTCTGGGTTTTTCCCATATTTTTATCATTAATAATATAAAAATATGGGTTTTTTCCACCATTTAATAAAAAAATAATTGTTAATATTTGTTGTGATTTCAAATTTTACGATTTATTTTTAATTATTCTATCTTTCTTAATAATTTAGGGAAATCATTAACAATAAAATGAGTAATTAAGAAAATAAAAAATGAAACCATTAATTTGTAATGTTTAGCTGACTGTGTAATGTTTACTTGATTCAGTAATCAAGCAAACACATTGTTGACCAATATGAAGTAAAAAAATTGATAGTTTCTCATTATTTTATTTATTTTTAATAAGTTAGGAAATAACTTGGAAAAATATATTCATTATCAATATGTAAAAATACCATTTAGAAAATAACATCTAGAAAAGTAGAATACATTTTACGAATTTTGGTTATTTTGGGTAAATATCCGCACCAAGAACCATTATAGTCATTACAAATACGGGTGTGCATGAGTCCGATAAAATAAGTAAAAAAAGTTATATAGACCCGACCCGACCCGACCCGTATATGATGAGAAAACAGCTAAAACCGTTACCCGAATACCCAAAAACTATTGGGTCGGGTCTGATCGGACCAGCGTGGGTAAAATTGACACTCCTACTGTGAACTAATCACTTGTATATTTAATTTCCAAATGGTGGCATTTAGATAAAGCAGATTAACTATTACTCCAATTAGATAGAGTTCAAGTGCCAACCCTCTGTGATCTTCCTTTTATCTTTAACCTATAGATTTGCTCAAATTCTAATAGAACGCCAATTTCCAGAAAAAAGAAGATGAGAATAATAGAGTATTCTATGTTTGCTTGTGAGCTTTACTACTCGGCTTATTTGATTAACTATTTGTTTTCTTTTAGTGGCATAAAAACCCAAACACTACTTATCAATGTTATGATTAATAAATTGAAATATGCGCCCTTGGTTCTGTTGTCCTTCAAATGTTCAGGCTTTTAAGATTCCTTAATGATTCTAGCCAACACATACTGGCCTGCTAGATGAACTAATTTAATTTGGATATTTTAAACTAGGAAAACTTTGACCATAAAAAAACAAAAAACAAAAAACAAAAAACAAAAAAACAAAATTAAGAAAACGAATGTGTATACCCACCAGAGTTGGTACTTCATGAACCCTTTGTGGCTGTACTAAATTGTTTCTATATTTTATATTTTGATGATACACTTTTCGCAATTCTTTTTTGCATGCTTTTTCGTTTTGGCAGACGCCGCAGACCTAATTTTGCGACTCGATTGAAAAACATTTTTTCATACCACTTGACTTAAATTATGTGCTCGACCTTTAAATATCTATCCTCACTCCCTCATGTTAACTTTGTCTAAAAGACAGTACGTATATTTTTTTAAGAGCATCACAAGACAGTTCTGGCCATTAGGCTAGCCCTTCTGGTTTTAGAAAATGGCTTATTGAATAAGCTCTTGGCTGCTATGCATACTAATTTTTTATGCCATTTTACCACTGATATCCATGATAAATTTCATCTTAGAGTAATTATCACATATGGACTAAAAAATATGATATAACATGTGTTTTATAATGAGTTACATATTCTTAACATTACGAGACCATTTAATGGTAAACTAATATAAACTCTAATATGATATCAGAGTAGATCTAGCGATGTTGGGTTCAACTCCGTCCATTTAATATGTTCGTTCGTAGAACCCTTGAAATGTCGGGATACGAGTGAGGGGGAGTGTTAAAGTAATTATCTCACATCGACTAAAATATGATATAACATGTGATTTATAATAATTTATCCATCGTTACCATTACGATAACTTTTAACGGTTGAGAGAATATAGATTCTAATATTTCGCTAGCAATTTTGTTTACTTGGCATCAATATCAAAATATTCTGAATTTTAATCTTTTAAGATGAATTACAATTTACACCTGAACCCGAAAGGTTCCGTATGAAGTCTTACATCTTGCAGCTTCACTTTTTATCTAAATGACACAGGAATCTATAAACCTCCCCGTGATATGGATTATACTGTATCTAAATGAACTAATCCTAATCAAACATAACAAAACAGTTGTCACCATATGTTCTCAAAAAGACATTAAAGAGATTACGAACAGATCATATAAAAACTAACGACTTAACATAAAATGTAAGGATAAAATTACACACCTAAAAAAAATCGGCTTATATGGAACGAACTAATGTTTAAATTTTTTCTTGTATGTTATCCATCTTGAAAAGTAGATCACGAAATTTCAAGTTTCTGATTTTTAATATTTGATGCATAGAGTTATGAAGATGAACCACTTCCTGGGTATCGACAGCTCCAATTAGACAGCCAAGCTCTATCAGATTACTGGGATGGTTACGGCCTAGCGGAAGAAAATACTAACATACCCAATTACAAGAAAATCAACACTTCTTCAAGAAAAAAATATGAATATCCCTCCGAATTAATCAATTTAGAACCGATATGCCCCCCCGAAGACCAAATTTCCACCACCGGTTCGTGTACCAACCACATCTCGGTTCTTAGAACATCTCCAGGAAAGGATTTCTTCAAATCAAGTAGGAGAACTAGCTTGGGAGAATTACGAACTGATTCATCTTCATGTAATAAATGCAGACCTGCGTTTATAAGCAGTGATTCAAATATTGGTGTTACGAAAAGCAGGCATTTTAACACGGTCGTTCCGCTAACAGATTCTCACGCTTCATGCCAAACACAAACGGTGAATAAAGGTTCGAGCTTCTCGAGGTTTTTCAATCGATTGAAGAAGAAAAACAAAAACAAGAACTCACCGAATAGGGCTGAATCGGAGGACGTTTCTCAATATAATGATTTGGGAATGTTGTCGATAGAGAGATTAAAGTGCGAGCTAATTGAAGCGAACGAAAGACGAGATGCAGCTTTATCAGAGGTTTCGGAGATGAAATCTTCTTTGGGAGAACTAAAACAAAAATTGGAGACTTTAGAAACTTATTGTGAAGATCTGAAAAAGGCTTTAAGGGAAGCAACCAGCACGAAGGATAGTTACAACAATTTCCAATTACCGGAAAAAGGAGCTAAACAGATCGGTGAAAATGAAGCGAATTCCTTACCTGTTACCGAAGAAGTGATGGTAGAGGGTTTTATGCAAGTAGTTTCCGAGGCGAGGCTATCCGTAAAACAATTTTGCAAAATACTCGTTTCCCAAATTGATGAAACCGATACCACTCTAGTGGAAAATCTGGATTTGCTTCTTGAACGTTACAAGCTCTCGTTAAACTCTAAGTACACAAAGGCAGTGTTATACCATTTGGAAGCAATTATAAACCAAACCCTTTACCAAGATTTCGAAAACCCACTTTTCGTTAAAAACGGGTGTCCAAAGGTTTTAGACCCTCACCAGCACCGACAGGCGCAATTTACACAATTTGTCGCTTTGAGGAATTTAAGTTGGAACGAAGTATTGAGAAGAGGGACAAAATATTACAGCGAAGAGTTCAGTAAATTCTGCGACCAAAAAATGAGTTTGATTATTTCGACGATGAGCTGGACTAAACCTTGGTCCGAGCAGCTGCTCCAATCATTTTTTGTAGCGGGTAAGTGTATATGGTTGCTTCATTTACTCGCTTTCTCATTCGACCCGGTATTGGGAATTTTGAGGGTTGAAGATAATAGAAGCTTTGATGAGCAGTATATGGAGGATATATTCGTCGATAAACAGAGATCACACGGTCCAAGCCGGGTTAAGATTATGGTCATGCCAGGGTTTTATGTGCAGGAAAGAGTGCTTAGGTGTAAGGTACTCTGTAGGTACAAATCTGTAGCCTGATTTGTTTTGGATTTATATGTTTTACTACTAATTATTGCTTGAATCTTTCCTTAAGTTTTTTAATTGCTTTGAAATTTAGTTTGTTGCTAACATCTAGGCAAATATGACACCTGAGTACCAAAGTTTGTCTTTGGTGTTGCAACTTGGAAGTCTTTTAATAGTACAACAGTACTTTTTTTTATGAGCAAAATACACATTCTATATTGAGATATGTTATGCCCAGTTTTTTTTCAAAATGGCCCAATGGGCCTCATAAAATACCGAAATCCCTATTTCTTTTGAGAATTGCCACAATGACCTACATCGTTATATTCATTAATTCAATTGACGAATCTATATAAATATAAAAACGTTACTTCGTCAAAACAATTTATGAAGTTCATATAAATTATCATTCACCACGTCGTCAAATGTCTATATAAAATAAAATCTTACTTTGTCAAAACAATTGACGAATTATTTATAAAATAATCACTCATCTTTTCGTCAATTAATATTTAAAAATTTTGTCAATTAATATTTAGAAATTAAATACTATCATGCAAATGGCAACAACTATGGAACCAAGTCAAATGACAAAAGCCACAAAATTTATTTCACTTTTTCTGACTTAAAGTTTATCATGTCATCCAACACAACACAACATACATTCTATCCTTAATAATAATTTTAGTTGTTTTTTACGATTACGTTTCTTCTAACAAAAATACTCCACCAATTCCCTTTTCCTAAAAGAAATTATTTTGGAGAGATGTGATATGTTGTTTAATTAAAATTATATGAAAGTTTTACTCTGTTTTCTCTATTTTAGTTCTGATAGTCTGTATAAATACCGAAATGAAAAATCTTACAATTATTTGTTATTGGGTAGGTGAGATGATGAAAACTATAAACGAGGGCTTATCTTATGACATAACTTATAAAAAAGTATTTAAGATACGTAAAAACACGACATATGAAACAATCTAGGATATATTGTTTAAGGAAATTGTGGTTTCATCGGGTTCACACTGTTTGACTTTAACTTGTCACTATCCATATTTGACTCACTTAGTAAATTTATATATATGCGATAGGATATTGATGATAATGATTCATTGGACACCATGCTCGAGTTAACATCGCAAAATGGAAGGACGTTTATAAATTTGTTTGTTGAAATTGAACATGTTTAGACTCCTAATCTAGATTACGAGTCATATTAAACTCTTATTTCTGCTAATATTGAGATTCCTGAAATGAATTATTATCCTACTAACTCATACCGATATATAGAAACATGATTGTTAAGTACAATACCGACATTCCAGGAACTGACCCACAATATTCTTGATATGAATAAATCTTTGTATATCAGATACATATAGACATACACAAATTGGTACGCCGATTATAACGCCCCTTCGAGAAGAGCCAATGCGAGGATTATATTCTAAAACCATTGAACAAGATTTGATACATTTGGATGCAGTGTGTTGATTGTCAGATAATAATTGTTGGTCAAATAATATAACTGGAATAGACCTTGGAGATGAATCAAATGATGAAAATTCATATTTCATTATTATCTAAAACAAGTATAAAGATGATGAATAAAATGTACAAGAAGTTGACGATAATGAATTCTACTCTGAAACGGGCTCGTATATGGATGATAGTGAAAATAACCAATCAAGTGGGTCACAATCGCCTAGTGATACTAGTTTTGTCAAAATTTCGGATGCATTAACCAACATCAAGCTTGTTTAATAAATCATTCAACTAAGAAAATTATACTAATCATAGACAAAATTATACATATCTTGATTTTTGGGATCCTCTGTTTGATGAAGCATTTGTTGGTCTTTTGTTAAGGGATAAATACATGTTGGAAAAAGGGAATGGCAATTTGGTCAATATAACGCAGTACCCATTTTGGGAAATACGTTGTAAACAATCCAAAACTCAACAAAAATACAAATGGAAATTACGAGTTTCACTAAGAAAAACACATGGATTTTTTTAGCTGTCGAAGTACAACGGTCCACGTACATTTATCCATGATGGCATCACAACTAGTCCTATGATGAAAATTTCGTTAGTTCATGAGATTGTCAATGCACGCTTTGAAATGTGAGTTTCATACAAAAAAGTTTATTTAGGTAAACAAAAGTCTATTGCAGAGATATTTGGCAGTTGGAAAGATTCATATAAGGCTCTACCTAAATTTATGAAAACCCTTCAAAAATGTAATTCAAAAATGTAATCTCGATAACGTTTCGAAGAAAATAGCTCCACGAGATTGTGCTCTCTTCTACAACAAATACACACCCAATGGGAAAAACATGAGTGCGTGAATCTGATTCCATGGCAAACAAAATCTTACATTTGTACTTCCCATATAAGTGTGTTGTATCAATAGCGTTAGGTGGCCTACAATACTGAAATGCATCAATAACGACTTTAAATGTGAAGAAAAATCTATTTAATAGCTCAACCATTTGATTTCCACCAACACTGTATGTTGGCGTTTGTTGGTCCGTAGGTGTCTAAACCTTAGAGGGGGGGGGGGGGTTGAATAAGGCTTTCGTACGTTTTTCGCGGAATGAAATCTATGGGTTATTAACTAAGTTAATTAGTGGTTTTTATAACCTAAACTCTTTCGTTAACGAATTATCGCTAAATTAATCTAAGCAAGCAATAAATATAAGCGATAAATAAACACGAAAAGTAAAAGTTAAGGGAAAGAAATAACGCAAGATTTATAGAGGTTCGGCAAAACGCGCCTACGTCATCTCCTCGGTATTTTCACTACCGAGTGTTTCACTAAAATCTTCGTTCTAAGGTTACACCTTAACGAGCTTAATCAACCGATTATGCTCCCCCTCACTTTATGAGTATCCCGAATAAAAGACCTAGAGCTTTTAAGCTACACTTGCTTAAAAGCCTCTACCCAATCACTCGCTCACAAATGAGTTTATAAAATACTCTTTTACAAGATTGATTTTGAATGGATCACTCACTAACAAATAATATCTCGATGTTTATAAGATTACAATAGTAATATGCTCGAGAATATTTATGATTACAAGTGAGAAAGTTGAGTAGTATAAGCTTGTATGATCTTTGAATTTGGAAGCTTGTAGTTGTGTAATTGTTGGGGTGCTTTTCTTCAAAGGATTTGGGGCTTTTGTAGTGTGAAAAAGGTGCAACAATTAATATCAGACCGTTGCTGGTTGTTGAGTTCATTCAATGCTGTTTTGCAGCAGTTCGCCCAATTTTCAGGAATAGCTTAAAAGCTGGAATTTTGAAATTCTACAGAAACGATCGGTCGTTTCTGAAAAACGATCGGTCGTTTTTCATCCGTGCTCACTGGAAGAATTCATACATAAAACGATCGGTCGTTTTATGCTGGCGATCGGTCGTTTTTGTTTTATGCTCACTGGAAGGATTTCTGCCTAAAACGATCGGTCGTTTTAGGGTAGCGATCGGTCGTTTTTAGGTTGAGCTTACTGGAAGAAATACTCACATAATAGATCGATCGTTTTTTGTGTTGATCAGTCGTTTTTTGTTGTTCTGGGTCAGTTTCGGTTTTCTCGACAAACTTCGAAACCCCGTAACTAATTCGTTTCAAATCCGATTGAGGTTCCGCTTGAACCATTAGCTTCGTAATTACGTATACTATCATTTTGAACCTTTGACACACTCGATAAATGATTAGTACGCAAAACGAGCTTTTATCATGTTTTACACATTTTGTTATCATTAAAATAATCGATTTGAAGAACATCGTTCAACAGCGTTGTTTCATAAGAATCTACAGTACGTACCAGGATTATATTTTTGACGGGCTTTTATAAATTTAGGTAAAAGTTTATATGAATATTCTCAATTATCAAATATCTCTACAATTGACTTTTGTTTACCTACATAAACTTTTTTGTATGAAATTGACATTTGAAAGTGGGCATTGAAAATATCATATAGTAATGAAATCTTTTTCATATGATTAGTTGAAAAGCTATTTCAAATGGTCTGAGCAATAAGATTGGTATCTTACCAAGGTGATCAATTGTAAGCTCAATATTGACACATATATGGGGACCATTATAAACCAACACCTACAAAAAATCCATGTTTTTTTCTCAGTGAAACTCTTAATTTCCATTTGCATTTTTTTTTGAGTTTCGGCCAGTTTATAATGTATTTCCCAATATCTCGTCTTCTATCTTTCAGTGGAAAAATGGGTATTACATTTGATTGACTAAAGTTCCATTTCCTTTTTCAATATTTGTTTATCCCAAAATAAAATTCCAAAAAAACGGTTCATCAACCAGATGATATCAAAAACCATGATATATCATATAATTTTGTCTATGGTTAGTATAATTTTCTTGAGTGATGACTGGTTGATTAGACAAGTTTGACATTGGTTGATGCATATGAATTCTGGCAGAAATAGTATCACTAGGCCATTGTGACCCACTTGATTGGTCATTTTCACTCTCATCCATACACGGGCCCATTTCAGAGTATAATTCTTGATCGTCAAGTTATTGTACATTTTCTTCGTCATCTTCAAACTTGTTTTCGATAATAATGAAGTATGGATCTTCATCGATCCTCTGATTCATCCCCTAGGTCTATTCCAATTATATCATTTGACCAACTAATATTATTTGACAATCGACACACTGCATCCAAATATTTCAAATATGGTTCGATGTTTTCAGAATATAGTTCTCGCATTGGCTCTTTTTGAAGGGGCATTCTACTCAATGTACCAATTTGAGTCTGTCTATATGTATCAGTATTATACTTAGACAATCCTGTTTTTATATTTCTATATGAGTCGATAGGATAATAATTAATTTCAGAATCCTCAATATTATTAGAAAGAAGATTATAATACGACATGTAATCTTGACTAGGATTGTAAACTTGCTTAATTTCAACAGACAACCCTATAAACGTTCTTCCATTTTGATATGGTAATCGAGCATGATGTCCAATAAATTATTATAATCAATGACCAATCGCATATTTCTAAATTTACTAAGTGTAGTCAAGAGTTGGTCCAATCAGTATTTTATGGGGCCTACTAGGATATTTAGACAAAACACGGCTATTTTTGCAGTTCTCAATAGAGTTATGCCATTCTGGTATTTAATGGGGTCCACTGGGATATTTAGACAAAACACTGGGCCATTTTTTCAATTGTCAAGAGAGTTAGCCTATTTTAGTATTTAATGAGGCCCACTAGGCAATTTTGGTAAAAAACAAAAGTGAGTATTGACTATATTCTACAAGTGAAAGACTCTAACTACTATGCAAAAAAGAAATTCGCACTAGTATTATGCGAAGTTTTGATCAATTCTAAACATAAATTAATATGCCCATAAATAAAAGTATTAGAGGCGGAAATTAAAATGACCACAAATGATCAAGGTGAAACGAGACGAACCAAATTGTATCTTTCTCTAACTATAGTGATTAAAATATATAGAAATACGAGAGAAGAGAAACAACACATCACTGATGAAACATGTTAAAAGTAATTACACTCAAAATAAGAGATACTAGCTGGCCATGTGTTGTGTGCTGTTGTTAGAAATATACTAAAATAAATGATTGTTTTTGAATTTATATTTGATAATGTTTTGAATTGATCCATGTAATGAGAATAATATGAGCAATTGTTATTTATCATTATTGTTTAAATGACTAAATAAATATCTATTATTCTATTTATTAGATGGTCTAGTGTGTAGAGTACAATTTACACAAAAAGATTAGACTGTCGGTTCTAATAGAATATAAGTTATATGTTTACAATTTTAGATGGAAATTGACACACCATCAGTAGAGTTGTAGTACGTGGTTTTAGTAGGTTTGTCTTGACTACAGGGAACAAATAAATTCCAACTCCATTTACTAGTGCACTTTGTGTGTATTAAACATGACTGTTACGAAATAATAATTTGGTGACTGATTAGACAAAATGATTTATAACTCGTGGCTATAGTTATTGTTTATGTTTTTAATTCCTATATTTCTATTCAGGCATGTAGGAATGTGTTGGTCATTTTAATTCATACATGATGAGATTCGTAACGAGTCAATAAACTTAATGAGTTAAATGACAGCATTATTCGTATAATTGTTTATTAGTAATAAAAGAAATCCACGTCCCTTAAGGGATTGATGATACTCACTTGAGGAAGTTTATAAGTTTTGTTCGTGCAAACCATGTAGATGGATTTATAATCCGACATGACAAATAAGTTAAGCGGACAGGATTAGGGATAATACGTTTATTTAATTTAATAAATGAGTATCTCATCAATCTTTGCGTGGGGAGATAATGAACATGTTTGACGATTGGAATGAATTGGATATACGGATTATGGTAGAGAGATCAGTCGTGATCTTTAGTGGAATAAATCACGATTTAAATTGATTGTGTATATCTCGGTTTTTAATGAGATATGATAGCACAAAATCTTTTTAAGGAGTTATATCCTAATTAGCCTACAAGTCCCTACCTTGTCCCACATATAGCACGCCACTTTTATTGGCAGAATAAGTTTTTCATAACAATATTTCGAGATTGCCTAGAGAGAGAAAGAGTCCACACTCTTTCAAGAAACAAGATGTTAGTTCATGAATAAGGTAGAGGAGTTGAGGCGGATTTATTCTATCACAGCCGCCATCTGTTCCCTTCTGTTATTCGGTATGATCTAAACCTATATGGTAAAACTGAAACAGATTGATAATATACGTATATACGAAACCTAAGAATCTGGGCACGCTTTTTCTGCTGTGCAAACTGATTTTATCAGCTGTAACGTGTTTGTGAAATTTATTTAGTTAAATTAAGAAAAAAGAAAGACAAATATATATTAAAGAGATGAAAGATGGTTCCCCATTTCTGTAGACCGATAGAAGAGCCAAGGCATTGTAGTTTGTGATTTCAAATTTTTAAACATGTAGCAGTTCCTTTTGATAGAGGCAAAGAGGGTAGTTTTTCTTCTTTTAAATTTGTAACCGTGTCGCAGTTGCTTTGTTAAAAAATTGATTTTTTTGTAGTTTATATATTTAGAGAGAGTCTTTTGGTAAATAAATTTTTCGGCTTCGTAAGTACTCCTCACGTAAACTAATAAACTAATAGTATATATGTTTAGTAAATTCTTTCAATAAAGGTAATAGATTTTTCTTTTGTACAGTCAATCAATTGAACGACATAAATTCTCATTTTCAAAAATAAATATTCAACTGTTATTTTTTTTCAAATTTTGATTAATAATTAAATTTAGTGTAGTATCCACTAGGGTTTTATATTTTTATTTGAGTTTTTAATTTATTAAATCCTAATTTGTCTAATATATAATAAAAATTGAAAAATTAAATTAGTTATTGAAAATTTATCATCTAACCATCCATTTTTTAATCTAATGGCTATAAAGATTACTGGACATTTTACACTTTAACTCAATGAATGCACAAAATGAGGACCCAAAGGTAACTACGAACGTTCTTCCTTCCAAGTTCTTTTTCTCTCTACGATAATTCTTTAACAAAAATCATCTAAACTTTAACAATTCAAAATTGAATAAATTAACCTAAACCTACCTTCAATGCTCGAGTTCTTGTCATCCCTACGGCTGCCAATGTCAGCCCAAATATTTCCGACACGTTATAGCAAAATCAAAATATATTTATACCTTATTGCTCATATTTACTTTTTGAAAACTGTTAATAAAATGAGTGTCCTAGTTTTAGCAACAAAATATTAACTCATTCTGTTGCTAAACTGTAAATAAAATTTAACGACACTCATTTTACCAATAGTTTTCAAAAAGTAAACTTAACTTTTTTTAGTAGCGTTTAAAATAACACGAAGGGGAAACAAAGAATGGACAAACCAACAATGTTAAAGAGCAAGAATGATTGATTGTTTCATCACTACAAAATAATGTTTGATTTAGTGAGAGTCAAAAACTGTCACAAGTCTGTCACTAATTTAAAAAGCTGTCACAAATCTGTCGCAAATTGACTAAACTGTCACAAAGCCGTCACAAAAACCGTCGCTAATAAGCTCGTAACCAAAAATACCGTCACTAATCCCGTCGCTGTTTGGGTATTTTTTTGTAGTGCATTACGGTCCATATGAAATTCTAGTGTTGCAATATTATATTTACCTACAACTTAAGAAATGAAGTAAAAGAACCAAAAAATGGAATATCTCATTAATATTAACGGAAACAAATACAGTTATTGATGGTCGATGGACTTGCACAATTAATTACACTGTCGTACAAAACTACTTTCTTCGGCAAGTTCTACGGTCAAAATGGGGTCAATGCCGAAAATATATATTGTGCCAAAATTTATTACCAAAATATACAAGCCCAAAAGTTTATATTCAAAATATACAATTGTCAGTATCATGCCATCCTAACCGAAGTGAAACGCGTTTTACTAAAAATCTGAAAGAATAGGCCAGCCTATATAGATGTAGTTATCGGTCTAGCTTAGTTCTTCAGTTCTGAATAGTTGTCTACCCTCTTGATGAACGTACTATTAACGAGAAGATATTTCTGAATGGAACATTAAAGTAAAACTAAAATACAATATGAAAAACCTCCAAGGAAAGCACAAAACTACTAGTAAAATACAGTTTCTGTACATTTTTCATCCAAGAACATGAACTAAATTACAGTTAACCGATCTCCTCATCGGACATTTGCCTTTTCAAACCAAATATCTATTGCAGATGGCTAAGGTAGATTATCCACCAGATTCAAAGTTTAAAGAAATGAAAGGCTTTCCTGGTATCACTCTTGATCACCTTAGAGAGGTAGAACTCAAAAATGTATGCGGCCTCACATGTGTTGTGCAGTTCATTCAACTCATCTTAGCCAAATTAATATTCTTCAGTGCTGGAAACCATTACAATCAAACCAGCTCTTGAATTAATTGGTGTTAAAG
Organism: Primula vulgaris; assembly: GCA_963920805.1. Lineage (NCBI taxonomy): Eukaryota > Viridiplantae > Streptophyta > Magnoliopsida > Ericales > Primulaceae > Primula > Primula vulgaris. The sequence goes on from OY987214.1 coordinate 19,775,734, forward strand.
AATCCATGTTTCTGAGAGAGTTAGCGAGATTTCGACGTGCTTCTCCGGCTGTCGAAGTCGAATACGATAACTACTATGATGATTAAGATTAGTATTCTTAAGCCATTATGTTGGTGTTTGTTATCTAGTAATAGTCAAAAGCTAAAGTTGTAGGTACATCATCAGCAAGAACAAAAAATACTTTCTCCATACCAGTTACTTGTCTACTGTGAAACTAGGTATAATTTTGACTCGTAAAAAAACTCATACTTAAATTATCGAAAGTGAAAATTTTCAAAATGTAATTTTACAGTTTAACTTTTGTACTATATTAATAGCTTTCGAATATTGTCATTTTGACACTTTAGCAGGTTAATTGGAAGGAGGAGTAGATTTAGTATGTCGTTGCTTGTAAGATCTCTATTGAGATTAAAAAATATACTATTTAGTTTTTCTTCTTATTCTAAGTAGATTACATCTGGATCTGTTTGTTATTTATCATTATTGTTAAATGACTAAATAAGTGTCTATTATTCTATTTAGTAGATGGTCTAGTGTGTAGAGTACAGCTTACATACGGAAGATTAGACTGTCGGTTCTAATAGAATATAAGTTATATGTTTACAACTTTAGATGGAAATGGACACACCATCAGTAGAGTTGTAATACATGGTTTTAGTAGGTCTGTCTTGGCTACAGGGAATGAATAAATTCCAACTACATTTACCAGTACACTTTGTGTGTATTAAACATGACTGTTACGAAATAATCATTTGGTGACTGACTAGGCAAAATAATTTATAACTCGTGGTCATGGTTATTATTTATGCTCTTGATTCCTATATTTCTATTTAGACATGTATGGATGTGTTTGTCATTTTGATTCATACATGGTGAGATTCGTCATGAGTCAATAAACTTAACGAGTTGGATGGCAGCATTATTCGTATAAGTGTTTATTAGTAATAAAAAAAATCCACGCCCCGTAAGGGATTGATGATACTCCCTTGAGGAAGCTTATAAGTTTTATTCGTGTAAACTCTGCAGGTGGATTTATAATCCGACACGATAAATAAGTTAAGCGGACAGGCTTAGAGATAATACGTTTAAAGAAATCAGTCAGTGATTTAATTTAATAAATGAGTATTTGATTAATCTTTACGTGGGGAAATAATGAACATTTTTGATAATTGGAACGAATTAGATATTCGGATTATGGTAGCGAGATCAGTCGTGAGTTTTAGTAGAATAAATCACGATTTAAATAGATTGTATATATCCCGGGTTTCAAGGGGATATGATAGCATGAAATCCTTTTAAGGAGCTCTATCATAATCAGTATACAAATCATTACCTTAGCCTATATATAGCACGCCATTTTTCTTAGCAGAATAAGTTTTTCATAACTATATTTTCGATATTGCCTAGAGAGAGAAATAGCCCATCCTCTTTCAACGAGCAATGTGCTAGTTCAGGAATAAGGTAGAAGAGTTGAGGCGAATCTATTCCATCACAGCCGCCATCTGTTCCCTTCTATTATTCGGTATGATCTAAACTTATACGGTAAAATATGATTTACTTTGAAAATATATGTACATACTAAAACTATGAATCCGGACACGTTTTTTTTTCCGCTGTGCAAACTGATTTTCTATTAATTGGCCTCAGAGCCAAAGGTTATACTGTGTACGTTGTTATCTGACCATGTTCTCCACATTAAAACTGAGATTTATGCATGTTATGGAATAGATGGGTAGGTTTGCTAACTCTGTTTTGCAGATAAGAGTCCATCTGGTTATCATGATTATATATGTGTTTATATAAATGTTTTGATAACTATATAATATGCATGTGGTTTCTCCGTTCGGAAGCATGCAAGTTTTTTTATTTAAAGATACATGTGTTTCTCCAAGGTGTAAATGAGGCATGTTTTACTTTTGTTTTATTTTATGATATAGCTGGGTTGTAAAATATGTTTTTCTTTGATTTTGTATAAGCTGTATCATATCAGTATAGGAAGAATGATGTTATTGTGGTAGCAATTGTGTGATTTGTTGAACCCATTGTCAGGAGGACTAGATATGGGTAGATACACTTTTTTACACAGAAAATTACATGCAATATGTTTCATGTTTTTATTTTTCTCCATTGTCAGGCCGATCCGCGTCGTAGGCAACACATGAAGTCGTGGAGGCAATACAAGATTTGGTGAAGATTCTTGAAGATCTTCTTGATCATGATAACTAGATTTATGTTTGTGTTTATCTTCATTGATGGCATGTTTAAAATATATTGTTGTTATCTTGCATGATCATATCTTGTATATATGTTAAATATTTATGTTGCCATGTATGTTAGGGGAGAACATGGTAATAGATATTTATATGATTGATATGCTATTCAATAGTAATTTATACATAATAACTAGATAATAAAATGGATTTTATTTATTAATCATGTATATGGTAATTGCTAGAATTGAATAAGATACATATCAACATTAGTAAAACCCTCTTTTATAAATAACTAAGTGTGAGAAGGATTTTATTTCTTTTAAATCCTACGGTCACCATTAATGGTTTGTAAATGATGTGATTGATCACTTTCCCCATCGGTTTGGACTAATTGTGGATCATTAAGTACAAACTCTGCTATTTGTGATTAGTTCTTCACCTTCCCATCGAATGGATTTACTAATAAGCACAAAAGATGTAGATGTCATTAAATGGTTATACACTTAGCTATAATTAATAGTATCCTGTCCATCGTAGTAAGTGTTGTTAAATTTATAGGACCAAAGCTATGCCACTATTTAATTGTGTTTAACAAGGTTTATTGTTTAGATAACATAATTAATAGATTAATGAATCTGTCTATGCAAAGTTAAATAGTATGATACCTTTCCCATCGAAGCATGCTAATTTATGGTGTATAGGACTGTTGGCTAATTCTATTAAAATATTAGTTGAGAGATTTTATTTTAAAGATTAGAAATTAAAATGTTAAAATTACTCATTTGTATTTGTTACATGTTTTATTCTCATGATTTAAAAATGTTTCTCAGCCCACTTATGGTTATTCTTAAGGAAAACAAATTGGTTGGACCTAATTATATTGATTGGAAAAGAAATTTGGACATTGTACTAACTGCTAAGGGATACAAGTTTGTTCTCATTCAGATTTGCCCCGAGTTTCCACCCTTGGATGCAACTGAGGAGCAGAGCCAGAACTATCGTAAGTGGATGAAGGCTGATGAGATGGCGCGGTGCTACATATTGGCATCTATGTCAAATGTGCTGCAATATCAGCATCAGCCTATGGCCATGACTTTTGATATGCTGGCTAACCTTAGGGAGATGTTTGGGAACCAAAGTCATGCCGCAAGGCAGACAGGGATGAAGGAACTCATGAACACAACTATGGCTGAAGGCACCCCAGTACATGGTTATGTTCTTAAGATGAGTAATCTTTTTAATGAACTAGAGATCCTAGGAGCTGAAATTGACAGGGAAACCCAGGTCGATCTCATACTCTAGTCACTGCCAGATTTTTTTAAGAGTTTTTCCTGAACTATAACAAGAATAATCTTCATTATACGTTGTCACAACTCTTTAAAGAATTGCAAGTGGCTGAGGGGCTTATCAAGAAGCCTGTGGTTGTGTATGCTGCTGAGAAAGATTTTGCTTCTAAATCAAAAGGTAAGAAGAAGAAGAAAAAGGTTCAAAAAACCATTGTACCTCAACAGGGACAAGTCGGTGTGGTAAAGAAGCTCAAGGGCAAGTGTTTCAAATGCAAGCAAACTGGGCATTGGAAATCACAGTGTCCTAAGAAACAAAGTAAGTCTTATTCACTTGTGGTTGACACCTCTTGGTGTGTTGATACAGGAGCCACTAATCATATTTGCAATTCATTGTAGGCGTTTCAGACAACCAGACAGCTTAGTGATGGGGAGATTTGCGTATTTCTGGGAGATGGCATGAGAGTGCCGGTAGTTGCAGGTGGAAGCATTAATATTTCATTTCGTAGTAATAAGCTTTAAATTTTGAAAGACGTTCTTTATATGCCTTCGATTAGAAGGAATTTGATTTCTGTTTCTAGTCTTGTTAAAAATGGATATTCAGTTTATTTTAATGATTTAGTTATTATTAAAATGGATAAACTTGTTATCTGTTCTGGTATATTGGTGAATGATTTATTTATTATTAATGATGGCTTACCTACTATGCAACTAAGAGAATCTAATAACATTATTAATCGTAAGCCATGTAAGAGGAAAAGTACTTCGGAAATGAATGAAACGTATCTTTGGCATTTGCGCTTAGGTCATATTAATCTAAATCGAATAACAAGACTGGTTAAAGATGGGTCTTTAGGCTCATTGGAAGTAGAGGCACTTCCAGTCTATGAATCGTGTTTAGAAGGTAAGATGACAAAGCGGCCGTTTTCGGCCAAAGGCAATAGGTCTATTGAAACGTTAGAATTATTTCATTCTGATTTGTGTGGACCCTTGAATATCCAAGCTAAAGGAGGTTATGAGTATTTTGTCACATTTATTGACGATTACTCTAGATATGGGTACATTTATCTGATGCGTGCAAGTCTGAATGTTTTGAGAAATGCATGACATTTAAGGCAGAAGTGGAGAAGCGTCATGGAAAATGTATCAAGAAACTACGATCTGATCGTGGTGGCAAATACCTCTTTGGAAATTCTTGGAATACTTATCAGTGGAAGGTATCACCTCTCAGTTGTCTACACCTGGTATGCCACAACAAAATGGTGTAGCAGAGAGGAGAAATAGAACTCTTATGGATATGGTTAGATCAATGATGAGTTACTCGGATTTACCGGATTCGTTTTGGGGACATGCATTAGAAACGGTTGCATATGTTCTTAACTTGTTACCTTCGAAGTCAATACCAACTACACCCACAGAATTGTGGACTGGGCGTAAGCCCAGTCTAAGACATATTCGACTATGGGGTAGTCTGGCACATGTGCTGAAGGTAAAGACTGACAAGTTAGAGTCTAGAACAGATGTTTGTTTATTTGTTGGGTACCCTAAATGAACGAAAGGTGGTTTATTCTGTTTTCCTAAGGATCAGAAGGTCATGGTTAGCACTAATGCCCGATTCTTAGAAGAGGACTTTTAAACATGATCTATTCACTTCTGTTATTCGTTATGATCTAAATCTATACGGTAAAACTGGAATAGATTGATAATATACGTACATACTAAACCTAAGAATCTGGGCACGTTTTTTCCGTTGTGCAAGCTGATTTTCTATCAGCTGTAACGTGTTTGTGAAATTTATTTAGTTAAATTAAGAAAAAAGAAAGACAAACATATATTAAAGACATGAAAGATGGTTCCCCATTTCTGTAGAGACCGATAGAAGAGTCAAGGCATTGTAGTTTGTGATTTCAAATTTTGAAACATGTAGCAGTTCCTTTTGATAGAGGCAAAGAGGGTAGTTTTTCTTATTTTAAATTTGTAACCGTGTAGTAGTTGCTTTGTTAAGAATTTGATTTTTTTGTAGTTTATATATTTAGAGAGGGTCTTTTGGTAAATAAATTTTCCGTCTTCCTAAGGACTCCTCACGTAAGCTAATAAACTAATAGTATACATGTTTAGTAAATTCTTTCAATAAAGGTAACTTGTTTTTCTTTTATGCCGTCAATCAATTGAACGACACAAATTCCTGTTTTCAAAAATAAATATTCAACTGTTATTTTTTTTCAAATTTTGATTAATAATTAAATTTAGTGTAGTATCCACTAGGGTTTATATTTTTATTTGAGTTTTTATTGTGTTGTAAAATTTGTTTTTAATTTATTAAATCCAAATTTGTCTAATATATAATAAAAATTGAAAAATTAAATTAGTTATTGAAAATTTATCATCTAACAATCCATTTTTTAATCTAATGGCTATAAAGATTACTGGACATTTTACAGTCTAACTCAATGAATGCACAAAATGAGGACCCAAAGGTAACTACGAACGTTCTTCCTTCCAAGTTCTTTTTCTCTCTATGATAATTCTTTAACAAAAATCATCTAAGCTTTAACAATTCAAAGTCGAATAAATCAATCTAAACCTACCTTCAATGCTCGAGTTCTTGTCATCCCTACGGCTGCCAATGTCAGCCCAAATATTTCCGACACGTTATAGCAAAATCAAAATATATTTATACCTTATTGCTCATATATAGGGGTGGGAAAAAAATCCGCAAACCCGCCCCGTAACCCAATCCGTGCGGATTGGGGCGGGTTGGGTGTCAAAAAAAGTTAAATCCGCCCCGCCCTAATCCGTAAAAAAATTCGTGGGTTGGGTTAGGGTTGGGGTTTCCAAACCGCGGGGTAATCCACACCAACCCGTTTCAATCCGTATATATATATATATAAATATAAATATAAATTTTCTCAAGATCTTTTTTAATAAGAGTTTTTATATTATAATAGTATTGATTTAAGAAAAATTATATATATAGACAAAAAATCTTTGGATTGTCCAAACTTAAGCTTAATGATTCGATTGATATATTGTCTTATAAATTCAATGTATCATCTCGTACTTACAAAAAGAATGAATTTTTAATCTGGGTCTAGGTAGTATGGGTGGTTAATTTCTTTTTAAAAACTTTATTTGTAATTGAAATATAGCCAAATATGAAGTTATATAAAGTTATTACGAAATCTGTAGCTATTGAACTTGTGGATTCAATTAGCTATTGAACTTTATTTTGATTATGTTGATGAAGAATAATTTGTTTTGTTTTAGCTTTGTTACTTGTTCCGAACATTCTAAACGTATTTTGGTTGACTTTTAGTTTATATTTCTATTTGAAAGATTTATTTTTTTTAAAATATTTAGGTAAATTATGCGAAATAATAAAAAATTAATGACTAAAATGAAAATTTAAGAAACAACCCGCACCCAATCCGCCCCGCTTGATAATGGGTTGGGTTAGGTTGGGTTGGGGTTTTAATTATAATGGGTTGGGTTGGGTTGGGTTGAGATTTTAATATCACTAATCCGCCCCAATCCGTCCCGCCATTTATTTTACGGGACGGGTTAGGATTGCGACCAATCCGTCCCAATCCGCCCCGTACCCACCCCTACTCATATATACTTTTTGAAAACTGTTAATAAAATGAGTGCCCTAGTTTTAGCAACAAAATATTAACTCATTCTGTTGCTAAACTGTAAATAAAATTTAACGACACTCATTTTACCAACGGTTTTCAAAAAGTAAACTTAACTTTTTCAAAAAGTAAAGAGCAAGAATGATTGATTGTTTCATTACGGTCCATATGAAATTCTAGTGTTGCAATATTTTATTTACCTACAAATTAAGAAATGAAGTAAAAACCAAAAAATGGAATATCTCATTAATATTAACGGAAACAAATACATTTATTGATGGTCGATGGACTTGCACAATTAATTACACTGTCGTACAAAACTACTTTCTTCGGCAAGTTCTACGGTCAAAATGGGGCCAATGCCGAAAATATATATTGTGCCGAAACTTATTACCAAAATATACAAGTTTAAACCCCTACTCAACACACACCACCTTCACTTTCGGCCACCACCACCCTTGATTGAATGCTGACAGAGCTCCGACAAGCTTACAGGATCTCCGTTGAGCTTACAAGAGCTTCAGTGATTGTTTGACAAGTCTTTGAACTGCTGCCCATAGCCCTGACAACGATTTGGAGCTCTTAAAAACTGTTCAAAGCTTTAACGAGCTCCGACATAGCTCCACAAGGTTGCCCGAAACATCGGGAAGATGTTTGATGCTCTGGTGAGCTGATCTGGCATAAAACATGCCCCACGGTGCTCGGATGGGCAAATCATTGAATTTTTCATTTGATTTTAGTTTATATTTATCTTGAAAGATTCAATTTGTAAAACCAAGTGAATTTTTAATAGTACCATTACGCAGATACTTCGGTCTAATTACTAGTTTTCACACATCATTACGTTTGAATTGGTGCAATTCATCCTACATAGAATTATTCTAATCGTCATCTAATAATGCTTTTTCACTAGTCTTAGTTTTTATTTGAGAAAGAAATGCAGAAAAGCTAACAAAATTGAATGTAGAGCGTGTTCTAATCTTATCAGCGGGACTACCCATAGTTAAATCTTGAGGATGATGATTTGCAAACCTCAATACTTTAGGTAAATCACTATGATCGGTAGTATCATTTTGCAAATCTTGTTGAAGTTGTTAACGAGTTATCTCATTATCATTCACATTAGTGTTAGAATTACTATTAAAAATAGGTGAATCATTTTGAACTTCTTCAACGTCATCTTCATCATGCAAAGGTTTAGGAATATAACAGATGACTCATCAAATCTAACGTACACAGACTCTTCTATTTTAAGTGTAGTCTTATTGAAAACTCTATTACCTTTACTAGAGAGTAAATATACTAAACCTATTTTTTTTCCATGCCAGACCAATACAATTCGTTTACTACTTTTAACCAAACGTGTAATTTAAAGGAATATTAGCCAAAGCATGCAAAGATACATCAATTAACATACCCATACACATGACTATATTTTTATCGCATGCATATACAGTGCTTTAACCATATTAATTTACTATACATGCATTTGCTATTTTAATTGCAAGACAGAGAAATAACTTGTACCGTACGCTTCGTATTTTGGGAAGGCCGATCGAAAAAAAAATCTTTAAAGTTTGGCCGTATGTTTTATAACTCAATCTTTTAGGTTAAACCCTGGTATTCGAACAAATATCCCAATCTCCTAACTTTTACTTCAATCTCCGTGAGCAAAGTACCGATAACGTGTTGTGTGACATATTAGATCAATACATGTATATATGAGATGTGTATAGAGAGAGGAAATAGTAAGTATTTATTAATTTGAATGAATGAATACAAATGGATCATAATAGTTTTTATATAATAGAGGTTAGGGTTATACAAGTTACCAAGCCCAACTTAGGCCCACCATGAATAAGGCACAAGAGTCCAATAATATTTTATAACAATAGTAATAAATAGATTAATTTTAGAGTTTTCTCTTAACATATGCTTAGGGAGCGTTGACTTGCAAAGCTTACTTTCTCTTTGTAATGGCAGTTCTATTTATTATATACTAAAAAATAGTCGTTTGAAATATATAACAGAATTGTAGTTACTTATTTATGGCTGCCATATATAAACTTTTAGTGAGATACTTCCTTCCACTTCTCCATTATTGATAAATATTTCATTTTTTCATTTCTCGTGTATCTAGGATGGGTATCTCTTTTAATTTTTTTTGACTAAGCGTAGCTCTATCTTTAGAGAGGTCTTTTTTGTTTACTCCTAATTTATACACACATGTTGGATGTTTATGTAAGTTCTATTGTCTTTACCTGTTAGCTGAAAGATGTTTGATTTGTTGTCATTGACAGATTCATCTATAAAGATGAAAGTTATTGGTGCTGAAGAGGCAGAAGATAAAGACGGAGAAGATAAAGCTAATTATCTGTAAGATGCATATTTTAGTTAAGCGAATAAGTGATTTATCAGATAAAATGACACTTTCTCTTCCCTCAAATGAATTTTTTGTTAATGCTTATAGGGAAGTTGTCAGTCTTCCCATACTAGCTAACAAAACCCTATTTTATGAATTGTCCTTCTCTTTTCTCTCGCTATGACGTCAGTGTTGCCGTTGAAGTTTGATTAGAAATCGTAAAATGATGTTTCAAAAATATATTTTAAACATGTGTATTTTTCTATTGTAAAAAGTTCATATTTAACGTTTCAAAGCTATGGTATTAACATAACTCCCATAAAAAAATTCTTTAGTAATCTTAGCACTTTTAAAACATTAAAATACCGATATTTTCTACTAGATCATTATACATTTTACTCTCAAATTTAACCATGTATGTGGGATTTGGTCTGCTCCATCTTCGGTTGAAAATCAGTCCCTTAATATACTCAGAGACTCATTGAGAGTGGAAACGATCCCACTAGCTCGAACTCCACTTTATTCTCCTACCCCTCCTAGCCTTTCCTCAAGACCTAATGACATTGTAAACCTAATCAAGTAGAGAAGAATGGGAAAATGTCAGGAGTTTTTCGGTTATTTGGAATTCATTTGAATGGGACTAGCTTTTTAAGTCAAGAAAATGAGTTAGTAGGTCCAAGTGTACCTTGGATAGGATTTCATCTTGTGTTCCTTGGATAGGTTTGGGGGTTAGTGCACATACACCTTGAGTCATAAGTATTAATTAGAGGCGTGTGTTGTGCTTTCCTTCGTTCAACAACTAATTTGGGTTTGGGTGGACATTCACTACATGGTTTGGCAAAAACTATCTTTCAACTATATTTGTGATTAGGATTAAATCCTAGTCCACTTCTATCATTCTGGTGATGTTGAGATTGATGTTGAGATTGGAGCATCTCATTAAATATAGTGTCACCTAGCATGTGAGATTTCTTAACACAATCTAATTGTGCTAGTGTTGAACTAATTTTACCCAATTGATATTACAATGATTGTTTGGACCAATCTGTAATTGTATAAAGTGTTTTGATAAATAACAAACATAAAAAATAATAATTTATCTTAACAAAAGGTCATAGTCGTATTAACATTTAAACTAAGTATATTTCAGAAAAAAAGTTAGATACGTAGAACGAACTGACAAATGTAAGGGAAAGACCAACAAAGAACTCAATAGAAGTTAACTGAAGTTGCAAGATCAGAAGAAAACCAGATTAAAAGACCGAATTGAATACAAGTCAAAAGTTGAATTCAAATCTGAAGAACCTAATCGGTCAGACAGAATTGTAATCGGTTAAACACTATATAAATGGAAAGTTACAGCTGCATTTTTAAGACTATGGAAAGACGTTCAAATCATTTCCAAAAGAAGAGAAGACCATTTGAAGATATTCTCTGGTCATTAAAAAAGCTCATTCTGGAAGCCTTTCATCATTTCCAATGGATTGAAGACAAATAAAAGGTTCTAGAAAAGTGCAACTCAGAAGACCAAATACACAGAGTTCAACCGGGGAGACACTATCTTAACCGGTTAAAGAAGAAGGATTTTAAAATTCAAAACATAACAGTTAGAATCTCAAACACTATAAATAAAGGTAATTCCTAACACATTTCATAACACATCTACTGAACAAAAAGAGCCCAAACCTTCATATCATTTGATTTGATTATTTCCGATCTTACGAAGACAAAGTACTGTACGTTTATCCTTCGAATATCAAACCAACTCTTTGTTGAATTCATTTCATATATAAATACTGAGAGTTTTAGTGGATGTAAATCTCTTGATTGATACCATTTCTATAAGGTTCAATCACAGAGTTGTGAGAAACCTATTTATTGCATAATTACCTTTCCTCCTAGCTAAAGGCTTTGTGTTTAGCATGGTTACTGTGTGGGTAGTTCTGCCCCTAAGGAAGAGGATTGTAAATTGTTCACTCTGTCCTCAAGGAGGAGAAAAGGGTACGTTGCCCTATAAGGAAGAGTAGTAAAATTCTCAAGATCCAGGGTTTGGACTTGAGGACAGGACGTAGTAGTCTCACCTTAAGGTGAACCTGGATAATTATTTGTGTCATTTACTTTCCGCACTTTACTTACAAGTATTTACTTTCTTTAATTTCCTCCTGTTTTCATTTACTTGTTGTAATTTCTTAGATCTCGCCTTGTACAAAAGATATCAAGAAACCAATGCGAATGTATTAGATCTTTGATGTCTACGTCTTTAGCAGGTTGCGATCTATATTTAAATTAAGTAGATCTTTTCAAAACAACTAGATCGGGGTTTTCCACAAAAGTGTTAAAAAGTTTTTTATAAACCTATTCACCCCCCTCCCCCTCTTTCTAGATTTCTCTCCTTGGTCCAACAACTGGTATTAGAGCAAGTGCTCTTATATTATAAAAACATTTGTTTTCGAGCTAGAGATCCATGAAGAGTGTTTTTCAAAATGATAGTAAATCTACTACTAAACCGCCTTTTTTCAACGTTACCGGTTATTCCTATTGGAAGAACCGGATGCAAATTTTTTTCATGGCTTACTATCTCGATGCCTGGAGAATTATCACTTATGGATACACTGCTCCCACCGAAGATGGATCGACGAACGATAAAGAATTGAACAAATACGACAAAGATGAAAACGAGCTTTGTAAATTTAATTCCAAAGCAATGAATGCTATCATCTATGCCCTATCTTAAAATGAGTATGACAAGATCTCATCGTGTATGATTGACAAAGAAATGTCGGATACACTTTCAATTTTACATGAAGGTTCCACTCAAGTAAAGGAGACTAAGATTAACATGCTTGTGCATGACGACGAGATGTTTTGCATGAAAGAGGGTGAAGACATATCTAGTATGATGGGTCACTTTACAAAGATCTTAAACTCCTTACGAGCCCTTGGTAAAATTTACAAGCATAAAGAAATGATCATGATAATTTTGAGAAGTCTAACTCGAGATTGGGAATCCAAAGTGAAAGATGTCCTCGAAAGTAAAGACTTGGACAAATACACTTTGAACAAGCTTAAATGATCACTCTTAACTCATGAGATGATGATCATGAATAGTCGTAAACTAGACAAAGATGTTAACGTTAGAAAGAACATTGCCTTCACAAGTCAAACTGAAGACGATCTTCTCGATGATGAAGAAGTTGCATTGTTTGCCAAACGTTGGAACAAGACGATGCAACACTGGAAGAAGAAAAGTCCTCACAACACAATGAAGGAGTTCCAACCACGAGGAAAACCGTTCAACAACAATCATTCAAAGGAGAGCTAGAAGAACGACAAGGAGAACAATGAGATCATCTGCTACGAATGTCAACAACCTGGTCACATGCGTCCTGCCCAATCTACAAAAAGAGGAAAGGAAAAAGAATCAGACCCTTCAGAGCCTTCGCTACATGGGAATGTGATGACAATGACTATGAAGAAAGCCATGATGAAGAAAAGGAGCACAAAGCACTAATGGGAATCAACAACTCTTCTCTACATAAGGTACATCGAGAATCCAAGATTGACTCACGATGGTACTTAGACAGTGGATGCTTGAGATACATGACCAGAGATGAAAGAAAATTCACATCAGTCCAACCAAGCAGTGGAAAAGTGACACTTGGAGACAACACACAAAAGACATTGTTGGAATTGGCAGTATTGGTAAACCTCCAAACCTTAATCTTGAAAAAGTACTTTACTTTGATGGTTTACAACATAGTCTGCTAAGCATTAGTCAATTTGGAAATAAGAACTATAGAGTAATTTTTAAAGAGTGACACACTGCATTGTAGAAAGTACATCTTCAAATAGGACAATACTCGTTGGTCATCGAGAAAACAATGTTTATCAAGTAGATTTTAACAAGGATGTTGACAGAGATATCAAGTGTCTACTGACCACCAATAAAAATTGTTGGTTGTGGCATATACGTCTTGCACATGTCAATTTTGACCTAAGCTCGAAACTCTCCAAGAGAGATTTAGTTATTGGTCTGCCTAAAGTTTCTTATAAGAAAGATGGACGTCTATGTCATGCTTGCCAGCTTGTAAAGCAAACAAAGATCTCTTTCAAAGCAAAGAAGATTGTAACTACTACATGTGTTTTGGATCTAATCCACATGGACTTAGTAGGACCATCCCACACTTTAAGTATGGGAGGTCGTGCATATGCAGTAGTGGTTGTAGATGATTATAGTCGTTTCACTTGGTTAAAGTTTTTAACTACTAATGATGAAACGTTCGATATTTTCACTACTCAATGTTGACGACTACAAACACAAACTGGTTTATCGATCATTAAAATTCATATAGACCATGGTACTGAATTTTAAAACCAACCATTTGAAATTTACTGTAATGGACTTGATATTGATAATAATTTTTCCGCCCCTAGGACTCCTCAACAAAATGGAGTAGTAGAAAGGAAAAATAGAGCCTTAGAGGAACTGGCTAGGACCATACTTTGCGAAAATAATTTGCCAAAATATTTATGGGCCAAAGCCATACAAACTGCATGTTATATCATTAATAGAGCTATGTTAAGCCCAATTTTAAAGAAAACCCCCTCTAAGCTGTTCTACAATCGTAAACCTAATATTGCACATTTACGAACATTTGGTTGCAAGTGTTACGTACATAACAATGGCAAGGATAATATTGACAAGTTTGAAGAAAAATCTGATAAAGGAATTTTCCTAGGATACTCGCTTTCCAGCAAGGCTTATAGAGTTTTCAATAAAACTACACTTAAAATAGAAGAGTCTGTACACGTATATTTTGATGAGTTTGTGTCGAAAACCCCTATTACATCTAATTTGAAGATAACGTTGAAGAAGTTCAAGTTGATCCACCTATTTCCAATAGTGGATAATGCTGGGTAACTCACGAACAACGTCAACAAGATTTGCAAACCAACACTACCACTAACACTGGATACCTAAAGAGTGGATATTTGCAAATAATCATCCTCAAGAATTGATGATAGGAGTCCCGAGTGATAACCGTAGGACACAATCTACTTTTAATATTGTAAACTTTTCTACTTTTCATCGCAAGTAGAACTAGGACTAGTGAAGAAGCACTCTTAGACAAGGATTGGATAAACGCTATGCATGATGAGTTGAACCAATTTAAATGTAATGACGTGTGGACACTACTACCTAAACCTAAGCATCAATTTGTAATTGGAAAGAAGTGGGTAAACCAAAATAAAATGGATAAGGACGGTATAGTTACTCGTAACAAGGAAAGATTAGTGGCAAAAGGATACAATCAAGAGGAAGGAATTGACTTTGACGAAACCTTCGCTTCTATTGCACGCCTTGAATCTATACACATGCTTTTAGCCTACGCATCCAATAAACATTTTAAACCTTTTCAAATGTAGGTAAAAAGCGATTTCTTAAATGGTTTTATAAAAAAGAAAGTGTTCGTGGAGCAACCTCATGGCTTCATTGAAAGCAATTTTCCAAACCATGTGTATAAGCTCAAAAAGGTTCTTTATGGCCTGAAGCAAGCACCTCGAGCATGATACGACATGTTAAGTAAGTTCCTTATTTATAAAGGTTTTTCAAAGGAAATGTTGGACACTTCACTTTTTTCAAAGAAGAAAGGGGAAGATCTATTACTAATTCAAATATATGTCGATGATATTATCTTTGGTGTTACAAATCCTTAGATGTGCAAAGAATTCTCTAAAATTATGCGAACAGAGTTCCAAATGAGCATGATGGGAGAACTCACATACTTTCTCAGACTACAAATCAAGCAAACGAGCAAGGGAAACTACATCTATCAAGAAAAGTACGTCAACAATCTTATCAAAAGTTCGACATGACAAACGCAAATGTCGCAAAAACATACATGAGTCCTGGAACAACCCTGAATATGGACGGCCAAGGTAAGAAAGTCAACAAACAGTCTTATCAATGTATGATTGGATCTCTACTCTATTTAACTACAAGTAGACATGATATAATGTTTAGCGCCTGTCTATGTGCTAGATTCCAATCTTCATCCAAATAATCTCATGTTATTGGTATCAAAAGTATTCTTAGACATCTCTTAGGAACTACCAATCTAAAAATTTTCTACCCTCGTAATTCTAATCTAGAACTAGTAGGATACTCAGATTCCGACTTTGCTCATAGTACAACCGAAGGTAAGAGTACTAGTGGTACATATCATTTTCTTGGACATTCACTAATCTCTTGGGAAAGTAAGAAGAAATAATATATAGCATTTGTTGAACCAATCTTCAATTAAACATAATTGAATTATGTTTTGATGATAACAAATAAGAAATTTATATACAACAAGTTTCGTTGTACTAACATTTCCATTAAGTTATTTCAGATCATCACAGATATACAACTACAAAGGGAAAACTAAATGAGTATAATTGAGTTCAAGATCAAGAATGGACCCTATGGAAAACTGGGATAAATAACTATACATGGAAAGAAACTGTTAAAACAGATTTAACAATTCCAACCCATTAGGTTCAAACCCAACCAATTGGATGAAAACCCAACCCATTGGATTTAAACCCAACCGATTAGATGTAAATCAAATCGGTTAGATGATGTGGTAATTAAATGAATAAATCAAGGAGTGATTTATTTATATTAATGAAGGATTACAAACATGAAGAAGATTAGTAAGAATTGAGTGTGAAGATTAATGGAGATCAAGGAAAAGAGAAAATAATCAAGAATGATTAAATGGAGGATATTCTATCATTATGGGAAATAAGAGAATTCCAACCGGTTAGATAGAATTCTAACTGATTAGATCGTGTAGAAATGGACAGGTACATATACGTTTTTGAAGCAATTCAATAACCTACCAAAATAGGAAATGGACGTTGGAGAATATTCTTATATATAACGGGAAGATATGAAGACATTTACAATGGATATATTCACATTAACACCCAAGATATTCTACATTCAAAATGGACAGCTGTTAGACAAAATCAGAAGAATCCAATCAGTTAGACAGAAACCCAACCGATTATATTTAGACTGGAATTTGAATTTCGAATTAAAAGCCAAGAACATTCTAGGTCCTCCTCAACACTATATAAAGGACCCCAAGGCTCACCATTTCAACACACCACACCATATAATCTCTCTACTTTTTGCTTGTCTTTCATTTTCATTCGACGGCGAAGCCTTGCCAAATCGATTACTCAATCGACGTCGTCATACCTTCGATAAAAGCCAAATACCTCTTCAAGATCAGAATATATACCATATCATATTGAGAGAAGAGAGTTTTTATTTGAGGGAAAATATTGTAAACATTTATACATATATTTGTGTGTGTCATTAACGTTGTTTCATACATTCGGTCACATTGATTGTTTGTTTTGAACAAGGATAATAAATTTTTCTATTGTACAACTTGTGCATAAAGTCAAGTGGGTAGATCAAAGATCTATTAGTCTCACTGTTTGGGACTTGTTCGATTGCGTAGCTTTGCCCATTAAGGAGAAGCCTGTACATGGGTAACTCTGGCCCTAAGGAGAGGATGTGTTTTTGTGGGTTTCTCTGCCAATTAAGAAGAGATTTTGTAAAGGGTAGCTCTACCCTAAAGGAGGAATGGGTGAATATAAAAAGCTCAAGGTTCGAGTTTGAAATTGGGGACAGGATGTAGTCTCAACTTGAGGCGAACCTGTATAAACGAGCGTGTCAAGTACTTTCTTCCCTTACTATTTACATTTCAAGTACTTGTTATAATAATAGTATTATACTTATATATATACATATAAATACATACTTACATATAAGTAGATTAACTTTGTTTAACTTGGTGCTAACTCATATCCGAAGCAAACAAATAGATCGACTCTCGGTGACGGAATCTATTTGTCGATAGATGGATTGTATGAAGTAAACGATTGGATCAACACTGTTGATTAGATCCACTCATCGATAGCTGGACAAACTTAGTGTGCATCCATAGTCAACAATTGTTGATTATATATTTGTTTGTGTGATTGATAGCTGGATGGGCGTGACCCTTAGTTGTTAGTTAATAAACGTGTTGCCTATATTGTTATACATATATAGATATATTATCTGTTGCATACAACCCTCTTTATATATTTATATATAATATAGTTTTTATTAATATGGTTTTATATTAATTAAAACCCACCCAAGCCGCTAGTTATTTGAATTGAAAAATAATTTGAAAAGTTGTCAAACCTATTCACCACTCCCCTAGGTTTGCCTCTAGGTCTAACTGCATTGTCAACTGCTAAAGCGGAATATATACCCGATGGAGCATGTTGTATACATATATTGTGGATGTGACAACAATTGCAAGACTACGGTCTTAACTATGAATATGTTCCACTAATGTGCGGTAAACAAATGCAATTAATATTTCGAAGAACCCCGATCTTCATTCCCGCACTAAACACATTGAAATACGTCATCACTTCTTAAGGGATCATAACCAAAAGGGTGATATTGTATTAGAATACATTAATACTGAAAGGTAATTGGCAGATATATTCCCTAAACCTCTTAAGGAAGATCAGTTTCTATTCATCAGAAGAGAATTGGGAATGTTTACCATGTAAATTCAAAATTACATGAAAAATGTCAAACAAATCTGGAACAGTTGAAAAATCTAATATATTGTTTATGACCATATGATTTCAACCGGTTAACTTGTATTCTGACCGGTTAGATATCATTCTCCATAATTCAAAATTTGAATCGTTTCCATCATACTATTAATATAAGCAAATCCAAGAATAGTTGAGACTGCCCAATTTTGTCCAAATTTTCCAAAAATACCATCTATTTTAATAATTACCAATATACAAATAGTTAATCTAACTAATTAACTATTTGTTCTCACTATATTTTCCTAATTATGGATGTAGCCTAAATTAATTAACAATTCGTTTTAACTTCCCTAACTATAATAAAAGATACCAAATATGAATATTATGTTAAAAATAAAATATATTACGAGATTTATGTCATTACGCGTCTCACACGCAACGCGTGGGTAACTTTTACTAGTATTTCCATACTTCTTGGCTCCAATATCTTGTGAAACATCAGAATATTTTCAATTTCATTCATTCCTAGACCTTTTTACACCTATACCAAAAGCCAAAACCAATAAGAAATTCACAAATCTTCTATGTCACCATTTCTTATTTTCATTTACGGTTTTGTTTTTAAACTAAAACTATGGCATAATCAACTTTTTCTGTCTAAAAATTATTGTCCCAGCGTCATGAATGCTTATCAAAAGCAACGTTTCATGTATGAGGGAGGTATTTCTAAAAAACTTCATTATTGGAATCAAACACCATACTATTTTGACGTACCAATTGCAACTCATGCATCATTAGGTAGAATGTTTTTCTATAATGATTCAAAACTTAACGAAATTCATGAGATAATTTTTAACCAAGTATGGGAAATCTTCTTGTATCAAGAAGAGGAACATTTCTCTCATATAGTTCGTGGATTTTATGAGGGTGCTACGATAGATTTTCAAAGAAATACTATGAATGCCAAAATCAACAACTTTTATATTTTGATCGATGAAAATTTTCTTGCAACATGGTTAAGGGTAAACAAAAGTGGCGTGTTTTACAAAAACCTGATGTCATTCACTAGTAAGTGATATAAGCCTCTTCCACTAGTAAGTGAGATAAATTTTAAAAGCCGTATTTTTATGAAATAATGGTGAGATGCTTACTTATTCCAACCCCATCTCATTAGGTAGTTATCCATGAAATGGCCTACTATATCTACACATTTACCCATTACTACCATATTAACCTTCCCAAGCTCATTCTCAATAGAATAAAGCAAGTTGCATGTGATATTTTCCTTTCACTGGCCTATGGCCGATTGTTATCGCGCTTTGCGCAAATCTGTGTTATTCCATTCTCTAGAAACCCTATCTATCTTTTTCAAGGAGTTAAGATTAACAAACTCTTTTTCGAGGGACTAGATATTAAGATGGTCAATGGGAAATGAAATTTGGGAGAATCAAGTAATGAAGAAACTCTTATGGAAGAATCACAATCACTTGTCAAAGCTTATTATATCACTTGCAAATGTGATGTTCTAGTTGATGTAATTGTGGAGTATCGCAAAGAAATAAAGTCGTTAAAGAGAAAGCTTGACAAGATTGAGAACTTTTGTGACCCTGATTATGTCACACCCGTAAACACCCCAACATCCTAGACTTCTTTAGAAACCCGCCTTTTTGACAATAACAAAGGGGGATGAAGAAGAGATGAAGAATTTAGCATAAGTCTAGATATTAAATGTTATTTAATTTATTGTCATTTATTTAAATTCTTTGAAAATCTATAGTTCGAAATTATCCAATGGTATTTCCTTAATTGAAATCAATAAAATCGTTTGTTTCGCTCTACTTATCTCTAATTTATGAAATCGTTCTTTATTGTTACATTTATACCAATGCATATCGTTAGGGGGAGCAAGTAGTTAAACTATATTATTCATAGGTATGTTATTTTCAAAAAGGGGGAGATTGTTGAACCAATTGTACCCAATTGATATTACAATGATTGTTTAGATCAATCTGTAGTTGTATAAAGTGTTTTGATAAATAAAAAAATTAAAGAAATAATTTATCTTAACAAAAGCTCATAGTCGTACTAACATTTAAACTAAGTATATTTCAGATAAAAGTTAGATAGGAAGAACGAACTTAGAAATGTAAGGGAAAGACCAACAAAGAACTCAATAGAAGTTAATTGAAGTTGCAAGATCAGGAGAAGACCAAATCAGAAGATCAAAAGACCTTAAGGACCAAATTGAATACAAGTCAAAAGCTGAATTCAAATATGAAGAACCTAACCGGTCAGACAGAATTGTAACCGGTTAAACACTGTATAAATGGAAAGTAAAGCTGCATTTTGAAGACTATGGAAAGACGTTCAAATCATTTCCAAAAGAAGAGAAAACCATTTGAAGATATTCTCTGGTCATTAAAGAAGATCATTCTGGAAGTATTTCATCATTTACAATAGATGGAAGACGAAGAAAAGGTTCTAGAAAAGTGCACCTCAGAAGACCAAATACGCAGAGTTCAACCGGTCAGACACTATCTTAACCGGTTAAAGAAGAACGATATTTGAAATTCAAAAGCATAACGGCTAAAATCTCAAACACTATAAATAGAGATCATTCCTAACATATTTCAGAACACCTCTACAGAAGCAAAAGAGCTCAAACCTTCATATCATTTCATTTACATATTTTCGATCTTACGAAAACAAAATACTGTCCGTTTATCCTTCGAAGATCAAACCAACTCTCTGTTGAATTCATTCCATATATAAAATACTGAGAGTTGGAGTTGTTGTAAAGCTCTTGATTGATACCATTTCTATAAGGTTCAATCACTGAATTGTGAGAAACGGATTTATCGCATAATTACCTTTCCGCCTAGTTAAAGGTTTCGTGTTTAGCATGGTTACTGTGTGGCTAGCTCTACCTGTAAGGAAGAGGGTTGCAAAGGGTTCTCTCTACCCTTAAGGAGGAGAAAAGGGTACGCTGCTCTATAAGGAAGAGTAGTAAAAATCTCTAGATCCGGGTTTTGGACTTGATGACAGGACGTAGTCTGACCTTGAGGAGGCGAACCTGGATAAATACTTGAGTCATTTACTTTCCACACTTTACTTACATGTATTTACCTTCTTGAATTTACCTTTTGTCTTCATTAACTTGTTGTAATTTCTTAGATCTCTCCTTGTGCGAAAGAGATCAAGAAACCAACGCGAGCGTATTAGGTCTCTGATCTCTGTCTTTAGCAGGTTGCGATCTATATTTAACTTAAGTAGATTTTTTCAAATCAACTAGATTGGTGTTTTCTTCAAAAGTGTTAAAGTTTTATATAAACCTATTCACCCCTCCCCCTTAGGTTTCTCTTCTTGGGCCAACATCTAGTCTATCGTAGCCTTTTTTAATATCTAAGTAAAGAGACGCATTTCGAGAAAACAGTTCCTCGTTTCTAAATCTAAGTTCAAGATTTTCCTTATGCATATATTGTAACTTAGTTTCAAGATTATGGTTCATAGTCTTGACCTTTTCATGCTCATTATAGAGTGTTTCATATGCTAGACTACACTCATCATCAACGTATGGACTATCCACGAATCTTGAAACTTTGTTCAGCTTAGTTTGGGATTCTATTTGGTTTCCAAGCATTTTATTTTCTACATTTATGTTCTTATATTTACATGGAAGTATTTTAAACGATTCAAGTTGAAATAACTAAATGCCTTAACAGTGTAAAATGCAGTAACGCGTGTCTCAGTTACAACCAAACTTTAGTGAATTCAGTTCTCAGTTGTAATGGAAACTATATCTTGTAAAAAATTTAAACACACATAATCAAACGTATTGAATAAGAGATTGAACACAACATGTTTGATAACGGAATTAGACCTATTATACTCTCTGGAACTCTTGCTGACATTCGAATATTGAGAAAGATTACAATAAGTATATGAATCTTACAAATCAGTAGCTCTCTAACTGTTTAAGTCTATACTGCTATTGCTATAACTCCAATCAACTATCCTAGTTGGCCTTTTGCCTTGATCTATCTCTCTGGCAATAGCATTGTATTCTAAGAAAATAGACTTTCAATTCTGAATATATAATCAAACCTTATGGCTTATTATGCTCTTATATACCATGCCTATATAAAAGGTAACACAATATATTAATAGAACAAACTTTCCAAGTTTATTCATCTTGATTGATCTCTCAATCTTTTTCCTTCATCTGTTGACTTTCTTGTTGAATCTTTGATGCGCAAATATTCACATCATATATTGTGATATTATCCACATTTGTATATCTTCATCATAATATATTGCTTGATCAACAACCCTCATCTCTACAGAATCTTTGACCTGTCTGTCAATATCTTTCAGTTGTACAAGTCAGTTAAAACTGAAAGAGTAACTCAAAAACGATTTGTTAGTAACATGAAGAATATATAACTAATTAAATAACTAAGTGTTGTTTATCAAAATAGTAACAACAAAAGAAATTATTAGGTACTATAAAATAGGCCATAACACCAGTAATTTATTATGTTCATCTATTAAATCAAATTCTTCAATATTAAATGTATAATAACTTACCTCGTCTTACAATAGTTGTTGATTCCCATAAAGGTTGTCTCCTCCTTTTCATCATCGTTTCCTTTGTACTGGCTATTGTCCCATGCAGCAAGGGCTTGAAAGGGTTTCACTCCTTTTACTTTCATCTTTTTTTTGTAGATTGGACATTCTTTGCGCACGTGACAAACTTCATGACACTCGTAGCATATGATCTCATTCTATTCCTTTTCGGTCTTCGAGTTGTCGTTGTTGAAGATTTTGGCTCTTGGTTAAAACTTCTTTTTCAAGTTGTATTGACTTTTCTTCTTTCAATGTTGAATTGTCTTATTCCATCGTTTATCGAATAGAGAAACATCTTCGTCGTCGAGTAGATCATCTTTGGTTTGACAAGAGAAAGCAAGAGTTTCCTTGACTTTAATAACATCATCATCAAGTTTACGACCATTTAAGATAAATTAATCATGAGTTGAGGGAGATCCTTGAAATTTGTTCAAAGTGTACTTGTCCAACTCTTTTCTTTCAAGGACAACATTCACTTTAGGTTCCCAATATGGAGATAAGCTTAAGAATTTCATGATTATTTCCTTATCTTCAAAAACTTTTCTAAGCGATCTTAAGGAGCATGTAATCTTAGTGAAGCAAGCCATCATATCAGAAATACTTTCACCATCTTTCATGCGAAACATTTCATAATCATGCACAAGCATGTTGATCTCGGTCTCCTTCACTTGAGTTGAGCCTTCATGTAATAAGGCTTGTTTATTCGACATCTCTTTAGCGGTCGGACAAGATGAAATCTTATCGTACTCATTTTGAGATATGGCACAGATGATGGCATTCATTTCTTTGGCATTTGACTTACAAAGCTCAATTCCATCTTTTGTTATTTATTCAAAAAAAGTTCGCTTGATGATCCATCAACGGTGTGAGTAGTGTATTCAGAACAAATACTTTTCCAAGCACCGAGATTATAAGCCATGAAATTTTTTTGCATGCGGTCTTTCTCGTAGGAATATCCGCTGCCATAAAAATATGGAGTTTTAGAAGAAGATTTACTTTCTACATTAAAAGACTTGTCCATTGGATGTTTAGCTCAAAAACAATTATTTATTTTTTTAAATAAGAGCACTTGCTCTGGTTTACCCAAATACGGAGAAACCTAGAGAAGGTGATGGGGGTTGAATATGTTTATCAAAAACTTTAACACTTTTTGCGGGAAACCCCACTGTCATAGTTTTGTAAAATTCTACTTTAATGTAAAGATGATATAACAATTAGATTTTAACCATCTTCCAGTGTAAAGATCAAAATCAATGATAAAGTGATCTAGATGTTTGCTTAGGTTAGAGGCAAAGGCATGTCCCATTTAATATATATAAACACAATAAGAACAATATGTAAAGATAAGTATGTAAGGTACTAGAAAAAATTTGACAAAAAGTAAACACACTAGAATTTATCCAGTTTTGCCTCAATCGATACTACGTCCTTTCTCCTAGTCCCAACGGTTCTTGAGATTTATTAATTTTCCTTGAAGGGCAGCATACCCATACAACTTCTCTTCCTTTAAGGCCAGAGATACCTGTTACAAAAGCTTCACTTAAAGGGAAAAGAACCCTTCTTGCTAAACACGAAGCATTTAGCTAGGCGTACACATCAATATTACAATAAATGAAATACTCTCGACTCGTTGATTGAACCACAAAGGTTATGATAAAATTAAGAGTTTACAACCGCTCAAGCTCTCTAGAGAATATGTATATAAAATGTATGGAGAGTTTGGATCAGTCGTCGAAGGCTTTTCGAATGTATTTTTGGCTTCGAATGATTGAAAATAAGCAAAGAATGACAGATGTAAGCTTTGGCTTGTTAGCTCTGGAGTGGTGTGTTGAAATGTGAAAGGGAAGACCTATATCTATAGTGTTGGAGCGGAGATAGTTGTTGCTATTTGAAATTCAAAATTTCAAATATTCTAACCGGTTGGTTTTCTGTCTGACCTGCTGGTTTATGTAGATTTTCTCTAACGGATGGCTATTTTGAATTACGAATATCTCGTGTGATATCTTCTCATAATGCGTATAATCTTCACAATAAAACTCTTCTGATCTGTAGGAATATCATCCAATGTTCTTCCTTATTTTTGAATTTATTCTGATTGTCTTCCAAGTATTCAAAAATCGCATCAGATGTTACCATATATACTGAACCTAACCGGTTAGTTTACAATCTAATCAATTGGTTTCTTCTGGATGTTGAATTACTCCTTAATTCAATTTGGTCCTTTGAGTTTGGTCTTTTCCCTTACATTCAAAACTTGTTTATTGTACTCTTATAAACTGAAAGCACTTAGTGAAAATATTAGTATGACTAATGAACTTTCATTAAGTTAAATTATATCCATTTTGTTATTCATAAAAAACTTTTGTTAATTACGTATTAGTCCTCACACTTTTGTTAATTACGAAGTGGTTTAAAAGAACCCTATCTATCGATTACCCAAGCTTAAGTTAAACCAAAGATTCTTAGAAAGTATAGAGATCAAGTTATTCAATGGGAAATGATATTGGGAGAAAGTTAGTGATGATGAGAGTGCGACTGTAACATCCGAACACTGCGTTAAATCTTACATGACTTGCAAATGCGATGTGTTGGTTAACGCAATTGCTGATTATTGCAATGAAATCAAGTCACTCAAAATAAAGCTATAGGAACTCGAACAAGAACAAGAATAAATAACTCCATCCTATCATTACGAAACACCAAACATCCAAGACTAGAGAACCCGCATTTTTGACAATAACAAAGGAGAAGAAACAATGGAAATTTAGCATAAAAGTCTTGATGTTATTTTAATTTATTATAAATGTTATTTGAATTTTGAGAAATTCTATAAATCGCGTTGTCTTTTATTTCCGTACGAAATTAAAGTTATTTTTTTCATTCGTACTTGTCTCAACTTTATGCAATTTCAGTTACGTACTGTATTTATAATGAATGCATATCGTTAAGGGAAAAAGTAATTAAGATAAATTATAAAAGTTTTGTTATTCTCAAAAGGGAGATATTGTTGAAGCTCTTCGTAATTAACAAAGTTTGTGAACCAATTTGTAATTAACAAAAGTTTGTGGACCAATTTGTAATTAACAAAAGTTTGTGGGCTAATTCGTAATTAACAAAAAAAATTGAGAAATAACAAAATGTATATAATTTAATATAATGAAATTTCATTAGTCGTACTAATATTTATACTAAGTTATTTTAGATTAAAAGAGTATGATAACAAGTTTGGAATGTAAGGGAAAATACTAAACTAAAAGAACCAAATTTGAATCATAACAATTTGCTCAGGGGTTTCCTATTATGATTTTTAAATGGACGTACAACTTTAAATCTGGCTATGGACCCTCTATAACCCCAGTTTGGATCAGTTTAGATATGCTACCTATACACCTTTATAATAAAAGTAGCATCTTTGTTATAGCTAGGGTTTTTGGCATTCCATTTAAGGTGGATGAAGCTACAAACAGTTTTTGTAGGCCAAATTTAGCAAGGGTTTGCATTCAAGTTGATTTAAAAAAGGAACTTACAAAATAGAATTTGGATTGGTTATGGAGATGAAGGAGACCAGGACGGATTTTGGCAATCAGATATGAGCAGCTCCTAAAGTATTAATATACCTGCAATAAAATTGGACATAGTAATAATGAGTGCAAGGTGTTTGATAAAATGCAGAGTAAGGAAACTGAGGAAGGCAATGAGAAAAACATTGGGCACAAGGCTTATAAGGTGAACTATCAATCAGGAAAAAAGCAAATCAAAAATAAAGCTACCGTCTTAGTGGAGAAATGGGTAAGGAAGCAAAAATTGACAAAATCAAAACATGAAGCTACAAAACAAAGGATCAATATAGAGTACAGTAGTGGGTTGACAGTCAAAGAAAAAGATACTATTCCTATAGATATGCAAGGAAGATTAGATAATTCAGAGAGCCGAAATGTTGCTATTACAAAAGATGGTTTGGGTTTTGAAACATCAAACTCATTTGCATCATTACAAGATATAGAGGAAAAATAAGAGAATGGGATACTATTGAATAATCATAACGAAAAAGGGAAGAAACAAATGAGACCAGGACACGTAAGTATAATAGATCCTAAAGCATTTTTAGTCCTATTTGAGGATAAAGATGGGTTATTACAAGATGAGCAATGGATAAACCAAAACTCTGTTCTCAAAATCAATCGACTAGTACCAAATTCTCAACCAATTACGCAAGTGGTTCCCCTTAATTTTAGTATTAGAAACCTATCTACATTACAACTAATACACTTGGAAGAAGAATTAGGTCCTCTAGTCTCTAAAGAGTGCCCTAATGCTGGTAATAAATCCAATGAAAACGACCAATGTGGGGCTAATCACAGTGACATTAGAAATCTTGAGGGTGAATTAACAGTGGATATTTATTCCTCCAATTGGGAAACAAAGGTCGATGAAAAAGAAGAAAAAAGGAGAAAATTTGCAAAATGGAAGGGAATTAAATTACATAAAAATGAGAAAAAAGCCAAAACACACCGATACAATACAAGGAGCAAGACTAGATCTACAAATAACTGCTATGATCCTTATGATTATGGTAGTTAGTATTTAAACAATTTCTCTAGAGAATAAGCACATCATAGCTTTTTATGGAGATTATGGTAGTCGCTAGCTTTTATGCATCTATTCAAGAGATTAAGTAGGTTCTAGCTTATATTTATACGATTAAGCTATTTTAAGGAAAACGTATATAATTGGCATGGAAAAAAGAGGAAAGTACCTTTTGCAGAGGATCTCCATCAATGTTTGACCTCATTTCATTGATCTTTGATTTCGCATCATCCCTAAACCAAGCATTAAAGGATCGTCGTGAAATTCTTCATTTTATTATTTGGGGTCACATGTTTCTCTCTCTTCGTAAGGTGATCTGTAATGGCGGTGAGAAGTCTCAGGAAGGAGTAGAGTTTTAACAGTAGATTAGTCAAACACTTTGTTGGGGTTTATAGTTTTCTTGATCTATTTTTCGGCACAAAAAGTTTTTAACTTTCCTGTTTCAGTCATGTGACTTTATTTTATGTTGTAATAGGGTCTGAGAACCAATTTAAACTCAAAATATTAATGGAAAATAGTGGGCACCCCCTGCTTTTAAATAAAAAAAAAGGACCAAATTGAATTAAGGAATAATTCAATCTCCAGAAGAAACCAAACTATTAGAAATTAATGTAACCGATTAGGTTCAGTATATATGGAAAGGTCAGAAATGATTTTTGAATACTTGGAATAGAATCAAAATAATTTCAAAAATTATGCTCAAATGTTGGGAGATATTCTACGTGATTAGAATGTTATTATGGTGAGAGATATTTGACCTAAAAGATCACTAGCCGTTATACCAAATCTGAAAAAACCATTAGATTAAACTAAAAACCAATCGGTTAGAATGGTTGAAAATTTGAATTTCAAATAGCAACGGCTATCTCTACTCCAACACTATAAATATATAAATAGAGGCATTTACCTTCACATTTCAACACACTATTGCAGAGCAAAAAAGCCCAAAATTGCATCTTTCATTCTTTGCTTATTTTCAATATTTTGAAGAGAAAAATACATTTGAAAGCCTTCATACACTTTCTATACATATTTTGCAGAGAGTTTGAGTGCTTATAAACTCTTGATTGTCTCATAACCCTTGTGGTTCAATCAACGAATCGAGAGTATTTTAATTGTTGTAATACTGTTGTGTACACCTAGCTAAATGCTTCGTGTTTAGCAAAGGGTTGCTTTGCCCTTAAAGTAAAAGTTTTGTTAATGGTATCTCTGCCCTTAAAGAAAAAGTATTTTTATGGGTATAGTGCACTTGAAGAAAAATTAATAAATCTCAAGATCCGTTGAGAGTTGGTAACATGACCTAGTCTCGTTTGTGGCGAACCTGGATAAATTCTGGTGTGTTTTACTTTTTGTCATTTACTTTCTAGTACCTTACATACATGTCTTTACATATTGTGCTTATTGTGTTTATATTTATATGTATATCTGGAATTGCTTTTGTGCAAAGGAGATCTATAATCGAAGCAAACGTCTAAATCACTTCATTTTTGATTTGTTATTTACGTCAATAGCTGGTTACGATCTAACTGTTATATATATATATATATACACTGTATTTACTTAAGTAGAAGATTTTGAAAACTACTAGAGTGAGATTTTTGCAAAAGTGTTAAAGATTTCGATAAAGCTATTCATCCCCCGCTAGGTTTCTCTCCATTTGAGCCAACACCTTCTTTTTCAAGTTTTCTTGATTTTTCATGAGCTCTTTATTTTTATTTGCAACAACAGATTTCTGATTGCCACATTGTTCTAGTTACACAGAAGATCCTGCATCTTCAAAGAAAAGGCTTTCTCTATCTTTTAAGAAACAACACTCCCCTTTCTACTCTTCGCCTCTATGAGGAGTGATTCATAATGCTGTCTTTGAGTTTCCATCTATGATGTATGTTTTTCTCTTAATTCACTCAACTTCTTATTACTCTCATCAAAAGCCTCATCAATCTTTGCCTTCTTATTCTTGGTGTTGTGCATACTCACTAAAACACAAGTGCAATCAAACGATTCATTAAAGGAGTTAATCTATGTGAGTATAATATCAACTGACAAATCTTTCGATATATAACACGCCCATTTTATATATTCCTTCGTCGGTTCCATGACAATGAATACAACAGGGACAGAATCTTTTGATATATATTTTATTCAAATGCAAAAGAATGTATTTATGACCAACTCCAAGATCATATGGGAAATGCCAACATAATCCTATTTATCCACCATGAGCAACTTTGGGAGTGTTAAAAATGAACTTTATTGAACTTTATAGTTATAACTTTATTGCAAAAAATACATGATGGTAAAAACAATTAGTTGTTTCCTTTCGAAAGCAGTGGAATCCACTGACACTCTCTCTCTATCCCGAAATAACTGCACCCCCCCAAACCTAGATCTAACTCGAATTGTCGCCGCCCCTACCCCTAGGCATCTCCGGCTCTTCCCGTCTGTCCGTCTTATCTCTCATCTCGTTCCTCCCATTTTGTTTTTCTCATCCAGCCTTCACTCCAATCTACTTTCTCCCTCACCTCCTTTTTTCTCCCTTTTCTTCATCCTTCCCGCCAAGCCACTATTTTACTCCGGTTATATTTTCTGATTGCTTACATTCCGGTTATCACTGGTGATGGTCGAGTCCAAACTTTTGTCAATCCCTAAATCGATGCATTAATTCAAATTAGTTACTCTTTGAGTACCAATTTGATCAAGCCCCTTATTTTCTTTTCTAACCCGAACCCTAAATGGTGTTTTCATTAGATTTGGATTTATGTGGCTTCTAATCTCCGTTTGTCTCGGTTGTGGGAAGAGAGATGTTTGAGCTAAATGGGTATCGTTCTCGATTGATGTGATGATGAGCTTGTGCGACGAGCTTTGAAACAGTGTATTCACTTATACCATTCAGTTAGTGGATGTGAATTTAAATTGGCATCAAAGTTGGTATGTGAAAGGTTGCAACTTGAAATGTTGGAAAGTTAGAGAGGCGAGAAACTTTTGGAGTTTTATCCCAAATTGACTAATGAAGTAGCCCATGAATTGTATATATACAATCATACTCGATGTGAGGTGTAAAGTGTTATACCAAATAGGTATGGATGTCTAGATGCGTTCACCACACGTGCGCTTGCTCGGCTCAGGCTAGGTTCTCGGGTCGCGACTAGCAAGGTCTTGGTTTTGATTTGACTTGCCGAGATGTGGTGGGGACTGGTTAGAGTTTGGGAAGTGCTGCATTTTTTTGGACAACAATAAACATGTGACCATATTGTCGATATATCAACAATAACCATAATTTATTTTTAATGGTCCCTCTTTTGCACATACTAGTCCTTCAAAGAGAGCATTAGTTGCATGGATTTTGGATTAATCACAAAATATTTCCTCAAATAGGATCCAAATATGATGCGATTATAAATCAAGCATCTTCTTTTGACCCAGGAATATCTCATGCAGTCAATGCCACAATATTAAAATGACCTTATCAATTGACGACATGCGAATGATAGTACAAACAATAATGTCTTACCATCTAAATCTTTTATCAATCGGCGATATGCAAAATGATAAGTTAACTTTCAAATGCTTTAAAAACGTGGTAGCAACTACTTAAAAGACATTTCAAGTTCTGAAGTTTGGTCGTATTGAGTGAAGGTTGTGTAAAGAAATGTTAGTTCTTTCATGAGCTATTTCAAGATAACATTAGTTTTCTCGAATATCTTATTACTCAACAAGGTACGACATGACCTATAGGAGTATAAGGTCTCATATTTGACAAATAAATTTGGTTTTACCAAACATTTCGATTTAGAACGACATTTCCAGAATTGTTGTCACTGAGGATTATTTAGGCAAGTAGTTGGTGAAATTATGTAGTACAATGTTACCCACTATTTCCAGACAACCAACTAGCTTACAAGTATTGCCTAAAGTTTCATAATTTAAAGTTTGGTCACATTTGTCAAAGAAATTTGCTCAAATAATACTTTAAATTATTTTGAGAAAATTTCAAGAAACAAACAAAGCATAATTCAAAATCATGGTGCAAATGGAAAAAAAACATAATACAAATGGAAAAATCATAATCCAGATGAGTGACAAATCAAATCAATATAGAAAGTTATCAAACTTCATTTGAGCTATAAAATCGGGGGTCTCAAGAGTTTACTTTCAATTAGCTTTAACCACATTAGCTTTGGTTTTTCCACTCTTATGATAGTTTTGAACTATTTAAAGAGTAGCCGTACATGACCTTTGTCATTTATAGAAGAGAATTGGCTAATTTAGCATTGTCTCTTGCTTGAACGATGGGCCCAATTGTTCCTGTCAAAGTCAGTCCTAGAGCCACAAGTCTTCGGTTCAGACGATTGTTTAAACCGCTTGACAGATAGAGACGACTAATTCTGGTCTTGGTTCTCAATTCGTTGATGAGGTCCACGAATAGCATTAACATCAGGCATAAAAATTGTCATTGACCTAATAGAATTAAAAACTGCACATCAAATGAGGCAATTTTCTAATCCAATAATAGATGGGCGATGAGCTAAAGGAACATACTGAATATATATTCATGATACTGCTTATGCAATAAGTTTTCCAAACTAGTAATTTTTGGTGAATGATCACTCTAATATGTCAATTTTAGACAATTGTTCACCATAGACTTCATCATATCAAACATATGGTGGCGGAATAACATCAACGCCATAGCCTTCATCTCACGAGTAACAACAAACTCGTATTTTACTCATAAAAGATGGCATCCAAAAAAATTTGGGCATTACATGTTCACACATCAGGGTGACTAATATGTCGTGACGGAATAACATCATCGTCTAAACATTCGTTTCGCAAGTATACTTTGCGATTTTACTCATCATATATGGCATCCAACTAGTTTTGGGAAATCTGGATTAATTATCATATAAAACGACTGGTTTATATATTTATGTTTTTCACAAGCACATACTTTGTTTCAAAACGGCAGGTTCGAAAACACTTGTTTTGCTTCTCAAGTGAATAGGTTCCCATTGATCAAATGAGAGGTCGATACTGAGACATCAATTTGGCAAAACATACATCACTATATAAACACTTATTAGACCATGAAATGGTCATTTTTGGGTGTTAAAATGATATGAATTAGCATTGTTTCGTTTACATTTCGGTTTGTTTAAGCTATGGTTTGTGTTTTTCTGCGTTTCCCAGTTTATTTGCACTTTGTTGCATTTTTTTAGGAAAAATCATGTAATTAGCACAAATAACGAGACAAGGACACAAGAAGACCAAAGAAATGACCAAAAGTGAAGAAATCTGGAGTCAGACGACCCTCAAGAGAAGTTAAAACGGAATCTATTAAACATAAGAAGAAAAGAACATTCTGTAACACTAACCTGACCGGTGAGACTGTGGAAAATTTTAAAATGATAACGTTTTGTAGAGTTTTGGGGTCCTATAAATACATCTCTATCAGCCCCATATTCATTTATTCAGAAAATATAATTTCGAAATTTAGAGAGAGAGAGTGAGATATTTCGGGATTTATTCATTTAAACTCTCGGATTGCTGGCAATTCCTAGTTAAGTTAATTATTTTCTGTGAAATTTGCTTTATCTTTTTATCTTTATATTTCGTTATTTTGTTATTCTTGGATCCGTTGAGTAGTAGTAACAATGTTAATAAAAACTCTCTAACTCCATAGCCGGCTATTTTTATAAGTTGATAATTAACTATTGTTAGTAAAAATAGCAAAAAACTAAACCTATGGAATGGAGTTAATTCGTAGTTGTTAATTTTATTCTCAAACAACTTCACCCGTAGTTGCATGATTACGATTGACGTCCCTAAAAGTGAGAACGTTGTATAAATCCTCAAAAACATAATTTAATCTAGGCCCTATACCGTCCTTGGATCGATAACTTGGTTACTTTACCCGTTATTTACTGCAACTGTTGTTATGCTCCTGCGACACTTACGTGGAAAAAACACGTTTCGAGGGCAGTAAGTATTTTGGCGCTCCTGCCGGGGACGGTCGCGAAGATTAGGTTATGTTTTCACCTTATTTGCTCCCTGTTTATTGCCTATTTTAGCATGTTCTTAAGTTTCCCAAATTTTCACAAACCTGCAAACTCTCGGACCTGACCGGTCAACATAACCGGTCAAGCCTTGATCGGTCACACTTACCGGTCCCACCCCAGTTTAAAAAATATTAATTGTTGATTGAAAGAATTAGTAAAAAAATAAAACTTGAACACTATTAAAATAAATTCCGAAATTATCTAATAAAATCTTAAAAGTTGTTAAAAATATTAAAATATTGGATGTGATAACACTTATCTTATCTCCAAATCTTCCACAAAATCCTTTCCAAACTAATTTGGATATATTAGACTCCAAAAAAAACTCATCTCTATAACAAACCAAATCTTGAGAAGATATAATATTTATAAATAAAAAAACTAGAATTTATTAATATAAATTCCAAAAATATATAAATAAATACCAAAATAGAAAAATGGTAGAAAAAAGATTAGGGTAAAAGTTTCAAAAATATATCAAATCTTTTCTAACCAAAAATTGGATAATAAGATCCCAACAAATCTAATATTTCTTAACCAACCAAATCTTAAAAATAGGATAAGATTTCAGATTTATATAAATTTTTTTTATTAATTTCCAAAATTAAAAAAATTAATTAATTAATTTTTATAAGATAATTCGGAATTATTTTAATTTTAATAAATAAAATTCGAAAAATAAAATAAAATTATTTTCCTGATTTCAAGAACCAGGATAATTTAAAAAAAATTAAAAAAATTAATTATTGTTTTTTTAATTTATTATTATTTAATTAATTTTAAAAAAACAATTCCAAATTAATTTAATGGTTGAAAAAACAGGTTCTTAAAAGGGAAAAAAATTATTAGTTATTTTTAATTAATTAATTTAAATTTATTTGAATTAATTATTAAATATTAATTGACTTTTTGAAAAAGAACTCAAAAAAATTAGAAAGTTATTTATCTGGCTTAAAGAATCAATTCTCTAAAGGAGAAAAATATTAATTATTTTGGAGTGATTAATTTGAGTTAGTTTGAATTAATTACCAAATAATTAGTTAAAAAACAATGACATTCATTTATCATCCGCATAAACTTTATCCGGTGGGGATAGAAGTACTAAATGACTTTCATAGTCTAAGTCATGAACGTCAAAACAATCAACAACCGCAATTCTTAAATATTGAATGGTCTCGATCACCCGAGTCTAACGCTCAAAACGCTCAACAAATGAACAAAAATCAGTCTCAGCCTCAAAGTCAGACATATCATTGGATGTTGAGACTTGATGATTATCAGGTGACGATGACCGATTTGAGAAGTGTGGAAGACCGATTGGGTAGGTTGATCACCGATTCATTCACCAAGTTCCAACTTGGAGTGAGCAAAGACGGTCGATCGCCGGCACAACTTGCTGCCAACCTTAACGGTCAACCTAAAACTATTAACACTCCTGAAAATGATGTGCAAGCTCAACATAATCCCCTCTCACCTCCAATAAACCACCAAACCATCACGTAATCGCCGATTGAAACTCCTAATTCAAAGACCAACTCTGACCTTCTAGCTGAATGCGAGAAGATGATGAATTTCTTTAAATTGAGTAGGATGTGTTTCAATAGCTTTAAGAACCATAAAATCTTCCTCTCACAATCGGACTACCGTGGGGGTAATATATAAATATTCCATAAGGCCGCACCTAGAGACGTAAGGGACATGATGGATGCCAATTGGCCCTCGGAGTTCATTGACTCAACCCCTGATCAATTTTTTCCTCTCATTGAGGAGATCTTCGTGAATGAAAATAAGTGGGGAATCACCATTGAGGAGGCAATTGAATCACCATCGGTGACCAATATTGATTATAAGATCGAAGAGGTAACCCCCAAGGTAATTCCCATCACACCAAAACTTATTCCTCAGCTAAACTTAGACCCTCAAATTCGAGTAATGATACCACATAAATCAATTAATCCTTACACTCCAACTCATAAAACAGTTGAGGAGTCAAAACTAAATGAAAGAATGTGTGGTAATAAAACTGAGGTTTGTGACATTGGTAAAGAAACTGAGAAGCAGCTGATGGTCAAACAACCCAAAAGTGAGGTGTGTGATATTGGTAAACAAGTGGAGGAGGTGATGATCACATGCCCTAAAAATGAACCTAATGAACTAGTAATAGATACTAGGTTAAATTTAAATGAAAAAAAGGGTTGTGACATTGGTAACCAAATGTAGGAGATGATGGTCACAGAGTATGAAATGAAAGATTGTGAGCTAATTACTTTTGATAGGCTGGTGGATCATAGTGATAATGTTGAGAGGGAGTGTAAGAAGAGTGAGTTGATAAAGCATCGAGATGAGAGAAAACCTATGCCTACAAAATCTAATGTAGGTACCTATCACGACCCATTCCTGTTTAATTTTGACATACATTAATGTTTGATTTATCGAGCATTGGGTCGGAATAAGTGGAGCTTTCTCCAAGTCATCATTAATTTTACTGGAAGGTTAGGAACTTATATGCAAAAGCATAATCTTATAAATTGTGATCACCCTTGCACAAGATTCCTTAGATATCTCAAGGCGATAGGAGTAGGTCGAGAGTCCTCATCACCATATCTTGAGCGGCTTAATCCCAACTATAAAATTAATCAAAAATTCTTATCTAATGAGAGGAGGGAAAGTAATCTCAGGATATTCTTGAGGAGGAAGAGAAGTAAGCGGTGTTGTCGGACAGTTAAGCGGCAAGGGAGACATGAACATAGCAAATATTTTATAACCTTAGAAGTAACCTAAAAATACCAAAGTTTGAGAAGGTTGTTATCTGTAAAACCTCCCACCAATCAAAGTTTAAACCAAAAGGGTGGAAAGGTCTAATTGGACACCCACGAGATCGAGGTAAGCGAAAACAGTGGCCGTAAAATTTTTAATATCTAGAAAAAAGAGCCATCTTTTTAAAATAAAAAAAAAAGGAAAAAAAATCATTTGTAAATATTGTTTAGTCCAGTCCATGTGGTCTTTGCAAGCACTTAACGTTGATTGTTTTCCAATCTTGCCAACAATGAGGTCACTGTGAGATTTAGTTGGCGGGAGAGGTATATCACCGTTGAATGCATGTGAAAATGGGAAGAATTTTTCAAAAAAAACTAAAAATAGTTAATATATGTGTTTTTAGTCAATTAAAACCCCCATTTATTTTTCTTTTTATAGAACCAAGAAAATCCGAAAAAAAAATTGAGTCTTTATTTGTTTTCTCTCACTTGAGAGAGTTTTTATGGAGTTTACTATAATATATTATGATTTCTTCCACACATGCATTTTTATGCTTCTTTTAGTGCTTTGATTAGACAGACGTAAGTAGTGGATAAGTAATCGAGACCGTGAACATAAGAGCATTACTTGGAGTACAACATTGTGGCCATTAGGCATCTTTCGACAAGTAGCTGAGATCTATCGCGGCATCGCACTAAAATGTGTATATACTCTATAACTCCGCTTTTTATTAATTTTGTATATATTTTTCGTGTTTAGTGTATCATGTTTCATTGTAAATATTGTGTTAGGATTGCATGAAAAAAAAACAGAAAATGAAAAAAAAAACCTTAGATTGTTTTGGTTTATTATTTAGGAAATCTGTTCTTATACGTGAATATGTGGCGATACCTTGGAAACCGAAAAAATACTCCTAATACTTTATGGTGTTAAATATTTAGATACGTCTGTTTTGTTATTAAATCTTTCACTCAAGCCAATTTAGGGTGAGATAATATTGTACAAGTTTCATGCTATACCTAGAGTTTAAAGTGTATGTATGTTTACTCATTTTCCCGCGACAGTCACTAAAAACTTGCAAAAACCGATTTTATAAAACTTTCATACCCACCATTCTCTAAGGGAACATATCTAGCCTTACATCATATACTAATATTATGGATAGTATTAAGAATCTGCATCATGCCCAATAAGTCTTCACTTACACACAAGTGTAAGCAGAGATTGAGAGAACATTTTTTCTAGACTTAGTACTGTCACATGCGTCCCTATTCATTGAGATGGTTTAATACCCTCCCAGCGATGTCAAAAGACCCAATGAGATATAAGAATCATCAGGCCTTGACATGACGAATGGAAAAAGTCCGGAAGAATAAATGGGTAAAAAGACCCGATGAGATAAGCAGGAGCGGTGTAGGTTGAACAAAGGAGAAAAACAAGTCGAAGGCAAAAAAATTAATTAACAATGATAAAAGTGAGCTCCTATTATATGAAAAAACGAGAAATGTTGTGAGTAAACTAGCATGGAGATTAAGCAATAGTATATATTTTTATTGTATAAGCTTTTGTTTTTTTAGATAAGTTTAGTAAAAATGATGAATTGCAAGACGTTTTTCTTGATCAACTGTCGAACTTTGGGATAATAGTATACACTAATCATAAAACATGTACAATTTTAAATCAAGCTATTTTGGGGCGAGGGACATTTTAATAACAAATTTTAGGTATGTTTAGCGGTCTTACCATGTTTTAATAAGACTATTAAGTGTATCCATAAATTTGCATCCATGTGATCTCATAAGAATGGGGAACTTGGATAATAGATTTAAGAGATGGCCATTTGTTGGGGTTATTTAGTAAACACTCACGAGACAAAACTCGTCCTTTTTACGCTTTAAAGATTTAACGGCTTGTTGCATACACTAAATGCAATAGTGTTTTCTATGACAGTGGTGTATCCGGTTCATTATTTGTTTTAGGCTAGTTAGGAAAAATAATTGGGAATGAAAAAAAACCAACAAAATTTATCTTTTACTTGATCGCGTCCAACGCTCGAAACGAGTATTGAGCTAGTTGGGACTAGATGCACTGTCAACTTAACTAGATGCACTTTCAGCTGCACGAGATGCACTAGATACACTTTCAGCTTAACTAGATGCACTTTTATTGAACCAGATGCACTTTTGATTGACAAGACAGAACTAGATGCACTTTCATCTGAACTAGATGCATTTTCAGCTGAACCACATGCACTTTCAGCTAAATAGGAGGCACTCTAGCGGAAAGTGCATCTACTTCAGTCGAAATTGCATCTAGTTCAGTCAAAGTACATCTAGTTCAGTTGAAATTGCATAATTCTTGACATAAACACAAAATAATTCACCACAAATTGCATATATTTTACTTTAATATTAAAAAAAAACAGATGGATTCGAACCACTAAACTCTTGAACCTCAGTGTTGGTGCAAGCGCTCTTACCATTTTGAGCTTACAGATATTTATTGTCACTAAACAAAATCATACAAACATGTACACCTAAAAATTATGCAAACTCAACCAAATAAGCATTACGCACGCCAAATAAACAATGAAAATAGCTAAGTCCGATTCAAAGTCATTTACTAAACCTGTCAAACTAGTCCAAGTTGCAAATGTAACGTAACAAACTAGTTCTTGTTTGTAATACTCCCTGATAAAAAAATAAAATAGGTTATACTTGGTTTATATTAAAAAAAAGTGAAGAATATATATATGTATATTTATATATCTGATGATAAATATATATGTTAAAAAAGAAAAAAAAAAAAGGATAAGTATGTACCTTTATTCATAAGTAAGAAAGAGTGGGACCCAGTCGTAAACTTATCATCCCACCTCTTCATCTCTTATAACATATATACATACGCATGAAAACACACACAAGATAGATATACACAAGGAGTAGAAGTGAGCAAAAAAAAAGAACCAAACACATCTACCTCATATAAACTCGATTTTTTGTCAAATCGATTATCCGTTTTTCAATCCGTCTTCTCCGTTAGACAGCTATCACAGGGGAGAGTATTTTGAGGTTCCTTTAGTTATGCCACTTGCGGGTTTTAAGCTGAAATTTGACACAAATTGAGTAGTTTCATGCCTTTTTCATTGCGTGTTCACCGCTGTCCATATGTCCAGCCTTTCTTAGCGTCAACCAGGTACCATTTTTGGTACTTAAACGGGGAGTCTTTTAGATGTATTTTGCTGGAATCGCTTTCGTGTTGATTTTTATATGATTACTTGTAGTAGTACGTTTTACTTGGAGTTGAAATTATATAGCTAAGTTATCAAGGTACCATTTTGGGTACTTAAAGGCAGTTTTTTGTGTTTGTTATTTATAGTAGAATTAATATTTCATAGTTGAGATTATATAGTTGTATCTGGCTATACATTAAATTAAACGAGGTACCGTTTGGGTACTGATATGGGAGTCTTTTATGTTTATTCTATGCGGGAATCGCCTCCCTGTTTTCTTTTGTTTATGCTGTTTATAGTAGCAATGTTTATAGTAGCAATATTTGTTTTTGTTGTAGTTGTAGTTGCAAACTGGTTGATTACAGACTTTCGAATAATGTTTCGGTACTCAAAGAGGGGATTTTACTACGTTATAGGAGAAGGATACTGTTTCTTGTGTATTTTTGCTTGTGATGTATAGTAGTTTTATTTCTAGTAGTTGTAGTTTATATCTGAACATAGCTGGTTGTGTTTGATGAGGTGTCGTTTCGGTGTAGAAGAGAGAAGTGTTCTACATGATGTTAGACATGAATCATTTTCTTTTTTAAAGCCGTTTTTAATCTGTTTTAGTAGTCTTAACTAGCTATTGTACTTTATAGAAACTTGAATCTTCCAGGAGAGACTTAATGAGCTTTCCGAATTCATTTGAACCTAAGTTCGAGACGATTTTGCGGAAACCAAAATTTATGTTCATGGATAGCTTTTACAAATGATGTATATGTTAATCATTGTTGTTGTTATGTACATTTGTAAGCAGTCCCTTTCATAATATATTATTACGATGGTTATTGCGGATGGTGTACATTAGCTTTCCATTGAGTGTTATAAATGTTTATCATATAACTAATGAATAAAGTGGAATAATGAGGCTAAATAATCGAGGAGATGTGTGATGTTTTCGTGAGTCCTTTGTTGTCGTCTGCCTTTTTAAATTTCTTTTAGGATTCACGTGCTGCGTATGGCTTCATGAGGTGTTGACTCTATATGTGGATCTGAGTAGGGATCCGGCACTTTATTTGTGAATTTGACTTTGTCGGTCTTTTATTTGGTTTAGGGTTCACATGACACATGGGTTCCGACGGGCCTGGTGCTCACATAAAATATGGAAATAGCCGGTGTATAGTCTCATGAGGAGTTGATTCTATACGTGGATCTGAGGAGTGATCCGGAACTATATTTGTGAATCTGACTTTATACACATTTGAATCATACACTTTTGAGTCATGTGTGGAGTTACGCCACTTGGCGTTTGTAGTCGAAGTGCAGTAGAGGTGTAGCAAAAGAGATATAACATGAGGAAACACTAATATTAAAAGAATCAAAATACATATACATTTGCATTATTATTTTTAGTTTGTAGACGTATATGTGATGAATTTAGTTGACTTACTATTTGTTCTGTTTCTCATTTTTGTTTACTTATATTATTTTAGGCAGAGGCACTGATGTACATGGTTGAGGCATGTTTGAGTGTTCTAGCAGAACTCGATGCCGGAACGATTTCATGTACGCGTGTAGTAGGTACTCAAGGCCAAGTTAGTGTCATTTTGTATATACAATATATGTTTCTGAACAGTGTTTGTGTAATATATAAGTGAAAAGGGTGTGATTTGAAGGTCATCTGTTCTGTGGTTATTTTCCTTTATTTATTTTTAATCGCGTCCCTGGATTTTTGTAAATTTGGGACATGGCATTATTAATCCCAAAATAGCCGTGGTCTTATTCACAACTTAGTCGCAACCTTAATCAAAAGCATGACCTGATCTAGACATAACGAAAATGTTAATATAACTCATTGATACAATAAAAAATAAAAACCAGCTGCGCTTTAGCACCAAAATGAGCTCGTTTCAGTCCCGAAATGACCTGCCTTTCAGCCCAAAAAGAGAAGAGCTTCAGTCCCAAAAGAATCTCATCTCACTCCCGGAACGTTCTTTGTTTCAGCCGCAAGATGAGCCCCATTTTAGCCCCAATACGAGATGCGCTTCAGTCCCGAAACAAGCTCGTTTCAGCCCCAAAACGAGCTGTGTTTCAGCCCCAAAACGAGCTCTAATTTAACCCCAAAACGAATTGTGTTTCATCTCCAAAACGAGCTCTGCTTTAGCCCCAAAATGAGCTGCGCTTCAGACCCAAACGGACCTAAATCGGCATCCGTTTCCGCCTGAAAATGGGCATAATTTTAGACCCAAACATACATTTAACAATATATAACTTCATAAAATAAACCTTCCAAAAAACACAAACATGCACCTATTAATGACCAAATGAAACAATGTTTCACAAAATGGATATTTTCACCCCCGAATCGATATCTATTTCAGCCCCAAAACAGAACTTAATTTCAGCCCCAAATGGAGCTTAATTTCAGCCCCAAATGGAGCTTAATTTCAGTCATAAACGGACTCTGTTTTCAGCCTCGAATCGAGGTCTATTTCAAACCCATAGATGTCTTACAACTCATTTAAAGACGAAACGATTCTAACAAATCAATTATAGTTTTATACTCTCAAATCACAAATCCAAAATCAAAATCTAATTAAATAAATGAAATTAGTATCCAGTTAAATATGAAATTAAAGACTATAAAACCCTAAATTTCATCAATTGATTTTACTCACGCTGATGGCGACTATCATGGCTGAGCTATGAAATTCTCCAATACGCTAAACAAAAAATATCATGGGAGAAGCTTAACTGAGACAAGATCGACGACGGTGGTAGATTAGGTCAGATCAACTGACCGAGAGAGATCGTCGAAGAGAGAAAACGGAGAAAGATTCGTTAGGTTGTTTTCAGATCTGGCGAATTTATGCCTCCATCGACTCCACTAAACACATGAGGAGAGAGAGGGTAGTACGATGGAGTAATGTTGTCGTCGAAGGAGTAAGGTCATCGGAGATCGCCATTGATAGCTACGGAGAGAGAGAGAGAGATAGCAATTTGGAGGAGACAGTAAAATAAATCGACAAGTAAAAAAATAGAAAAACAATGGTTTATATACTTTTAAAAAGTGGTACCTAGTAGGAATCCAATTTTTGTTAGATACCTTGTGAGAATTAAAGTTGAAAAGTGCTACTTATTGGACATTATTTCTATATTAGTATAACGAAGCTTTTGGCATCTAAT
The DNA here is from genome assembly GCA_963920805.1 of Primula vulgaris. NCBI lineage: Eukaryota > Viridiplantae > Streptophyta > Magnoliopsida > Ericales > Primulaceae > Primula > Primula vulgaris. The sequence goes on from OY987214.1 coordinate 19,818,275, forward strand.
TTTGCATTAAACAGTAGTTTTTTTAAGTCTTCTCTAATACAAAAGAGTTGCGGGTTTTCGGATATATACCCGCACCGAGAACCGTTAGAGCCGTTACATATACGGGTATGGGTCGAGTAAAATGAGTACAAAAAGTTATATAGACACGCCCCGACCCGCCTCGTAGATTACGAGAGAACCGCTAGAACCATTGGTAGCCGACTCTAGCCGGATCGGATCAAATTGACACTCCTATGTGTAGCCCACAGGCACGTCTACGACTAGCTATGTGGGGTTGTTGAGGAATGTTCGGTTGCGATCAAAATGGTTCACCTTTGAGGAGATGCAAGTCGGGGGCAAAACTTATAATTTAATTGCGTGTAACAATATATTTTATGACATCGATGCCAATCAAGTCTTCGCGATTTCGACCAATGGGTCATAGATTATGATTGACACTTGTAGAATGCACAATTCTATTAATTGGGATGTAGCTGCTAGACTTAGGTTGACTTTTACTCGTATTGAGCCGTTTTGGATGCATGCTGTTAGTCGAAACCATTTGGTTTGTGTGAACAGTATGATGGGGTTGTTATTGTTAGACATGCCTATCATTTTACTACGACACTATTTGTTTTACATATTACAGTTTTAGATATTGTGTTGGGTAATCAGCGATTAAGTAAATTGGGTTATGTTACGGCCGATTATAGTGAAATGTCGATGGAGTGTCGTGTTGATGGGGATACGGACCCTGGGCTGAACCCTTGGGGTCGTCGTCGGCGATGAATCTCAATACATTGTTAACATAATGGTATTGGTAGGATAAATTCTTTATGTTGGCTATCGATATTAGGAAGGAGAGTTGAGTTAGCGAGGGTCTCGAAGATGTGGCCGATGAGATAAGGAAGATTTTGCTTGATTTTAGTCTTGTTCTTGAGACATCCACGGATTGCCACACCATAGGATTTAGCTAAAGGACGAAACAACGCCAGTTAATGTATCCCACTATAGGTATGCATCCTTTCACAAAAATGAGATAAAAAAAAAGTTTAGGAGATGTTTTCTCACGAGACTTTTGGTGAACAAACATATGGTACTTGACTATTTTGTACGTAGTGACTATAGGGCCCTTACTGACGGGACCACTAAGAACGATTTCCTATACCTACTACTGATGACATGTTGCAGAAGTTGTTTTAGGTGGCCTACTTTACCAAACTAAATTTGAGGAGCTGTTGGCGGAAGTGTCGGAGCCGGTATTAGTAAATGAGGGGGCTGGATTTTAAAATATAATATGTGAGGCTAAATAACTATTTTTTGTTATAAAAAAAATTACACTGCAAATTATTTTTTAAAAAAAATATGGAGGATTGTAGCCCTGCCAACCCTCCTAGCTCCTCTCCTGGGGTGTTAGGTGTTATCATTAACTTCGAGTACATATAGAGGAAGTACACTAAAAGGATTTCTCACAGACCACGACATCTTTGAATATGTGGTCATTTAGACTTTGCAGCACACCCTTAGCCTTCCAATCGGATATGAACTTCGGTATTCAAACACAATTTACATTCGTTCGTTTTAGTTCTTTTGGATGATATCTTCGTCTATATATAGCTGCTTGTGGAATGAGCGCATGGCTCATTTACACACTAGCTAGTATGGCTTTTTTTGTTGAGAATCATTCTTACGTAACCGGTTAAAGTGTTTTTTTTCGGAAGCAAGGTTCAATAGTTGAGGCATATTGAGACATCATAGGGACTTTGTCTTGACTCAACAAAAGTTGAGGCGATGGAAAGTAGCTGGGGCCGAGCAATTTGTTGGCCCTAAGGGTTTTTTGGGTGTGACGCACTACTATCAGTAGTTTGTAGGAGGTTATGGGGTTATAGACAAATGATCTGACCACAAAATAGTGTATTATATGGGTTAGTTTTGGCAATTTAGACGAGTTTAAAGGTTAATTAATTTAATGCGTATTTATGCATTTTATGTTAATGCGCATTTATGTGTTTTATTTCGTAGTTAATTTAATGAGTATTCGTGCTTTTTTCCAGATAAATGGCGTTTATTTGTATTTTTCAGGTAAATGCAGTGATTATGTAAAAGGGAAGGAAAACGAGACTCGGACGAATTAAAATTGCCAAAGTGGGCTAGAATGAAGAAAGGAGTCCAGATGAGCTAAAGTGGAGTGCAAAATGCCATTACACAAAGTCTTGACCAGACCTAAGAGAAGCCGACGAAGCTCAAGAAGCCCAACACAAAACATTCTATAAGCTGCGACCAGATCAGTTAACTTGACCGATCAGCCATGACTGGTCATACTGATCGATCATGAAACATAATCGATTTTTTTTGGAAGTTAAGAATTTTATTGAAAAAACAAAGAAAGAAACCTTGCTTAGCACAAGCTGCTAGCTAAGGGAGAAGCAAACAACATACAACATATATGAATACGACTATCTCCAGTAAGCATGGTAGTCCGTCTGAATGGTGTTTCTTAACAGAAACCATTCAAAATTCTTAAGAGAATTTATTTTACAATGAGAATTAGTACAAGGCAAGATTCCCCATTTTTTCTTAGAAGAAGAGCTATCTAGAGTGTTGCATCTAAGAAAGATTTTGCATTCGTAATTTGACCAGAATGCATTCTCTGGCCAGTAAGCATGGTAGTCCGTCTGAATGTTGTTTGCCACATCTTTAGACCTCTCTTTGCTTCTTAAGTAGAAAATTCTCCCCTTCGTCAGCAACTTCTTCCATACATGCTTAGGGAACCACATATAGATCCTAACAAAAATAGAAATTCTTACACATGAGCCAAGATCATTAAGAGAACACTTTTAAAAACATAACATTTGCTAAAGAGAGTACCTGATTTATCCCATGCAATAGTAATCTTTAGCAAACTTGTATGAGGCAAAATTGCAGAAGCAAATGATAGTATTGATAACTATATAGCATATCCCTTAACAAAAGCGCTTTTCCAACAAAAGTTTAATTTTTATTAAAAAAAAAGTTTAATTGCCATGTTGACTATATGGGAATAAGGATTCGAAACGATTGGTTTTAGTGCAAATGTGAGATTGAAAGTACATGCCCATCAAGCTAGTCAGTCGACCCGATTGGGCATAACTTATGTGATATCTATATTCTTGTTACGTAATCAAAACCCGGTAGCCATACGGGAATTTTTACCTCATCTAAATACTTTTTGTAGATTATATGCCGTTCTATTTTTCAAGCCGAACCCGCATTAATCTTTTCCTACAGAGGGGTTGCTAATTTTGTTCTTGGGAATATTTCACATATAGTGACGAAACATTGTATTAGTATTAGGGCTGCAAATGAATTGGACGGTTCACGAACATATCGTGTTCAATTTGGTAACAATTTGCGGTCTATGTTCCCTCGTGTAAATGAACCGAACATGAACAGAAATTTAGTGTTCGTTAAGTAAACCAACCGAATATGAACACGACACTATTCGTTCACTAAGAGGCTCCTTAAGAGTTTGAAAAGTAAATATAATTCATGAGTATTATAGATTATAATATGCAGGAGGCAGATAATTGTATGTGCAAGGGGGTTCAAGCGCCCCCCTTGGTCCGGAACAAGAATTAAAAAATATTTTTTTCGTTTTTTTTAAATATATATATATTCATAACTCTTTTAAATATATAATATATAATGTAAATAAATTCAATCTTGTATTGCTAGCCTAGTGGATTAGTCTTTATTTTAAGTGCTAGAGGTCATGAGTTTGAATTTTTTACATTCGTTTTTTTTTTAAACATTATATGTAACCCTTATACAAAACTATTACTTTTACTATAATCTATTTTTTCACTATTTACATTCCGATGGACTTTACAACACAAAACACATATTTTAAAAAAAAATCGAATATTTGTTAATTACGCCTCCCTCCTTCGTTTGAACTCATGATACGCCCTTGATGATATGTGATAATAGATACATAATGATGTATGTCATAAGTAATACAATACCATAAAATTTTGAAAACCGACTTTTCAGTTGAGTCTAATCTCAATTCTTGAGAATTGGAGTATGTTGTTGACGAATGGTTCGTGAATAAATCATGGCAATTGATTCGTCAAGCGTTCCATTAGTGTTTGCTGATTAATGAACAAATATATCCGAATGAGCGCCCGCGTTTGTTGATTCTATTCATTTACGGCCCTACTTAGCTTGACTAATGCACCTCTCATTATCATATTCTCACCACACACGCCCCACAGAGTAAGAGAGAAAAAACAGAATGACAGAGAAGAAAGAGAACATAGTAATATTCCCATTCATGGCACAAGGCCACATAATCCCCTTCCTAGCCTTAGCTCTCCAACTCGAGCGACAAAGAGGTCACGTTATCACTCTCGTTACCACCCCTCTTAACATCCGAAAGATCCGTCCCTCCATCCCCTCTTCCTCAACCATCGTCCTTCACGAGCTCCCTTTCGACTCTGCCAGTCACGGTCTGCCACCTGGCATCGAGAACACCGATGCCCTACCCTACCACCATGTCATAAAACTCCTCTCTGTATCTGTATCTCTACGTCCCTATTTTCGCTCCCTGCTGTCTGGTCTCGTATCTAGTGGGTCCCCGCCATTATGTGTTATATCGGACATTTTCTTTGGGTGGTCCGGCGAGGTTGCACACGAGCTTGGCCTCTTCCACATCATATTCAGCGGCACCGGAGGGTATTGCACTATTACCATTACTAACATCAATTTTATTTTATTTTGGTATATACATACAAAATATTTCGTTGAGTTTACATAACTGTCTTTGTTTACTACTTTACCGCTTTGAAAACAGTGCAACACTATTGTTTACATTTGTACCTACGTAGTTTACAAGATACAGTTATACATTCTGCTTTTACATAGCTAGACAGCCTAGACTATAGATCGCACGGTCACACCATTACTCTATGGAATGGAATGGAATGGAAATAATAAATACAGTACATAGTTTTTTATGTACCAAAAAACAGTATACAAATTTTCAATTTCTCTTTTTTAATAAAGAAACGACAGAGTTGCAGTTTTATCAAGGCAAATATATTTCAATCCGGAGTATCAACAGCTTGAATCATTAAATTTCGGATGCAAGGAATTCGATTCTTAGACTAAATAAATTAAATTATTAAACTGTAAAACAACTTGTATTTATTTGATGCATTCCAGAGATGATCTTATTTTTTAAAAGAAGTTTCTCGGATTAATTTTTAATCAATTTATAAAACAAAGAAATGGCTCACAAAACTATTTGTACTTTTCATTAGTTACGGCCTGGCCTGCTACTACTCGACTTGGATGAACTTGCCACACTTAAAATCCGACTCCCATGAGTTTACATTGCCAGATTTTCCCGAGTCTGGCAAGTTCCACGTCACCCAACTTGCAACGAGTTACTTACACGCAAATAGAAAAGACGACTGGTCAAATTTTCAACATAGAAATTTACCATGCTGGGCACACTCGGATGGGATTATGTTCAACACAATTGAAGAAATAGAAAAAAACGGTCTCAATTATTTCAGACGAGAGTTGAGACTGCAAGTCTGGGCCGTCGGCCCAGTCATGGGACAGTCTGGAAGAAAAAACGGGGTAAAACTAGAAAAGTGTATCGCGTGGCTTGATAGTAAGCCGGATAATTCGGTTTTATATATATCGTTCGGGTCAATGAATACGATTTCGGCCTCACAAATGATGGAATTGGGCAAAGCTTTGGATGAGGCTAAAAATGTGAATTTTGTGTGGGTGGTGAGGCCGCCTCTAGAAGTTGATATTTCGGCCGATTTCAGGACAGAGGAGTGGCTTCCGAAAGGGTTTATCCAGCGCGTGGTGGAGGAGCAAAGGCGGGGGTTGGTTGTCCCTCAGTGGGCTCCACAGGTAGGTGTTGATTCTAAAGCCTTTTGACTTTTTACTATTATTAAAAGTAGACTTCAAGGTCCAGTTTTAACAACCGCTTTTTAATCAAAATAATTTCAAGCAATTGTTTAATTTGGCAGGGTAGACTTTTGAAAAACGAAGAATAACCCTTCAATCAAAAATGATACCTTGGCAGGGTAGACCAAGATGCATGACCCCTATTTAGTAAAAAAACCAAAATTCTCTCCCACGGGATCTCGGTCATATAAACGCACCTGCTTTCACACTTTCAAAAAGAATCAAAAGATTTCAATATCTTTCCAAGCAAAAAGTAATTACTTTTGATTAATAAAATTATAAACTAGCCAAATAATTTTTTTTCATATAGCTATGTCGGATCTTTTTACAGGCCCATTAATCAAAATTGAATATCGCAACTTATAGTTATAATTCGTAACTATGAATTACAACTCTAAACAAGTTTTAATTTTGATCGATATAGTAACTCGTAGTTAGTAACCACGAATTGCGAACTGTAACTCGTAGGTTACATTTTTCTGTGAAAATCTACTACACCCAAAAAAAAGCAAAAACTAAACTAATTTACCACATTTCATCATAAATTTGCTAATATAAACAGCATAGCAATATTCCAAACGAACTATTTTTCCAAAAAAAAAAACACAAAAAGAAATTATCCAAATAAACTTAAACTCAATCAAATAAAATATATTCGGCACTCAAAAGTCAAAACGCTTTTGCCAATCAAAGATATATGGCAGTCAAACACATCTGTCATTAACCTGAACAAAACAAACCACGTAAATAATTTTTATTACAAAAATGAATCAGAAAAAATATAGTACAAATTTCAAATGTCTATGTACAACAAAGCTGACAGAGCTGATCCCCAATTGTATGTAGCAGCACATACATCAAAATCCTCTTGAAAGGGTACAAGTCATTCTTGTTGGAAAACCGAAACGGTTTTTGTAAGTGAATGCAATTTAATTGTGTAACTTACAATTTTAATTGCCTTCATTTATGATATTAGTGACATGTAACTCTTGATATGCTTTTTGGTATAAAACATGGATATATCTATCTTTTCACAAGATAAGAAAAAATGAAACAAAGAAAATACATGGCATATACACACATACACATATGCATACATATAGGGAGAGAGTACCGCACCACCAACGGTCTGACCGTGGCTCGGTGCCGTTTCCGTCGAGTCACATGAAATAGACGTTGTACCTTGGGAACGAAGTGCCCCATTTAGCCAGAAGCAGAGGTGGCGGGGCAAATATCGTTTAAGGGAAACTGCTTGCAGTTATCTCGTCTCGGATTTTAGTTCATTTCGGTATCATTTACATACTCTTAATTTTGAATGTTGTAATTGATAATTATATATTTGAGGAAACCATTTTCTGTTTATTTGTCCATTTCTTTTCCGTAGAAATTATTGTGTTTATTTACAACGTATTCAACAATCTTAAACGATATTTTTATGTTTCGTACGTTTATAGAATAATTTCGGTGTATGGATTTACAGAAAATTATTTCCGTTGCTAAGACGGTTATTTGAAAAATAATTTTTTAACAAAACTTGGTTTTAAGAAATTGATGTTTCTGGCTGTATAGTCAAAAGCGTTTTACGTTTTATTTACCTTTGTTTGAGTTTATCCGGTGATTTGGATTGTAAATCTGTCACGTTTTTGATACACTGCTTTGGTGTGTGTTTTATTGTTTTACTTGACTTCTGTGCTTTGTATGCATAAATGCAGTGATAGAATTCTTGTGTCCAGAAAGATTTATATGCATGTTTGTGTATTTATATGATGTTAAAGAATTATGGTTATATGACGTGGTTTGTAGCTTAATTCCATTCTTCATGTTAATAATGAAAGTTATTTAACTGTGGTTTCCATACTAGAAAACGTGAAATATGTATTGCTTTGTTAAAGTCAAAACTGTATATATTTAGTCTCTTGCAACTTGTTCTGTACATTATGCTTGTTTTGCAATATGTTTGTTACATGTATAAAGTGTGTTATACTGTATGTAATTATTGTAAAATGGGATAGTATTGTTATTTTTGGCCGGCTGTTATCAAGTTTAAGTGCATGTCAAATTCAATGGGTGGTATGATTAAGAGTTTTGTAACTCCGTTACAACGGTATAATTGGAGTGAATTTTTTTATGGTTATTTTGTAGAGCTCAATAACTTGTAAAAGGACAGATATAAATTATTTATTGATGGATTAAGAATTTTGATAATATTAAGGGTACTGTTGGTAACTGCTTACTATTTACTAATCATTTGAGACATTTTCTTTGTTTGTAGCCGGTTGTTAACCTTGAATACTCTGTTAATGGTTTTGATATATCTTGAATAATTGGATTAACTATTTGAGAGTTATATTCAGTGGTATATATATGTCCATGGTTACTTGTAAGTACTGGGATAATAATAACCTTTGTGTACACTCTAAAATTGTGAATTTGAGAGTAATGTTTATCGGTTAATGTTGGTACCATTGATTTCAGTTACGGCCATTTGGCTACTGTCTTCTTGAGGCCGACAAAGTAATGGTAGTAATTGTTTACAGTTTTAACATTATTGTGTTTACCGTTACTCTATAAATTTGGTAGGTTACATACAGTGGAGATATTTATTCTCTAATATTGAAAGCTTGGTACGACCATTTGAGAAATGAGGGGTATGTTTGCTGTTCATATAATAATGCTTGGAATAGTTAGTAATTTGGATATTAGTTGCTTATACTATTATGTGAAAGTACAATTATTTGGACATTGCTATTTTGCTGGTGATTATTTAGTGTATACCAGTGTCTTGTTGCATATATACTATCTCAACGTGGGTATATTAGTGTAAATTATTTACACGACATATATTTAAGTTTAAATGGACAAATAGGCATTCGGTATATTAGTTGGCCGCTTTAAACATTTTGTGTTAAGTAGCAGTCTTATCTCATATCTATGTTATAATCATGAAATGTAATTTTGTCATTTTGCCAATTTAATTGGTGCATAAAAAATGTGATGCTTTACTGTTATGATATATTTATGAGAAATAATTTGGTTAGAGATTAAATTAATTATATTGTTAGTGGATTTATACATGTTTATTGTTTTCATGTTAATAAAATGACTAACAATATCCAATGATTGTTTGTGTAAACATATGGATCTCTACAATAGAATTGGAGAATCGGTGATTATTCGAAACAGTTCTAATAAAAGCCATTAAATTGAGGATTACGACAGAACTGGTTTCGAAATAGTTCTTATAAAACCATTTTCTGATTTTTCAGAATTTGGGGCTTACGACAGAACTTGTTTGAATTCTGAGATTTTTCTTTGTAAAATCAGATTTATCTGATGTTTTCGGTTGAATAAATATTTCAGAATTTGATAATTTTTTTCGGGAATGAACTAGAATACTCTTGCAAAATCAGTTTATTGAAACCATGCGTGGTTATAGAAATTTGGTGTTTGCGAATGAGTAGTTTTAGTTTCATTATCCGAAATTAGATTGTGCATGTTTGTTATTTGAGATAACAAACAGTTTCCTACGGAAAATATGCAGAACTCACCAGAACATTGTGGGTGCCGGTGTAACTCCTATTAATTTTTCATGAGTGCATATTAATGACGGGGGTTACAAATTCAAAATCACCATTATTAAAGACACTAATGTGGTGATATAATGAGTGATATCCTTATTAATTGTGATTTATGGCAATTTAATTTGGAGGGTTACAAAATTTGTAACGGTGATCATTAATGAGATTAATGATGATTATTTATAACTTCGTATTAATTTTGATTAATCACAATTTAATTTGGAGAGTTATAAATTATTGTAACGATAGTCGTTGTTGACATTTATGAAGAGGTTTATTAGCTACCTACGAATTGCATTGACGAATCGGTTACATATTTGGATGAAAGGTTATTTAATAACAAATTTTGTTCATCCAAGAGCAAATAATTTGATGATAGACAAATTATAAATGGTTGTTTAGTTTTATTTTAAGAATAAACAAATATCGGCTAATTTATTATTTGTTGAAACAACATCTTATTAATTTGCTGAAAGAACATTTAATAATTTGTTGAAATTAACATCTTATTTATTTGTTGGAAAAATATTTAATAATTTGTTGAAATAACATATTTTTAATTTGTTAGTAAAACATATTGTGAATATGTTGAGTTTGCTATTATAGAGAATAATAATTTAGTAATATTATATTACTATTATTGTGGGAGAACCCCGAGGGTACCACAAATATGGGGGTATCCTGTCGATCCTGTAGATCGAGAATCTAAACGTACCCCAAAACGCCTATGGACGAGTGAGAGAATACCTAAAGGTTCAGTGGTATAGACCTTAAACGTCTGAAATAAATGATGAAATTCATTTAACACATTGAAAGCGGTTAAGTTTCTCAATAAAAATGTACATGTCCTGAGTGAGGACAAAGGGAATGCACGAACTGTGGGGGCGTTAATGTGTGAAAACGTTTTAAACGTTTGGAAATCCACTAGCAAGTGCAAGCATACAAATTTTAATCATAACTAGTGGTTTTTGAAATCTAAAGGGCAATAGCCTTTCGGTAACCAAAACACAATGATCAAATTGTGATAAGTTTGCTTGTTTGTGGCAATACATGAGTGACTATTTGTTTAGAATGAGCATTCTAGTCGATACTCTTGTGGCTAATAATGATATGTTGAGTTATTCAACTAAGTCACTAATTTGACATGATATAATAGGTCATGAAAATATAAATATTTTATTTTTCAAAATCTATTGTTTAAATTGAAACACAAATATCAGTTTGTGTTCAAAGTAATGTATCGCTAAGTCTTCAGTTTGAAGTTTCGAACAGAGTACATAAGCTAATGGTTTGATACATTTGAGATGCGTGCAAACCAAGAAGGGGTTGAAAGGTATTTCCTCATTTTATTGATGGTTGTACTAAACACTGATATGTTTAGTTTATGAGAAGTAAAGACAAATCAGTCAAGATATTCATTCAAGTAAGAATGAATACGTGAATTCTATTGTTGAGGATTAAGGCTTGTCAAAAAACATGTTTAATCATGTGTTTTGTTGTGTTAATCTACCAACTTTAATCAAATGATTAAGTGTTAATCATTAAATGATAGACTATTCTTGGACGTGTTAGATATTGTCTAACTAGTTCCGAAACGGTATATTCACATGGATATGAATACATGGTCAGTGTAAATGAAACGGTGAATATGAGACGCCATTCACACAATTGTGTTGTTGGAATGACACCAATTGTTAAAGAACGACTTAGTATGCTCTCGAGCAAAAAAGTAGTTCTTAAACGATGAATATCATGTTGATAAGTTCAGGGTAAAAACTCTGAATTTGTACGGGAAGTGAGATTTCCGCAAGCTATTTGTTGAACAAACTACCGCTTAGGAAGTTGGACCAAACAGCTAGAGTTATAGAAGGCATGGTGCCTGACTATAAGTTCGTGAAATTTTGGTGCTACCTAAGAAAGGTCTCAATCTTTCTCCTTGAAGGACTTGGATAGGATCAAAAACGGTAGATTGTGTGTACATCGGATAAGCACAAAAAATAGTGCTGATCGGTTTCTAGTGCATAAGTCAGATGACTTTAAGGTGCATATAGAATTCTATGTCCGAGAAGCATATTTTCTAAAAGAGAATCTTTCCCGCAAAACTCTAACGCCTGGCGAGTGTGATTAATACGTTGAGAGTCAAAGCATTACGCTAACCAAGATAAGTGAACACTCAAACGGTGCTGGAAAAGTGGTGGCAAGTGAAACTTGTAAAGAAGGTGAAGTGCCTCGACGTAGTAAAGGGTGAGAAAAGAAACTTTATTCGACCCTTGACCTTCATGAGTAAAGGTAAATCGATGACATTGAAATAATCAATACTATCCATATAATGTGTATATGGGAAGAGACCATCAACAATGAGGTTGATAGGCGCGTGAGACATATAGTCAATGACTATAAGTAAATTGACGATGTTGGTAATTTCAATAGTTATACTTCAGTCTCATGGAGGTTTTTGTATAGACATGCATAGTTGGAGAAACTGTAGAGTTAGAATTCATAACGTTGAATCAAGCTACAGAAGAGGCAGATTGGCTGAGAAATCTTGGGAGGTATTTCAAGTGGCCAAAATCTGTTCCTGCATTAAACGTGCACTGCTACAGTCAGGCAGTTATTAAACGGGATCGGAATAATTTGTATAATGGAAAGTCCCGACAAAGTCATGACATATTCGTCGGAGACACAAATCCATAAGAGGAATTGCTAGCAAAATTTGTGGTATCCATAGACTTTGCAAGGTTTAAGGATAATAATGCGGATCTATATACAAAATGCTTGACTCGTGGAGGAGTCGGTGCATCATCTAGGGAAATGGGGGTTGAAACCCAATAAATTGGAAACCTTCACATAAGCTACCCAACCTGTACTGTAAATTCCAGTCTGGGAAAACTGAACTATGCGGGTTACCGTACAAAGCACTCGAGAACATAAGTTTTCAGCCCATTTCTATGATGAAAGAGTGATAGACCTGTATCATTTTAAGGGTGAGCATGAGGCTCTTAATGAATCAAGTATCTCGAAGGTCGAGTGGGGTGAGTCAGGACACATTTGACTTGAAATCACCTATAACGAGTGTGTATGGCCGATACTATGTGATGATCTATGGCTAAATCACTAGAGCACTCGGTTTAATTTGCCAAGGCAGTGCAGGGCCAAATATGAAAAACAACTAAAGGGTCTAGTTAGTGGTTTAAAGAAGATACTGTGCGGGTATTATTTTGGTATACACAAAACGCTAAAGGTTCAAAGCATTACTCTACCTAAGGCAAGTATATCCCAAAGGTATTTCGCTATGATAGGTTCAAGACGCGCTACCTGTCCTTATGCAGTGAATTTTCATGGTTCTCTCGATTGCATTTAGGATGCACATTGCATGTCAGTTGATTGCATTCATGTGGGAGATTGTTGGAAAACCGGAACGATTTTTGTAAGTGAATGCAATTTAATTGTGTAACTTACAATTTTAATTACCCCCATTTATGACATTAATGACATGTAACTCTTGATATGTTTTTTGGTATAAAACATGCATATATCTATCTTTTCACAAGACAAGAAAAAATAAAACAAAGAAAATACATGACATATACACACATTCACACACATACACATATAGAGAGAGAGTACCACACCACCAACAGCCCGACCGTGGCTCGGTGCCGTTTCCGTCAAGTCACATGCGATAGACGTTGTACCTTGGGAACGAAGTGCCCCATTTAGCCCGAAGCAGAGGTGGCGGGGCAAATATCGTTTAAGGGAAACTGCTTGCAGTTACCTCGTCTCGGACTTTAGTCCATTTCGGTATCATTTACATACTCTTAATTTTGAAGGTTGTAATTGATAATTATATATTTGAGGAAACAATTTTCTGTTTATTTGTCCATTTCTTTTCCGTAGAAATTATTGTGTTTATTTACAACATATCCAATAATTGTGTAATCAAATCTTGTGTCAAACTAAAGTCTTCTCATTTGCATTGGCTGGTCACCGCAAAAAAATTGCAACCATCTACTCATAATAGAAATGTGACACTATGTCACGGCCCCGTCCTTATACCTAGCAATCGCTCAACCATATCTAACCTATACATGTCTAGTCTCAACGACCGTAGACCCGTGACTGCTCTCTTTGTCCATTTTTAGTTAATAGGTTAAGAGACCAGTGAAAAGTAAAAGAGTGTAATGATGCTCTTATGAAGTTGCAATTATACCCACAAAAAGATAAAAGTTGTCAAATCAAACAAATTTGTGTTTGAAATTTAAATTTTAGAATGATAATTTAAACAATATTCTAGGATCTGCCAAATATTATAGTAATCTATTAAATTATGTACGGAGTAAGTATATCTACGTCAATAAGCTCCCCAAATAAAAAATGAAATGCGTGGTTCTCATAACGCCATCTGTATCTAATAGAGCTAAAGATAACACTCGATCTATCCCAAAAGATTTTATACTATACAAACCATAAAAATCAACTCTTTTTATATAATATTCACTATCATTATACATCTTATGATAATTCACACCAATATAACTATGCTTGTGTTCATTCTTGTGTTTCAAATCGTCGTCGACCTGTAATTAGCTTGTTCGTACAAAACCTGATCATAATTCGGACCTGGATCTATATTAGAGCAGTCATCCAACATATATGCAAAATCATACAATTACAAATATGAGAGAACAAAAGTTATTAAAAAATTCAACAATATACACTACCCATTTTATAAAAACACAAAAACTCAATTTTGGATAGTTTGTACAAATCAACTAATATGCCCTAATTTAAACAAAACAAACATGTTGATATAATAAATTAATAATTTAAAAAAAATCCAACCATATAGTTTGCTCAATATACAAAACCCAAAAAAAAAAGCAATTTTGGATAATTTATCCAATTCAACTAATTTACCCTAGTATAAATAAATTAAACATGCCTTAAATATAAAATCCAACAAAAATTAACATTGAAGGCTACTCAATATATAAAAACAGAAAAAACATTCCAAATTTTGGATACTTTTGTCCAAATCAATTAATTTACCCTAATTTATACAAAAAAAAAAAATATCTTTCTGTAGTCAATCACAAAAGTAAAAAATTAGTCAAACCTAACTGTAAAAATTAAACAATTCGCCCAAAACAGTTTTTTTACTACACTTTGGACTAATTTGCAAATTTTAACTGAAAAAGCAAAAGAAAAAGAAGAACTACCTCCTTTAGTCGGAGGAAGGTGAAATTCCGTGTATACGAAGAAGAGAAATCAGCAATTTGAGAAGAAAACGAGAAGGGGCGATTGTTTTTTAAAAGATGGGATTTAAATGTTTTTGTTTAAAGAGAGGAGGAAGGGAGAGCAATTTTTTTATGCAATAATATCTCAACTAATAGTTAACTGTTACTAAAAAAAAAAATTATTTACCAACAATTTGTCTTTTGAAAACTGTCGTAAATTGACGTCGCTAAATTTTAGTAACATAATAGTCAATGTGGTTAAAATTTAGCGACACACATTTTATTAATAATTTCAAAAAACAAAGAGTTGGTTCCGAGTACGAGTTAACATATTAACCAAAAATTTTAAATAAATTAAAATTAGTCAAAGTTTTATCTCGTGTTACCATATTGCATTGAATTCAGATAAATGAGTCAGAAAAAATATATAATTTCATATACCCATCCCAAACAACCAAAGCTATACGTACTTTTTATCTTTTTGACTTCTTTTGTCGACCAAGTTTGTTTAGTTTCAAGTCAAACTAATGCAACATATTTTCCACCGCTTTCGAATCAACCGACTGTTGGATCATTGTTTAAAGTTGGTAGGTTAGACTTTAAAATCCGTTGAACTAGAAGAAGACACACACTTACTACCACGAGTAACACGACACGACCCCCTTTTTTTAATTAAATTAACTTATATATAAATATATACTCCTACGTTGTAACCTACTGTATTGTTTTTAAATTTATTTAAACTAACATTTAGGAGACAAACTCACATGCACTATTGAGTATTGTAGTTAGTTTGCAGTTTTGTAATGTTGTCATTTTCTCTTTTCAACTAACTAGCTAATAAAATATCTCACTAGTATAAAGTCAAATTGCTAGGAAAAAATCGACCTAAAGAAAATTTAATTAAATTGCCTGAAACTATGAGAATCTTAATAGAAAACAAGGGATTTGTCAATATTCTCAGTCCGTGTTCATATTTCTAATTTTTATAATTGTGAGACCATTCACCAAATAAGTCTTTTCCTAGTTTCTAAAGGTAAAATAAAAATCAAATCTAATTATGTTTAAACAGGATTTAAGCGATGAACCCTACCAAACGAGGCCTAAATTCTCTGCTTTAGCCTCAAGTCTACTAAACACCTTCATATACAAAATAGATAAGAGGTCATTAAATTTTGTTTAATATTTCAGATGGAGATTTTATCCCATCGCTCCGTAGGAGCTTTTCTGAGTCATTGTGGGTGGAACTCGGTGCTGGAATCACTAAGTCATGGCGTGCCACTTTTGGGGTGGCCAATGGCAGCGGAACAATTTTTTAATGCCAAATTTTTGGTGGAAGAAATGGGGGTTTGTGTCGAAGTGGCTAGAGGGACTAACTTGGAAGTTACACAAAAAGGGTTGGTGAAGAAAATACAATTGGTGTTTGGTAAGATTGGGAAAGGAGAGGAAATGAGAAGAAAAGCTAGTGAACTTAAGGTGATTATTAAAGATGCTGTTAGAAATGAGGATAGGTTTAAGGGGTCCTCTGTTGAGGCAATGGATGAGTTCTTCAAAGCTGCATATGCCATGAGGAAACAACTGAAAATGGGCACACAGTGTCTAAAATGAGATTTTGGTGACTTTGTCGGAAGTCGTCTGTCTTGGTTTAAAAAAAAAAAGTTATTTTGTCTTTGTAGTTTTACTTGCAACGGTATAAATATAATAATAGTCTTGAATAACTTTAAACAACTACATAGTTGGCTTATATTTTGAGATTTGTAATTTTATTTTCTTCTATCGGTAGGTGTAATCCCTCCTTTAAAATCATATGATAAGTATCAAATCAATCAGGCAAGTGCAGTCTCTTCTGAGAGCAGTAGTTGTCTTTCGTTACGTAATATTGTTTTTGTTCAGAAACTCATATGATCACAATTGAGATCTTGATAGTAGAAATCTCATAATGAACCAAATTTCGTTTACGGTTTGTTATTCCATAATTTTATCTATTTATGAGTATATAATACAACCAACTAATAATTATTTTTCGGGTCGGCTTTTGATAAGACACTGGCCTCTCAAGTTCCAAGAGTTACCCCACGAACACATTAAAATCATATTATTACATGCATGCATGCTAGTAAACAAAAAAAGAGATGGGCATAGCACTTTTTATGCTGTCAATGGGTCCAAGCTTCTATGGTTCCTAACACCTGCGACAAAAAATTAAAGTGCTTAATACGGAATATGCATGTGATCGAGGTGCATGTTCATACATGGTCCCATATTTAAAAAGAATCTTGTAAGTTGAGGAACATGGTATATGGTATAAATACAAGGTGAATATATTTTTTTAAAAGTGGCCGGTTACGGTATGTTGTTGGATCTTTGGGACTTCCTGATGCTCTGGCCAGGTATCGGGTATGGAGCATGTGTCCGAGTCCATTTTGATAGTAGTGTTAGAATCCAAGAATTCTATAATCAAATAATAATAAGAATCACCAAATAGAGAAGAGAGAAATATGTGTATAATGATAGAGTGTTATAGGTCTACCAGTAGAATCACCAAGTATAAATACAAATATGTAGAAATACTAAAATGCCTTCTATATAATAATATAGATCATTTATATAATAAAATCGCCCTCAAACTCACGATGGTACAGCTGAAAACGTCGAGAGTTTTTCAATAAAAAACGATGTCATTGAATAGTATGAGCCTTTGTAAAGAAGTCAACAATCCGCATATTCCAGTACGTGAGTCTCAGTTTCCAATCTTGAAACCAATAGGAAAATTCCTTTCTAGGGCTTTGTCCGCTAAATTCGCTGTTGTTGCGCTTACGAACTTTCCGATACTTTGAGCCAATAGTAAAATTCCATTGTAGGGTTTGCCCGCCTTCTTCGCTTATAGCTACGTAATATCTGCGCACTCAATTTATGATCAGGGGAGACTTGTTGATTTTGCCACCGTTCACTCTCTTTCGGCCAGAGGAGTTGCAAGAAGGTGTGAACCTCTGATGGTGTATATAACATATTTAATATCTGAATATGAATGGAAGTAAGTTTTAGTAATAACCGATATTTAGTGTAAATTTGTAGAGAGATATGATTTGGGGATCCCCTTCTTCATGGTGAATGAGCTTCTTTATATAGGCGGATGAGGACGTATGGTAGATCTTCTTAATTAGCATAATTTTGAGAGTCATATCTAATCATGCCATAACATACCTCTTGCCTGATAAAAAATATACTATAATAATCTCATGTGTATCTTTCTATGTATATCCGCTGACTTTGACTTGCTCTTGCGGAAGAATATTGCTGCCAACCTCCTCGAGGAGGGGATTTCCCGAGGGCCACGACGCTCGCTATATATGAAATGTGATGAAAACCCATTTTCACTTAGCATTGACTCTCTCTAGATCCCAAGAATATACTGGTCCGAGGGGATGGAATTATACTTATCGTAGGAGGTTCTATTTCCTTGTATGACAAGGAATACTTCGTTCTACATTAGACCATATCTTTATGGGACGTCTCTCATATAGATTTGATGTCATCTTTCCTTATGAGCATATTTACTTCCTGAAAGTGTCTTATTAGTATCTCTTCATGCTTATCTCACACGTCAGCTCCTTTGTGTATGGGTGAAAACCAACCCTAATTGTCCCCCTTGCAAGGGTCATTAATTCCTCATTAATATCTAGGTTAAATACCCTGTCTTACTCCATTTATTGCATTTAATTTGGAGTTTTAACCCTATATTTTAACCTCCGTCAACAGCTCCTCATCTATGGGAGTGCGAGAATCGGATGCTTGTAGTTTGCAATTCCTTTCCCTTCTTTGGACTCGAATACTGTCCACCTCATCGGGAGAGTTTAAGTCACAAATGTCCCGCCATTGTCAAGTTCTATCGTCACGTTGCTCCTTGACAGACAGTGGGGTCTCCGAGTCCTCATAGACACCACCGTACCCCGATCACTGTCCACAAATTAGTCATGGGACAAAGAATGAATCCGATCTATTTGGGGACCATTGTCCACTTTTCTCCCCTTCTTTGGGGAACCATTTTCTCAGCCCGAAGAGAGATGTATGTCTTTAGAGTGACCAAACTCATCTAAATAGAGGTAACTGTCTCTCGTGAGGACTTATAGGTCTCTTAAAAAGATAAACTCCTCTCGTAAGAGACTAAACTCCTCTGAAGAGAGGTAACAGCCTCCCGTGTGGACTTATAAATATCTTAAAAGATATATATTTCCCTCGTAAGGAACCAAACTCCTTTGATGAGTGACTAAGCCCCTCTGAGAAGAGGTTATACTAACTTTTCTACGACTTCCTTCTTTGAAAGTCTTCTTCATTCTCTGAAACATTCAACTTGCCTAAGGGCAATGTCTAGGCCTCAGACAACGTGAGATGAATATTGACGTCAATGTTCCCATTATGCTTCTCCCCATGCCTCGGCGGCGTGCCTTGACAAGGGAAATTTCAAAACGCAGTTGATGAGAGTCGCAACCTTGCTCCATATGGGTTGCGGGTCTTCTTTTTTCTTCATTTGGGTAATTACCTCTCATGCAAGCTGTTAAAAAGGCCTCGATGATGATAGTAACCTTCTTTATGATGACGACAGATCTTTGTAAATGCTACCCTAAGGTGAACTCGCAGTCTAACAAATTCAGCCTCAAAGAATTTCTGCATAATGGGACTGGTCGAGAGGTCACCTCTGAGGTAGACCCCTTGAGATTTGGTTGGGGATAT
This sequence comes from Primula vulgaris, assembly GCA_963920805.1. Classification (NCBI taxonomy): domain Eukaryota; kingdom Viridiplantae; phylum Streptophyta; class Magnoliopsida; order Ericales; family Primulaceae; genus Primula; species Primula vulgaris. The sequence goes on from OY987214.1 coordinate 19,837,770, forward strand.
CCCCAACGGTGGTGGAATGACCCGAGAAGTCGTTTCAAACCTAGCTCTTCTTCTTATCAAATTTTTTTAGGTGCATCTTTTTCTATGCACCTATCTTCGTCTCGTCTTCTTCTGATCTTCTTATTGTAAAGGGGGCCCATTGCCGATTGTCGATGAGTCTTCAATAAACTGTGTACTTTTCTTGGACCATTATCTTCATTAGAGACAGTTGTCTCATGTCCTCTAATTTCCAGTAAGTGTTGTCTTCGATTCCTCTTGGAAAGTTTAATCGTTAACAATTTGTTCCTCCTAGTGCAGGAGGAACGCCTCTCGGTCAGCGGAAAATATGATTCCCGATATGCGGAAAGCAAGCCCCATGATGTGAGGGGGGTGTGCTTATTGGATATGGGCTCGTAATATACGTAGATCGTGGCTCTTGATCAATGCGGAACGTGCCTCCTGATCCGATGAGTTGTGTTCCCTGATATGGGAGGCGCGTGCTTCTTCATGTGGAGAAGGCATCCCCATGACCTGAGGAGAGCGTGCCCCCTGGACCCAGGCTAGTAATATACACGGATCTTAGCTCCTGATCAACCTGGAACGTGCCTTGCAATCTAATGAGTCACGTCTCCTGATATGGGAGACGTCGGCGTTTTTATTTAGGGGATGCAAGCCCCATGATGCGAGGGGGGATTAACCCCTGGACCTAGGCCCATAATATATAAGAATCGTGGATCCTGATCAACACGGAACGTGTCTCGTAATCCAATAAGTTGTGCCTTCTCATATGGGAGATGTCTACTTCTTGGGGAGAACATGCTTCTTGAGAGAAGCATACTCGCTAAAAAAACGTGCTTTCTTAGAGGATCGTACTTTTTGGGAGGAGCGACTATCTAGGAGGAGCGATTCGCTGGGAGGAGCGTGCTTGCTGTTCCTGAGGAGCGGTTATGCTTCTCACCTCCTTAGTGTCGTTTCTTGGTCAGTTTTAGAATGACCCTTTTAACTTCTTGTGGACTTTGCTATTCTTTTCGTGATCTGCATAATTTCTTCCATAGTTATATCCTGGTCAACCTAAGAAATCGTTCATGGAGATCAAGTTTTGAAGTGGGGGATATATTCCTCAAATTAAGCTATGTGCGTCTTGAGGTTCAAGGGTAACTCAAGCGACTCTTCTCCTCCATGTGAAGGCCTCTAGATAATAAGACATACTCCTTAGGGGTAAATTAGCCTTTAGTGACCTGGGTTTTGGCCTATTTTAGCATAAGTGACCTATGTTTTTGAAATTTCGGTTTTGTGACCTAAGTTTAACTCTGTTAGCAATTTAGTGACCTGCTACCCTATTTTTCGAAAAAAACATATTTCTTGCTAAAATGACTAAAATACCCTCAGATTTTGGAGGGAAATTTCAGTTTGTTTTCCCTCCAATTGTATATACAGCCATATATATATATCACACCTATATCTATACACCTACCACTCTCTCTCTTACACACCTCTCCCACTCTCTCTCTTACGGGGGATTTGCAATCCCACGTTTACGTGGCGCTGCCAAATTTTTTTTTTTTTTTTTCGTTTTTCTTATTTTATTTATGTTTTCCTATATAAAAAACTTTCCCAATTTTAGCCAAAAAATTCTCAAATTTTATCCGAAAAAAACCCTAACCATCAACCATCAAACTGCTTCCTATATCAAATTAATATATATTTTTTATCAAATAAACATCACTCTGCCACTACAATTATCTCCAATTTTACAAAAAAAAACTCTCCCAATTTACCCAAAAAAAAAACTTACCCAATTTTACCCAAAAAAAACTCTAACCATCAAACATCAGTATATTAGATTAATAAATTATTTTCTCAAATCAATATCACTCTACCACTAAAGCAGTATTTAATAAATTCTTTTTTTTTTCATTTTTCTTATTTTATTTCTGTTTTCGTATATAAAAAATTTTCCCAATTTTATTTCTGTTTGGGTAAATTGGAAGACGTTTTTTTTTTTAGTAAAATTTGGGATAATTGTAGTGGTAGAGTGATGTTGATTTGATAAAAAAAAATATTAATTTGATATATGAAAGAGTTTGATGGTTAGGGTTTTTTTGGGTAAAATTAGTAAAGTTTTTTTTTTGGGTAAATTGGGATAAGTTTTTTTTTTGGTAAAATTGGGGATAATTGTAGTGGTAGAGTGATGTTGATTTGATAAAAAAATATATTAATTTGATACATGAATGAGTTTGATGTTTGATGGTTGATGTTTAGGGTTGTTTTTTGGTAAAATTGGGAAAGTGTTTTTTTTTTTGGTAAATTGGGAGAAGTTTTTTTTTTTTTTGTAAATTGAGGATAAATGTAGTGGTAGAGTGATATTGATTTGAGAAAAAAATTTATTAATTTCATATACGAAGGAGTTTGATGGTTGATGCTTAGAGTTTTTTTTTTGTAAAATTTGGTAAGTTTTTTTTTGGTAAATTGGGAGAGGTTTTTTTTTTTGTAAAATTGGAGATAATTGTAGTGGTAGAGTGATCTTTATTTGATAAAAAAAATATATTAATTTGATATAGGAAGCAGTTTGATGGTTGATGCTTAGGGTTTTTTTCGGGTAAAATTTGAGAATTTTTTGGCTAAAATTGGGGAAGTTTTTTATATAGAAAAACATAAATAAAATAAGAAAAACAAAAAAAAAATAAAAAAAAAATTTGGCAGCGCCACGTAGACATATATTGGTCATTTTATTTAACTTAATTGAGAAAATACTGTTTTACCCTTGTAGTTAACAGACGTGAGGGCACGTGACAGCACGTGTAACGTTTTTCATCCACTGAATTGACGCAAGGTCACTAAACCAATACAAAACTTAAACTTAGGTCACAAAACCGAAATTTCAAAAACATAGGTCACTTATCCTAAAATAGGCCAAAACCCAGGTCACTAAAGGCTAATTTACCCTACTCCTTAGAGAATCTTTGTGATTGTTGAAATTTCGATTTTTTGTCTCACACTCCCCGCTGGCCCCAATCTTCAGCGATGAGGGTCGTGAAGAAATGGTGACATGGACTCAACCTTGGAGAATCTTCTTGGTTGTCATCCTTTTGGTACTTCTTCCTAGGCTCCCATCTGGCCCCAATGTTGGGCTGCAAGGATTGTGAAGAAGTGATGACATGGTCTCCTGAAGAGTAATAATGTGTCTCGGGAGGGGAGTCGTATCCATCAAGATTTCTCCTGATAGGGTTATGCGCATATAGAGAGAAGTGGTGTGCTCCTGAAGAGGAGTGTTGAGCCTTTCGAAGGATGATCTGGTGTGATCTTCTTTCTTTTTAGATGTAAGAAGACAAGTGTTTAAACTTTTACATTTATCTCATGTCTTTTATATGTCTTGCATTTTTATGCCCTTTGAAGTTTGAATTAATTACCCATCGTTATCTTTTTCCCCCCTACGCACGAGGGTGAATAGTCAAATTTCCCCTGATAAGTGTGTGCTCCCAGGGTAGTTTTATTTGTTGTAAGCATTTTTTTGGCATCCGCAGTAGCCCTCACGGTGTTCCCCTTTGATTCCATGCTTTACTCTATTTTTACTTATTCGCAGTTTAATCTTGTCGTCAGGGAGCTCATGCGGATAGACATATGTACTTTGACTCTTTTCCCTTGCCTTGACGACCTATGGTTCAATGCTTATCTTTGCGGTGGGACCCTCCTGGGTACAACAGAAGGCCCTTTCTTTTCTCGGATCTTCGCAAACATTGACCTTGGTACTATTCCCATACCCGGGCGTTACTCCAAGATTATCTTGAGCTCTCTCCCCCCGGAGCACGTTCTCCTTTCGGGGAGATTGGCCTTCCTCGGAGTTTATCTTCTTTTCTATTTACATTCAGCAATTCTTGCCCCCTCTCTTTGAATGCGTGTTCACTTCGGAGAAGTTTGTTACCCTTGGGGTAATATTTATTGAGTTTATTTAATTGTTTTATACTTGCAAATGACCCCGAGGAGAGTATCTCGATCCCGGATAGTGACTCACTCTTCTGGGCCTTTTGCTCTACCACACTGTAATCTGTGTGTACATAACTCGACACGTACCATTAGTAGCATGGGTGGATAGAAAAAATAAATAGATCGTGATATATTTTATTTTGCAATTAACCGTGACCCGTAAAAATATATGTGCTAAATTATGATTTTATATGATCATGTAAATCTCTAATAATTTATGCGATATTAGCCCTGTATATGGCATCATGCAATTTATATGCAAATATATTTATGATGGTATATACAAATATATATTTACTTAACAGGACATGTGCAAGTCAAACATGACAATTTTGATAAAAAATAATTAATCACAATACATATAATATTTTCTTAATAAGACAAATTGAATAAGTTAAAGTAAGTTGGCATGTATTATAAGCAGCGTGGCTAAAGATGGTAATATCAAGTATTTATATTATATGCAACTATATCTTGTACTAAGATATTATTCAATTTGTATTTCGTCTTGTTATTATGCTATTGAGAAGTATGTAAAACTAGGAAATTATACAAATCACCGTGTACAGAATCACACCATACAGGAACCATATTCAAGCAAATTGACACACTAGGAATTGAACATGTACGTGTAAAATCAAGAGCAAGGAACCATGTGACTTGGTCTAACTTCATTACTAATCAAATACATGCAGCACACAACAATTGCACACACGCCCAGAATATGGGTTCACATAATCTTGTATTGTGCAAATAATACTTGCATAAAATATATATATTACATGGACAATTAATAATCGGCGCCAAAGGTTGACTTTTTAACCAAATTAATTGAGAATACTCATCATACTCATGGCTGTGTAATCACGTAACACGGCATCGTTCGAAAACACCTTTTATTTTACGACGGAAAACTTGTCTTAAAATCTGATTATAATGTATATGAATTATATAAAAATAATAAAGAAATATCTCACGGGCAGAGGTAGATCACACTTGATCTTTCGTTGAATTCCTATTATACTTCTTGCTCTTAGAGAGGTGTACTCTCAAAACTGTTAGAAAACCCTAATTATGAAGGTTATTTATTTTCCTTAACATATGAACATTATATATAGGCTACAACAAGGATTTTGTACACAAGAAGGAATAGACTTCTACCTTACCTAAAACTTTAACCCTACTTAAATTAGTACTTAATTAATAAATATTATATAATCTTATTAACCAGATTAATATAATATTATCTAATTAATAATTTACCAATCTTAGAATATTATATCGGTAAATTATATCCATTTCCACTAGAGAATATAATTGCACTCTAATTCTTTCTCAAATAATATTTGAGAGCACATTATTAAATACTTAATTTATTTCCTCATGTTAAGATCACATATATTCACCAAGTAAATAAATTACTGACAATTATTTTACTCGACATATTATTTCCTCGACCTTTCCATTTAACTTATTTGTTGTGTCGGATATAAAATCCACTTGCAAAATTTGACACAAACAGAACTTATAAGCTTCTCGAGAGGATATCATCAATCCTTATTAAGGGACGTGAATTCCTTCGATTATACACACACACCATATAAATAATTTCACTGCCCAACGTATGGGTTTGCTGATCACAACAAATCTCACCCATTGCAAATCAAAGCAGTATATATTATAAATATGTGCATCGAAAATAATTTAGGGATTAAGAGTATAAGTAATCATAATAATTTCTTAGGTATAATTATTTTATTCTGGTCAGTACCATAAAATAATACCAATTTGTCCTGTTCAATATACTCTAAGTATACTAGCATAAAGAGTCGGAACTCAACCGTTCCATGTAGTCAAGACAGGCATACTAAAACTCTGTGCTACAATTATACTGATGGTTGTCCACTCCATCTAAAGTTGTGAATTCTAAAATATATATTATATAAGAACCAATGATTTGATCTTCCGTGTGTAAGCCATACTCTACACACCAAATCAATTACTATATAAAATAAAGACACATGTACATATAAATAACATGTACAACATTGCTCAAAACTATTCTCAAATAAATCATTCATTGTTAATCAATAAATACTAAAACCCAACAATAAATCATGTCTTTTTAGTTTATCATTCTAACAATCTCCCACTTATACTTAAAGCCATGATTTCCGACATTAAACTCTCATACTCTCTATTTATCTAAGACCTTACCGAAAAAGTCTTAATAAAGGGTTTACCAGAAAGTTAGGATGTAATCATATTCAGTTTTAACTCTATGTTGATTTTCTAGAATTACTACTCGACTAAAATCTAAGTCTACTAATCAAAATGATTAAAAACTAACTTCTTGGTAAACTATATTTCATCCTTAATCATTTAATTTCATTAAATATTTTACCATACTTAAACAATCTCGTTATGAGCAAGATTTATATCTACTATCAATGCCAAAGGCAAAATAAATATAATATCTATTTATCTGGATGATTATACATTTATTGTAAATAACAATCTCACATCATATCTGATGACTAAGTTGATTTACTCAAAAATATCAAAACATATCCATCACGCTTCCAGCACTTATACTACTTATCCGACCATTGATCAAAGTCATAAGACTTTATAGCCTGATCAAAATGGTTGAAATAAGACCTAAATGCCTACTTAAGTCTAAAGACTTCTTAAGCTTGCACAACATGTGCTATTGGCCCTTTGCTTGAATAACATCTGGTTGTACCATAAAAGTGCTCCACAAGACTTCCATTAAGGATAACTGTTTTGACCAGATTTCATAGCTATTTGCCAATATCTTGCATCTTTATCTCAGATCAATATTCATTGTATCTACTGGGTTCATTTTTCAACTTATCAAGGATCATCTCATAAGATTATCATAAGTATAAGAAACGTCTAGGTCATTTCATGACCCTCCCACTACGATGAAAACCATATAAGTACTAAGCATTAATAAGTTTTGAACTGGTGTTATACACCAACATCCTCTGCATGAATCACTCGGTTTCTCCCATTGAGAAAACGTATCTGTGAGTCCATCATGCGATATTTTATTTTGAACTATAGGTATATAATAAAAATAAATGTCACTCTACTTACTCTTAACTACTATCAAGCTAACTTTATTTTGGATTCGTGGTAACATCTTATCATTTTTCAAGAATCGGTCAGTATGTGCTAATAATGACTTCCGATTTTTAGAACAACAAGAAACCATTTTTTGTTTCTTTTGGATAACATACAAGAAACAAACATCAATACTTGATTCAAACTTCTTTTGCTTTTTCCTTCAACACGTGTCTTGGACTCCCACGAAACAGAACTTCTTAAGACTAGGCTTGCTCCAAATCTAAAGTTCTATGGAAGTATTAGGTACTAGCTAAGATAAACCAAGTTGAAGATGTACGCTAATGTTTCTACTACGTATCCTAAAAACGAATAAAATTAACTAAATAACTCACCATCAACCTAACCATTCCTATAAAAGTCTTTTTACCTTCATTTTACTACACCGTTTGATGATTATTGACTAGGTGAAATAAACTGGGATATAATCCCTACATATGATAAGTAGTCCACTATCTATCCAAAGAGTTATTATCCACCTCAATCAAATCGAAGTGTCGATATACATTTCCAAGATACTTATATGTCTTCGTCTTAAATGCATTGAATAATTCAAAGCAGTTAAACGTATGACGCATCAAATGAATGTACATTTACTTTGAATTATCATAAATAAATGTGACTGTCTATTTAAAAACTCATCTATCATGGATCTCATAGTATTACACGAATCAGAATGAACAAATTCTTACAATTCTTTAACTCATGCAACATTTGATCGTGAAAGATCACTTGGTCATTTTACTATCTAAACATGATTCAAGAGTTGGTAGCGCCTTCACTTTCAGTGATCCAAATAGACCATTTTAAACCAACCTTGACATCATTTTTAGATTAAAATAACCTAGGAGTACATGCCAAAGTTATGTATAACTCATTACTTGAAAGTTAATTTCTCTAATATGATATGTTAATAATACTATTCAAATTTTAATTGATATGCAGAATTAGAATTTAACAATAATATAAAGATAATTCACTTATTTACCATATCCGACAAATTGTCTATTTTATATAATAACTGGAGAGTTATTAAAATAAACAAAATGTCTTCATCCATTATCTTAGAAACCGAACCAAAGTTCTTTCTAATGGAAGGTTTATATACAATGTCTATTATTATTAATGTAGGATTAATACTAATCAATTATAATATCATCCACTCTAAATACTTGCACCTTGTGCAATCTTCCAAAAAGTGTAATATCTCACCATCACTAAACTGTCTGGTTTACTGGAACATTTGTAATAAATTGCAACCATGATTAGTGATTCCAATATCTACACAACAGCTTACGGTAGATACAATCACTAAACATTTTCTAGCAACAAGTGAAAGAGATATAACTTATAGCTTAGTTTTAAGTTAAATGTATTGGACAATATTATATTAAATGACTTGCTTCCGGTTCATGTGACTTTTTCCTTTTCTTATAACATTTCGGTTTAGAAACAGAAACTTTTCATTAACTTAAGCAACACTAGACTTTTCATGAGACCTTTGGTGCCTTAACTATCAACTTGGCTTTCGCCATTGATTTCACCTTTAAGAATCACTAGTTCAAGAACATGATCCTTAAACTGTCTCTTTGCCATTATTGTGTTTAAGAAATTTCAGATATTATTTTCTCTATTATCACAATCTCGAGTCTCAAACATACGTTTTAAATTCATCGTGATGTCATAGAAATATATCATAAATTGATGATGATGTCGCAATACAATAGTCATGAATGACAATATGTATTACCGTTACATCTCATCAAATTATATTCAGTCCACCTCCGATAAGCATGAGTCAACTTATTAGTTACCCACTCACCCGGAACCAATGTACATACCTTAAAACACAAAACTTTGCTTATTAGCAGTCAAATCAAAATATCCGAGTTTTATTTTTGAGTTATAATAATTCAAATCAACAACTTAACCTTTTAAGTTTAATAACTAGTGGTATAAATGCTATTTATTATCATGAGAAAACTATTTCTAATAAAATATTAAATGAGCAACTAAAATAACTATGAATTATTAATAAATATGCTCCATACTCCAATATTTAAAACTTTAATCCACCACCAGCCTAATCACCGTAAATAATATTCCTCGATGGGAGGACGTATATTATTTAACATTCGATATGCTAGTTTTGCCATTTAATTTTAGTGTCTAGACAAAAGTCAAAATAAAAATAAATATCTGACTTAACTTTGGTCATATAAATATTAACATAGCCTCAGATGGAGAGGGATAATAATAATTATATCTAAGTGAATACCATTACCAATTATAAATCCATTGTTCCGGTATATAATCTCTCAGATGGAGAGATGATTAGATACTAACAAAATATTTATACTTTATACTTGATGATTCCGTAATTATTCCATCCGATGGGGAGAAAGGCACTATAGCCAACGCGTAAAATAATTACTTCATCTATAAAGTAGTGATGGAGACCGGGACATTTATACGAAATAAATTCACTCTCCCACTTAGTTATTTATAATTTTAGGTATACAAATTATACTTAGTGGTCTATAATTAATTTCATCTTATATGGAAGAAGTCACTATAGCCAACACGTGATAATTAAATATATCACTTATAATTTTTAAGTCAATTCAATTAACTATTAATTAACTATAATTGTTATTAATTAATAGATTCCAAGTAACAGATCTAATTCTCATACATGTTTGAATATGTTCGTATATATCTTCTAAATGTATAATGACTTTGAGAATTATACATGATCTCAAATAATTACAAACATGTAAAACAAATACAAAGTCAAATCCCATCAGATTACATACACATATAAACCCATTCGTAACATACAGGGTAACCACATATTTCAAATACAAATATATTTGATATCCGATTGAAAATTTACCCATAAAAGATTAAATATCTATTCAATCAACAAATAAAATAAATCAATATACAGTATAATCATGGCTCTGATACCAATTGTTGGAAACACGTTTTATTTTGCAGCGAAAAACTGGCATTGGATCCTGATTATAGTGTATATAGATTATATAAAAACAATACAGAAATATCTCACGGGCAGAGCTAGATCACACTTCCCTTCTGTTGTGTTCCTATTACAGTTCTTGCTCTTACAGAGTTGAACTCTCAAAACTGTTAGGAAACCCTAACTAATAAGTTTGTTTCTTTTACTTAATATATGAACAATATATATAGGGTACAACTGGGATCTTGTGCACAAGGAGGAAAAGACTTCTGACTTATCTAAAACTCTAACCATAATTAGATTAGTACTTAATTAATAAATATTATATAATCTTATTAACCAGATTAATATAATATTATCTAATTAATACTTTACCAATCTTAGGATATTCTATCGGTAAATTATATTCATTTCCACTATAGAATATAATTGCACTCTAATTCTTTTTTAAATAATATTTGAGAACACATTATTAAATAATTAAACTTTCTTCTCACGTTCAGATCACATATATCCACCAAGTAAATAAATTACTGACAATTAGTTTACTCGGCATATTATTTCCTTCACCTTTCCACTTAACTTATGTGTTGTGTCGGATATAAAGTCCACTTGCAATATTTGACACAAACAAAACTTATAAGCTTCTCGAGGGGATATCATCAATCCTTATTAAGGGACTTGAATTCCTTCGATTATAGACACAAACCATATAAATAATATCACTGCCCAACGTACGGGTTTGTTGACCACAACAAATCTCACCCATTGCAAATCAAAGCAGTATATATTATAAATATGTGTATCGAAAATAATCTAGAGATTAAGAGTATAAGTAATCATAATAATTCCTTAGGTATAATTATTTTATTCTGGTAAGTATCATAAAATAATAACAATTTGTCCTGTTCAATATACTCTAAGTATACTAGCACAAAAAGTCGGAACTCAACCTTTCCATGTAGTCAACACAGACCCACTAAAACCCTGTGCTACAACTATACTAATGGTTGTCCACTCCATCTAAAGTTGTGAACGCTAAAATATATATTCTGTAAAAACCAATGATTTGATCTTCTGTGTGTAAGCTGTACTCTACATACCAAATCAATTACTATACAAAATAAAGACACATGTACATATAAATAACATGTACAAAATTGCTCAAAACTATTCTCAAATAAATCATTCATTGTTAATAAATAAATACTAAAACCCAACAATAAATCATGTCTTTTTAGTATATCATTCTAACAGGCACGTACTATCAAACATAAACTAACCAATTAACATGCAGCTTGGCCAACACAGTAGTGATAATAAATTTCGTAGGTGTCTCAGAAAATTGCAGACTTTTTGTTTGTTTTCCGTAAATTCGTTGTTTGATTTGCCGATTCTTTAACTCTAAGTAAAGCTTGAAGCTTTTAAATTCGATTTTTTTCAGGGATGGCATCATTTGATGGAACTTGAAAGTTAGTTTCAATGTGTGAGTGTCAGTTTCAAAACTTGGAACCAATATCAAAGTTTCCTTCTAGGGCTTTGTCCGCTAACTTCGATGTTGTCGTGCTTATGAACTTTCCGGTGCTTTGAACAAATAGTAAAATTTTATTGTAGGGTTTGCCCGCCTTTTTCACTTGTATCTAGGTTATATCTGCACACTCGAGCTAATATTAAGGGCGACTTGGTGGTTTCGCCACTGTTCACCCTTTTTCGCCTGGAGGAGTTGTAAACAGTTGTGAACCTCTGATGGTGTATATTATATATTTAATATTTGAATAAGAATGGAAAAAGGGTTTAGTAATACCCGCTATTTAGTGTAAATTTATAGAGAGATATGATTTTTGGATCCCATTCTTCATGGTCAATGAGCTTCTTTATATAGACGCATGAGGATGTAGGGTAGATCTCCTTGATTAGGATAAACTTGGTAGTCATATCTAATCATGCCATAACATACCTCTTGTCTTATCTAAGATATACTATAATGATCTCTTGTGTATCTTTCCATATATATCCGTCGACTTTGACTTGCTCTTGTGGAAGAATGTTGCTGGCGACCTCCTTGAATAAACGCTTTCTCGAGGGACACGATCCTCGCTATATATGAATTGGGATGAAGAACTTTTTTCACTTAGCATTGCCTGTCTCTCGATCCCAATAATATACTTGTCCGAGGGGTTGGAATTATACTACTCGTAGGAGATTCTATTTCCTTGTATGACAAGGAATACTTCCTTTTGTATTAGACCATGGTTTTTATGGGACGTCTCCCATATAATGTCATATTTCTTTATGAGGTTATTTACTTGCTGGTAGTGTCTTATCAGTATCTCTTCATGCTTATCTAGCACGTCTGCTGCTCGAAGGGACGGGTGAAAACCCTAACTATCCCCCTCGCGAGGGTCATTAATTGCTCATTAATAGTTAGGTTAAGTACTTAGTCTTACTTCATTTATTGCATTGAATGCGGAGTTTTAGCCCTACATTTTAACCTCCATCATGTACCTTTAAGAAAACCACTTTGATTAGTAGTAATTAATTTTGGTAACAAAAAAGCTAATCTATTAATTGGAGATAATCTTGGTCATGATTTTATTAGCAGTTTGACAAAGACAAACAGGCTTATATTTAATAAAATTAATTGGGTCATTGACTTTAGATGAAATAGTAATAATACCAGTATTAAAACTAGTGGGAGTTGCCTTACCTGCAAAAAAATCTTTAGCAGCAATGAAAAGATCATCAACAATAATATCCCAAGATTTTACATTAAAATTATCACTAAAACGAGTCCAAATCTTCTACCCCATATTCTCTATCCCATTTCGTGCCCCATTACTTATTTTCACTCAATTTTTAAATTTTCACAACTTATACCGCAACTTTATAAACTTTTATATTATATTGTATTCAAATTTTAAAACATTTGAACATAATATTGTTTTAGACAATTTTTTTAATATTCAATTTTTAATTTACACTAATTTATACATTTATTCCAAAATAAATTTTGTGTAAATTTTCTTTTAAAAATAATTATTGGAATGCATTGATACATGTATTATAGTAATTGTACAATTTTTTTCAAGTTTTTTAGAATTTTTTTTTGGATAAAATAAGCAAGGGGGCACGGAAGGGGGTAGAGAAATAGGGTAGAAGATTTGGACTCCACTAAAACCATCAGTACCATGAGATGAATACAAAGGAATAGAGAAAGTAATCTGATTGTTTTTAAACCTTTTATGTTGAATCATTTGATGAAAAAAAATAGAATTATTAGAGAGGTAAATTGACCAAGGTTAAAGGTATCTTTTGTTTCCATTCCGGTTTAAAAGAGTTATAGAAGACTCTGATCCTCATTGCTAATTGAATTCCATTGAATGGACAATCTCTAAAAAGTTATTTAAATCTATACCACGATTCATGGTACGCTACATAAGGTTTAGGAAGGAAGTTTTGAATTTGCTTACGAGCATCAGATAGACGAGAAGCAGGGTAGAAGTAATTTAAAAAGCAATCTACCATAGCACTTCAAGTTCTAATCGAATTTCTTGGTAAATTTTTGTACCATTTTGATGCATTTTCTTTCAGAGAAAAGCGGAACAACTTAACGTGTATCCGATCCAGCGGGATTCGACCGTTATACACCAAACGACATGTATCGGCGAGATACTCGAGATGTGACTAAGGGCTCTCACTATGTAAACAAAAAAAATTTAGAAGGATTTTTATAAGGTGTGAATCGTGCAGAACGAATTGCTAATGCCCGGGGTCAACCACAATACAAGACAACCCGTCTGGAGCTACAAAATTTAAATATTGTTTAATTGTTTCTTCATTTCCAGCTGAATGCCCTATTTACATTTAGAACAAGCGGATATAAGTATTTAGATGGTGGCGGAGTTAATTTATTTATAAAAATAATTTTTAATTAATATTTAATATAAATACTAAATTAATTAATTACTTTTTTTTAACCAAACTGATTTTTGTCACTAAATATATTTTTAAAAGTTTTAAGGTTTTTTTTCGATTTTGTAATTATTTAATATTTAATAATTAAATCAAATTAATTAATTAAAAATAATTAATAATTTTTTTCTTTTTCATAACCTGATTTTTTCTTTATTTTTTGGATTTTTGGATTTTTTTCGAATTTTATTTAATAAAAATTAATTAATTCTTAATTATCAATAAATATTAGTTTTAACTTTTAATTCCGAAAATTAATTAATTTATTAAAAAATTCTGAAATCTTTTAACATTTGCTTTAGATTCAGATAGGATTTTAATTTGATCTTGATTATCCAAATCTGTTAGAAAAATATTTGATAGATATTTACAAATTTTATCCTTATCTCTTTTAACCAGCTTTTCAATATTAAGGCTTTTATTATTATATTCGAATTTATGTTAATAAATTCTAGATTTTTTTTTACTGTTTCTTTAAATCAGGAATTAATATTTTTTAATTTAGGGGTGTAACTGGTTAGGGTGACTAGTTAGTTAATGAATTTTTGACAAATTAGGGCAGATTAAAAAACAAGCAAAGACTGACAATAAATAGTGTCCAGACAATGACGCCAAAATACTGACTTCCCTCCAAATGTGTTTTTTTTTCACGTAAGTGTCGTAAGAGAACGACAACACATGTAGTAAATAACAGGTAAAGTACCCAGAATATCGAATCCAGTGACGGATTCTGGCTAAGATTAAATAGTGTTTTCGACGCTTTTTCTATTTCTCAAATAATCAACCAATATACTTTTACTTAGGGGTGGCTTCGGTACGGTACCGACTTTTTTGACCATATACCAATACCGAACCGAACTTGTTTGGTTTGAAAAAAATTATACCATAACCGAACCGAAAAAGTCAGTTACCGAAAGTTCGGTAACCGACTTTTTCGGTTCGGTACGGTTCGGTTTTCCGTTTTATACCGAAACATTATTATTATTAAAAAATAATTCTTGATAACAATAAAATAGCAAAAAAGTTTGTAAAAATTAAAATGTATACAACATTCTTATATTTGCTACTTTAACGATTGTATTTGGCTTCGTAAATAAGAAAGTAAGTAGTGAGAAAAATTAAAAGAAACTATAATACAATTTATTTGTAAGTTATAACCATGCGTATATTTATATATATTTTATAATTTTAATGTTTGGTTCGGTTCGGTATTGTACCAAACATACGAAATGAATACCGAAACTGAACCGACTTTTAAAGTTTGGTTCGGTTGTACCGTACCGAAAAGTCGGTATACCGAACTTTCGGTACCAACTTGTTTGGTTCGGTTCGAAAATCGGTCGGTTGGTACAAATCGATACAAAAAGTCCACCCCTACTTTTACTAACTAAGAAAATTCAACTAAATAACATGCAAGGTTCGTCAATCCTGACAAGTTTATATCTAGCAAATTAGGCATGTGTTTGGTTAATAGAGATTTCCTAACAATATTAATCACGCAATTTAGAAGTCGTAAATTTTTACACATGGAATAATAAACAAAGTAATACTAATCAAAACTAGAATCAAAATAAACAATAAAAACCAACAATAAGTACTGAAAACGAAAGTAAATATCATAAAAATCAGTTAGCGTGCAAGCATTAAGGTAAAATTCGAGTTTGAACAATCGTATCTCAAAAATATATATGAAAAGGAAGAAAATATAGACAGAGAGAGTTTTTTAGGATCCAAGTGGCTCAGGAAAATTGTGAGTTGAATTATGGGGGAGGGGCTATATATATGTCTTCAAAACCCTAGCAAAACCTATCTTTACAAATTTTAAAATCTGTTTTGATGGAACCGGTTAGCCTTACCGGTCATGCCTTACTCGTTCTGACCGGTCAGGTCTGCATCAAGAAGCTTCTTTATGAACGCTTCATTCTGGTCCGTTTTGAATTCACAACAAAGTGTTGAATTATGTTTTACGATATTGAATTATGTTTTAATGATAATGATTTACGATATTGAATTATGTTTTACGATATTGAATTATGTTTTACGATATTGAATTTTACGATATTGAATTATGTTTTAATGATAATAAAAATAGAAATTTTAGATACACAACAAAGTGTTGTAGTACTAATAATCTCAATGAGTATATTTCAAATAACTAAAGGTATTTAGACCACAATGCAAATGAAGTAAAACTAAACAAATGGACTGAAGCTACCAACAAAAGTTAGCCAAGGACTAATAAGTTAATTTGGAGAATTAACAACACTTGTATGAAATTGTCTAGTCTCTGTACAGACAATTCCAACCGATTGGATACAGTGTAAATAGAAAGTCCAGATACGTTTTTAAAGGTCTTGAAAATGTATTCAAATCATTTCCAAACTTAAAGAAGAACGTTGGAGACATTCTAGAGGATCGGAGCAATGTTTAAATGAAGATAATTCACATTAAGGTGCATTACAACGCGAGATACTTGGATTTCAAAATGTCTGTCCGTTGGACCAAATCTACACAACCCAACCGATTGGAATACAATCCAACTGATTGGATTACACTGAATTTTGAAATTCAAATGGAAAATCTTCTACAACGGCTATGATCAACTCCAACACTATAAATAGACCTCGAAACTTCAGAGAAGACACACCACACTGCCACAAACTCATATACAAATGTCTTTCTAGCTCGTTTCAATTGACGGCAAAGCCCTGCAAGTTTATATACTCAAACGACATCTTCGATCATTCACTCAAGCCTCACAACTCTCCAATATCAGTAACTAAATCATATATTCTTGTGAGAAGAGAGTTTTTAGTTTGTGAGTTTATTTGTAAACAATATTTTTTTTTTTTTTTGTGTGTGATCCAACCTGTTTTAACCATCAATCACATTGATAGATCGGTTGTAAACAAGGTTGTTTTTAATCTTGTTGATTGTACAAATTGTGTACAACTACAAGTGAGAAAACTTATTTGGATCGTAGATCCAAAGTCTCACCTTGAGGCTAAAGTTTTCGATTACTTTGTCCGTCAAGGAAAAGTAAGGTTTTTGTGTAGCTTTGCCCTATAAGGAGAAGCGAGATCGTGGGTAGCTTTGTCCCTAAGGAAGAGTGTGTAAAGAGTAGCTCTGTCCAAAAGGAAGAGTGGTTGTAAAGGATACACTGCCCTAAAGGAAGTACGTGTGCAATATAAAAAGCTCAAGGTCCTGTTTGGACTTGGAGACTGGACGTAGTATCACATCGAGACGAACCAGGATAAATCACTCGTGTCAAGTAATTTCTATCCTTACACTTATCACGTTATTATCATTGTTATATCATCTGAACAACTTGGTAGTTAGAATAGTTGTTATCATTGTGCTTAGAACTGAATATTTATCATTGTGTTTAGAACTGTGTATTGACTATAGTGCTAACAAATATCCAAAGCAAACAAACTAGATCGAACTCTCGGTGACGAGATCTATTTGTCGATAACTGGATAGTACAAAGCAAACAAGCCAAATTAAACCTTTGAGTTTATTCATTCACTTGTCGATAGCTGGACAAATTAGAAAGCACTCATCGCCAACGATAGTTGATAATATATTTGGTTGTTAGCTGAATTAAACTAAGTAAGTATTGAATGGTTGTATTAACCTCGGTAAGCTATATACTTACACAATATATATTTCCGCTATATAAATAAATAAATAAATAAATATATATATATATATATATATATTGTTTTATAAGTACAGTTTTATTTATACATTACCACAACCAACCTAAAACCACTTATTTAAATAACTAAAGGAAAAGTTTTTAAAATCATTGAAAACTATTCTACCCTCCCTCTAGGTTTGCCATAAGGTCTAACAATTTCTATTAGAGCAGGTGCTCAATTTAGAGCTAAAGATCCATATGTCACACTCCGGTGAATCTAACCTTACCGTAGGAAACTGTATAACCAAACCATCCACATTCGATGGAGAAAATTATTTGGAATGGAAAACCCAATTTAGAATATACATACAAAACCTTAATCAAGATTATTGGAAACTAATCATAGGACTTCAAAAATCCATTTCCATCCACGAAGATATAAGCAACGAAAATGAAAACTTATTTACCCTAAGTGGCAATGCCTTAAATACCATTTATGAAGCCTTATGACCAAATGATTTCAACCTTATTTGTGTGTGGAACTACAAACGAAGTATGGGAAACCCTAATCCAGACCTTCAAGAAGGATCAATCTCTAGAGATGAGACTCGAAACTTAAAACCCTTTAAGTAGTGCATTCGACAAGCCTTTGTCTGAAAGTCCCTCTATCCCTCGACAATCCTTTAAAATACCCAATCTAGAAACTCAATGTTTTATGGCATTTAATGACAAACCATTAGGTTATGGAGAAGATGACAAAGAACTAACCTTCGATAAATTAAAAAATGCATTCAAGAATCTACTTGAAAGCTACATGAGGTTAAAGAGAAAAAGAAAGAATGCCAAAACAATCATCAAATCCCAAAGTCGTAGACTAAGTGAAACTCTAGAAGAGCTTGAAATCCATAAGAAAGGACACGATGAACTTATTGAGAAGTATAAAGTTCTAAGTATAGAAAATGGTGAATTATAAACTCTAATTTACGAAAAGCAACTTCTGAAAACAAAAGACTGTTAGAAGAAGTTACCAATCTAAGAAAATCACCAACTCTAAATCAAGTCAACAAGGACGATTCTATTTATAGAAATCAAGTTGAGAAAGGACAAGAGAAATGTAATCATTGTGGACTGTCTTCGAAGACAAAAATGAATTACAAAGAATCAAAATGCGTACATTGTAGTCGATTAGCAGATCCGTTTTACATATGTCCATTTCGACATAGCCTAAATCAAAATTATCTTGTTTGGGTACCAAAGAAAAATCAAACACCAAGATCAAATAGTGAAAGGAAAGCTATTCTCGATAACAAGGTCATACATGACGAAGAATGTCAAGAACCTCAAGTGAATAGAAATTGGAAATTGAATCAAAATGGATATTGGAGAAATCAAGGAAAATCGAAGGTTCGAAAAACCTTCTACCAAGCATTCGCCAAACCTTAGCCAATTTAATGTATTTTGAATATATGTATATTATGTATTTTTGCAAATAATTGTATGAATAAAATTGAATTTCATATATATATATATATATATATATATATATATTTGATCTTAAAAATCACTTTATGTTGCTTCAAACTATTTCATAAATCAGCAATTAGATAGTTGAATTCAAATCAACAAATTGATTAAACAACATAAATCAACCGGTTAAGAAATTTACCAATCGATTAAAGTTATGGCGATAGAAACTCTAGAAGCTGATTTTTAAAAGGAAACTTTGACTCAACAAATCCTTATTTAAAAATGTTATATAGTATTTCGTTTTTAAACCTTTCCTACCACCAACATCCTTAGCCTACATCCCTCGCTATTTAACCAAGCTTAGAAAAGGAAGAAAAACCATTCTTATAAAACCAAGAAATAATGATTCTTGATTCGACCAGAAAGTGTTATAATAGGGTCAATGTTTGATCACTTTTGTTGCATTTTATCATCGGAAATTAATCTAAAATGCTTATCGGATAATTGATTTTGTGTTCAAAACAGCAGTTTTATGCGGATTTATCTAAAAAAAGAGACTTTAGCAAATAATGAAGCTACAAAGTGCACCTTAGTTGTTAAAGAATGCTGGAAGATCAGAAATTTGAGTAAAGAAAGAGATTACAAAGAAGAAGGCACAAAATTGAAGATCAAAGTAAACATTCGGACTAAAAGGAATCTGCGGAACTTATTCGGATCAGACATGCTGATTCGAATCAGAGAAAAGTCAGTGCCGCCTTAATTTGAATGACGTGGCAGTCAACCATTGGTCATCACCGTTCTGATTCAAATTAGGGCTCTGATTCGAATCAGTCGAAAAAAATTAGGTTTTCGGGCAGAGGCCTATTTAAACAATTTTATAAGAGAAAAAGAGGAGATTCTCTCTTTTGGACTGAGAGCTAAAGACTGCTTTAACAGCCTCTTTTCTTTCTTCATTTTATTCGATCTTTCAACCTTTGTTTCTTTCAACCGTTTAACCCTTCAATTGCTTGCATGCAAATTATGGTACTCTTTAAACTATCATTTTGTTGAATCTTACAATACTTTTTATATAAATTCATGTTTCCCTCTTTGCACATATTTTAATTGAAATCGTATTATTTATGTTTATTGTTATTGTTTATTTATTTATCGCTCTTTCGTTCTTGTCATAATTTAGCTTTATTTATTAGTTATAAAGTGCTGAGATTATAGGGTGTGACAACTTGCGATCTTGCATGTTTCTTTTTGTTTTGTAAGCGTAGTAATTAAACTATTGAAACCCTACCGGATATTGCATGTTTTTAGTTAAATATAATTGTAGAAAATAATATATAATAAGGTTATAATTAATTCTCCGTGTAACGAATCTTACTTATCACAATAAAAGTACAGTTGGTTCTAGTACTCTTGCTAGGTAAAAAATGACATTATTTTATAACACGTTTTAAATCCGACCAAGTTTTTTGTGCCGCTGTCGGGGAATTTAATTTTTAATCTTATAATATAGTCTTTTGCAAATATTTGTAAATAGTATTTTTAAGTTTTTAATTCAAAAGTTTTAAAAAATCAAAAGATATAGAATTGTGTTCTTTTATTAGTTTGAGTCAAAAAAATTTTCTGTTTCTCCTATACCTTCTGTTGTCTCTGATTCAAATCAGAGACTGTGATTTAGATCAACTCTGATCCGAATAAGGAAGGCCTGATCCAAATTAGGTTTGTGCAGAATATTACCTACTTTGAATAATTAAATAAATATTAATAATATTGTCACGCCTCAAAATCCAGAAAACGGACATCAAAGCGTGATCTTTTTAAACAAAAGGAAAATGAAACCTGTTGGTACAAAATTAAAATTTTAAAAGAAAACACTTGCGAGCTAAAGGAATAATTAAATGAATAAATATAAAGTTTGCCAAACGCGGCTACAAGACAAATGGTTTTAACAAAATTATATAAAAAGAAATGAACAAATGTAATTTGCCCGTAGGCTACAACCTCAAATAAAAACTAGTCTAAGCGAAAATAAAGCAACTGAAAGATGCCCCGAGCCCATGCGATACTGCGCTAATGCTCTTATCCGAACGTGCCAACCTAAATTGTACCTGAAAGACAAAACTGTAACGGTGAGTCCCACGCAGATACATAGACGGGACGGCACCACAAAATACCGTCACTCCATCCTATAAATGCAAGAACTTACAAACGACAACTACGATAATCAACATATAAAAAGAAATATAATAACATCCTACAACGAGATAAATTAAATAACTTCAACACACATCTATAGCATACATGGACCTCTCACGCCACCTACCCCAGTCCGTAAGGTAGGTCATTCCCTATCCCTTCGGTCGTCTTATGTCCCCGGAATTAGTGAGAGACATAGACCATTGCTAGCATAAAACTAGATTTATAGTGCACATTTGGACCTCTCACGCCACTCGTCCCAGTCCGTAAGACGAGTCATTCCCTATCCCTTCGGCCGTCTTATGTCCCCGGAATTAGAGAGAGACATAGACCATTGCTAACAATAAAATAAATATAGTGCACACTGGGACCTTTCACGCCACTCCCCCCAGTCCGTAAGATGAGTCATTCCCTATCCGCTCGGCCGTCTTATGTCCCCGGATTTAGGAAGAGACATAGACCATTGCCACTATTCTAAATCACAAGGCCTCGGCCAATAATATAAAACCATTCAATTAACACATTCACATACGTCACTCTAACGTAATTCAACATAACCCATAATCATAGGTGCTAGATTCACAACTAGCCAAACAACTCCAATAACATAAAATCTCATTCAGGCATTTTAACAAATATCTTGTATGCATAAACTACAATTCATCTTTATTCAACATAAATTTACCCAATTTTATCAACAACTATATAATCACATAATCAACTCCTAAATCATGCAAACCCATCCATAATCTCATTAATTCGAAATTAATATGTCTCAAGTCTCAACTTCTACAACTCAAACAATGGAATTAAAATTACAACAAATAAACCCCAATTAACAATTTAAGAACATAATTAATAATAAAGGAAAAAACCCCCAATTTATAATAAACACAAAACCAAAACTTAACATACACCCTTGTCTAGTCGCAATGGATAACCCCCGTTACCTTAGAGCGTAGAGGAGATGCTTCCGGTAAGAATCCGCTAATGGTGGTTTCCTCTTCTTCTTCTTTTTCTTCTTCTTCTTCTTTTTCTCTTTTTTCTCTCTTTTTCTCTCTTTTCTCTTGTTTTAGTTTTGTTTTTGGTTTAATGAATTAAAAGTGGGCTGAATTGAAGATGTTCAAAACTGTTTTTAGATAGTTTGTGGAAGCAAACTATTTGGTCCCCAAAGTTTTAAAAGCTAACTCATGATCCAAAAATATTACTTTACTACTCAATAATAACAAATCTTTAGAAACAAATCTATTGGGTTCTTTTTGTTTATAAAATTAGTAACAAGTTTTAAAAATAAACTTTTTCGGAAGAGTTTCGGTTTTTGGCTAAAAATTAGTCGTGTGACCGGTTTTTGGTAAAATTTGCATAAAACGTTTTTGGATAAACTAATTCATAATTAAAAACACTTATAAAAATGCGGGATGTTACAAATATATATAAATAAATTAAAAATCAAAAACTGAACTTGGAGTTCCTATTCCAGATTTGAAAAATATATAATTATAAACTAATACTAATAGTAAATATTAATAAAATCCACCTAATAAATAAAGTATTCATATATTATCTCCAAATATGAATACTGAGGACAGGATCAACCCGTTTCAGAGGATGCACGACAGTGGTCTGAAATGTTGCATTGATTGGACAGAGATCGAGGGATCGCCAAAACTGATTTGCGAGAACAGTTACCATTCTTCGAGGGAACCGATTCTGAGGACCCATACAATTGGTTTGCCAAAGATAGACGAGCCTACAACTTCCAATTCAACACAATAGAAAGAAAAGGAACCAGAGGAGCCTACGCCACCTGAAGAGACCATAGTTAAAAAAGAAGTGGAAGTACGACAAGATGAGGTATTAGAAAAGGCGACAGAGCATATTCCGGAAAAAGTTTTCCCTAGTCGAACCACGCCTTTTCCTGAAAGATTGGCTAAACCCAAGCACAAACAACTACATTGGATTGTTAACGCCTTAAATGGACCGAATATTTCATTATCAATTCTGCAAGTTTTGGAGCTACCTGCCTTCAGTCGGATAATTAAGAATTTGTTAAAACCTAACCGTAAAGTTAAAGTGAGTGCTAAACCTTTCCAAGCAGAAGAAGTTGACGGAAGTCAGCCGGTTATTGAATATATAGCTACTATGGGATATTCTAAACTACCCGTTAACTCTAAGGACCCTGGATATCCAAATTTAACCATACATATAGGGAACAAACGAATTGATAAAGCCTTGCTAGATTTAGGAGCCGGAGTGAACGTTCTACCATGCGAAATTTATGAAGAGCTCGACTTAGGAGAGTTGAAACCAATGAGAACCATTCTACAAATGGCAGATACATAAATAAGAAGCCCTGAAGGAGTGGTCGAAGACGTTATTGTTAAGATTGGGAAGTTTAGTTTTGCTGTTGATTTTGTTATTTTGAGCTATAAAAATACTGGAGGAGCAAAATTCGCAATGCATGTTCTTTTAGGACAACCATTTTTAGCAACATCTAGAGCCATAATCAATTGTCATGAAGGAAATGTAATATTTGAACATACATGTTTGGCATTTGATTTGGATTTGTTCAAAGAAGTGTCTCAAGTGTCAGTGGAGCAAAAGGATACCTTTGAACCTGATTGTGTAGATGGTTTGGTGATAGAAAATATTGGGAATAATCTGAATAAAGATAGTATGGACAATACAATATTTGAGGGATACGTATAAGGTGATCTTAGCAACTACGAAATTCAGATGATCGAGAATATAAAAAGTTTGGGACCTGAACCGTTAGTTGGATATACAAATTAGAAACAGTCGAAATAACCATTAGGGGAAATTAAAGAAAAACCGCTACAATCTGAGGAGAAACCACCAACTACAGAAAGAGAACCGCTGCCTGAAGATTTAAAGTATGTCTGTTTGGGAGACGGCGAGAGTTATCCTGTAGTTATCTCAACTAAATTAGATGAGGAACAGGAAGGTAAATTGATAAAAGTTTTGAAAGCACATAGAAGAGCTATAGGATGGAGTATTTCAGATTTGCGTGGAATAAGCCCTCATGTGTGTCAGCACAGAATTCACCTAGAAGACGAAGCAAAGCCGGTCAGGCAAATACAAAGACGTGTTGGAAAAACATGTATTAACATGGGTGTTTCCGAATGGTCATAGGACCAACTTCGGGTCGGTATTACATGTGACAACGCTGAGTTGTTAATACCGTACTCAACGCGATTGAGTAGCTCGTGTGACGAGCTTCGTAGCGGTATATCCCATGACCTATTCGGAGAATGGGTGTGAATACTAATCGGCTTCAAAGTTGGGCTCTCGAAAGCTCAATTCTGGAAAATGAAATGGTTGTTAATTTTACAATATATATACAATACCAACCCATATAGTTGTTAAACTAACATGTCCACATACATCTAAGAGTATTAGTGAGTACTACACACGCGCGCTCGCTCGTGTCTCGCGGGCAGGTCGCGCGCGCGGGCTTGTGATTTGGGGAATGCGGAATGTCTCGGGTCTTGTGTCTTGGGTCAAATTCGAAAAGGGAGTTTTGTATAAAATACAAAAGCAGTCCCTAAAGTTTCCAGCTACTGAAACGCCAGCAATAAATGAGATTAAATTGCAGCAGTTTCAGAAATTTAAGTGGGCGGATTCTGGGGGTGTAACTCTCAGAATTGAATGATCATTATGGCTGCGGTTTCAAGAGAGGCTATAAAAGGCAGTCATTCCCCTCTCATTTCAGACACAATCATAACACACAACTCACAGCATAAGCATACATCTTAGAGAGAGAATCGCACCACCAACAACTCGACCTGTGGTTCGGTGCCGGTTTCAGCGAGCCAGTCGGAGACAGAAGTTGTACCTTGGGAACAAAGTCCCGAAACCAGAAACCTTTAAAGGTGGTTCGGGAAATATTGGTTAAGTGAAACTGCCCAGTAGTTGCCGCTTCTTTTATTTCAGTCATTTTAAATTCTATTCTTACATTTCAGTATTGTTTTATTTCTGTAATTTAATTTCAGTCTTTTACATTCTGTAATTTAATTTTCCAGTACTGTTTACTTTCAGTATTTACTTTTCAGTCTTTTCTGTTTCTGTAATTTATATTCTGTAATTTACATTTCAGTTCTGTTATTTCTTTTATTTACAGAAATAGTCCAGACATTTAGTAATCATACTATTCTGTCTGGCAGTTTCTTTTAATTGTTAAACAGTCCAGCAGTTAGTAATTATACTATTCTGTCTGATAGTTTCAAGCAATTACAATTCAGTCCAGTAGTTTAATAGTTTATATTAAATCTGTCTGGAACTTAAATTAGTGTAATTTTAATTCTGTTGAGTCGGGAATTGTAATTTATATTCCAATTGTGAGAAATAAATTGTTATTTCCATTGCGGCCCTGTCTTTTAATTTATTGTCTTTTCAATTATTGCTTTTTTCGATATAGTACAAAACCAATAATCTTAAACAATAATGCTTTCTAGTTTTTACTAAAATTCGAAAAAGGGAAAAGACTTTTCTTTTTTTATTTTTGTTGTAGACGTCTCGGAGTTTATTCTTGCAAAATCATTGCTAGTTTACTAGAAATTGAAATTTGCAAATAGAATAACTCCGATTGGATTTAATCGATTTATGTTTATTAAAAAAGAGTTCTTAGTGAAATCAAAAGTGATTTGATTTTCATGCTAGAATCTCTTTTAATTGTTTAATTCTTTTTAAACAAACTAATTAAGTTATAATTAGTATTTGCAATTAAGAATATTAGTTTTCTTGCGAGAAACTAAGCGATTTATATTGTCATTTCAGATGACTAATAAGAATCAAACACCTACCGTTCCTTCGGGAGACGTGCAGGGCGCAGTTGTGATTGGCAGTAGCCATAACATTACGAGCGCTGCGAGTGGGGGACTCAGGCTCAGGTTTAGGCTGAGGCTAAGGCCGAAGCTGCGGCGGCTAAGGCTGCGGCCAACGCTGCTGCGGCAGAGGCCGATGCTATGGATGCGGCTGTGGCCAGGGCAAAGGGCAAGGCTCTGACGACGTCGTCTATGCCAATGTTGCCAACCTCTCATCTGGAGAAACCGGAAAAGTTTAGGGGCAACAACTTCAAACGTTGGCAGCAAAAAATGCTGTTTTATTTAACTGCCCTTAACCTTACCCGTTTTCTCAAGGAGACTGCACCCATCCTTAGCGAGGACGATGAGGACGTGCAAACAGTTTTGGCGGTGGAAGCATGGAAACATGGCGACTACCTATGCCGAAACTACATCTTGTGTGCTCTAGATGACACTCTTTTCAGTGTGTTCGAGCCCAAGGCTTCTGCAAATGAGCTTTGGGAGTCTCTCGAAAGAAAGTACAAAGTGAATAACGCTGGCGTAAAGAAATTTGTCGTCATGGACTTTCATGAGTACATGATGACTGACGGAAAGAGTGTTATCGAGCAGGTTGAGGAACTCCAACTCATATACCATAGGCTTGAGGTTGAGGGGTTAGTTATTAGCGAACCTTTCCAGGTGGCATTAATGATTGCGAAACTGTCACCCTCTTGGAAAGAGTTTCAAAACTACCTGAAACACAAGCGAAAGGCTATGACCTTGGAGGGACTCATTGAGAGGCTCAATGTTGAGCAAAGCAACCGCCGATCCGGAAGGAAAGGCGGTGGCAGAGCAGGCAACGCGGTTGCCAAGGCCAATGTGGTTGAGGACGCTATATCTAAGCGGAAACGCTTTGACAGCAGTGTCGGTGCTTCTCTCAAGAAGAAATTCATGGGAGACTGCTTTGTGTGCAACAAACCGGGCCATCGTGCCACCGATTGTAAGATGCACAACAACAAGCCCAATCCCCCCCCCCCCCAAAGAGTAAGTTCCAAGGAAAAGGGAGGAAGAGGGCACCTGCTCAGGAAAATATGGCTGAGGGAGGAGATGATGCTTGACAAGACTATATGCACCTGAGTGCTGTGGTCTCGGAAGTGAACCTGGTGGGGAGAAACCCAAAGGAATGGTGGACGGACACAGGCACCACTAGTCACATATGTGCCAGCAAATGGATGTTCAAGACCTATAAGCCCGTGGACAATGAGAGCTGCTTCATGGGGAACTCGGCTACTTCCAAGGTTGAAGGAAAAGGAACCGTGCTGCTGAAGATGACATTTGGAAAGGAGCTAACACTGAACGGCGTGCTCCATGTGCCGGAAATTCGTAAGAATCTGGTTTTCGGGTCTGTGATGGTGAACAAAGGATTTAAACTTGTATTTGAATCTGCAAAAATTGTAATCAACTTAAATGGAATGTATGTAGGCCGTGGCTATATGACCAACGTCATGTTTAAATTAAATGTTGGTACTCCGCCTCCTAAAGCCGAGTCTGCTATTGAGGGTACTAAGGCTGAGGCCAGTACCAAGAATAATGTAATTGTTAATGTTGCCCAAGTGGCCAATAAAACTTCTGTTGCTTATTCTTGTGATTCATTTAATTTATGGCATGGTAGATTAGGTCATGTGAATACTAGTTCAATGAAGAAATTAATATCACTAAATCTACTACCAAGTTTTGTCTTCAATAAACAACATAAATGTGAGATTTGTGTTGAGGCAAAATTAACCAAGTCTTCGTATCAACATATTGAACGAAGTACTGAACCTCTCGGTCTAATACACACGGATGTATGCGACTTAAAGTTTATACAAACGTGAGGAGGGAAAAAGTATTTCATCACATTTATAGATGACTGTACTAGATACTGCTATGCCTACTTAATGAGAAGTAAAGACGAAGTGGTAGAGAAATTCGCTCTTTATAAGAGCGAAGTAGAAAATCAACTCAATAAAAAGATTAAAATGTTGAGGAGTGATAGAGGCGGTGAATACAAGGCACCGTTTGCGCAGATATGCGCAGAAAATGGCAATATACATCAAACCACAACCCCATATTCTCCGGAGCAGAATGGGGTTGCCGAGCATAAGAATAGTACGCTCAAGGAAATGATGAATGCTATGTTAATAAGTTCTGGGTTACCCCAGAACATGTGGGGGGAAGCGCTGCTTTCTGCCAACTATGTATTGAACAAGCTACCACATAAGAAGCGTGATAAACCACCTTTTGAACTATGGAAAGGCCATTGGCCGAGCTATAAATTCTTGAGGGTTTGGGGTTGTCTTGCGAAAGTCCTTGTCTCGCTTCCGAAAAGAACGAGAATAGGGCCAAAGACGGTAGACTATGTGTTCATAGGATATGCACACAACAGTAGTGCTTATCGTTTTCTCATGCACAAGTCGAATAATCCCGATGTGCATGTAGATACTATCATCGAAGCTCGAGAAGCTTCTTTCTTCGAGGAGATCTTTCCCCGCAAGTCTTCCATAACTGTAGAGACTGAGGAGTCAAACAGTGAGGAAAATGTGGGGGCAAGTGATCCGTTGGAGGAAGAAGAAGAGCCTCGACGTAGTAAAAGGGCTAGAAAGAAAACGTGTTTCGGTCCAGATTTTGTAACCTTCATGATAGAAGGCGAACCGGCGACATTCAAACAAGCAATGTCGTCCCCGGAAGCCCAATATTGGGAGGAGGCGATCAACAATGAGGTTGAATCGATATTACAAAATCACACTTGGGAACTAGTGGATCTACCACCCGGGTGTAAGCCATTAGGACACAAGTGGATCTTCAAGAGGAAGAGAAAGCTCGATGTAACGATCGAGAAATACAAGGCAAGGCTTGTAGTGAAAGGTTTTAGACAAACCGAAGGTGTCGACTATTTCGACACCTATGCTCCTGTCTCTAGGAAGATGTCAATCCGGATAGTCATTGCTCTCGCGGCACTGTTCGATCTGGAAATACATCAAATGGATGTTAAAACGGCGTTCTTGAATGGTGAACTAGAATACGAAATTTACATGGAACAACCAGAGGGGTTTGTGGTTCCAGGTAAAGCGCACAAGGTGGGTAAACTTGTGAAGTCCTTGTATGGACTTAAACAAGCACCTAAACAATGGCACGAAAAATTTGATAGAGTGATGCTATCAAACGGTTTTCGGATAAATGAATGTGACAAATGCGTCTACGTAAAAGGAAATGAAAAGGACTACGTAGTCTGCCTCTACGTAGATGACATGATTATAACAGGGAGTATTGATAACATCAACTCCACTAAAAGAATGTTGTCACAAAAATTCGAGATGAAAGATTTGGGTGTCGCTGATGTAATACTTGGTATGAAAATTACCAAGACATCAGACGGATATGCGCTATCTCAAACTCACAATGTCAAGCAGATGCTTGACAAATTTGATAAAGATAGTAGAGAGACATCCAGAACTTCGATAGAGATCTCAACCACCCTGAAAAAACATTTTGGGGAGAGTGTGAGACAATTGGAATATTCTCGAATAATAGGCAGTCTGATGTACGTTATGAACTGTACTAGACCAGACATAGCCAACTCAGTGAGTAGACTGAGTAGGTACACCAGTAATCCCAATGAGAAACACTGGAAGGTCATCATAAGACTTCTCAGATAGATGAGGTACACTGCCGACCGAGGGTTGCATTATACCAGATATCCAGTTGTACTGGAAGGGTATTCTGATGCAAACTGGATCTCGGATTCCAACAGTACACGATCCACTAGCGGATATGTGTTCATGATGGGAGGAGCAGCTGTCTCATGGAGATCATCCAAGCAGACCTGTATAGCCAGATCAACTATGACATCCGAGTTCATAGCGTTGGATCTAGCAACAGAACAGGCTGACTGGCTGAGAAGCTTTCTGTAAGGAATTCTAATGTAGTCGAAACCTGTCCCAGCAATAAGCATGCAATGCAATAGTCAGTCGGCTATTGGACGGGCACAAGATCATATGTATAATGGAAAGTCCCGACATATTCGTCAGAAACATAAATCCGTAAGAGAATTGTTAGCTAACAGTGTGGTGTCATTAGATTTTGTGAGATCTAAGGACAATATAGCAGATCCATTTACAAAAGGCTTGACTCAGGCAGGAGTTGAAGTTTCATCGAGGGGAATGGGGTTGAAGCCCATCAAACTAGAAACCTCCTCAGAGGCAACCCAACCCGATCTGGATTTTCCAGCGTCGGGTTCAATGGGAAAACCGAACTGTGGGGTTGACCGAACAAAGCACTCGAGAACTTAAGTTCCCAACCCATTTCTAAGATTAAAGAGTGATAGACCTAGACCATCTAAAGGGTGAGCATGAGGCTCTTAATGAAAACAAGTATCTCGAAGGTCAAGAGGGGTGAGTCAGAACACCCTTGACTTGAAATCACCTATAACGAGTGTGTATGGCCGATACTATGTGATGAGCCATGGGCTAAATCATTAGAGCACTCGGTTGAATTTTACCATGGCAGTCCACGGCCAAATATGGACAACAATCAAAGGGCTTAATAAGTGGTGTAGAGAGGGCACTGTGTGCGTATTACCCTGGTATGCACAAACGTTAAAGGGTTCAAGGCTTAAAGGCTACCCAATAGTAGCATATCAGATTTTATGTCACTACGGCAGGTTCAAGGCGCGCGCTACCAGTCCTTATGCAGTGAACTCTTGCGGTTCTCTCGTATGCATTTAGGGGCATTTTTATTTTCAGCCAATTGCATTCATGTGGGGGATTGTTGGAAAAACATGTATTAACATGGGTGTTTCCGAATGGTCACAGGACCAACTTTGAGTCGATACTACATGTGACAACACTAAGTTCTTAATACCGTACTCAACGCGATTGAGTAGATCATGTGACGAGCTTCGTAACGGTATATCGCATGACCTATTCGGAGAATGGGTGTGAATACTAATCGGCTTCAAAGTTGGGCTCTCGAAAGCTCAATTCTGGAAAATGAAATGGTAAATGGAAAAACCATTTCGGATTATCCCATATTGGAAGATTAAGAGTTAATTTTACAATATATATACAATACCAACCCATATAGTTGTTAAACTAACATGTCCACATACATCTAAGAGTATTAGTGTGTACCACACACGAGCGCTCGCTCGTGTTTCGGGTCTCGGGCGCGGGCGCGGGCATGGGCTTGGGCTTGGGCTTGGGATTGGGTCTTGGGTCTTGGGTCAAATCCGAAAAGTGAGTTTTGTATAAAATACAAAAGCAGTCCCTAAAGTTTCTAGCAACTGAAACGCCAGCAATAAATGAGATTAAATTGCAGCAGTTTCAGAAATTAAAGTGGGCGGATTCTGGGGGTGTAACTCTCAGAATTGAATGATCATTATGGCTGCGGTTTCAAGAGAGGCTATAAAAGGCAGTCATTCCCCTCTCATTTCAGACACAATCATAACACACAACTCACAGCATAAGCATACATCTTAGAGAGAGAATCGCACCACCAACAACTCGACCTGTGGTTCGGTGCCGGTTTCCAGCGAGCCACTCTGAGACAGAAGTTGTACATTGGGAACAAAGTCCCGAAACCAGAAACCTTTAAAGGTGGTTCGGGAAATATTGTTTAAGGGAAACTGTCCAGCAGTTGCCTCTTCTTTTATTTCAGTCCTTTTAAATTCTGTTCTTACATTTCAGTATTGTTTTATTTCTGTAATTTAATTTCAGTCTTTTACATTCTGTAATTTAATTTTCCAGTACTGTTTACTTTCAGTATTTACTTTTCAGTCTTTTCTGTTTCTTTAATTTATATTCTGTAATTTACTTTTCAGTTCTGTTATTTCTTTTATTTACAGAAACAGTCTAGACATTTAGTAATCATACTATTCTGTCTGGCAGTTTCTTTTAATTGTTAAACAGTCCAGCAGTTAGTAATTATACTATTATGTCTGGCAGTTTCAAACAATTACAATTCAGTCCAGCAGTTTAATAGTTTATATTAAATCTGTCTGGAACTTAAATTAGTGTAATTTTAATTCTGTTGAGTCGGGAATTGTAATTTATATTCCAATTGTGAGAAATAAATTGTTATTTCCATCGCGCCCCTGGCTTTTAATTTATTGTCTTTTCAATTATTGCTTTTTTCGATATAGTACAAAACCAATAATCTTAAACAATAATGCTTTCTAGTTTTTACTAAAATTCGAAAAAGGGAAAAGACTTTTCTTTTTTTATTTTTGTTGTAGACGTCTCGGAGTTTATTCTTGCAAAATCATTGCTAGTTTACTAGAAATTGAAATTTGCAAATAGAATAACTCCGATTGGATTTAATCGATTTATGTTTATTAAAAAAGAGTTCTTAGTGAAATCAAAAGTGATTTGATTTTCATGCTAGAATCTCTTTTAATTGTTTAATTCTTTTTAAACAAACTAATTAAGTTATAATTAGTATTTGCAATTAAGAATATTAGTTTTCTTGCGAGAAACTAAGCGATTTATATTGTCATTTCAGATGACTAATAAGAATCAAACACCTACCGTTCCTTCGGGAGACGTGCAGGGCGCAGTTGTGATTGGCAGTAGCCATAACATTACGAGCGCTGCGAGTGGGGGACTCAGGCTCAGGTTTAGGCTGAGGCTAAGGCCGAAGCTGCGGCGGCTAAGGCTGCGGCCAACGCTGCTGCGGCAGAGGCCGATGCTATGGATGCGGCTGCGGCCAGGGCAAAGGGCAAGGCTCTGACGACGTCGTCTATGCCAATGTTGCCAACCTCTCATCTGGAGAAACCGGAAAAGTTTAGGGGCAACAACTTCAAACGTTGGCAGCAAAAAATGCTGTTTTATTTAACTGCCCTTAACCTTACCCGTTTTCTCAAGGAGACTGCACCCATCCTTAGCGAGGACGATGAGGACGTGCAAACAGTTTTGGCGGTGGAAGCATGGAAACATGGCGACTACCTATGCCGAAACTACATCCTGTGTGCTCTAGATGACACTCTTTTCAGTGTGTTCGAGCCCAAGGCTTCTGCAAATGAGCTTTGGGAGTCTCTCGAAAGAAAGTACAAAGTGAATAACGCTGGCGTAAAGAAATTTGTCGTCATGGACTTTCATGAGTACATGATGACTGACGGAAAGAGTGTTATCGAGCAGGTTGAGGAACTCCAACTCATATACCATAGGCTTGAGGTTGAGGGGTTAGTTATTAGCGAACCTTTCCAGGTGGCATTAATGATTGCGAAACTGTCACCCTCTTGGAAAGAGTTTCAAAACTACCTGAAACACAAGCGAAAGGCTATGACCTTGGAGGGACTCATTGAGAGGCTCAATGTTGAGCAAAGCAACCGCCGATCCGGAAGGAAAGGCGGTGGCAGAGCAGGCAACGCGGTTGCCAAGGCCAATGTGGTTGAGGACGCTATATCTAAGCGGAAACGCTTTGACAGCAGTGTCGGTGCTTCTCTCAAGAAGAAATTCATGGGAGACTGCTTTGTGTGCAACAAACCGGGCCATCGTGCCACCGATTGTAAGATGCACAACAACAAGCCCAATCCCCCCCCCCCCAAAGAGTAAGTTCCAAGGAAAAGGGAGGAAGAGGGCACCTGCTCAGGAAAATATGGCTGAGGGAGGAGATGATGCTTGACAAGACTATATGCACCTGAGTGCTGTGGTCTCGGAAGTGAACCTGGTGGGGAGAAACCCAAAGGAATGGTGGCCGGACACAGGCACCACTAGTCACATCTGTGCCAGCAAATGGATGTTCAAGACCTATAAGCCCGTGGACAATGAGAGCTGCTTCATGGGGAACTCGGCTACTTCCAAGGTTGAAGGAAAAGGAACCGTGCTGCTGAAGATGACATTTGGAAAGGAGCTAACACTGAACGGCGTGCTCCATGTGCCGGAAATTCGTAAGAATCTGGTTTTCGGGTCTGTGATGGTGAACAAAGGATTTAAACTTGTATTTGAATCTGCAAAAATTGTAATCAACTTAAATGGAATGTATGTAGGCCGTGGCTATATGACCAACGTCATGTTTAAATTAAATGTTGGTACTCCGCCTCCTAAAGCCGAGTCTGCTATTGAGGGTACTAAGGCTGAGGCCAGTACCAAGAATAATGTAATTGTTAATGTTGCCCAAGTGGCCAATAAAACTTCTGTTGCTTATTCTTGTGATTCATTTAATTTATGGCATGGTAGATTAGGTCATGTGAATACTAGTTCAATGAAGAAATTAATATCACTAAATCTACTACCAAGTTTTGTCTTCAATAAACAACATAAATGTGAGATTTGTGTTGAGGCAAAATTAACCAAGTCTTCGTATCAACATATTGAACGAAGTACTGAACCTCTCGGTCTAATACACACGGATGTATGCGACTTAAAGTTTATACAAACGTGAGGAGGGAAAAAGTATTTCATCACATTTATAGATGACTGTACTAGATACTGCTATGCCTACTTAATGAGAAGTAAAGACGAAGTGGTAGAGAAATTCGCTCTTTATAAGAGCGAAGTAGAAAATCAACTCAATAAAAAGATTAAAATGTTGAGGAGTGATAGAGGCGGTGAATACAAGGCACCGTTTGCGCAGATATGCGCAGAAAATGGCAATATACATCAAACCACAACCCCATATTCTCCGGAGCAGAATGGGGTTGCCGAGCATAAGAATAGTACGCTCAAGGAAATGATGAATGCTATGTTAATAAGTTCTGGGTTACCCCAGAACATGTGGGGGGAAGCGCTGCTTTCTGCCAACTATGTATTGAACAAGCTACCACATAAGAAGCGTGATAAACCACCTTTTGAACTATGGAAAGGCCATTGGCCGAGCTATAAATTCTTGAGGGTTTGGGGTTGTCTTGCGAAAGTCCTTGTCTCGCTTCCGAAAAGAACGAGAATAGGGCCAAAGACGGTAGACTATGTGTTCATAGGATATGCACACAACAGTAGTGCTTATCGTTTTCTCATGCACAAGTCGAATAATCCCGATGTGCATGTAGATACTATCATCGAAGCTCGAGAAGCTTCTTTCTTCGAGGAGATCTTTCCCCGCAAGTCTTCCATAACTGTAGAGACTGAGGAGTCAAACAGTGAGGAAAATGTGGGGGCAAGTGAACCGTTGGAGGAAGAAGAAGAGCCTCGACGTAGTAAAAGGGCTAGAAAGAAAACGTGTTTCGGTCCAGATTTTGTAACCTTCATGATAGAAGGCGAACCGGCGACATTCAAACAAGCAATGTCGTCCCCGGAAGCCCAATATTGGGAGGAGGCGATCAACAATGAGGTTGAATCGATATTACAAAATCACACTTGGGAACTAGTGGATCTACCACCCGGGTGTAAGCCATTAGGACACAAGTGGATCTTCAAGAGGAAGAGAAAGCTCGATGTAACGATCGAGAAATACAAGGCAAGGCTTGTAGTGAAAGGTTTTAGACAAACCGAAGGTGTCGACTATTTCGACACCTATGCTCCTGTCTCTAGGAAGATGTCAATCCGGATAGTCATTGCTCTCGCGGCACTGTTCGATCTGGAAATACATCAAATGGATGTTAAAACGGCGTTCTTGAATGGTGAACTAGAATACGAAATTTACAT
Source organism: Primula vulgaris (assembly GCA_963920805.1). NCBI lineage: Eukaryota > Viridiplantae > Streptophyta > Magnoliopsida > Ericales > Primulaceae > Primula > Primula vulgaris. Next base: position 19,873,557 of record OY987214.1, read on the forward strand.
GGAACAACCAGAGGGGTTTGTGGTTCCAGGTAAAGCGCACAAGGTGGGTAAACTTGTGAAGTCCTTGTATGGACTTAAACAAGCACCTAAACAATGGCACGAAAAATTTGATAGAGTGATGCTATCAAACGGTTTTCGGATAAATGAATGTGACAAATGCGTCTACGTAAAAGGAAATGAAAAGGACTACGTAGTCTGCCTCTACGTAGATGACATGATTATAACAGGGAGTATTGATAACATCAACTCCACTAAAAGAATGTTGTCACAAAAATTCGAGATGAAAGATTTGGGTGTCGCTGATGTAATACTTGGTATGAAAATTACCAAGACATCAGACGGATATGCGCTATCTCAAACTCACAATGTCAAGCAGATGCTTGACAAATTTGATAAAGATAGTAGAGAGACATCCAGAACTTCGATAGAGATCTCAACCACCTTGAAAAAACATTTTGGGGAGAGTGTGAGACAATTGGAATATTCTCGAATAATAGGCAGTCTGATGTACGTTATGAACTGTACTAGACCAGACATAGCCAACTCAGTGAGTAGACTGAGTAGGTACACCAGTAATCCCAATGAGAAACACTGGAAGGTCATCATAAGACTTCTCAGATAGATGAGGTACACTGCCGACCGAGGGTTGCATTATACCAGATATCCAGTTGTACTGGAAGGGTATTCTGATGCAAACTGGATCTCGGATTCCAACAGTACACGATCCACTAGCGGATATGTGTTCATGATGGGAGGAGCAGCTGTCTCATGGAGATCATCCAAGCAGACCTGTATAGCCAGATCAACTATGACATCCGAGTTCATAGCGTTGGATCTAGCAACAGAACAGGCTGACTGGCTGAGAAGCTTTCTGTAAGGAATTCTAATGTAGTCGAAACCTGTCCCAGCAATAAGCATGCAATGCAATAGTCAGTCGGCTATTGGACGGGCACAAGATCATATGTATAATGGAAAGTCCCGACATATTCGTCAGAAACATAAATCCGTAAGAGAATTGTTAGCTAACAGTGTGGTGTCATTAGATTTTGTGAGATCTAAGGACAATATAGCAGATCCATTTACAAAAGGCTTGACTCAGACAGGAGTTGAAGTTTCATCGAGGGGAATGGGGTTGAAGCCCATCAAACTAGAAACCTCCTCAGAGGCAACCCAACCCGATCTGGATTTTCCAGCGTCGGGTTCAATGGGAAAACCGAACTGTGGGGTTGACCGAACAAAGCACTCGAGAACTTAAGTTCCCAACCCATTTCTAAGATTAAAGAGTGATAGACCTAGACCATCTAAAGGGTGAGCATGAGGCTCTTAATGAAAACAAGTATCTCGAAGGTCAAGAGGGGTGAGTCAGAACACCCTTGACTTGAAATCACCTATAACGAGTGTGTATGGCCGATACTATGTGATGAGCCATGGGCTAAATCATTAGAGCACTCGGTTGAATTTTACCATGGCAGTCCACGGCCAAATATGGACAACAATCAAAGGGCTTAATAAGTGGTGTAGAGAGGGCACTGTGTGCGTATTACCCTGGTATGCACAAACGTTAAAGGGTTCAAGGCTTAAAGGCTACCCAATAGTAGCATATCAGATTTTATGTCACTACGGCAGGTTCAAGGCGCGCGCTACCAGTCCTTATGCAGTGAACTCTTGCGGTTCTCTCGTATGCATTTAGGGGCATTTTTATTTTCAGCCAATTGCATTCATGTGGGGGATTGTTGGAAAAACATGTATTAACATGGGTGTTTCCGAATGGTCACAGGACCAACTTTGAGTCGATACTACATGTGACAACACTAAGTTCTTAATACCGTACTCAACGCGATTGAGTAGATCATGTGACGAGCTTCGTAACGGTATATCGCATGACCTATTCGGAGAATGGGTGTGAATACTAATCGGCTTCAAAGTTGGGCTCTCGAAAGCTCAATTCTGGAAAATGAAATGGTAAATGGAAAAACCATTTCGGATTATCCCATATTGGAAGATTAAGAGTTAATTTTACAATATATATACAATACCAACCCATATAGTTGTTAAACTAACATGTCCACATACATCTAAGAGTATTAGTGTGTACCACACACGAGCGCTCGCTCGTGTTTCGGGTCTCGGGCGCGGGCGCGGGCATGGGCTTGGGCTTGGGCTTGGGATTGGGTCTTGGGTCTTGGGTCAAATCCGAAAAGGGAGTTTTGTATAAAATACAAAAGCAGTCCCTAAAGTTTCCAGCAACTGAAACGCCAGCAATAAATGAGATTAAATTGCAGCAGTTTCAGAAATTAAAGTGGGCGGATTCTGGGGGTGTAACTCCCAGAATTGAATGATCATTATGGTTGCGGTTTCAAGAGAGGCTATAAAAGGCAGCCCTTCCCCTCTCATTTCAGACACAATCATAACACAACTCACAGCATAAGCATACATATTAGAGAGAGAATCGCACCACCAACAACTCGACTTGTGGTTCGGTGCCGGTTTCCAGCGAGCCACTCTGAGATAGAAGTTGTACATTGGGAACAAAGTCCCGAAACCAGAAACCTTTAAAGGTGGTTCGGGAAATATTGTTTAAGGGAAACTGTCCAGCAGTTGCCTCTTCTTTTATTTCAGTCCTTTTAAATTCTGTTCTTACATTTCAGTATTGTTTTATTTCTGTAATTTAATTTCAGTCTTTTACATTCTGTAATTTAATTTTCCAGTACTGTTTACTTTCAGTATTTACTTTTCAGTCTTTTCTGTTTCTTTAATTTATATTCTGTAATTTACTTTTCAGTTCTGTTATTTCTTTTATTTACAGAAACAGTCTAGACATTTAGTAATCATACTATTCTGTCTGGCAGTTTCTTTTAATTGTTAAACAGTCCAGCAGTTAGTAATTATACTATTATGTCTGGCAGTTTCAAACAATTACAATTCAGTCCAGCAGTTTAATAGTTTATATTAAATCTGTCTGGAATTTAAATTAGTGTAATTTTAATTCTGTTGAGTCGGGAATTGTAATTTATATTCCAATTGTGAGAAATAAATTGTTATTTCCATCGCGCCCCTGGCTTTTAATTTATTGTATTTTCAATTATTGCTTTTTTCGATATAGTACAAAACCAACAAGACGTTTGACCCCCAACATGAGTGAAGTCGTAAAGGGTGAAGTTTTAAAGTTGTTGAGTGCCGGAATTATATATCCGATCTCTGACTAAGAATGGGTCAGCCCAACCCAAGTAGTGCCGAAGAAGTCTGGTGTAACCATTGTTCAAAATGAAAATGATGAATTAGTACCAACCCGTATCCAGACTCGTTGGAGAATGTTTATCAATTACCGAAAACTCAATCCTGTGACTCGAAAATATCATTTTCCCTTACCCTTTTTTGATCAAGTATTGGAAAGAGTCGTAGGGAGAGACTTTTATTGCTTTTTGGATAGATATTCCAGGTCTAGTCAAATTAAAATAGCAGAAGAAGATCAATAAAAAACCACTTTCACCTGCCCTTCTGGGACGTTTGTGTATCGTCGTATGCCTTTGGATTGTGTAACGCTCCTTCCACCTTTCAAAGGTGTTAGATTTCGCTTTTTAGTGAAATGTTAGAGGAGTGTTTGGAAGTTTTCATGGACGATTTCTTGGTATACGAGGTTTCGTATGATCAGTGTTTGGAACATTTGGAAAGAGTGTTAGAAAGATGTGAAGAAAGTAACCTGGTACTAAATTGGGAAAAATGTCACTTCATGATAACAAAAGGGATAGTTTTCGGACATATAGTTTCATCAAAAGGAATCGAAGTGGATAAAGCGAAGGTGGAGCTGATTGAAAAGTTACCATCACCTAGGCGTGTCAAGGATATAAAATCATTTTTAGGACATGCTGGTTTTTATCGACGTTTTATACCATCTTTTAGTACGCTTGCTAAACCACTAAGTTCATTATTACAAAAGGACACGGAATTTGAATGGACAAAATATTGTGAAACTGCGTTTCAAAAGCTTGAAAATAATTTGATTTCAGCACCCATTATGCAACCGCCAGATTGGACGTTACCGTTTGAACTAATGTGTGATGCTAGTGATGTAGCTATTGGAGTAGTTCTGGGTCAGCGAAAGGACAGCAAGTGACATGTTGTGTACTATGCCATTCGAACGTTGAATGAAGCTCAATTGAATTATACAACCACCGAGAATGAATTCTTACCTGTGATTTTTGAATTGGATAAGTTCAGATCGTATCTGATTGGTTCGAAGGTTATAGTATACACCGATCATGCTGCATTGAGGCATCTTATGACAAAAGCAGATGCAAAAGCATATTTGATTTGATGGGTTTTACTTCTGCAATAATTTGATTTGGAAATTAAGGATAAAAGAGGAGTTGAAAATGTTGTTGCCAATCATTTATCTAGGTTACCGGGATTAACTGCAAAACCTGGTGAGGTGATGATAAATGAACACTTTACCGATGAACAGTTGTTTGCTGTTAATGCTATCAAAATTGCTGAAATTTACGGTCCAGTTGAAACCCCATGGTATGCGGATATCGCAAATTTCTTAACCACATGAACCATGCCATCAACCTGGAGGACCGCTGCAAGAGCTTGTTTTTTAAGAAATGTACGAAAATTCTTTTGGAATGAGCCATACCTATATAGGTATTGCGCTGATGAGTTAATTAGAAGATGTGTACCGAATTCAGAAATTCCGAAATTTAGCCCAATGTCATTCACTGGCCTGTGGTGGGCATTTTTCATCTAAAAAGACAGCTGCTAAGGTTTTCCAAAGTGGATTGTATTGACCGACTATTTTTAAGGATACACATGATTTTTTTTATTCATTGTGATCGTTGTCAGAACCTTGGAGCCATTTCGAAAAGGAATATTCTACGATTGTCACCAGTTTTGATAATCGAAGTATTTGACAGCTGGGGTATGGATTTTATGGGACCATTTCCTAATTCGTTTGGATATTATTACGTTCTAGTCGCAGTGGACTATGTCTCAAAATGGGTAGAGGCTATAGCAACTCGAACAAATGACCATAAAGTAGTTATTAATTTTTACAGAGTAATATCTTCACCCGATTTGGTATAATCAGTGATAGAGGAACCCACTTTTATAACAAACCTGTGAGTGTATTAATAAGAAAATACGGAGTGATTCATAAAGTGAGTACAACTTATCATCCACAGACAAATGGGCATATAGGACCAAAGCGACGCCACTATTTAATTGTGTTTAACAAGTTTTATTGTTTAGATAACATGATTAATAGATTAATTAATCTATCTATACAAATTTAAATAGTATGATAAATTTCCCATCGAAGCATGCTAATTTATGGTGTATAAGATTGTTGGCTAATTCTATTAAAATATAAGTTGAGCGACTTTATTTTAAAGATTAGAAATTAAAAATGTTAAAATTGCTCATTAATTTGTATTTGTTACATGTTTTATTCTCATGATTTAAAAATGTCTCTCAGCCCACTTATGCTTATTCTTAATGAAAACAAATTGGTTGGAACTAATCATATAGATTGGAAAAGAAATTTGGACATTGTACTAACTGCTGAGGAATACAAGTTTGTTCTCACTAAAATTTGCCCCGAGATTCCACCCTTGGATGCAACTGAGGAGGAGATCCAGGACTATCATAGGTGGATGAAGGCTGATGAGATGACGCGGTGCTACATTTTGGCATCTATGTCAAATTTGCTGCAACATCAGCATCAGCCTATGGCCACGACTTATGATATGTTGGGTAACCTCAGGGAGATGTTTGGGAACAAAAATCGCACCGCAACGCAGACATGGTCATGTTCTTAAGATGATTAATCTTCTTAATGAACTAGAGATTCTATGAGCTGAAATTGACAGGAGAAACCCAGGTCGATCTCATACTCCAGTCACTGCCATATACTCTTAAGTAGTTTTGCCTGAACTATATTATGAATAATCTTCATTATACGTTGGCACAACTCCTTAAAGAATTGTAAGCAGCTGAGGGGCTTATCAAGAAGCATGTGGTTCCGTATGCTGCTGAAAAAGGTTTTGCTTCTAAACCGATAAGGTAAGAAGAAGCAGAAAAAGTTTCAGAAAGCTATTGTACCTCAACAGGGACAAGTTGATGTGGTAAAGAACCTCAAGGGCAAGTGTTTCAAAATGCAATCAAACTGAGCATTGGAAATCACAGTGTCCTAAGAAACAAAGTAAGTCTTATTCACTTGTGGAACGTGTTTAGCGGTGTGATCTTACACCACTTGGTGTGTTGATACGAGAGCCACTAATCATATTTTCAATTCATTGTAGGCCTTTTAGACAACTAGGTAGCTTAGTGATGGGGAGATTTGCGTATTTCTGGGAGATGGCACGAGAGTACTGGTAGTTGCAGTTGGAAGCATTAGTATTTCATTTTGTAGTAATAAGCTTTTAATTTTGGAAGACATTCTTTATTTGCCTTCGATTAGAAGAAATTTTAATGATTCAGTTATTATTAAAATGGATAAACTGTTCTGGTACATTGGTGAATGGTTTATTTCTTATTAACGATGACTTAAATACTATGCAACTAAAGGAATCTAATAACATTATTAATGTCACGCCCCAAAATCCTATAAACGGACATCGAGGCATGACCTTTTTAAAACAAAAGAAAGTAGAACCTGTTGGTACAAAATTTGAAAATTTAAAAGAAAACACTAACGAGCTAAAGGAACAATTGACAATTAAATAAAAATGTTGTCAAACAAGGCTACAAGCAAAAAGGTTTTGACAGACTAAAAAAAAAAAAGAATACTAAACGAATAATTTGCCCGTAGGCTACAACCTCAAAATATAATAAAAATGAAAGGAAAGCGAAAGCCCCAAGCCCATGATGTTGCAATGCAACAGCTCTTATCCAAACATGCCAACCTAATTGGTACCTGAAATACAAAATTGTAACGGTGAGTCCCACGCACATAACTAGACGGGACGGCACAACAAATACCGTCACTCCATCCCATAAATGCAAGAGCTCACTAATCCTACGACTATGATAACCGACGTATAAAGAGAAATATAATGACATTCTACAACTACGATAAATTAAATAAATTAAATACACATCAACATCATACATGGACCTCTCACGCCACCTACCCCAGTCCGTAAGTTAGGTCATTCCCTATCCCTTCGGCCGTCTTCTGTCCCCGGAATTAGGGAGAGACAGAGACCATTGCAACATAAAAGTAGATTTATAGTGCGCACTTGGACCTCTCACGCCACTCGTCCCAGTCCATAAGACGAGTCATTCCCTATCCCTTCGGCCGTCTTATGTCCCCGGAATTAGGGAGAGACAGAGACCATTGCAACATAAAAGTAGATTTATAGTGCGCACTTGGACCTCTCACGCCACTCGTCCCAGTCCATAAGACGAGTCATTCCCTATCCCTTCGGCCGTCTTATGCCCCCGGAATTAGGGAGAGACATAGACCATTGCTAACATAAAAGTAAATATAGTGCACACTGGGACCTCTAACGCCACTCGCCCCGGTCCGTAAGACGAGTCATTCCCTATCCCCTCGGCCGTCTTCTGTCCCCGGAATTAGGGAGAGACAGAGACCATTGCCACTACAGCTAAATCACAAGGCCTTGGCCAATAATATAAAATCATTCAAATAACACCATCTCATACGTATAAATATTAAGGCCTCGGCCAATAATATTATACTATTCAACTAACATAAACTCATACGTCACTTAACGTAATACAACATAACCATAATCATAGATGCTAGATTCACAACTAGCCAATCACTTCAACAACATAAAAACCCATTCAGGCATTTTAACAAACACCTTGTATGCATAATATAAAACTCATCTTTATTCAACAATAATTTACCCAATTCTATCAACAACCATAATAATACATAATCAACGCATATAACACGCAACCCATTAATATTATCATTAATCCGAAATCAAAAGACTAAATCCAAAATCAAACAAGTGAATTAAAACATCCAACAAATAAACCCAATTAACCAATTAAGAACATATTTAAGATAAAAGGCAAAAACCCCCAATTAACAATGATCGTAAAACATAATCCTAACATACACCCTCGTCTAGTCGCAACGTTTTTGGATAAATTAAATCATAAATAAAATTACTTATAAAAATTCGGGATGTTACAATTAATCGTAAACCATGTAAGAGGAAATTTTTTTCGTAAATGAATGAAACATATCTTTGGCCTTTGCGCTTAGATCATATTAATCTAAATCGAATTAGAAGACTGGTTAAAGATGGGTATTCAGGCTCATTGGAAGTGGAGGCACTTCCAGTCTATGAATCGTGTTTAGAAGGTAAGATGACAAAGCGGCCGTTTTTGGCCAACAGATATAGGGTACATTTATTTGATGCGCCACAAGTCTAAATGTTTTGAGAATTTCAAGACATTTAAGGGAGAAGTGGAGAATCATCATGGAAAATGTATCAAGATACTACGATCTGATCATGGGGGCGAATACCTCTTTGGAGAATTCTTAGAATACTTATCAGTGGAAGGTATCACCTCTCAGTTGTCTACACCTGGTATGCCACAGCAAAATGGTGTAGCAGAGAGGAGAAATAAAACTCTTATAAATATGGTTAAATCAATGATGAGTTACTTGGATTTACCGGATTCATTTTGGGGACATGCATTAGAAACGGCTGCATATGTTCTTAACTTGTTACCTTCAAAGTCAGTACCAACTACACCCACAGAATTATAGACTGTGCATAAGCCTAGTCTAAGACATATTCGAGTGTGGGGTAGTCCGACAAATGTGTGAAGGTAAAGACTGACAAGTTAGAGTTGAGAACAGATGTTTGTTTATTTGTTGGGTACCCTAAAAGAACGAAATGTGGTTTATTCTATTACTCTAAGGATCAGAAGGTCATGGTTAGCACTAATTCCCGATTCTTAGAAGAGGACTTTATTATAAACCACAAACCTAGAAGTAGGATTGTTTTAGAGGAGATGAGAGGGATCCCAGAAGGGTTGGATACCAAACCAGTTAACTACAGAGATTCACTTCAGGACGGAAATGCAGAACTCTGGAAAAAGGCAATGAATGCTGAGATGGAGTCTATGTACTCTAATCAGGTCTGGGAGCTTGTAGAACCACACGAGGGGATAAAATCCATCGGATGCAAGTGGATCTATAAAATAAAGAGATGATCAGACAGTAAGATGGAAACCTTTAACGCAAGGCTTGTTGCGAAAGGGTTTACTCAGAAAGAAGTGATCAATTATGAGGAAACCTTCTCGCTGGTAGCCATGCAAAAGTCTATCCGGATTCTCTTGTCTAGCTCATTTCGATTACAAAATTTGACAAATGGATGTCAAAACAGCTTTCCTTAACGGAAGTCTTGAGGAATGCATCGATATGGTGCAACCAGATGAATTCATAGAAAAGGACCAAGCATTTAGTGTGCAAGCTTAAGAGGTTCATTTATGGGCTTAAGCAAGCATCGAGGTCTTGGAATAATCGCTTTGACCAAACCATTAAGTCTTATGGTTTTAATAAGAGTTATGATGAGCCATGTGTTTACATGAAGCATGATGGAGGCGCTAATATGTTTTTAATACTATATGTTGACGATATACTACTAATCGGAAACGACGTAGGAGTATCGGCGGTCAAAGTATGGTTGTCTAGACAATTCAAGATGAAGGATTTGGGAGAAGCCGCTAACATTTTAATGATCAAACTTATGCATGATCATAAATATAGAATGGTGGGCTTATCTCAGGCATCCTATATCAATGATATTGTCGCCCGTTACAGCATGCAGGATTCCAAGAAAGGTTTCTTACCTTTTCGGTATGGAATACATATATCAAGCAATCAGTTTCCAACAACTCAGATTGAGATAGATAAGATGAAGGCAGTTCTTTATGCTTCGGTAGTTGGAAGCCTGATGTATGCAATGTTGCGTAATAGACCTGATATCTACTTTGCTGTTGGCATGGTTAGAAGATTTCAGTCTAATCCCGGGTATGAACATTGAATTGCAGTAAAACATATAACCAAGTATCTGAAAATAACTAGAGATTACCTGTTGGTTTACGGTGCGGACAGTCTAATGCCTACTGTGTATACAGACTCATATTTTCAGTCAGATATGGATTCCATAAAATCAACCTCTGGAAATGTGTTCACATTAGGAGGTGGAGCCATTAATTAGTTAGAGAAGAATCAAGCAAGATTGTGTTGCTGATTCAAATATGGAAGCCGAGTATATGGAGTGCTTGACCTTTACAGGTATATTGTTCCAAAAATTGAGCAAGATTGTTTCCTTTCAACTCGAGGCTGCCAAATCCAAGGACTTGAAATCAAACACAGTGGTTAGAAGTACAAGGCCATGGATTCCGCTCACAAGTAGGAAAAAGGAAAATTGAATAAACTGAAAAGGTAATTATTTCATTAGTGATACTCCCTCCGTCCCTTTTAAGTGTCCTTATTAAGAGCTATCATAAATTACATTTGAAAATTACAAATATATCTCTAATTTAAATTAAATAATTATTATTTTCAAGTTTTGGAATATATTCATTGCAATATTTGAGAATATTATAGTAATTTTATCATTTTTTTTCATTGATAAACTAGAAAAGTGGACACTTATTTTGTTACATATAAATATGGAATATTGAACACTTATTTAATGACGGATGAAGTACACATATAAATACAAGAGATTCATCAATGAGTGGAAGAGAAAATAAGGTAATTAATCAGTCAATCACAATCTTATTGTAACTAATTGATATATATCCATACAAAGTCAAACAACTTCCTAACAGGATTTCCCAATCTACTCCCTTACAGGCCACCGACAAGTTAATTAAACAACTTCAATGTTGGATCGCATCTTGTTGAGAAAGGGGAGCCAAACTCTCCATTAAATAGGAAGAGTACTCAAACTCTCATTTATATTCAATGTATTTTGATGGTATGGTAATATAGAGAGATTTTATATGGTAATATTATATCAAATCTTTTTTTCAATCCTTTTGATTCCCTATGCTGAGGCAACTCATAATAAATAACAAGATTTTATAAAAACAAGAAATACTATAATACTACCAACAAAACGAAAAAATTAATAATATAATTTTTTATTTTAATTATTAAATAAATTTAAGGTAGTATTAACTAGGGTTTTGTATTTTTATTTGAGTTTTTATTGGATGGTTTTATTTTTTTCCTTACATTTTTTGATGAAAAAATCTCTTTTTTCTTGTTTTGATTGATAATTAAATTTTGGATGGTAACAACTAGGTTTTTCCATTTTATTTCGTTTTTTATTGGATTGGAAGGCTAGTTTTATGGTCTTTTTTTTTTTAATTTGTAAAGACTGATTTATAACTTTTGTTTAAGTTATTAGATGTTTTTAATTAAGTCTTATAATTGCTAACATAAGGAGTTTGAGTACTCCCTTTTGCATAAGGAGTGTGGTGCACCGCATCCCATCTTGTTTGGGGAGCTATTCGAGTTCTCTCTCAAAAGTAGAATTTAACTCGTACATAAGGGGAGGAAAGAGAGTCCAAAGGACATATAGTCATCAACTATAAAAATATGGAATACGTGCGGCTTAGAGCTCTTTGGTGTACGATCACCTTTTAATAATATTTTTGTTCATAATTCACTACTCTCACTAGATTTTTAAGTCTAGATCACCTTAATAATTCAAAAAAGAGCTTTTAAGCAGTTTTTTATCACTTTAATATATTTTTTTACTTAATAATTCAAACAAATACTAAAAAAAACTAAAAGCTGTTTTTTTACACTTTTATATCTTTCTCATGTAGATTATAATTACTTTTTTTAAGCTTAAAAACAGTTTTTAAAAACAACTTTTAAGCATTTTTTTACATTTTAATATCTTTTCCGTATAGATTATAAGTTATTTTTTAAGCTTAAAAAGAGTTTAAAAACAATTTTTAAACTCTTTTTTATTGGGCAGGGTGAATAGAACTTAAAAAAGTTTCGGCACAGCACTTGAACTCGAAAAAAATCTTATAAAAGGTGAACTCTATCTAATATTATCTGCGACTTATTAGTCAATAGTCATTAAATCATTATGAGCAGCTATTCCACTTGAAACATCATTAAATATGTTGGATTATAAGAAATAGTTTTCTCCCTACGTGCTTTTAGATGATTTGGGAACAGAAGGACCCAAGAAGCACCTCCAAAGGTCATTATAATCCGGGCCGGTCCTATATGATTTAGGTACCTAAGCCCGAGTTTTTGTTTTCACCTAAAAAAGTTCTTTTAGAATGGAGACGTTATTCGTGAAAAATGAATAACTCAATAAACATCTCCACCCAATTCAACAAAGTTACATACTAGTTATTGCCAATGGCAAAAGTACTATTAAATTTTATGCTTAAATAAGATTTTTTTAAAAAAATCTAAGGTTAAAAATAAAAAAGAAAATAAATGACGATTCAAAGAATCGAACCAGCAACCATAAAACTAACGAATTACATAACATTCCACTGCGCTATGGGTGTAGATTATGTTAACCCTTGGAATTATTATATTTTACATAAAAGTTGTACAGTTGTATTTTTTTTTTTTAAATAAAAATTTTGGTGCCTCCGAACCGACGGCACCTAAGCTCGGGGGCTGTTGTAGCTATGGTCAGGGTCGGCCCTAGTCATAATTATAACATGTAAGGTAAAATGGAGAACACTCCTCTCATACCTTTAATAGTTTTTTGACATGAACCAGAGGAAGAACTCATGATGTACAAAAAGCAATGAAACTAGAAGCGCAAAGAATCAGACGACCAAACGTATAGAGTCTAGTTCGAGGTACGTAGTGTAGGAGGGATGGTGCTAGACATTATGGCAAACCTAGAGTGGGGTGAATAGGTTTGACTGATTTTAAAAACTTTTCATTTAGTTATTTAAATCAGTGGCTTTAGGTTGGTTGTGGTAATGTATAAATAAAATTGTACTTAACAATATATCTATATATATATATATATATAACGGAAAGATATATTGTATAAGTATATAGCTTACCGAGGTTAATACAACCAGTCAATATTTACTTATTTTAATTTGGCTAACACCCAAATATATTATCAACTATCGTTAGCATTGAGTGCTTTCTAATTTGTCCAGCTATCGACAAGTGAATGAATAAACTCAAACATTTAATTCAACTAGTTTGCTTCGGACTATCCAGCTATCGACAAACAGGTCTCATCACCGAGAGTTTGATCTAGTTTGTTTGCTTCAGATATTAGTTAGAACTATAGTCAATATTTTGTTCTAAGCACAAGGATAGAAAGTACAATTGACACAAGAGATCTATCATGTTTTGCGTCGATGTAAGACTGCGTCTAGTCCCCAAGTCCAAACAAGATCTTGAGCTTTTTATATTGCACCCATACTTCCTTTAGGAAAGTGTACCTTTTACAACTACTCTTACTTTAGGGCAGAGCTATCCTTTAAACACTCTTTCTAAGGGACAGAGCTATCCACGATTTCGCTTTTCCTTAAAGGGCAAAGCTACCCAAAAACCTTACTTTTCCATCGAAAACTTTTGCCTCAAGGTGAGACTTTGGATCTACGTTCCGAACAAGTTTTCTCACTTGTAGTTGTACAGAATTTGTATGTACAATCAACAAGATTAAAAACAACCTTGTTTACAACCGATCTATCAATGTGATTGATGGTTAAAACAGGTTGGATCGCACACACTCAAATCAAGAATATAGTTTACAAATAAAACTAACAAAGTAAAAACTCTCTTCTCACAATAATATATGATTTATGTACTGATCTTGGAGTGTTGTGAGGCTTGTTGAATGATCGATAATGTTGATTGAGTATAAAAACTGGCGGGCTTCGCCTTCGATTGAAATGAGGTAACAAGACCTTTGTATATGAGTTTGTGGCAGTGTGGTGTGTTTTCTCTGAAGTTTTGAGATCTATTTATAGTGTTGGACTGTATTCAAATCAGTTGGGTTGTGTTGATTTGGTCCAACAGACATACATTTTGAAATCCAAATATCTCGCGTTGTAATGCACCTTAATGCGAATTATTTTCATTTAAACATTTCTCTGATCCTCTAGAATATCTCCCACATTCTTCTTTAAATTTGGAAATGATTTGAATACATTTCCAATACCTTCAAAAACGTATATGGACATTCCATTTACACTGTATCAAATCGGTTGGAATTGTCTATACAGAGAGAAGACAATTTCATACAAGTGTTGTTAATTATCCAAATTAACTTATTAGTCCTTGGTGAACATTCGTTGGTAGTTTCAGTCCATTTGTTTAGTTTTACTTTATTTGCAATGTGGTCTAAATACATTCAATTATGTAAAATATACTCATTGAGATTATTAGTACTACGACACTATGTTGTGTATCTAAAATTCCTATTTTTGTTATCGTCAAAACATAATTCAGTGTCGTCGAATTGAAGATTGGTTCAATAATTTCTCCCACTTTGATGATGACAAAACCTTTTAGAATTTTAGTCCACACAATGTCGTTGGGGTGAAATATAAATACATGCATGTAAGTACAGACTTAAGTTTTTTAAAAACTTTAATTGAGCCGCGTTATGTTCTTCAAAGAAAATATAATATTTTAAGCAATGACGTGGTCTCACAAGTCTTGTTTGAAATGTTTTAGCTCAGAAACGCCTTTTCGATTAATTTGAACGATGTAGCTTGTAAAATGTTTTCTTCAACAAGTATTGAAATTAATTGAAAGTATTTAAGAGATCCCCCTTAATATGAGCTTGGTATTTCAGAAAATTTCGGCAGAGTTTACTTTGTAAATTGAAGTAAACTACGTTTCTCAAAAACATATTAAAATTACAAATTTTCCTCCCCCTGAATTTTTTTAACCATTTTCATTCAATAAATTGCACTTTCTTCTCTTATTTGAGTAAAATTCTATACAGAACTTTCTCCCCCTTTTTGTCATAAACAAAAAGAGTTGGGTTATGGTTTTCAGGTTTGGAAACATTATAATTGTAGCTGCACGCAGGCGATTTTCCAACATACATTGTATATATAAAATGTTAACGAACATCGGTTAAACAATGTATATAAATCACAAATAGGCTCAACAGTGATCATCGCCTTAATTAAATATTTTTCGAAGTATTGAGCAATCTTTAGTCGTCATGCAGGAGTATACGAATAAGCAATTTCAAGACATAAGCACATTCAACTACCAGACTTTCTAACCAATTGAAAATTAAAGTAATCCGTTGGAATCTGTATTTTCAGAACTGATAGCAATTGATATATCAAAAGCAATTGTTAGTGCATATTATGACTTAATTAATCAACATTTACAATCATATAACGCACTTTAAACAATCAAGCAATCATATCAAAAGTAGTTCAAATGAAACACAAAAATTAAGAAATAAACTGAAATATGAGGTTCAAAATAAATAAGCAATAAAAATAGTGAGAATCATTGTCACTCCTCATCTGAGTTATCATCGTACTCTTTAATGTACTTTTCAGTGTATGGTCCTAGAAGTTCACCGAATTCGTTGTCTTCGAACGTAGGGACTTCTACCGGGGCATCAACTCCAAGATGAATAGATAAGTAGTTTTGCTAACTACACAGTTTCATGGTGTCTTTCTTATCTTCTTATTTTCTATTGGTTTCCGTGTATGTAATAACAATTAAACAATAATTAAATGACTAGAAAGAAATAATTAAAACCAGTGTAATCTTTATTAATTTCGAATTTGAATTGAAGTTACAGATTACAACATGTAGGTACTTAATAGAAATTAAATCAAACGTTATTCAGATTATTATTAATTAATAATCTGATATACTGAAATGCAATAAATAGAAACTGCCGGACTGGAAAGTATAAACTTAACAGCCGGACTGTTCGGATTGAAATTGAAATAACAGGACTGAATTGAACCTATTCTAATTACTGAATTAAATTACAAAATTGAAATTACAGCATAAAACAGAACTTTAAAGAAATTACAGAAAAGTACAAACAGAATTAAAAGGTACAGCTAAGGACAGCAAATTAAAATACTGAAATAAAAATACAGAAATGTAAATTGCAGAATTTTAAATACTGAAATGAAAAAAGGACAGAAAAATAAAAGACGAGGCGACTGTTAGACAGTCTGCCCTTAACCGATATTCGGCCAACCACCTTGATGTTTCTGGTTGCGTTGGCGCTTCGATTCCAAGGTACAACGTCTCGGATGACTCGCCGGAAACTAGCGACGAGTCAAGGTCGAGCTGTTGGTGGGTGGTTCTCTCTGGTTTCTAATATGCTATGAAAAAAAAATATATGCTGCTGTTTAGAGAGATAGAGAGATGATTTTTGTGTGTGTTGAATGTGAGGGAAAGGCTGCCTCATATAGAGGATTCTGAAACCGCAGCCATTTATTGTGGTCATTTAATTCTGGGAGTTACATCCCCAGAATCCGCCTCCATAACTGCTGGAGTTTCAAACTTGCTGGAACTCTAGGGACTGCTCTTGTAAATATACAAAAGTCCCTTTTTCAATTTAGTACAAGACCCAAGACCCGAGACCCAAGATCGGAGACCCGAGACATTCCCCAACGGCCCGAGGGAGTGCGCGCGTGTGTGGTACACACTAACCCACTCATGGGTATGTGGACTTGATAGTTTAACAACTACATGGGATGGACTTGTATTTATAGTGTAAAAATCACTCATGATTTCACAATGTGGGATAACCTTCAGGGTTTAAATCCCATCTCCTTTTCCATTTTCCAGCATTGGCTTTTCTTCCTCTTTCGAGTACTAATCTTGGAGTCGAATTATCATTCACACCCATTATTCGAATAGGTCATGCGATATACCGTTGCGAATCTCGTCGCACGAGCTATTCAAAAGCTTTGAGTATGGCTTCAGAAAATCTGAGTTGTCGCATCGAATAATGACTCAAAGATGGTCCCTGACCACTCGGAACAACCATGTTTTAACATGTTTTCCAACAATCCCCCACATGAATGCAATTGGCTCGAAAGCCCATGTCCTAAATGCAAATCAAGAGAACCGCAAAAGTTCACTGCCTAAGGTCAGGTATCGTGCGCCTTGAACCTGTCGTAGCGTAGTACCACCCAGAATACTGCTATTTGGTAGCTGTAAAGCCTTGAACCATTAAGCTTTGTGTATCCCAGAATGGCACCCGCACAGTGCCCTCTCTACCCACGTACTAAGCCCTTTAGTTGTTGTCCATATTTGGCCTGAACTTCCTTGGCAACTTCAACTGAATGCTCTAGTGAATTAGCCCAAGCTCATCACATGGTATCGGCCTTACACACTCGTTATAGGTGTTCCAAGTCGAAAGTGTCCTGACTCACTTTACTCGACCGTCGATTTACTTGGATCATTAAGAACCTCAAGCTCACCCTTACAATGGTACAGGTCTATCACTCTGTCATCGTGGAAATGGGCTGGGAACTCCCGGTTCTCGAGTGCTTTGTTCGGTTGCCCTCACAGTTCAGTTTCCCTTTGAACCTATCAGGAAATATTCCGTTTAGGTTGGGTTGCCTATGGGGGGGCCACCAATTTAATGGGGTTTAATCCCATTCCGTTCAATGACGTTTCGACTCCTACTTGAGTCAAGCCTTTTGTTAATGGATCCGCTATGTTTTCCTTTGATCTTACAAAATCTAAGGATACCACACCGTTAGATAACAATTCCCTCACGGATTTTTGTGTCCGACGTATATGTCGAGACTTTCCATTATACATATGATCCTGAGCCCGCGCAATAGCTGATTGACTATCACAATGCATGCTTATTGCGGGAACAGGTTTTGGCCACATTAGAATTCCTTCCAATAGACTTCTCAACCAGTCTGCCTCTTCGGTTGCTAAGTCTAACGCTATGAATTCAGATTCCATAGTTGACCTTGCAATACACGTCTGTTTGGAGGATCTCCAAGACACAGCAGCTCCTCCCATTATAAACACATATCCACTCATGGACCTTGTGCTATTGGAGTCTGATATCCAGTTGGCATCTGAGTACCCTTCCAGTATCACTGGATATCTGGTATAGTGCAGCATGTAATCGGCTGAAAACCTCATATATCTGAGAAGTTTCATTATGGCCTTCCAGTGTTCCTCATTCGGATTGCTGGTGTACCTACTCAGTCTACTCACTGAGTTTGCTATGTCTGGTCTAGTGCAATTCATTATATACATGAGACTGCCTATGACTAGAGCGAACTCCAATTGATTCACACTCTTCCCAAAATTCTTTTTCAGGTTACAGTTGAACTTAATTGAGGTTCTAGACATCGCCTTACTGTCCTTGTCAAACTTGTCTAGTACTTGTTTAACATAGTGACTTTGTGACAAGGCATACCCCTCTGATGTTTTGGTAATCTTCATACCAAGTATTACATCAGCTATACCCAGTTCCTTCATATCGAAGTGTTGTGACAACATTTTCTTTGTGGAGCTGATTCTATCAGTACTCCCAGTTATAATCATGTCATCCACATAGAGACAGATTACGACACAGTCTCTTCCACTTCCTTTAGAGTTAACACATTTATCACACTCATTAATGCAAAAACCGTTTGATAGCATAATTCTATCAAACTTCTCATGCCATTGCTTTGGCGCTTGTTTAAGTCCATATAGAGACTTTACAAGTTTGCACACTTGGTGCTCTTTACCAGGAACTACAAACCCTTCCGGTTGTTCCATGTAAATTTCTTCTTCCAGTTCTCCGTTTAGAAACCCCGTCTTTACATCCATTTGATGTATTTCCATATCAAACAAAGCTGCGAGAGCAATGACGATTCGGATAGACGTTTTCCTAGAGACAGGAGCATACGTGTCAAAATAATCAACACCTTCAGTTTGCCTGAAGCCTTTTACTACAAGTCTCGCCTTGTATTTCTCAATCGTGCCATCAACCCTTAACTTCCTCTTGAAGATCCACTTGTGACCTAGGGGCTTACATCCTGACGGAAGATCCACTAGTTCCCAAGTGTGGTTTTGCATGATTGATTCTATCTCATTTTGTATAGATTCTTCCCAATATTGGGAATCCGGTGTTGACATAGCTTGTTTATATGTCACCGGTTCGCCTTTAACCATGAAAGTTAAGAGATCATGTCCAAAGGAAGTTTCCTTCCTTGCCCTTTTGCTACGCCGAGGCTCTTCCTCTTCCTCTGTCGGTTCACTTGCCCCCACATTTCCTTCACTGTTCAACTCTTGAGTTGGTATAGATGTAGGTAATTTACGGGGAAAGATATCTTCAAAGAAAGAGGCCTCTCGGCTTTCCATATATGTATCTACGTGCACATCGGGATTGTCCGACTTGTGTACGAGAAACCGATATGCACTACTATTATGTGCATATCCGATGAACACACAGTCCACCATTTTAGGACCAATTCTCATCCTCTTAGGAGTGGGAACTAGGACCTTCGCGAGACAACCCCAAACCCGCATGTTCTTATAACTGGGTTGATGATCTTTCCATAATTCATATGGAGTCTTATCTCGCTTCTTATGTGGTAACTTGTTTAAAACATAGTTTGCGGAAAGTATCGCTTCCCCCCACATGTTCTGGGGTAACCCAGAACTGATTAGCATAGCATTCATCATTTCCTTTAGCGTTCTATTTTTACGCTCATCAACCCGATTTTCCTCGGGAGTGTATGTGGCTGTGGTTTGATGTGTAATGCTGCTTTCAGCGCATATCTGCTCAAACGGTGATTCAAATTCTCCGCCTCTATCACTTTTCAATGTTTTAATTTTCCTATTGAGTTGATTTTCAACTTCGGTCTTATAAAGAGCGAATTTCTCTACTGCTCCGTCTTTACTTCTCATTAAGTAAACATAACAGTATTTAGTACAATCATCTATAAATGTGATAAAGTACTTTTTTCTTCCTCGTGTTTGTATAAACTTTAAGTCACATACATCCGTGTGTATTAGACCGAGAGGTTCACTTTCTCGTTCAACATGTAGAAATGATGATTTCGTTAATTTTGCCTCTACACAAATCTCACATTTGTGTTGCTTATTAAAAACGAAATTTGGTATTAGTTTTAGTGATATTAATTTCTTTAAAGAATTATAATTCACGTGAACTAATCTACCATGCCACAAATGAAATGACTCAAATAAATAGGCAAAAGTGGAATTCTTATTATTGGCCTCTTGGGCAACTATCATTACATTGCTAGTGCTAGCCTCAGCTTTAGCACCCTTATTGGGAGCAGGTCCCTACATTTAATTTAAACATGTCGTTGGTCATATAGCCACGGCCTACATAGACACCATTTTTGGTGATTACAATTTTGTCAGATTCAAAAACAATCTTGAACTCGTTCTTCACCATCACAGATCCGGATACCAGATTCTTACGGATATCTGGAACATGGAGCACATTTGTCAATCTCAGCTCTTTTCCCGAGGTCATGTTCATCACCACCATTCCTTTTCCTTCCACCTTGGAAGTAGCAGAATTCCCCATGAAGCAGCTTTCTCCCTCTACCGCCTCGTAAGTCTTAAACATCCACCGGTTAGAGCAGATGTGGCTCGCGGCACCGGTATCCAGCCACCACTCTTTGGGGTTGCTCCCCATGAGATTCACCTCAGAGACCACAGCAGTAAAGTGGTCATCATCTCGTCCTCCCTCGGCCAGATGTGCCTGAGCTGGAGCTTTCCTCTTCCCCTTACCTTTGAAGTTCCTCAAGGGGGGGGGGGGCTTGGGCTTAGTAGGGCCTTTATTGTCATGACAGTCCGCGGCTCGATGGCCGGTCCTGTTACACACAAAGCAGGTTCCCGCAAATTTTTTTGCGACAACAGCACTGCCTCCGTTGTCAAAACGTTTTCGTTTGACATTGGAGATTTCGACCACATTGGCCTTTGCCATCGGGATGTTAGCACCACCGACACTCCTTACGGAGCGACGGTTGCTCACCTCGATATTGAGCTTCTCAATGAGCCCCTCCAACCTCATTTCCTTCCGCTTGTGCTTCAGGTAGTTTTGAAAGTCTTTCCAAGAAGGTGGCAATTTCTCAATCATGAGTGCCACCTGGAAAGGCTCATTAATGACTAGTCCCTCAGCCTCAAGGTGATGGTAAATGAATTGGAGCTCCTCAACTTGATGCATGACACCCCTGCTGTCAGTCATACGGTACTCATGAAAGTCCGTGACAACAAATCTCTTTGTACCAGCGTTATGCACTTTGTACTTGTTTTCGAGCGTTTTCCACAGCTCCTTTGCAGTAGCTTTGGGCTCGAAGACACTGAACACCATGTCATCTAGAGCACACATGATATAGTTCTTGCATAGGTAGTCGGCATGTCTCCATGCGTCAACCGCAGAGAACGACTGCTCATCCAGATCGTCCTCGCTTAGGACAGGAGCAGTCTCCTTAAGAAACCTGGTCAGATTCAGGGTGGTGAGATAAAAGAGCATCTTTTGCTGCCAACGTTTGAAGTTGTCTCCCCTGAATTTTTTCGGTTTCTCCAGATGAGAAGTCGGAAAAGTAGACACAGCCGAATACATCGGTGCCTTGCCCTTGGCCGCAGCCTTGGCCGCAACCTTGGCCGTAGCTGCTGATTCGGTCGCAGCCTCAGCTTTGGCCGTAGCATCCTCCATTGCCGCAGCCGCAGCGGCCTCAGTCGCTGCAGCTACGTCCTCGGTGTTAGCCCCCACAATCGCATCGCCCCCAGTGTTATGGACATTTCCACCAACCACTGGGTCATGCTCACTTCCGATAGGCAACTCAATAGGCGACGTGTTTGTTATCTGAAACGACAACACAAAAACGTATGAGATACGTGTACAATAAATTCTATAAACAAAACACCAAATTTGAAATTTGGGTTTGTAAAAGAATTTTATCTAAACAATAAAATTAAACGGTTTCCTTTTGAATATCAATACGGTTGATATCAAAAGGATTAAACGATTCTTATTGAATACCAATAGGTTGGTATCAACAAGATTCTAAAAACAAAATTAAAACTGTTTGGAATTTTTCTTTGTAATTCAACTTCTAATATGATTTAGAATTGAAAACAAAAAAGCATTATTCCCTTTAAAACAAAATAATAATTGTATTAATTAATACACGAAAGAAACAACAGGCTATCGGTCAATATTGTTGGTTTCCGTGTATGTAATAACAATTAAACAATAATTAAAGGACTAGAAAGAAATAATTAAAAACAGTGTAATCTTTATTAATTTTGAATTTGAATTGAAATTACATATTACAACATGTAGGTACTGAATAGAAATTAAAGCAAACGTTACTCAGATTATTATTAATTAATAATCTGATATACTGAATTGCAATAAATAGAAACTGCCGGACTGGAAAGTATAAACTTAAGAGCCGGACTGCTCTGATTGAAATTGAAATAACATGACTGAATTGAAACTATTCTAATTACTGAATTAAATTACAGAATTGAAATTACAGCATAAAACAGAACTTTAAAGAAATTACAGAAAGGTACAAACAGAATTAAAAGATACAGCTAAGGACAGCAAATTAAAATACTGAAATAAAAATACAGAAATGTAAATTGCAGAATTTTAAATACTAAAATGGAAAAAGGACAGAAAAATAAAAGACGAGTTGACTGTTAGACAGTCTGCCCTTAACCGATATTCGCCCAACCACCTTGATGATTCTGGTTGCGTTGACGCTTCGATCCCAAGGTACAACGTCTCGGATGACTCTCCGGAAACTGACGACGAGTCAAGGTCGAGCTGTTGGTGGGTGGTTCTCTCTGGTTTCTAATATGCTATGAAAAAAAATATATGCTACTGTTTAGAGAGATAGAGAGATGATTTTCGTGTGTGTTAAATATGAGGGGAAGGCTGCCTCTTATAGAGGATTGGAACTCTAGGGACTGCTCTTTTAAATATACAAAAGTCTCTTTTTTCAATTTAGTACAAGACCTGAGACCCGAGACATTCCCCAAATCACAAATCCCTCGACCCGAGGCCCGCGTCCCGAGACCCGAGTGAGCGCGCGTGTGGTACACACTAAACCACTCATGGGTATGTGGACTTGATAGTTTAACAACTACATGGGATGGACTTGTATTTATAGTGTAAAAATCACTCATGATTTCACAATGTGGGATAACCCTCATGGTTTAAATCCCATCTCCTTTTCCATTTTCCAGCATTGGCTTTTCTTTCTCTTTCGAGTACCAACCTTCGAGTCCAATTATCATTCACACCCATTCTCCGAATAGGTCATGCGATATACCGTTGCGAAGCTCGTCGTACGAGCTACTCAAACGCTTTGAGTACGGCTTCAGAAAATCTGAGTTGTCGCATCGAATAATGACTCAAAGATGGTCGCTGACCACTCTGAACAACCATGTTTTAACAACATGTTTTCCAACATTTTCTACTAAGCAATTCTTTGCTATCCTCATTAAACGACCAAGGGACCTATCTTTCTTTTCACAGTTTTTCTCAACTTCTTTCCATTTTCTACTCTTTTCACCATTACTTGTACTTTTTTCTCCTTCTTCTTAAATACCGCTAACAAATTCTCTGTTCTTCCCATTTTCTCTTTCCCAGTACCAACAATTGTTCACTTTATTCAATCTAGGCATATAAATCAAATTTATCTCATCTTTTGATTTTGGATTTACTTTGATTCCAGTTTGTTCTATTCCTTTCTGCTTCAAGATGTGGGTAATCAAGGCTCCATAGGATAGGGATTTTTGTTCTCCCTTAGTACAAGAATCCATATTTCTCATAATAAGCTTGGGTACATTTATGGGTTCTCCTATTCAAATCTTATAGAGGTAGTAAGCAATCTTTTTGGTAACGTAGTTGTAAGAGATTCCAAGGGGTAGAATAACTTTCGAGAAGATATATATTGGACAAATTTATATTTGTAGTGAAGGTTGTTGGCTTTAGTGAAGGTAGAGTAACTTCCAGCTTTTTCATAAATATATTCTATTATTTCTCTTTTAATTTTTCCACATTCAGCTTGAGATGATCCTTTATTAAAAACATATCCTTCATCAGGTAGTCCAAACCGATCATTCAATAGCTCGGCATACACTTAATTATTGGGTATTACTAACCCTACTTACATTCAATATATATTTACATTCATTATCAAAACCATAAGAGATTTAACTTTCTCACTGCTCCGTTTGACAGATGAGGTTAAACGGTTGTGTCAAACCACCAATTCTCCCTTGATCTTGGCTATTTATGCACAAGTCATAAAGAGCTGCCTTGAAGTCAGAGCCACATCCTAGAAAGGGGCTTTCTCATTGTTTCACAGCCTGTGAGTGAAGTTCACACACTAGATCTAAGATTTAAGTTCTCTCTCTAAATTGGAGGAATCCATTGTTGAATCTAGTTTAGAGTTTTTTTTTGGAGGCTAGAGGTTGGTGATGAGTGTTAAGATCTGACTATGTAGATTTTTTGCACTCTATTATGGGCTAAAATCTATTATAGATTTGTTTTTCGTGAAAATATTGAACTGCTGTTGGATTGTGTAAATTTGGATTTTCTAACCGATTGGTTTCTTACTGGATTTCAGGATTTGACCCGTTTCTCACCCTATTTGTATTGACCTTGAATGGCGAGGGAATCCATAACCAACTGCAAAAAAATTAAAAACACTACGGGATATACATCTCAAGATCTTTTTCAAAAGAAGTATATTCGTATGCAGAATCAAACAGCAAAAGGGAAAGTCAACCTTACCCCCAGAAAATGACGAGCTTGGATGTCCTCAAGCTGTCCCACGGTCTTAGAGCTCAGAGCTCATCTCGGATAAGAGGGAGAACCACCGCCGAAAAGTCATGCCTGATATCATTCCCATCAGAAGGAGCATGGCCCCTCTCCCTCCGAGCCGAGAGGGGCGTTTGCAAAGGAGGAGAAGTAACGATCCTCGATGCCGGAGGCTCAGACATAGGGGAGGGAGGAGAAAATTTAGGAGAATTCTTCTCTTTTCCTAGATCAACATTGTCCAAGGGCATGGACCCCACATCAACAACAGAAGAATCTCATGCCTTCCTGTCCCCCCAGCAAAGATGACGATGATGGTGACCAGCCAAAGCCCCCGGCAGAGCAGATGGACCAGGAGGGGGGACTGGCGCCAAAGACGCTTCCTCCTCGGCTATCTCGGAAACAGATGGGGTCATTCCCCTTTTCTTAGAAGTAGAGGCAGGAGGAGTCTACAAAAGTCGAAAACAAGAATACTTAAAAAGAAAGAAATGAACAGATGAAACCCTCCATAGGGTATAAAGATCAAATTAAGGATAGGGTTAAAAAAAATTATCGATACATAGCTAGCCTCTGCCTTAAGATCCGATAGCGGAGCAAATAGGTACAAAGGAATCGTACCCGAATAACCCCATCATCAGGATCGTCAGGGTTCTGGGGCATCTTTGGGCCCTTCAGCACATCATTTTTGGACCTATTGTTGCGGTTGAAGGCGGCAAGGTTGTTGTCATGCCCCAAAATCTGAAAAACGGATATCAAGGCGTGACCTTTTAAACAAAAGGAAAAAGAACCTATTGGTACAAAATTTAACTTTTAAAGGAAAACAACTTGCGAGCTAAAGAAACAATTAAACGAATAAATAAAAATGTTTGCCAAACCCGGCTACAAGACGTGATGGTTTTAATCAAAGTTATATAAAAATAAAACAAACGAATGTAATTTATCCGTAGGCTACAACCTCAAAAATAGTCTAAGTAAAAGAAAACGATTCAAAGAAGCCTCGAACCCATGCGATACCTTGCTAATGCTCCTATCATTCCCAAACGTCACTTTAACGCAATACAACAAAACACATAACATAGGTGCTAGATTCACAACTAGTCAAACAACTCCAACAACAAATGTTTAGTAACAGGTTTGAAAATAAAGTTTTTCGGAACAGTTTCGGTTTTTGGGTAAAAATTAATATAAAACATTTTTGGATATATTAAATCATAAATAAAACCATTTATAAAAATCCGGGATGTTACAACACACCCTCCTTAAAAGAATTTCGTCCCGAAATTTTCCTCTCTAAAGAACTACACCCAGAAATTATCAACTTTTATAAATAAGACCATAAGAATTTAAACGTACAATTCGTGTCATAATTCAAGAAATAAAATACACAGGTCTACAACTCGTTATACTACACCATCCATAACCGAAGTAAATGAAAGATACGTAAGTATCTGGATAATGTAAAACAATATCTAATAAAATAAAAGACAATAATGTAACGAAGATGACATGCTTCTAGCTCAACAACTAAGATGACATTCTCCTACCTCAACAACTCCAAAACGTCTACAAGACTAAAAATACGGGTCTTTCTAGTAAACTAAACTCTAATAAAATAAACTCCAAATTCTAGGCGTTACAACCCTTCCCCACTAAAGAAATTTCGTCCCGAAATTAGAAAGCATCTAAGGAAAAGTACCTAAAGAAAAGACGAGGTCAGGATACTTCCTCTTCATCTCATCCTCGCATTGCCTCCTCGGCCCCATGGTGTTTCCAAACTACCTTTACCAATCTAATCATTTTTCTCCGAAGTTGCTTCTCTTGCACATCGATAATTCTCGTAGGTCCCCCTCATAGGTCACATCCGCACTAACCTCAGTGTCCTCAAAATCCACCACGTGTGAAGGGTCGTGATGGTACTTTTTCAACATTGACACATGGAACACCGGGTAAACCCCCGCCAACTTTGGTGGCAAGTCCAACCGGTATGAAACTTCTCCAACTCGGTCCACGATCTCAAATGTTCCGATAAATCTCGGGCTCAACTTTCCTTTAGAGCCATATCTCATAACCCCCTTGTTTGGCGAAACTCGCAAAAATACTCGATCCCCCTTTTCGAACTCCAAAGGTCTCCTCCTCTTATCTGCATAACTCTTTTGTCTACTCCGAGCCGTCTCAAGCCTTTGTCGAATTAACTTAATCTTTTCTGTCATTTCTCGAATTAATTGCGGTCCTAGCATTTCTGCTTCTCCCACCTCGGTGCAACACACCGGAGATCTACACGGCCGCCCGTATAAATCCTCGAAAGGTGTCATGCCAATACTAGCTTGAAAGCTATTATTATATGCAAACTCAACTAAGGGTAGATGGCTCTCCCAGCCTCCCTGGAAGTCATTCACACATGCGCGCAACATATCCTGTAGCACATGGATAGTCCGTTCCGATTGTCCATCCGTTTGGGGATGGAACGCCGTACTCATTGTCAACTTGGTCCCTAAGGCATTTTGCAATGCGCCCCAGAACCTCGACACAAATTTCGCGTCTCGGTCTGATACTATCGAAATCGGCACCCCATGAAGTCTAACAATTTCCTTCACATACTTTCGCCCCAAGATTTCCACCGAGTTCGTCATCTTAATTACAATGAAGTGTACGGATTTGGTCAAACGGTCGACCACAACCCATACAGCGTCATTCCCACTTACCGATCTAGGTAAGTTCATCACAAAATCTATTGCTATCCTTTCCCACTTCCTTTCCGCCACCGGTAAGGGTTGGAGCATACCCGCCGACCTTTGGTGTTCCGCCTTCACTTGCTGGCAAGTTAGGCACCTGCTAACATATGAAGCTACATCTCGTTTCATTCCGGACCACCAAAAATGTCTCTTCGCATCGTGATACATTTTCGTCCCGCCAGGATGAACGGCTAATCAGGAGTGGTGAAACTCCTTTAATACCTCATTCCTCATATTTTCCGTCACGTAAGTCCTTTCCTTAAATCGTAGTCCTCCATCGGTTCCTTTCGTCCAACCATCTAATCCTTCTTCCGAACTCATCTGTTTCTCATAGATCTCCATTTTCTCGCCCCCATCTTGTGCTTCCAAAACCCTCTCATAAGTTCCGGTTGTACCACTATTGTATACAAGGTCCCCACATTAACATGACCCAACTCCAAGTTGAACCCGTTCACTTTTCCCATCATCCTCCATTCCTCGATCGCCACATACGCTAAGGTCGCATGGGACTTTCGACTCAAAGCATCTGCCACTACATTGGCCTTTCCCATGTGATAGTGCAAGTCGTAGTCATATTGTTTCAAATATTCCATCCATCGTCGTTTTCGGATATTTAGATCCCGTTGGGTAAAAATATACCCTAAGCTCTTGTGATCCGAGAACACTTCGAAATTTTCCCCGAACAGATAATGCCTCCATATATTCAACGCATGAACTATTGCCGCTAGCTCTAGGTCATGTGTCGGATAGTCTTTTCGTGAATCTTTAGTTGTCAAGAAGCATATGCGATAACCTTTCCGTCTTGCATCAAGACGCAACCCAAACCTTCATTCGAAGCATCACAATACAATTGGTAACCCTTCCCCTGCTTGGGAATAACTAGTATGGGGGAACTAGTCAACCGCTTCTTGAGCTCTAGGAAAGCTTCCTCGCAAGGCTCACTCCACACGAACTTCACCCCTTTCTTGGTAAGGTGAGTCATTGGAGTCGCCAACTTCGAGAAATCCTTGACGAATCGTTGATAGTATCCCGCTAAACCCAAGAAACTCTGAATCTCGAACACATTTTTCGGTTGTGTCCAATTCGAAACCGCCTCAATTTTCATCGCATCCACCTTTACTCCTTCTTCCGATATCACATGTCCAAAAAATTTCACCTAATTTAGCCAAAACTCACATTTGCTAAATTTTCCGTAAAGTTGGTGCTCTCTCAGCATGAGCAACGCTAAACGGAAATGTTCCTCATGTTCCTCTCTTGAACTCGAGTAAATCAAGATATCATCGACGAAGACCACCACGAACTTGTCGAGATACTCCTTAAAGATCCGGTTCATTAACTCCATAAATGCTTCCGACGCATTAGTTAATCCGAATGGCATGACCACAAACTCATAGTGGCCATACCGGGTCCTAAAGGCCGTTGTTGAAATGTCCTCATCCTTCACCCTCAATTGGTGATAGCCTGATCGCAAATCGATTTGTGAAAAGAACGTCGCTTTCTTTAGTTGGTCAAACAAATCATCAATTCAAGTTAGTGGGTACTTATTCTTAATAGTCACCCTATTTAGCTTCCGATAGTCGATGCACATCCTCATCGATCCATCCTTCTTTTGCACGAATAAGGCTGGTGCTGCCCACGGTGACGTACTCCGCCTAATAAACCCCTTCTCTAGTAGTTCCTCTAACTGCTTACTTAACTCTTTTAACTCAACCGGTGCCAATCGGTATGGGCAAATGGCTATGGGTGCCGTTCCCAGTACCAAATCGATAGAAAAATCTAACCCTCTCTTCGGTGGTAACCCAGGTAGATCTTTCGGAAACACATCTCTAAAATCATCCACTACGTGTGGCCACATTTCCACTTCCTCGTCGTTATCCACTATCCACAACCCGCTTGGAATAATAAGGAATAGAAGAAAGGGTAGCGTCCCTTTCCCCACGAAAGAACACCTCATCTCCGGATGAAGTTGTAAGGAAAACTTTTCGTTGGACACAATCGATGAAAGAGTTGAAATGAACCAACCAGTCCATTCCAAGTATCACGTCGAATCCCAACATCTCTATAACAACTAAATCAAACATAAATACGTGGTCTACGACCACCATCTCACAAGACCGACACACTCGGTCCAACACAACTCGACCCCCAACATGAGTCACTACAACAATCAGGTTCTCTAGAACCCCAATTTCTAACGACAAAGACTCAACTAGATGCCTAGCTATAAAAGAACGTGAATCTCCCGTATCGAAAAGAACATGTGCCCAAGATGAACACACAAGAACCATACCATGTACATTTGCCGGGTCTGCTTGGTTTGCGAACTGTGGCTTGAGCTGGTGGGTTTCCTTGCGGTCCTCAATTTCCCCCATTATTTCCTCGGTTCCCCATACCTTGATGGCCTCCTCGGTAGTTCCCACGGTTTCCCCCTCCTTGGTGGTTACCTCGAAACCCTCCCCCTTGGTTCCCAGGTAATTGGTGTGGTGGTGGCAACCTAGGTTGGTTAAAAGGCCGGTTGGTGTCGATTCTTCCTTGTCCCCCGGTACAAACCCTTGCCGTATGTCCAAATCGGTTGCATGTCCTACATTGAATTCTAGGGCACTCGAATTGTCGATGGTTCACATCTCCACAGTCGTAACATGTTGCCCCCCTCACTACAGCGTTTGTCGGTAGTGAATTAAAAGCCCTATCTCCTCTTCCCTGTTGTTGAAACCGCGAATTATTCGCCATATCCCAAATCCGCTTCTTTTCTTCCCTCGGAGCATTTCCGGTTTTTGACTTCTCTAAGATTCTCTTGCTATGGAGTAGAGCTCCCTCCACAGCTTGAGCTGATTTTACCAACTCATTATAGTTGACATAGCGGGCTGATGCCAATTGCAATGAGATGGTCAGATTCAACCCCTTCATAAATCTCCTACATTTTTCTGTACCCCCTAGAACCGAGTCTGGGGCATACCTCGAGAGTGAGGTAAACTTTAGTTGGTATGCTTGAACGGTCATACCTCCTTGATATAGTTCCTCGAAACGTCTCCTCATTTCATCCTTATAAGAATCTGGAAGAAACTGCCAATTAAACAATTTGATGAACTCATTCCATTCGAAGTTGCTTAAGTCGTAAGTGTCCACGATCCCCAGCCACCACTTCCGTGCTTCACCCTTTAGGTGAAACTGAGCCATATTCATCCGTTGTTCCCCATCTACTATCCCTGCTGCCGATAAGTATTTCTCCATTTCGTCCACCCATCCCTCGGCTATGGATGGTTCACCTACCCCATCGAAAGTCGGAGCCCCCAATCGGGTGAAGTTAAGCAATCCATTGTTACTTGAAACTCCCAGCTTGTGCATTCTGCACCATCATTTGCACCACCTTCTAAAAGTCGGTCATCACTTGGTTAGCGTTTACGGGTTCCGGTTCAGGTGCGTAAGTCTCTTCTTCTTCCTCATTCACCTCATCATACACATTCTCAGCCTCTTCCTCTTCCTCGGGTGGCTCAGGTGGTGGGTCCCTAGCGTTACCCCTCCCCCCACGACCTCTAGCATCCCTTCTCACTCTAGTTGCTCCACCTCGGATAGCCACACCACTTGATGGTGGTGCGCCCCTGCGTGTATCTGTTCCTCGTCCACCAGTCCTTGTGGTAATATCCATGACTACAAACATTTTAAATTGACACTTTAGTTGCCTCACTCGACACTACTACTCATAAATTATTACTCTACTTGTTCGTCTTGACTCCCAACACTTAACAAAATCCACATTCCACCAAAAATTTCAAATTCCGCTAAATCTCTCTATTGAGTGTTTTGATAACAACAAAATATGTAAAACATGATAAAAGTTATTTTTGCATTCTAATCATTTTATCAAGATTTATAAGGTTCATAATTATAGAGCACTGAAATACGAAGCCAACGGTTCAAGCGGAACCAAATTCGGAATAAAAACGAATGAGTTACGAGCGTTTGAAGTTTAGCGAGAAACCGCAAAATTTGCCAGAAATGACCAATCGTTTTGGGCAAAATGACCGGTCGTTTTGGTCCAAATCTGACCCGAGAGGTCAGAAAAAGACGACCGATTGAAATAAGGAATACGACCGGGCGAAATAAAACACGACCGATCGTTTTTCTGCAGAAAATAATGTTACAAAAACGTAAAATTTCTCAACACTTGTAAATTCCTTACATGGCACATATCACACAAATAAACCATTTTAGTCCACAACATTTTTACGATCAACATCCATTCGCATAAAATATTCATTACCACACAAGTTAATAATTTGAAAACACATTACACAAAACCATCAACTTCACAATTCTCGCACTCTAATACTTCGCTACTACTTGACATTGCAAACTTACACTTCTTACACACCTTATCAATCTTCACACACATGCAAACAACAGAAAAGTGTGAGGGATAACCCGTCACGATACGTTATCCTAAAGCACCCGAGCGTCCTCGCATGCTCTAAAACTCCACATCGCTAAGGTATACCTTCACACCTACCGAAGAGAGGTCCACCCACTAGTTTGGCGAGCCGGGATCAACAAGCGTCTTCATTGTCCCCAACTTGCCTCACATGTGGACTTTCCTTTCATCAACTACTACTAAATTCTAACTACATGTCTTAAGCTAAATGTAACCCCCCGTTTTAGAAAAAGTTTGAAATTTTGGAAAAGTTTTGTGAAAATGATACGATGGATCTTGGTCCAATAGTTACCCATCTTCCCGTCGTCCCAAAGTATACAAGAACCTGGTTAGCTCTGATACCAACTTGTCACGTCCCAAAATCTGAAAAACGGATATCAAGGCATGACCTTTTGAACAAAAGGAAAAAGAACCTGTTGGTACAAAATTTAACTTTTAAAGGAAAACAACTTGCGAGCTAAAGGAACAATTAAATGAATAAATAAAAATGTTTGCCAAACGCGGCTACAAGACGTGATGGTTTTAATCAAAGTTATATAAAAAGAAAACAAACGAATGTAATTTGCCCGTAAGCTACAACCTCAAAAATAGTCTATGTAAAAGAAAACGATTCAAAGAAGCCCCGAACCCATGCGATACCTTGCTAATGCTCCTATCCAAATGCCTCAACCTAAGCTATACCTGAAAGACAAAAATATAACGGTGAGTCTCACACACATATATAGACGGGACGGCACCACACAAGATACCGTCACCCCATTCCATAAATGCAAGAACTCACAAACAACAACTACGATAACAACGTATAAAAAGAAATATAATAACATCGTACAACGAAATAAATTAAGTAACTCCAACACACATCTATAACTAACATGGACCTCTCACTCCACTCGCCCCAGTCCGTAAGGCGAGTCATTCTCTATACCCCTCGGCTCGTCTTATGTCCCCGGTATAGCAAGAGACATAGACCATTGCCAACATATAAAATAACAAATATGGACCTCTCACGCCACCTACCCCAGTCCATAAGGTAGGTCATTCCCTATACCCCTCTGCTCGTCTTATGCCCCCAGCATAGGAAGAGGCATATACCATTGCCAACAAATAAATATTTAAAGTGCGCACTTGGACCTCTTCATGCCACTCGCCCCAGTTCGTAAGACGAGTCATTCCATATACCCCTCGGCTCGTCTTATGTCCCCGGTATAGGAAGAGACATAGACCATTGCTAATAAATAAACCACAACGCCTCGGCCAATAATATTAAACCATTCAATTATCACATTCTCAACAAAATCACATTCTCAAATACTAGCATTCCCAAACGTCACTTTAACGCAATACAACAAAACACATAAGCATAGGTGATAGATTCACAACTAGCCAAACAACTCCAACAACATAGAATCTCATTTGGGCATTTTAACAAACATCTTGTATGTGTAAACTACAACTCATTTTTATTCAACAATAATTTACCCAATTTCATCAACAACTATAATATCACATAATCAACTCGTATAAACACGCAAACCCATCCATATTCTCATTAATTCGAAATTAATATGTCTAAATTCTCAACTTCTCCAATTCAAATAAGTGAATTAAAAGTGCAACAAATAAAACTCAATTAACAATTTAAGAACATAATTGAGATAAAAGGAAAAACCCCCAAATTTAAAATAAACGCAAGACCTAACCCTAACATACACCCTCGTCTAGTCGCAATGGATAACCCCCATTACCTTAGTGCATAGAGGAGATGCTTCCGGTAAAAATCCGCTAAAGTGCTTTCATCTTCTTCTTCCTAAACTTTGGAATCTCTCTTTTCTCCCTTTTCTCTCTTTGTTTTTGGTTTTTCTGTTTTGAAAAGTGGGCTGAAAAGAGGTTTAACAAACTGTTTTGAGAGAGTTTGGAGAAGCAAACTATTTGGTCCCCAAAGTTCTAAAAGTTAACTAAAAATCAAAACTATTATTTTACTGCTCAAAAATAACAAATGTTTAGAAACAAAACTATTGGGTCATTTTTATTTATAAAATTAGTAACAGGTTTTAAAATAAAGTTTTTCGGAAGAGTTTCGGTTTTTGGCTAAAAATTAATATAAAACGTTTTTGGATAGATTAAATCATAAATAAAGTCATTTATAAAAATCCGGGATGTTACAGTTGTAGGTCGCCTTCGTGACCCAGACAGGATATATATCTGATGACATGCTCTGGCGGTAAGGGCGAAGTTCAAGAGGCGGCAGCAGGCTCTCGCATCCATGTAGTGCACATCATGAGGCCCCCAATAGTTGATCAGGCGGCGAAAGGTGTATTTGTTCCCCTTCGTAAAGGTGACATCAGGACGCTCCTCCATCATGAGTGGGACCTGGGGAAAGAGTAGTGGAGCAAGGAGCTCATACCCACAGACCAATCATGATTAGCGTGTCATGAAGGATCGCCTTGTTCGCCAAATAAATTCCCATGAAAAGCAAGTTCTATAAAGGGAGAGGAGGAAACTTCATATTCGAAGTGTTATGAGCCTTCAGAGTTACCCAGTATACATGTAGCACGCCATAATATCCTCGATGGTGAGGGAAATTCCAACCTCCTCTGCAAGGTGTAGGCTCCCAAGAGAATGCACCAAACATTTAAGCCTGGCTAGAAGGAGGGAATCCCCAAGCGAATCAGAAAGTCCACAAAGAAGTCCTCCATAGGAAGCTTCACACTGCAGTGCGTCAAGATGGAGGCAGAGAAAGATATAGCCTCATGCTTAGAACTGGAAGTGTCACCCAACACCTCAGTGTCACTAACCATCTTATGAACCTGGATCCATGAGGGGATCCCGTAAGTCACCTTGAAATCATCTTCTCCCATACTATTGAAAAGAGAGACAGACACCGTCAATGCGCAGGCTGTAGCAAGGCCGGTGTTGTAAGTAGAGGGAAGAAAATGACCCTCAGGGATAGAGAATTTCCAAGCAGGGACCGCCTCGGGACCCTCCTCGATAGCCCCATTGACATCAGCAAGGGGAACAGTATCATCCACTTGAGGAGCATCTTCCTCCATCATGAAGGGCTCATACTAAGAAATAGGCTCCTCTTGGGCAGAGGGCCCCTCAAAAGGCAAGATAATCACAGTGGAAGAAGAGTCCACCTCCATGTGGGAAGCAGATTCAGCCGCAACAAGTTCAATGGGGTGGAAAGATGAAAGGTATGTTGGGGAAACCATGAGAAAAGTGGGGAGTTTTTGTGCTTACAAGAGGAAGGCAATTTAGTTCTTAGAGAGAGGATTTCAGAAAAGCATAATGAGAGTATCCCTAAGGATTCAGTATTTATACAAGACAAAAGACAATCATAAACTCCCACAATGATGAAATCTCTGCAATGATGTGATTGTATTCCCCAAGTTTTGTTCTTTCTGTAGAAGCGGGAGAAGTGGAAAAGTGTGTAAACCGCCATAGGGCCCACTACTTCCATCAATAGCAGTAAAAAGCATGCAGCATATTTTGGGCATGGCCACGTGTCAGCACTCCATAAGAGATAAGCTCTCCATCTCCCCACTACGCCGTCAAATACTTCGTATAAGGCGCAATCGTAATAAAAAAAGTAGTGGCAATGTCAGGACCCCACAAAAAGGAAAAAGAAGACTCTTCCCCTTGTCAGCAAAAAGGACATGCCTTGAAGAGGGGGGAGAACGTCATCGAATATGTCGGTGGCCTACGACCCCTTCTTTCCTGATTGTTGTTTCTAAGGCAATTGTTATATCACTCGACGAGTGAGATCTCAAGCAAGTAAGAACTCTTAGCATGGATCAAGATGTCTACTCCGCCTCTCGCAATGAATTCAAGAGCAGCGGACGTGGAAAAGAGATGCCCCATGGGATCCAAATCTCCTACCATCTGCTGAGGAATGGCGCGAATGGGAGTACGATTCAGGGTAAGGCTGAGAAATCTAATGAGACAAGGATCTCGCAAGGAGAAGAATAAAGAGCTAGAATACAAACTTCAAAACTGTGAGAGTCTGATCCTCTCACTCCCACAGTTGGGAAGCTGTTGATGGAGGTTAAAAATTAGGATTAGGACCTTGTAGCAATTGTAGCACACATGGTCTGAAAACTAGCAATAAAGACGGAGTTAATGAGCATTTAATGACCCCAACGAGGGGATCTGATAGGGTTCTAAACCCGCTTCCCTCGCCAAGGAGCTTGTCAGCGAGATAGCTTCTGGAAGATACTCATATATCTAAGGTAATCAATCAGATATTCCATGAATGAAAGAAGACACCAAATCTATACAGACATATCTAATAAAGATAGGGTCAAACCCTTGAAGATACGTTCCTTAAGAATAAATGAAAGCATATCCGACACCAAGACTAAAAGATAGGTGAGGAACCCACGTCAGGGCCTCCTCGCCAAGGGATATTTGAATATCCGAAAGGATAAAACTACAAAATCAATGCCACCAAATGCTAATAAAATAGACATGGTCTCTCAAAACAATAACGATAAAGATAAATAATACGATTTCAATTAAAACATGTGCAAAGAGGTAAATATGAATTTATATAAAAAATATTGTAAGATTATAACAAAATGATAGTTTAGAGAGTACCATAATTTGCATGCAAGCAATCGAATGGTTAAAGGGTTGAAAGACCGAATAAAATGAAGAAAGAAAAGAGGTTGTTAAAGCCTTATTTAGGTCTCAGTCCAAAAGAGATAAGCTCCTCTTTTTCTGTTATAAGCCTCTAATTCGAATCAGAACTGTGTTGACCAATGGTTGACTACCACGTCATTCAAACTAAGGCGACACTGACTTTTCTCTAATTCGAATTAGCCTGTCTGATCCGAATAAGCTCCGCAGATTCCTTTTAGTCTGAATGTTTACTTTGATCTTTAATTTGGTCCCTTCTTCTTTGTAATTTCTTTCTTTACTCAGATGTCTGATATTCCAGTATTTTTTCACAACTCAGGTGGACTTTATAGCTTCATTATTTGCTATAGTGTCTTTTTGTAGATAAATCCGCATAAAACTGCAGTTTTAACACAAAACCAATTATCCTGAACAAAACACCACTTTTGCATAAATATAAGCATTTTAGATTAATTTTCGATGATAAAATGCAACAAAAGTGATCAAACATCGACCATATTATAACACTTTCTGTGTCGAATCACACCCTCCAACTAGCTCGATATTCGCTTTCGAGTATTGCAGGCGATAAATATGACAGGAAAAATGTTGGTCTTTAATTGCAAAAACAATAAAATAAATCCTAACTCACTTTCATAGGAATCACGATTGTATTTAGCATATGCAATAAGCCTTTAAACCTTTAAAACAAAAAAGGACGAGTTATAGTGTAAAATCCCCTATTTTTATATATTATTTAAATTCTTATTTTGATGTCACTAATGGATTAAAAAAAAATATAGTTGGTCTATTGAGATATTATTAGCAAGATGATGAGTCGTTTAGAAGTTGGTTAGCAATTACTGTTATTATGTTACTTTATGTTGTATAGTAATGACTTGAGTAGGAATTAGTCATATAGATGAATGGCCTTATTTCACGTAAATTCCTAATGTCAGTTTCATGAGAAACTGTTAAATGAAGGAAATTAAGAGAGAAATGAGTTACATAATTCCCAATAAATGGTTTTAATTTTGAATAAAAAGGGTTGTGAGTATTGAACGTTTTGAAAATTTAATATTAATTGTTAGGACCAGATTTCTGGTCTACATATTGTTTATTGTCTATTGGTTTTCACTAAATAAATCCTAACTGTTGTTAAGAACTAAGACAGTAGTAACAGGTTTCAAGTACCAGTTGCAACCTCAGTTACAACCTACTAAGTCAGTAGTAACAGGTTTCAAGTACCAGTTACAACCTCAGTTACAACCTACTAAGTCAATAGTGCCAGGTTTCAAGTACCAGTTGCTGCAACCTAAGTTGCAACCTCAGTTGCAACCTGCTGCTCAGCAGTACACTGTCTAGTTCTGTAAATCTGCGTACCTATTCTTTAATGATTATTATTTGTTTAAAGTTATGCAGGTTATATTCTCATATCTTTCTAAAGATCTAAAATGCGTTTATTGAAAATATCAAAGTGGTAAGGAAAGATTTCTTAAAAAGATATAAAGAGATTAGTTATGTTTCCTTTACATTAACAATTCTATATCTTTATTCTTATACAAATCTTTATCACTTGTTTCAATCTTTGTTCCTTATCTATATTCAGTATAATTTGTTTAAAGATTGAATGTAATATGGAGTTAGGTGTTTCATATATATATGGAAAGATATTATCTCTACATGATATTATCTTTATATGTTTCCTAGTTATAGGAAAAGACTAACTCCTACTTTCAAGCTAGTTATTTTTAATAGGTATTAACTGATGAAGATTGATGTCAATCCTACAAAAAGCAGACGTGCATTATGGAGAGATTGAAGCCAATCAAAAGAAGTCAAAAGCAATCATAAAAAGTCTTGAAGCAAGAAGATTGTTTTTACTTATAAATAGTTGATAACTTAGCTTGTAAAAAGTGTGTGTTCTAAACTATAAAGAACCCATTCTTGAGAGAATACACGTGAGCTTTTTAAAAGGAAAACAATGGTGGGATGCCATTGATTTATACGTGATAGTTATAGAGTAGGAGCAATATAGAGATAGGCAGAAAAACCTAGAGGGATTCTGAGAGTTTTTCATTAAGACTTGAGTCCTATATTGTAAGCTTTTTATAATATCATAATCTGGGTAAGTGCCCCGGAGACGTAGCCTAGTTAGGTGAACTCCGTTGTTAAATGTGCTTGTGTTCACTTTGAGTACATTTAACATTTTACAGTTCTGTCCATTTAATACACTTGGTTCCAACTGGTGGTTGCAACCTCACTTGGAACCTAACTGTAAAACTGCAACTAGAACAGCGGATAGGAATTTTAATTGGTATCAGAGCTTAACACTAGACCTTACTTAGTGTGGATCCTGTGTTCTAGTAAAAATGGACTTAATGAGGGAAGGAAACGCTTTCAACAAACCTCCATTGCTTGAAGGAGGAGTAAACTATGGAGTATGGAAGATCAGAATGAGGTCCTTCATCAAACAGTAGAATGAACATGCATGGAAAACTGTGATGTATGGATGGGAGGCTCCAACTACCACTGATAGTGAAGGAGAACTGGTTTTTATACCTGAAGACAGATGGTCTGCTGATGAAGACAGAAAATCAAGTGCCAACTCAACAGCCATAAACTTGATTTTTGCTGGTGTAACTCTCAGTGTATTTAGGTATATCTCTCACTGTGAAACTGCCAAAGAGGCATGGGATATTTTGCAAGTTACTTTTGAAGGAACTACCAAAGTAAAAGCTTTCAAACTTCAACAGTTAACTACTCAATTTGAAAACCTAAGAATGGAGGAAGATGAAAACATTGAACAATTTAATGGTAGAATCTGCCACATTGCTCATCAAGCTGGAACCTTAGGTGAAAAATACAGTGATGCTAAGCTTGTTAAGAAAACTCTTAGGTCACTCCCAGAAAGGTTTGAAATAAAAGTTACAGCTATTGAAGAATCAACAGACTTAGATAATCTTAAACTTGAAGAACTTATAGGAAATCTAAGCACTCATGAGCTGAAATTTTTTAAACCTAAAAGACCAGAAAAGGGAATGGCATTTCAGGCTAAGAAATCTGAACCTAATGTCTGTGATAAAATAAGTGATGAAGAACAGCTAGCTTTCTTTGCTAAAAAGGTTTTCAAAAAATTTTATAAGAGAAAAGAGGATGATACTGGTTCTTCTAAAAACTTTCAGAAAAGGGATAACCAATTTAAGACAGAATCCAGGTTCAATAATAACTCTACAGGAAAGTGAAATTCTAAAGAGAAGGATAACAAAGATTATAAGCCTAAAGAGATTCAAT
Source organism: Primula vulgaris (assembly GCA_963920805.1). Classification (NCBI taxonomy): domain Eukaryota; kingdom Viridiplantae; phylum Streptophyta; class Magnoliopsida; order Ericales; family Primulaceae; genus Primula; species Primula vulgaris. The sequence goes on from OY987214.1 coordinate 19,913,426, forward strand.
GTAGAGAATGTAGAGGTTTTGGTCATATTCAGGCTGAGTGTGCAAATACTTTAAAAAGGAACAAAAATGCCTATATAACCACTCATAGTGATAGTGATTCTGAGAGTAACAGTGATGAAGAGGATGATTATAATTTTGTTAATTTTATGGGAATAATCACTGAAAAAGAACCAACTTATGAAAGTGACTGTGAACATGTTTCAACCATAGTTACAACCGCTCTTAAAACCTACAGCAGTGATGAGGAAGAACCTTCTGATGAAGACATTTCTCAGCAATATCTTGTTCTTTATGAAAAGTATAAATGTCTGAGTAAACAATCCTTGATCATAAGCAAACTTAATGTTAATCTAAAGGATGAGGTTAAAAGTCTTACTGAGAAGCTGAACTTACAACTGGCTGAACTTACTGAAACTAAAAAGAAAATAAAACTGATGAATGTTTCTGCTTCAGAAAAATTAGATGACATGCTGTCATATTCTAGAGGCTCTAAAGATATCAGTGGTCTAGGTTACTATGGTGGTAAGAGTACAGGAAAAAACACCTTTATTGAAGCTGTTGATAAAGCTAAAACTCAGGTTTTTAATAAGTTTAACTATAAGGTTAGAAGCTCAGTTGCAACCAAGAATGCAACCAGGAATAAAACTCAAGTTTTTGAGAAGAAGGTTAGAAGTACAGTTGCAACTAGAGATGCAACCACAGTTGCAACCAAAAATAAACTGAATAGCCATGAGGTTAAATCTACTTTTAGAGCTAAACTGTGTAACTTCTGTAAAAAATCTGGTCATGTAGAAATCCAGTGTTATTTAAAGAAGAACAGAAGGTACATTTCACAGAAGACCTGGTTGGCTTCTATCAATAAAAAATTGAACTGGGTTTGGAAAGTTAAAGAAAAAGCTACCTTAATTGCTAACAACAAAGCAGTCATTAACTCCTTGAATGTTGTTACCTCTAATGATTGGTATTTTGATAGTGGTTGCTCTAAGCACATGACAGGTACTGCAAGTCTCTTAAAAAATGTCACCATTCTTACTGGAAACACTGTTGTGTTTGGAGGTGGAGATACAGGTAAAATTGTTGGTAAAGGTACCTTAAACAAACCTGGAATGCCTGTTATTAAGGATGTTTTTCTTGTAGATGGTCTAAAAGCTAATCTTATTAGTATCAGTCAACTCTGTGATAACAAAATGATTGTTAAATTTGACAAAGAAAGGTGTCTAATTACTAATCTTAACAATGATTTAATCATGACTGGAGTTAGATCAACCAACAGCTGCTATGTGTTTGAAAAAGCTGAAAAAGAATTGCCTCAAAGTAGGTGTAATCAAGCCATTACTAATAATGTGGATATTTAGCATAAAAGGCTTGGGCATGTGAATTACAAAACTTTAGATAAGCTTGTTAAAAATGAATTGATAAGAGGAATTCCTAAACTAAGTGCTAAAACTCAAAGTGTCTGTGGTGACTGTGCTATAGGTAAACAAACCAAAAGTATTCACAAAAGTATAAGTCAAATCTACACTAAGAGAGTCCTAGAACTTCTTCATATTGACTTGATGGGGCCTATGCAAACTGCTAGTATAGGTGGTAAGAAGTACATTCTGGTAGTTGTAGATGACTTCTCTAGATATTCTTGGGTAGTGTTCTTAAAGGATAAGACTGAAACTTTTGAACTGTTCAAAACTTTGTGCTTAAAACTTCAACTTGAAAAAGGTTCAACCAGTGGTAATATTGCTAGGGTTAGAAGTGATCATGGAACAGAATTTGAGAACAACAAGTTTAGAGAATTCTGCAACTCCTTAGGTATAAGTCATGAGTTCTCTGCTCCTAAGACTCCACAGCAAAATGGCATAGTTGAAAGGAAAAATAGAACCATTCAGGAAATGGCTAGAGTCATGCTTAACTCTAAAAAACTTGCCAATAGATTTTGGGCTGAAGCTGTTAATACTGCCTGTCATATAGTTAATAGAGTTTACATTACTAAAGGTACTTCCATGACAGCTTATGAAATATGGAAAGGTAGAAAACCCAATGTTAAATATTTTCAAGTCTTTGGGTGTGTTTGTTATATTCTCAGAGATAGAGAGCATCTTGGTAAATTTGACTCTAAAAGTGATAAAGGGATCTTTCTTGGGTATGCTCAGAATAGTAGAGCATTTAAAGTCTTCAATCAAAGAACAAACTGTGTTATGGAATCTTATAATGTGTTATTTGATGACCTAAAAACTGTTGATGAGATTACATGTGATAATGAACAGCCTGAGATTGCAGAAAAAGAGAAAGAAGAAACTCAACAAACTGGAAGTCCCATAGTGGTTGGAAGTCCATTTGCAACTGAGGTTGGAACTGAGGTTGGAACTGAGGTTGGAACCGCAGTTGAAACCCAGAATTCAACAGAATCTGAAGAAGAAGAAGGAAGATCTGATATCCCATCTACAAGCAAGCCACGCTATGTAAGGACTCAGAAAAACCACTCTCTTGACAATGTCATAGGAGAAGTCACTTCAGGTATGAAAACCAGAGGTAAAAGAAATAATGTTGTTCACTTTGCTTGTTATATTTCTCAGCTAGAACCTAAGAATATAAAAGAAGCTCTAGAAGATAGTGAATGGATTTTAGCTATGCATGATGAATTGTCTCAATTTGAGAGAAATGATGTATGGACTTTAGTACCCAGACCTTCTAATAAAAATGTTATAGGGACTTAATGGATTTTTAGAAATAAAAGTGATGAGGATGGAGTGATTATCAGGAATAAAGCTAGGTTGGTAGCTCAGGGTTATACACAAATTGAGGGAATTGACTTTGATAAAACATTTGCTCCTGTAGCTAGAATTGAATCCATTAGAATGCTATTATCTCTTGCATGTCTGTATGATTTTAAACTGTTTCAACTTGACATAAAGAGTGCTTTTCTGAATGGTGTGATTAATGAAGAGGTTTATGTCTGTCAACCTAAGGGATTTGAAGATGCTAACTTTCCTGAACATGTTTATTTGCTGAAAAAGGCCTTGTATGGTCTTAAGCAAGCTCCTAGAGCTTGGTATGATAGATTAACCAAGTTTTTGCTTGAAAAACGTTTTAACAGAGGGGGAGTTGATAAAACTCTGTTTACCAAGAAAACTACAAAGGATATTATAATTGCTCAAATCTATGTTGATGACATTGTTTTTGGCTCTACTTCCAATAAGAGAATAGAAGAATTCATTTCTGATATCAAGAATGAATTTGAAATGAGTGGTGGAGGTGAACTAACTTACTTTCTAGGATTGCAAGTTAAACAGAATGAGAAAGGCATTTTTCTATGCCAAAGTAAGTATGCAGACAATCTTGTTAAGAAGTTTGGTCTGGGTGAGAGTAAAGAGAAGTGAACCCCTATGAGTACTACTCTTAAACTGTCTAAAAATGATAAAGGAAAAAGTGTCTGTCACAGTCTTTATAGATCCATGATTGGAAGTTTGCTATATTTGACTGCTAGTAGACCAGACCTTTGCTTAAGTGTAGGAGTTTGTGCCAGATATCAGGAAAATCGTTTAGAACCTCATCTTCTAGCTGTCAAAAGAATTCTAAGGTATGTAAAAGGAACACTTCACCTAGGCCTATGGTATTCTAAAGATACAAACCATTTTCTAAGTGGCTACTGTGATGCTGATTGGGCAGGAAACATAGATGATAGAAAGAGTACTTCTGGTGGTTGTTTTTATTTTGGAAACAACCTTGTTTCTTGGTTCAGTAAAAAGCAAAATTGCATATCTTTATCTACTGCTGAGGCAGAATATGTTGCAGCTGGAAGTGGATGCACTCAACTTATTTGGATGAAACAGATGTTAACTGATTATAATGTTAAACAAGAAATTTTGACTTTGTTTTGTGATAACAAAAGTGCTATAGATTTAGCTAAAAATCCAGTTCAACATTCCAGAACTAAACATATTGATCTAAGGCATCATTTTATTAGAGAACTAGTTGAAGAAAAGAGCTTAATTTTAGAACATGTTTCAACTGAAAGACAATTAGCAGATATTTTCACAAAACCCCTTGATACAAACAAGTTTGAATCATTAAGAAGTGACATAGGGGTATGTCATTATCAATCTAATTGAATATTCTTGCTAAATATGTCTGTATTGAGTACCTTCAATAATTTTTATTTCTAAGGTTAAGTCTTAATTGAGCTATGATGTTTTTGTTTTGAAAAAGCCGTTTTTTGGTGTCTCAAAAACAGATGTGAGGTAACTTGTCCTTGAAAACCTCTCTGGTAATAGAGTTGCAAGCACAAAGTGCAATTTTTTTTAAGCTGGTTGCAAGTTTAGTTGCAACATCAGTTGGAACCTCATGCTCTCAATAGCTGGTTGGAAGTTTAGATACAACTCCAGTTAAAACCTCGTGTTAAAAAAAATACTGGTTGCAAGCTCAGTTGCAACATCAGTTGAAACCTCAGTCTATTCTATAACCGCCAAGACAAAGTCTTGTTATTTTTGACATCACTTATACTCTTTCCTTGCTGAGGTCATCAAACTAGTTTTTGTGTAGAGATAAAAACGGAGTTGCTCAATTTAAGCTCCCAAAATTTAATCTTTATTAGAGTTATTCTTTGATAAACATATTTTCTTGAGTAAATTGCTAGATTTTTTTTGTTCTCCTAAAAGTTAGATATCTGTTTAATTGATCTTTATCTTGAATCAAGTCAAATTTCCTTAATAAGCTTCAACTTTTGAATTTTCAAATTTTGGATAAATCTATTTTGCAAAAGGAATGTTTATCTGTTTAATTGACGGAATTTATCTTTCCTTCGTGATCTTGCTGTGATTTTTAAAAAATCTGTTGATAAGATATTTCCTATTTTTAAGCCAAAATCTGTTTCTTAATTGATTTGCATGTATCTATTTCCAATTTCAAAAAGATATGGTCTTTATTGCTATTTATACAAACATCTTTTCTCTATCCCAAATCAATTACATTCTACAGAATAACTTTCTCTCTCTCTTCACTGTAAAACCCTAGGCTCTCTGTAAAAACCCAGTGCAAGGTTCTAAGTACGGTTACAACCCCCAGTTGCAACCATGTCTAATAACCCCAGTTCTGATGATGATTGTACTCTAAGGGATTTCATATCCAAATCCCCCACCAGTCATAGCTCTAAGGCTAAGGTAAGTGAGTCTTCTTCTCCTAAGACACATAGGACTAAAAAGCGTGCTAGGAGGAATACTGTTAATGATCCCATTATTGCTAAGTTTGAGTATGTTCAAAGATTCAATGAAGTTGATCCTAAGTTCTAGAGTAGAAGAACTTATAGGAGATTTAGGGCTTTTTCTAGTAAAGAAATACACTGTGAAAAAAAGCTTAATTTGGTAAGTTATCCACATATTCAAGTGTATGTTGAAAAGCTGTTGCATGCTGTTGGTTTAGGAAAAACAATTACTTATGCTGATTCCTTTCTCCCTGCTGTTGTTAAAGAATTCTATGCTAATCTAAGTAGCATTGTGTTTGAAGAGGGAAATCCTGCTTATGGGAGAGTTTTTCTGAGAGGTCATACTTTGGATTTTACCCCTAAACTTATCAATGATTTCCTAGATACACCTAATTCTTCTGTTGAAGATGTTAATTATGACATGGAGGTTATTGCTTTGGTTCTAACTGGAAAGAACAATAGATTTGATGGAAATTCCATCAAAACTTCCACTCTCACTCTTTGTGCAGCTGTTTTGCATAAAATAGCCAGGTTTAACTGGACTCCAACCAAACAGCCTTCCAAAGTAAGCAAAGATATGGCCACTTTTCTCTATAAAATCATGTCTTCCAGGCCTATCAACTTTGGACATCATGTCTTCAATCTCATAAGAGATTTCAGTGACACAGATTCTACTTCCATTCTACTTCCTTTCCCCTGCCTAATATCTAATATCATTCTAGGCCAAACTAATTCTTTGAACAGAGATTCTCCTATTAATATCTTCGTTGAACCCTTCACTGATTGTCCACCTGCCCTGTACATTTCTGCCAAGTTGTTAAAACAAAGGCATGTTAATGACATTTCTGGTGAGAAAGGCAAAGAAAAGGAAGAAGAGACTTCTACTGCTCCCTCAGACAAGAAGAAAGGAGTAAAGTGGTACTTACTCCAGAAGCTGGCTTATAATCAAGAAAAGAGAGCTGAATTGGATGCTGATGATTATCAAATCAATAAGCTGCTGGTGGATATCATTGAGAGTGAGGATGATAGTGATAGTGATGATTGTTTCTCTATAAGCAGTGAAGATGAGCATGAAGAGGTTGTAAGGGACAGACCCCTAAGAGAAAAACCACCCCAGTCAAACATACCTCGTAACTAGTTTGTCAGGCTTGTGACAAATAGGGGGAGTAAGAGAAAGTTTATTATGTGTTTCTGTTCTGTTTTCAGTTTGATGTTTAATATTTAAGTTTCAAGACTTTATTCCGTTTCCAGTTATAATGTATTAAGACAATTCTGTGCCTGTTTGACTTTAATAATTTTGCAATTTCTTTCTTAAATAAGCTTGTTGAAGTTGAATGTCTTTAGACTTGAAACAGGTCTGAAAACATACTGTGTGCATATAAATTGTGCTTATGTGATATGCCTGCAATTCTAATTTGCAGGGGGAGCTAAAACAGATACCTCAAAAGTATTGACACAATACAAATGCTGTATTGAATTTGCAGGGGGATTTATGTGGTTTATAAACTTAGTTGATTTGTCAAAACCAATGACAAAGGGGGAGATTGTTAGGACCAGATTTCTGGTCTACATATTGTTTATTGTCTATTGGTTTTCACTAAATAAATCCTAACTGTTGTTAAGAACTAAGACGGTAGTAACAGGTTTCAAGTACCAGTTGCAACCTCAGTTACAACCTACTAAGTCAGTAGTAACAGGTTTCAAGTACCAGTTACAACCTCAGTTACAACCTACTAAGTCAATAGTGCCAGGTTTCAAGTACCAGTTGCAACCTAAGTTGCAACCTCAGTTGCAACCTGCTGCTCAGCAGTACACTGTCTAGTTCTGTAAATCTGCGTACCTATTCTTTAATGATTATTATTTGTTTAAAGTTATGCAGGTTATATTCTCATATCTTTCTAAAGATCTAAAATGCGTTTATTGAGAATATCAAAGGGGTAAGGAAAGATTTCTTAAAAAGATATAAAGAGATTAGTTATGTTTCCTTTACATTAACAATTCTATATCTTTATTCTTATACAAATCTTTATCACTTGTTTCAATCTTTGTTCCTTATCTATATTCAGTATAATTTGTTTAAAGATTGAATGTAATATGGAGTTAGGTGTTTCATATATATATGGAAAGATATTATCTCTAAATGATATTATCTTTATATGTTTCCTAGTTATAGGAAAAGACTAACTCCTACTTTCAAGCTAGTTATTTTTAACAGGTATTAACTGATGAAGATTGATATCAATCCTACAAAAGGCAGACGTGCAATATGGAGAGATTGAAGCCAATCAAAAGAAGTCAAAAGCAATCATAAAAAGTCTTGAAGCAAGAAGATTGTTTTTACTTATAAATAGTTGATAACTTAGCTTGTAAAAAGTGTGTGTTCTAAACTATAAAGAACCCATTCTTGAGAGAATACACGTGAGCTTTTTAAAAGGAAAACAATGGTGGGATGCCATTGATTTATACGTGATAGTTATAGAGTAGGAGCAATATAGAGATAGGCAGAAAAACCTAGAGGGATTCTGAGAGTTTTTCATTAAGACTTGAGTCCTATATTGTAAGCTTTTTATAATATCATAATCTGGGTAAGTGCCCCGGAGACGTAGCCTAGTTAGGTGAACTCCGTTGTTAAATGTGCTTGTGTTCACTTTGAGTACATTTAACATTTTACAGTTCTGTCCATTTAATACACTTGGTTCCAACTGGTGGTTGCAACCTCACTTGGAACCTAACTGCAAAACTGCAACTAGAACAGCGGATAGGAATTTTATAGTTGGTCTATTGAGATATTATTAGCAAGATGATGAGTCGTTTAGAAGTTGGTTAGCAATTACTGTTATTATGTTACTTTATGTTGTGTAGTAATGACTTGAGTAGGAATTAGTCATATAGATGAATGGCCTTATTTCACGTAAATTCCTAATGTCAGTTTCATGAGAAACTGTTAAATGAAGGAAATTAAGAGAGAAATGAGTTACATAATTCCCAATAAATGGTTTTAATTTTGAATAAAAAGGGTTGTGAGTATTGAACGTTTTGAAAATTTAATATTAATTGTATTAGCATTAAAGATGTAAGTTTAAGAATTTTATTGTCCGGTAGAATGAGTATACATAAGTTATGTTAGTAAATTCTCAAATAGAATAGAAGTTCTGTTCAAATATTGAACGTATATGCATGATTGGTATGCATTTATTTATGTCATTTATGAATATATTATCTTCATGTTTCCTATAACAAGCTGTTTATATTCATTTCGCTAATTCCTACATGAAATATTTAAGAAGAAATAACGTTCATTCAAGTAGTCTTTACTGTTAGAAATATTATTCTATATAATAGTTACGTTACATTTCCTTACGTGAGATTAGATAGCAGAGAGTTTGAAACGGAAATAATAAATCTCCATAGCATAAATGTGAATTGTTAGTCATATTCAAGTCTCTGCTAAGTCACTTCCGGCCTCATTTTTTTTTTTTAATGTTAATTCATACATATGATACATTCACGTATACAGAGATAGAAACCAAATGATACTATATTAGAATATATATATAAAACGTTAGAAGATTCCTACTAAAATGAGGGACGCCAAGGAAGGATTTAATGAGAAATCGGGTTGTAAATCTTGTTAATAGTTTTCCAGTAGCGTATCCATAGTAGTAAAGTTGTTCCGTTATTCCGGGTCCTAATCAGGTTGGTGGGTTTTGTCTTGCTATTCTAAATATCCCATTGCATCTTTTGTTAATGTTTAACAGACTCATGGGTAATATTTTTCAAGTACTATTTATATATGTAAACATTGATTTTATATTGTTACGAAAACAAAAAAATATCGAAAGAAAAAGATAAAAAAAAATGATTTATATACAGTGAATCTGTATAAATAGAATGAGTTTATATCTTCTAAAAATAAAGGTTATATACAGGGTATCTGTATAAAGTTTCAAGATTATTATTTTTATTGATTTGCTTATGATTTGTATTTGGGGACCATGAGAATAAGTCCAACGGAGAATCCCCGAATAAGAGGAAGAGGAAAGTGGGGCGACGTTGGCAATTAAACGAAAGAGTTTAGTTCTTAACGGTTAAATTACTGATTGTACATAACTTTGTTAACCGGAACGTTTTAAGCAAGAAACTCAGCTGTCATGTTGTGATGACCTTAATTACGTCGTGCACGTAAGGTTTATACACATGAGAAAAAGATCGACGATAAAGAGATTGAGCAAGTCAATCGGGCTTCGTACCCTAAGATATACATGTTATCATTTTGCTTTTATCATAAAAAGAAATAAAGAGATTTTATTATTACTATTGCGATCGATTTAATTTTGATGAAAGAAAAGTGAAAGAGTTTATTTATCTTTTATATTCAAGTGATTTTTAAATAATTATGCATTGAGAATTTTTATTAAAGAAAATATTATTTTGCAAGAAACTGAAAAGAAAATTCTTATTTTCGACCCGTATATATATTGTGAGGCTTTCTCTCTAATTGAGCTCGTTTGGCTCACCCCTCTCCTTTTTAAAATATTTTCATGTTAACGAACAGTTAATTAGAGTTGATATCGAGTCAGTTTAGGGACCAGACAGACCTTTAAGATCATGTGTTAATTCCGCTACGATTACATTTTTATTTTAGCTTGTAAGAGATTAAGTTTCTTGTAATGAACGTAATTTTTGAGATTATATTTAATGAATCTTTTTGCTAGAAATTTGAGTCTATTTAATGAGTTATTTAGCGAGTGTTTAATAATTATTCCTTTTATACTTTGTTTAGCACGTGCCGCCATATGTGTTATTCAGCCGTATAAATAATTATCCAGCCGATGATGTGTGAACCACCCCCGGAAGGACGGCGTGCCCGGCGATGACGTCGTGCCTGAAGGAAAAAGAGTGTAAAAACCCGGATTTTTGTAGGAAAATGCCGGTGTAAAGAGAAAGTATTGTCCCACATCGGCTAGATATGTGAGTAACTATATGGTATATAAGTTAAGAAGACCCTCCCTACTATCACCAAGGCCTTTTAAAGTCATGCGGTCCGAGAAGTAAGGACGAAATCGGGCCAAAGCGGACAGTATTGGTGGTAGTAAGCAGATGGTGGCGGTCTGATCGGAGGACCGGATCGTTACAATTGGTATCAGAGCTGAAGGTCGTAGGTCCCTTATATCCATTTATTTATTTAGGCAAGGTCTGGTCCCAAGTCTGTTAGTCATTCGAAATTAGTGTCGGGTCTATCAATTGTTTTAATTTGTGATTTTATAACCATTACGATTTTCTCTATATATATTTTCAAAGAGAACATGTTTGTATTAGATTTAATAAATTAACTAAATTGCTGTGTTATTTTAGAAGTATGAAAAAGAAACTAAATGTTTGATATATGTTTAATTGATTGATTGTTTTGTAGTATAATTTATTGATATTATTTCGCCAAAAGAGTAACATGTATTATAGTGGAAAAAAGAATTTGTGTTTAAATGTTAGAGAATAGCAAAACATTGAGTATTAGAAAATATGTTATACTGTTTTATAATTTCATAGGATAACAATTTGTGGAGTGAAATGATACCATTAATTTATCAATTAGAAGTTAAATTCTATAATTATATTTTCTTTGATACTACATGGTCAGACTTCATTTATAAAAAAATATAATTAGGAACTTGATTGAGTTGAGATTTAAAGATTTGTTATGCATTCAATATGGTATACTAGGATGATACGGGGAAAAAAATACATGTAGATTACTAAATTCAAAATGTTAGCTACCTATTACTTTTGAGTAAGTGTATAGTATGAGTAATTGGTGACAAACAGAGATTGTATTTAAGTTTAAATTGGATATATGCAATGTTTTCTTGGAATAATGATAAAGTGATTAACTTTTTGTTCTGTCATTTTAATAAGTATTGACTAGTTTTCTAGTTACGTGAAACTATATATATTCTCTTTAACTATAACAAGTTATAAGAATGTCATATTTTCTAATTTCTCTAGTAATTGAGTAGACTAGACAATCTATGGAAGTTTTGTTCATAAATAATACAGGAAAAGTTATTAAATAGATTTTATTATCTTGCACTATTAATAATAGTTTTGGAATGCATGATTGTTTGAAACTATTTTAATATGAAGTATTGGCAGAGGTAGACTTTTGGTCTTGGAAAGAAAAAAAAACTTGGTATAAACAATTTTAGTAAAATAAGAATTTAGCTTAATTATTATTTATTTTTTCTCAAAGGAGATACATTTTGCAAGTTTTAAAGATATCTAAATTCAGGAATTATTTGAAGAGTTATGTAAACATAAGTTACATAGTAATAGCAAAGAAATAAAAATGCATTGAGAATGATAAAAGTTGGCCTTAGGTATTTACTTATTGTTTCTCCATTTTAAATTATTGAGTTTCACTAGAACTAAAATTCTATGATTTAATTGTTGATCCCATGTTGCAATTCCATACTTTGTTTTGTTATGCTTTGTTATGAGAATTACATTGTATTTAATACGGATACCTTCCTTTGTTATTTGGTTAAGAAACTGTGAGTTTTAGTCATTAAAAATCACCAAGAAAAAAAAAAAGGTATATTGTAACATGAAAGAGATAAAAATGTTTTAATGAGAGTGTGCATGGGAAGCATATAAAGTGTTAATAGGAGACATAGTTTTTCAAGCCGTTGGAAAAATAAGTTTCGAAAGAAAACTTATTTAAATGGGAAAGAGTGTAAAATTCTCTATTTTTATATATTATTTAAATTTTTATTTTGACGTCACTTATTTAAATACGGGTCGAATCCACGAGAAATTAACCACTCTAATCTTAGTTCAATTATGACTTGGAAACTTGTGTTAAAATGGGCAATCTCTTTCTTTTCTTTCCAAACTATTATTAACTAGGGTTTTACTAACTTATTTGTTGTTTCACATCTAACATGTAAAGGGTCGTCAATCCTAACCTGTCTTAAATTTTGCAACAACTAATATAAGTGTTCAAAACGAGCACTTTTCCTGTAACCTAACATGCAGCTTAAGATTTGTCAATTCTAAAACGCAACGAAAATAAATAGTACTAATCAAGCAAATGTTGAATCAAAAAGCAAACACCAATAATAAGTAATCTAAAGACAATAAATACCAAAAGAAAACATAGCTCGCAAGTCTGTATGGTGTTAACACGAGACAACAATTGAAACTCGCAACGTATAAATATATAATTTGTATAATGGTGTTTAGAAAGAAAAAATGGTGCCTCTTGAGTCTGAATAATCAATAATGATTCTGAAATTCGGAATTGGAGAGGTATTTATCAAGAATTAACAAACTTTATCTTAACAAAATTTATCTTATCAAGAATTAACAGGACTACTATAGCTCCACTCGCGACCCTCAAAATCAGCAGGGTCCACACCAGATTGCAAAACAACATCATGTGGGGTCCTAAGCAAACCATAAAGCTCCCTAAACGAATCTGCCGTAATGACAATCAGAAATCCCTTAACCTCAAAAAATATCCTTCTCTCTACCGACGCATCACCTGCAAAGTTAGAGCCATAAATTCCCTAACAATCTTTCCATTGTGTCTCCCATCAAACTCCGCATACCTTCTCCATCCCCTCTTTATTATCCAAGCATTTTCCGCGTCTGAAAAATCTTGAAAAACATATAATCTCTCCGGTATAGCCGCCTTTTTCGCCCAATTTGTATTATACAAATCCAAACACTCATCGTTCCTAAACCTCCTTCCTAGTGGTCCGAATTGCATATTTGTCCAAAAATCAAAACAAACGACAAAAATAGCCAAATAAGCCCTAAAATATTCATGAGAGAAGGACGAACTCACTTACCCAACACCCCCGAAGATAACCAAACCACAATTAATCCAAAAATTAGCTCAAGCAACGAAAAATAAAAAAAATCTCAAAAATCAATGGATTTGACGATGGATTAGGCTTTTGTAAGGAGTAATTAGGTGTAAGTAATATATGTATTAAGTTTTCCAGAACAGTTTAAAAGTTTCGGTTTTGTTTCAAATAGGTCCTTTAGGTCCAGTTATTTTTTTTTTTAAAAAGCAAAAAATATAAAATAATATTAAGATATATAAATAAATAAGAATAAATAAAGGAAAAATAACTTAATATATTTTTAGAGGCTGGATTTTTACACTACATAAATTCTGAAAAAACGCATAAACCGCCGTAGATTAAATCTACGGTTTGCAGTAACTCAGCGCAAACCGTATATTAAATGTTTTTCTGCAAACCGTAGATTTAATCTACGGTTTGGATCAATTTTCAGAAATTACACAGTCAGTCCCCCTGCGTCAAAATTACACAGTCAGTCCCTGAAAAACAGAATTTTACATTTTTTCTCTCTCTCTCTCTTTCTCTCAAAAACTCAAATTTATCATCCAAAAAAACTCAAATCAATCAACCACAATAACCATCAACTTTTTTAACAAAAAACCCTAAATCATCAATCAAATTTCCCCCTAATTCAAGTTATTTCTTTATTCTCTAATTTATTATTTATTTTGTGTAATTTCAATTTGTAAAATAGGAAAAAATATATAAAATATGCCAATTGATTATTCACTTAGCTATATATAATTGTTTGTTGTTTGTTTATATTAATTATAGAAATTAGAATTGTTGATATTTGTCCCATTTTATAAAAAAATTAGGGTTTTTATTCAAATTTGTTTATTTAGATATTTATTACTAATGGTTTGGTTATGATGTTACATGTTTATGTTTTTTATTTGTTTTGATTGAGAAAAATAAAAATAGTTACGCTTTATTAATATTTACCCGTTTTGAAAATTAGGTGTTTTATAAAATTAGGTTTTTTAATTAGTTTGTTTGCCCAAATCACTAATAAAAATTGGGGTTGTTGATATTTTTCCCAATTTATAAAAAAAATAGAGTTTTTATTAAAATTTGTTTACTTAGATAATTATAATAATTGTTTGGTTATCATTAAATGTGTATGTTTCTTTTCTTGTTTTTATTGTTAAAAATAAAAATAGTTAGGATTTATTAATATTTACCCGTTTGTAGTGTAAATTACGTATTTTATAAAATTAGCTGTTTTTTTTAATTAATTTGTTTGATATTAGCCGTATATTAATTAATAAAAATTAGGGTTATTGATATTTTTCCCGTTTTATAAAAAAATTGGGTTTTTATTCAATTTTATTTTATCTTTTTATAATAACAACTGCAACAATGTAAAAGTACGTTTGGTGAGACACCTAACATTATATACTGCGATAATTGATTGTTTAAAAACAACTATTAAGCAAGCTTTTAGGATGTTTACAGTATAACTTTAAAGCTTAAAAACTGTTTTTAAACCAGGTTGTAAGCTGTTTTTTCAAGTTGTTTACAGTACAACTTTTAAGCTGGGTCTAAAACAGCTTGTAAAAACAGCCTACAACCTGGTAAAAACAGCTTGTAAAAATAACTTTAGAATAGCGAGCATGATTTGTTGGCCTAATTACTCTCTAGATGGATATATTTTACCAACTATATTTTATAGGATAACATTTGTGACAAATTGTTTAATTTTATATAATTTTTAATACAGGTTCATCATGGCAGAGTCAGGTCCACAAATTAAAGGCGGGATGGGCATTTTACGGCAGACCGGTCATATTTCAAATCAGACTTGGGATGCTGGAAGAGAAGCGGAGAGAGGAGATGTCCATAAGATTAGGATTTATAATTATAGTTGGCAGATACCGACGCATGACAGAGTAATTGAAAATATGATTAGGGCCGGTTTTTACGGTATTACACCCCGATTCTATAAGGATGTTCAAAACTTTTCCTGATGTATTATTAATGGATTGTACATATAGCACAAACCGTTTTAATATGTAATTTCTAGAAGTTGTAGGAATGACATCAACGAACCAAACATATTGTTTAGGTTTTGTTTTCATGAGTGATGAGACTCACTAAAGTTACTTATGGGCTTTGGAAAAATTTAAAGATACATTGGAGGGTAGTATACTACCTAGGGTGTTTGTAACCGACAGAGAAATGGCCTTGATAAATGATTTATCCGTTTTTTTTCCCGATTCTCATCATATATTGTGCACTTTTCATATTGCCAAAAATGTTTTGAAAAACTGTAAATAAAAAAAAATCACAGACGAGGAGTGGCAAACGCTTTTAGATGATTGAGGTTTATTGGTTGATGCTGAGTCGATAGAGGAGTACAATCATAAGTGATCTTCTTTCAATTTCTCTTACAAATCGTATCCTGTTGTGCTTAAGTATGTAGACAAGCTGTTAAATGATTATGTCGATAAGTTTGTTGCATGCTATACCAACCATATAACACATCTAGATAACAGAACTAGCAATCGAGCCGAACAACAACACGTAAAGCTAAAAAGATCTCTTTCCAAAAATACTGGCATGCTTGAAAATGTTTGGGTAGAGGTGAATAAAATTCTAGAAAAACAGTTTGAGGATATTAAGATGAAGTTGGATAAATGCAAGTCTTATTTTCCACATTCAGAACGGACACCTCTATTTAAAAATCTTAGGTCGTATATCACACACCATGCCTTTGATTTATTATTTCAAGAACACAAAAAATGTAGTGGCCAGTCTGATGAGAATTGTTCTTGCGGTATAAAATTGTCTCACGGGTTATCTTGTCATCATATTATGAGTGAACATATTTTATTCGGAAAGTCTCTTCCTCTAGAATATATTCATACATTCTGGAAAAAATTAGACGTAATTGATGATAATGGGAACACCGATGATTATGGGGTAGAGGGTGATTAAGAAGAGTTTAAAAGTGTTTATTCTACCAAAACTAATGTTGAAAAACGGTATATGAAAACACAACTCCGAGAGATAACCTTACCATCTAGAACATCCATGAATGATCCCGAAGTGACACAAACTAGTGGGAGACCTAGAAAATGAGACAATTCTAGTAAGAGAGATAAGTCAAGATGGGAGTATGTGGAGTAACAGAGTGTTAGTGCTAGTAGAGATAAGGGCAAAGGTAAAGCGGAAGAAACACCAGAGGTAAAGGTAAACTCAACTAGGAGAACGCGAAACCAGACAAATAAACCCACCACCAATAGGCAAACCTTCTTGTACAGTGACCAAATATGGGTCATGTTACATAATTACATCGATACGGTTTATGATGTGTGTGGGGATGGTAAATGTGGGTTCCGAGTAATTGCAAATGTGATGGGTAAAGAACATGAAAAAAATGATTGGTACGCCGTTAGATGTGAGTTGTTTCAAGAGCTTCAGCAAATGAAAGGTATTTATTATGATCTATTTGAGAATATCGATTTTGATGGTTATCGATATGATTATATTCTATCCAGATTGAATTTTTATCATCCTACAAATCCCGCCCCTTGTGACAAATGGATGAGATTTCCATCTTATGGTTTTTTAATTGCATCTCATTATAATATGTCAATTGTATTGTTGTCATTATGGCCAAATAAAAATGGAGCGGTACAAGTATGGAACGCCACTTTTTTACCTCTTTATATTGGTTCGTCTCCTGGAACGACATATTACATCCCTACTGTAATAGTGTACATCAACATTTGTCATTATGCTCAAGTTATTCCTAAAGAAGGGATCTTTCCAATGCCAGGAATTATAGCACGGTGGGAAGAAACACGCACTGAACCTGCTAAGTCATGGAAGGAACTTTCGAGTAAATTTCAACTTATATATAGCGCTAGAAAGGCAATCGGGAAAGCAAATTGTAACTGAAGAAGAAGCTATAGACGTATCAATTCCATAATTAGTTTTATATTTTTAATTTTATGTAAATTACTCTTTTTTCCAAGTTGTTGTAAATTTATATGATGTATCATGTTTAATAAATATGTTTTATGAAATTTAGTTAATGTTTGCATATTGAGTTAATTTCTTTTATGAAATTTATATAATTTATGATTGTTTCATTCAAGAAAATTGACGATTGACACCAAATTGATGATTTAGTTAATGTTTCATATTGCGTTATCCAAGTGTTAAAAACAAACCAAAAACACTTCACAAAAATTGACGACTTAGTTAATGTTTCAATAAATCTCAACTTATACACTTCACAAAAAGATAACATGAACCAAAAATATAAAATTTATCAAATCAACTTTTTTTATGTAAATTTGTCTAAATTTTGTGTTTATTTTGAGAGTTGTTAGAATTGACCAAATTTATTTTATGTAAATTTTTAAGAATAAGACATTTAGTCTTTTTATTAAAAAAATCATGTTTAATTGGAAAAAAATATTCAGTATTTTAATTGATATGACCAATATTGAGTTTTTACGAAATGCATGGACTGTTCTGTAATTTCTGAAAATTTCAGAAAACCGTAGATTAAATGTACGATTTGCACTGAATCACAGCAAACCGTAGATTTAATCTATGGTTTGTGCGTTTTTTAAGAAATAATATAGTACAAAAATTCAGGCTCATATTTTTATTACTCCCCCAACTAGAACATCATTGTCCCCAATGAATTCAAGTCACTAGAGAAATAAAAAAATTCTATATAACAACTAGTCTATTAACACAGGCATAACAACAAAACAATCCGGAAAGATGACTCAAGTGAGGGTGGATCTGATAAATCCACCTCGTTTATTGTATTAATAAAATTGTCTAAATATGGTTTAGCATGCTGACCATTTACTTTAAAAATTCGCTTTCCTTTTTCGTATGTTACTTCCAATGCTCCATTTTCAAATACGCCGGTTACCAAATAAGGTCCAAGCCAACGAGATTATAATTTTCCAGGAAACAAATGTAATGGAGATTGATAAATTAAAACTTTTGTCCTTCATAAAATCTCTTTTGGATTATTGTAACATCTCTAACCTAATTTGGAAGTCACTATACAAAAACTAAATTAAAAACATTCAGAAATAGTAGAATAATAAAATATAACCAAAATTCTATACCTTTATTAATAATAATTTTAACGACGGTTTTTACCATGTAATTATACATCATATAAGCTAAAGCAAAATTACATCGCAGCGAAAAAACTAACTTAAACTTCTATGATATGTCTGGTATCAACTAATCAACTTTCAATATAAATAGTTTATCACTTACTAGAAAACATTTAAAAAATGAGGGGTGAGCTAAACGAGTTCAATGAGAAATAACGCCTTACAATATATAATAAGGGACGAAAATAAGATTTTCCTTTTTTTTTCTTTCAAAACAATGTTTAACTTTTATAAAACTGCCAATGTAATTATTTAAAAATCACTTGAATAAACTACAATAAAAATATAAACAATTTATTTTCTTTCTTTCGCAAGTATGAAAGTATTATGTTACGGTATCAAGCTCGATTGACTTCTTCAATCTTTTTATCGTCGATCTTTTTCTCTGGTGTATAAACCATACGTGAACTACGTAATTAAGGTCACCACAGCATGACGGCTGAGTCTATTTCTTAAAACCTTTCGGTTAACAAAAATATTTACAGTCGTTAAGTTAACCATTGAGAACTAAACTATTTCGTTTAGTTGTCAACGTCACCCCACTTCTTCTTATTAGGGGATTCTCCGTTTTACTCGTTTATCTCATGATACCAATACAATTCATAAGCAACTCATCAATATAAAAAACTGTCTTTATTTATTTCTTTCTCTTTCCAACTTTCATTCTTTCAATCTTTCTTTCTTTATTGATATAAAATCATTGAGTACATATATAGATAGATCTTAAAAATAATTTACAGAAGCTTATAAAACATTGTCAAAGATGCAACGGGATATTTTGATAATAGTAAGACAAAACCTGTGGAAATCCACAATCTGGTGAATTATACAGTCAATATACTAGGTATATTGACAGATATATATATGTATATATATATATATGTATACAATCGTCTATATATATAGAGAGAGATATAAAACTATGAAATCTTATTGATATAAATGTTCTGAATATTTACAAATCAGTATTAACAGTCTTTATATAGTGCAAAACTGCAACTTTCAGACTTTACAAAATTGGTCCTTTAATTACAGAAAGTAGCACATTACAACTTTCTGTCTTTACACAACTGATCCTTTAATTACAGATAATAACAAACTTTCAATTATACAGGTTTACTAATTTACAGCTTCATTCATATCAGTCCTGTAACTTCTGCAATAACACTTATTAGTCCAACATATAAATATATATTCAATATACCCCCCTCAAGTTGGGCTGTGTAGTGATAAAACAGCCAACTTGGACAACAAATTTGTAAAAATTGGTGCACCCAAAGCTTTTGTAAACATATCAGCCAAATTATTGGCAGTATAAACATGTAAAAGATGAACTATTTTCTTCTGTATTTGATCTCTTATAAAATGACAATCTACTTCTATATGCTTTGTTCTTTCATGATGAACTGGATTATGTGCTAAAGCTAATGCAGACTTACTGTCTGTATAAAGTATTGCAGCCTGTTTATGTTCTAAACTAAAATATTTTATAAGCTGTAGAAGCCAAATTATCTCACATGATGTTGCTGCTAAAGCCCTATATTCAGCCTCTGCTGAACTTCTAGAGATGGTGTGCTGTTTTTTACTTTTCCATGAGATCAAAGATTCACCTAAAAATATGCAAAAACCTGTAATAGATTTCCTAGTATCTATACATGATGCCCAATCAGAATCACTAAATGCTTTTAAACTGAAATTACTAGAGGAAGAAAAGAATATACCTTGAGCTGGATTTTTCTTGACATACTTTAAAATTCTCATAGCTGCTGCAAAATGTTGCTTACTGGGAGATGCCAGAAATTGACTAAGTGTATGAACTGAAAAACTAATGTCTGGTCTGGTGATAGTTAAATATAAAAGCCTACCAATCAACCTTCTATATTCAGTTATATCATCATGTAAATCTGTATTCTGTATAGTGTATTTTGTTTTTGTATCCATTGGAAAATCTATAGGTTTAACTGCTAACTGGCCAGTCTCAGCCAACAATTCTAAAGCATATTTTCTTTGGCAAACATGAATACCATCCTTGTTTCTAGCTATTTCAAGACCCAGAAAATACTTAAGTTCTCCTAAATCTTTTAGTTTGAACCTGTTATCTAAGAAAATTTTAACTTGATCAATTAAGGTGGAAGATGAACTCCCAATCAGTATGTCATCTACATAAACTAACAAAGCAAGGAAACTATCATTCTTATTATAAGTAAATAAAGAATAATCAGCAGTAGACTGAACAAAACCAAAAATAATCAAAGCATTACTAAGTTTAGAAAACCATTGCCTTGAAGCTTGTTTCAAACCATATAAAGACTTCTGCAATTTACAAACCATATTAGTGTTTTCTTGATGAAAACCTGGTGGTACAAGCATATAAACTTCTTCATCTAAATCCCCATGTAAAAAAGCATTATTAACATCTATTTGAGATAAAATCCAGTTTTTGGAAGCAGCTATAGCTAAAAAAACTCTAACAGTAGTCATCTTTGCTACTGGTGAAAAAGTAGCTTCATAATCAATACCCTCTAACTGTGTATAACCTTTGGCTACTAGCCTAGCTTTGTATCTTTCTATACTACCATCAGCTTTATACTTAATTCTATACACCCATTTACAACCAATTGAGTGTTTTCCTATAGGTAATGTAGTTAAAACCCAAGTGTTGTTTTCTTCTAAGGCCTTAATTTTCTTTTCCATTGCTTCTTGCCAAAAGGATTACTGTGTGCTTCTTTATAATTTCTAGGTTCAGTTTTAGAAGAAATAGCTAAGAAAAAAGATTTATACTTATGTGAAGTATTCTCATAGTTAACATAAGAAGACAAAGGATATAAAGAATTAGCTAAAGAAGATACTTTATTAGAATCAATATGATAGTCTTGAAGATATGCAGGAGCATTATGTGACCTTTTTGGTCTATTATTAATATTATCTATAGAATGAATAACATCAGAAGTATTAATAACCTTAGGTTTAGGTTTATCAGTAAACAACTCAGTTTTTTCTTTAGCTGAAAGATCAGAACTATCAATACTACTATCATTAAAAAACATTATATGTTCATAAAAGGTTACATCCCTAGAAAGAAAAAATTCATGTGTTTCACAATCATATAGTTTATAACCTTTTGTACTGGTGCCATAACCTATTAAAACACATTTTCTTCCTCTTGGATCAAACTTAGTCCTGTTTCTGGATAGTGTACTAGCAAAACACAGAAAACCAAATACTCTAAGATGACTGTAAGAAGCCTTTTTGTTATATAACATTTCATATGGTGACTTGTTTTTCAATAAAAGAGTAGGCATTCTATTTATTAAATAAACAGCAGTAAGTATACAATCACCCCAGAAATTTAAAGGCAAACATGAATGAAACCTTAAAGCCCTTGCTACATTAAGGAGATGCTGATGTTTTCTTTCAACTATACCATTTTGTTGAGATGTTTCTACACAGCTAGTTTGATGTAAAATACAATTATTTAAGTAAAAATTGTTTAAAAAAAACTCAGATCCATTATCTGACCTTAACACTTTAATAGTCAAACCAAATTGAGTACTAACCATTTTAACAAAATGTGTAAGAACAGCAGCAGTGTCAGACTTATTTTTAAGAAGAAAAACCCAAGTACATCTAGTGTAATCATCTACAATGGTTAAGAAAATTGATGACCATCCTGTGTTTCTATTGCATAAGGTCCCCATAGATCACAATGTATTAATTCAAAAGCAAGAGTAGTAGAAGAAGTTCTTAAAGGAAAAGGAGATCTATTATGTTTAGCAAGATGACAGGAATCACAAACAACACCACAATCACTATTTACATCATCAATAGCAAGTCTTAAAACTGAACTACTAGCATGACCTAACCTATAATGCCAAATAGATGGCTTATTCTGAGAAGAAGAATTGCAAATAGGAGGCTTTTCACTAATTGTACTAAAAATAATAGGATTCTATAAAAAAATACAAGTCATTTCTCTCTGCAGCACTACCAATCATCCTCATAGAGCCCTGGTCCTGAATATAACAAAAATTTGACTCAAATTTGACAATACAAGAGACATCCCTAGTTAGCTTACTAACTGATATTAGATTAAAACTAAAAGAGGGAACACATAACACATTATATAATACTAATCCAGACTTAAATTTAACTGTTCCAATCCAATTTACTTCAGCTTTATGACCATTAGGTAAATTTACATAAGGAATACTACTAGTTTTGTATGAAAAAAAAATTAGAAAAATCATTAATGATGTGTTCACTAGCTCCACTATCTAATATCCAAGTATTTTTATTATTATTAAACCCTAAGAGATCATTATTAGAACAATTATAAACTGCAGGTATACCTATCATGTTAGTAAAGGTGAGATTGGATATAGGTGTGTCAATAACAGCAACTTGCTGTGAAGAACTAGCATCACTAATTTGAGAGGAATGAATAGTATACAATTGATTCTGATCTATTTGAGCCTGAGGAACTTGATTCTGATAAGAATCTTGATAAGAAATCTGATTCTGATAAGGCAAGAAATGAGGAGACTGAAGATTCTGCTGAAAAACTCCAGAAGGTTGAGAAGTAGAAGCTAAATAAGCTTGTGGTCTAGATTGAAAAGAAGGTTAAAAAGAAGAAAGTCTAGGTCTAGGTCTCCAACCAGGTGGATACCCATGAACTTTATAACACTTGTCCCTAGTGTGTCTATTAGATCCACAGTGAGAACACTTCATATTATTGATGCCTCTTCCAAAACTAGGCCTATAATTACCCTGGTTATACCCAACAGCCCTTTGATTACCCTGAATATTCTGAGACTGAACACTTAAAGCCAAATTCTGAGACTCTACCACATTATTATTATGAACATTGCTCTGTTTCTCATCATGACTAACCATAGAGTAAATATTATTCATACTAGGCATGGGCTTCATAAGCAAAATTTGCCCTCTTACCATAGAAAACCTTTCATTTAAACCCATCAAGAAAGTCATTTTGAACATTCTGTTCTCTCTAGCAACAATAGCAGACATCACACTACAAGTACATCCAGCAATTGTACCACAACTACACCTAGGAATAGGATTAATAATAGACAAAGCATTCCAAGAAGTTTCTAACTTGGTAAAATAGGTGGATACAAACATATTTCCTTGTGTAGTTGAATTAATATCCTGATGAAGTTCATAAATCCTAGCTTCATTACCCTGAGAAAACCTTTCATTTAATTCCATCCACATTCTAGTAGCTGTGTCTACATAAAGAATAGACTGGGCAATATCCTCACTAACTGATCTTATTATCCAAGACATTACTATCAAATTACACTGATGCCAAGCCCCAAACATTTGATCCCCCTCAACTAGACATGGTAAAGTACCATTAACAAACCCTAGTTTTGACTTAGCCCCAATAGAAATCTCCATTGCCCTTTTCCAAGAATGAAAATTAGACCTAGAAAGAATAGGAGAAACCAAACTAGAACTAGTATTCTCATTAGTCCCTATGAAATACGGATTCATAGTGGTAATCACAGGTGCAGCTATATTCTCCATAAAAACCCTAAATAAGAAAGGAAAAAAAACTTATTCTTTAACAGAAAACTTATAGTGTTAAAAAAAACAATCTTTTAACAGAAAACCCCTAATTCTTTTAAAGAATTGAGGCAAATTTTACTTCTGTTTTGAAAATAATCAACAAAGAAAACTTTAAACAACAAAATAGTCTTAATTTCAGTAAGATATATCAATACAAAGATCTATCACAGAAAACCCCTAATTTCTTTTAAAAGAATTGGGGTAAATTTTACTTCTGTTTTGAAATATTTAAGAATAACAATAACCAGAAATATCAATAACCAAAAAGAAACAAAATAACCTTGATTTGTAACAAACTCAACAATATACACACCAAAAAAAACCAGAAAACCCCTAATTCTTTTAAAGAATTGGGGTAAGTTTTACTTCTGTTTGTTGATCAAAAAATAACATATAAGATAATAAATCTATTATCTTTTAAGAAAGAATTAATAAAAAAAAAACCCTAAATTTAGAGTTTAAAGAAGATCAAACCAGCTTTAATTGCAGGCGAAATTAACAGCGGAGATGAGCGATTAGCTCTGATACCATGTGGAAATCCACAATCTGGTGGATTATACAGTCAATATACTAGGTATATTGACAGATATATATATGTATATATATATATATGTATATATATATGTATACAATCGTCTATATAGAGAGAGAGAGATATAAAACTATGAAATCTTATTGATATAAATGTTCTGAATATTTACAAATCAGTATTAACAGTCTTTATATAGTGCAAAACTGCAACTTTCAGACTTTACAAAATTGGTCCTTTAATTACAGAAAGTAGCACATTACAACTTTCTGTCTTTACACAACTGATCCTTTAATTACAGATAATAACAAACTTTCAATTATACAGGTTTACTAATTTACAACTTCATTCATATCAGTCCTGTAACTTCTGCAATAACACTTATTAGTCCAACATATAAATATATATTCAATAAAACCCACTCCCCTGGTCCACAACGGAAATAACTAGACTTGTTCTAATTAGAACAAAATACTGAGTCACGACCTTGTAATATAATATATATTCCACAAGAAAATATATCTAAACACAAAATTAAACCTCACATATAATCCGAAACAATGGACCGAACCCTAATACCAAGTAAACTAAATGGCTTTACACCTACAACGAAATTCCAGAAATCTAAACTTTCATAAAACATACCTATATGTCCAAATGTATTGATGAACATATCGATTATCTCAATTTACATACTATGTTTTCTATTTTATAACCGAACTCCATGTAGTTATATATATTGTGCCATATAAACTAACAGCTTAAAACATGACTTATAAATTTGTATGTTAGTTCTCTTTCTAATCAGTCAAATATATATTGAACGACCTAAGTTGTCAATCCCTTTCCTTTCCTTTTATATTTACTGTAATATATATTCCGAATAATATAATTTAATAAAGTAAATTGTAATAAAAGTTACATGGATATAATCTGGTTCGTGTGCAATTTACAGTACGTGGGTCGCTAGTAATAAATAAAGGAATTTAATCTAACAAGGACAAAAGTTACAAGCCAGATGAAGACTACTTCCCTAATACCAACATGAACAATAACTTATTTGATATCAATTATGGTGGCAACTAATGAATAGATGGTAAGAAGTAAAAAATTACCTTGAAGAACAACCGGGACACTAGGAAATACTCTCCGAATCTACAGGTTAATAGACCGGACTCTCTATCTCTCGATCCTTTTACATTCTTTCATTGTATTTAATCTCTCTCTGTCTTGGTTTAATATCTCTACTTCTCTGTATAATATAGGCGTATTCTCTCTCTCTCTCTCTCTCTCTCTCTCTCTCTCTCTCTCTCTCTCTCTCTCTCTCTCTCTATATATATATATATATATATATATATATATATATATATATATATATATATATCTTATGCGTATATAAGTATATAAATGCTTACGTTTTTTTTACCAATTAATCTCTATATTTCTCTACGTTACAAATATGAAGACTGGCTTTTAAGTTTATACAGTTTCTTTTCTATAGTCTTCCTGTCTCTTTAATTTGTAGAGTAACTTATTCTAATTTATTTCAACTTAATTTCTCATACTTATTACTAGTGTGAGTCCTTACTTCATTCAAAAGATTAAACAGCTACCTATCTTACTAAAAATATTCTAATTACCCCAAAACACAATATTAATTCCACTATAAGTGTAATTTAAATGAAAAATAAATTACGGGTTTTTACAATTATCCTTTCATCATGGGCTCTTTTTAACTTTTCTTTGGTTATACGAGCATTTTCATAAGCATCACTTCTCAATTCTTCCAATTCAGTTATTTGAAGCTTTCTTTTAATACCAGCTTCGTTAATCGAGGAGTTTAAAGTCTTAATCACCCAATGCGTTCGCCTTGTGCTCCAACTCCACAGGTAGATGACACGCCTTTCCGTAAACCAACCGATAAGGCGTCATCCCCAAAATTATTTTATGTGTTGTTCTATACGCCCACAACGCGTCTATTAACCGGTTTGACCAGTCATTTTGATTTGGGTTGACTGCTTTTTCTATAATCCTCTTAATTTCCCGATTAGCCAATTCTGCATCACTTACTATGATGGGTAAGATACTATTAATTATAGCTATGTGTATAACCATTTATTGACAACTATATCTTTTGTGCTTATTAGTAAATCCCTTCGATGGAAAGGTGAAGAACCAATCACAAAATAGTAGAGTTTGTACTTAATGATACGCAATTAATTCAAACCGATGGGAAAAGTGGTCAATCACATCATTTACAAACCATTAATGAAGACCGTAGAATTTATACGAAAACAAATCATTCTCCCACTAAGTTGTTTATAAATGAGGGTTTTACCAATTTTGATATGTATTTTATTCAATTATAGCAATTACTATATACATGATTAACAAATAAAATACATTTTATTATCTAGTTACTATGTATAAATTACCATTGAATAGCATATCAATCATATAAATATCTACTAACATGTTCTCACATAACATACATAGCAACATAAATATTTAATATATATACAAGATATGATCATGCAAGATAATAACAATATATTTAAACATGCCCTCAATAAAGATAAACACAAATATAAATATAGTTATCATGATCAAGAAGATCTTCGAGAATCTTCACCAAATCTTGTATTGCCTCCATGACTCCATGTCTTGCCTACGACGCGGGTCGACCTGACAGTGCACGCAATTTTTTGTGTAAAAATGAACCATATTCCACGCAATCTTCACCAAAACATGAAACATATTGCACACAATTTTTTTTATAAAAATTTGTATCTGCCCCTATCTAGTACTCCTGACAATGGGTTCAACAAATCACACAGTTGCTACCGTAATAATATCATTCTTCTTATACTGATATGATACAACTTATACAAAATAATAAAAAAAAGATTTTACAACCCAGGTACATCATAAAACAAAAAGAAAACATGCCTCATTTACACCTTTGAGAAACACATGTATCTTTAAACAGGAAAAACTTGCATGCCTCCAAACGGAGAAAACACATGCATATTATACAGTTATCAACACATTCATATAAACACATATATGATCATGATAACCACATGGACTCTTATCTATAAAACAGAGTTAGCAAACCTACCATATATTCCATAACATGCATAAATCTCAGTTTTAATGTGGAGAACATGGTTAGATAACAACGTACACAGTAAAACCTCCGGTTCTGATACCAATTGATAGAAAATCAGCTCGCACAGAGGAAAAAGCGTACCCAAATTCTTAGGTTTAGTGTGTACGTATATTATCAATAATTAATCTTGTTTTACCGTATAGGTTTACATCGTACCGAATAATAGAAGGGAACATATGGCGGCTGTGAGATGTAACAGATCGCCTCAACTCTTCTAACTTATTCCTGACCTAGCACTTTATTCCTTGAAAGAGGGTAGGCTCTCTCTCGCTATATGTAGGTTAACGCAGGGACTTGTAGGCTGATTAGGATAGAGATCATTAAAAATATTTCGTGTTATCATATCTCCTTAAAACCCGAGATATACACGATCAATTTAAATTGTGATTTATTCCACTAAATATCACGACTGATCTCTCTACCATAATTCGAATATTTAATTCGTTTCAATTGTCAAACATGTTTATTATCTCCCCACGTAAACATTAGTCAGATACTTATTTATTAAATTAAATCACTGACTGATTTCTTGTTTAATAAACGTATTATCCCTAAGTCTGTCCACTTAACTTATTTGTCGTGTCGGATTATAAATCCACATACAGGGTTTACACGCACAAAACTTATAAGATTCCTCAAATAAGTATCATAAATCCCTTACGTGACGTGAGTTTTTTTTATTATTAATAAACAATGTTACGAATAATGATGTCATACAACTTATTACTTTTATTGACTCGTGACCAATCTCACCATGTATGAATCAAAATGACAAACAAATCCATATATGTCTAAATAGCAATATAGGAATTAAAAGTGTAAACAATAACCATGACCACGAGTTATAAATCATTTTGTCTAGGCAGTCACCAAATAATTATTTCGTAACAGTCTTGTTTAATACACATAAAGTGCACTAGTAAATATAGTTGGAATTTATCCGTTTCCTGTAGTAAAAACGGACTTACTAAAACCATGTAATACAACTCTACTTATGGTATGTCCATTTCCATATAAAGTTGTAAACATATAACTTACATTCCATTAGAAACGACAGTCTAATTTTCTATGTGTAATTTGTATTTTACACACTAGGTCATCTATTAAATAGAATAATAGACACTTATTTAGTTATTCAAACAATAATAATAAATAACAATTGCTCATATTATTCTTTATCATATAAATCAATTCAAAACATTGTATAATATAACTTCAAAACCAATCATTTATTTTAGTATATTTCAAACACTTTCCACTACCAAGCATACGTGCAAATGGCAGCGGCTAATCTTTCTATTTTTGGCATCATCTTGAAAAATTTACCCCTCAACTTCTTTCTTTTCTTTTACTAACAAATAGTTGTAGATTAGTAATACTAACATTTAAAGCAGCAAAACCCATAAAACATGCCCTCCAAAGTATCTAGAATACCATTATCCCATGACTATACCTTTCACAAATTTGAGCCATGAGTAACACCGAATAATGTTGTCTACTGGGAGTCATCTAATCCATTCAACCTGATAAACTTAGAATAATTCATTACTCCTCGGTTGCTACTTGCAAGTACACTCCAATTCATTACCTGCATCAAATGCCAAATCCTGTAGCATTTGATACACTGCAATGGTGGATCCAGACTTGTTTCCCTTGGGACCAAGTATAAATTTAAAGTATACTAGAATAATAAAATGAATTGGGTTCCGACATTCGGGTTGATTTTTAATTTCAGAACCAAATATACAAGTTGTAAAATCAAATTACTTCCGGATTTCTAAACTTGTTACGTCTTTGTTCTATTAATACCCTGAAATATCTTTATTCTAAAGAGACGTAATTCTTAGGAAGAAAAGTGAAATAATTAATGGCAAGCTCAAGATAATTTCGCAAAATAACAAGAGTTCACTTTCTTATAGTATCAGTTTCACTTTAAGTTTGAACTTTACCAAACAAATGGTCAACTAAGAACATAAGACGTACCAGTCAGAAACCATTATCTTTTGAAAGATTTGAATGAACTAAGTCGCAACTTTGGACATGAAGCAACTGATTTCCATTTGCAAAGAAAACACAAAATGATGTCTCAAAGTACCTACTAGTTTGGATCAACAGAATTGTAGAAAAACAAAGAGTTTGCAAAGAAAACACAAAACGATGTCTCAAAGTACCTACTAGTTTGGATCAACAGAATTGTAGAAAAACAAAGAGCAAAAAGCAGTAGGAAGATTCCAACATCATATCACTTCATTACAATAGCGACACAACCAATTGAGCTAAGCTGGCCATATATATACAAAAATTTGTGCTTGGAATATATTGTAAGGAAACTTTATATGAAGCGGAATTCTAGAATATGATCTATACTTGGAGATCTAATTAAGAAAAAACATCTTGTAATTAATCATAGTCATGCTCAAGAGGAGGTGACGAATCAAATTACATATAAAAACTAGGTGAAGCTTCTCCATCTGGGCAATAAGTCTTAATTTCAACCCAACATTCTATTGACCTGAGCTCTTAGCCATTACAATAAGAGTGACGTGTACGTATTAAAATCACAACTAACAGGCTTGAGACACTCCAACTGTACTGCTACAGTCAGGTAGTTTAACACCTTAATTTAGTACCAAAAGGTCGTTTGTAAGTTTCGACAAAAATAAACTTGATTAAAAGACCATGTATGAAAATATGGAAATGTGCGAAGAAAAGGAAGGATCAGTGGATAATATGTGTAACTCACAATTTGATGATATTTGCATGATTGCATCATTCTCACAAACCTAAGACGCTAAGAATAGATCATTTGGATCCCAATCCTCCCACAAAGAGCTCACGTCTGGGAAAGAACTGTTAGGATGTCCACTATCAAGTGAGTGGTTATTTATTACAAAACCAAACTGATCGGCAACATGTGTATCTTGCTCACTATAGAAGCAATTATTCACATGCATATTTACCAATGTTTTAAATAGCCTTATTGCTGTCATAGCGTTTTTTCGAGAGAAACGCTA
This sequence comes from Primula vulgaris, assembly GCA_963920805.1. NCBI lineage: Eukaryota > Viridiplantae > Streptophyta > Magnoliopsida > Ericales > Primulaceae > Primula > Primula vulgaris. The sequence goes on from OY987214.1 coordinate 19,943,951, forward strand.
AAAGCGCAAATAGCGTAGCAACGTAGCGCTTTGCGGTGTATTTTTTTTGCCTAAATATATAACAATATAGCACTATAGTCATACAATTTATACTAATTATGTTAACAAAATTTAAAGTTAAAAGAATTAGTTGTGGTTTTTTGGGGAAAGAAAGAGATTGAGGCATGTTTGGTTAAAAAAATCTATGATTCTTTAAGTATTTTAGGACAAATGTATTTTTTTGATATATTAATTATTATATGAAGTAATTTGTGACATGTTATTTACTATAAAAGCGAATATGTGACATGTTATTAATTATAGGGGCTAATTGAGATATGTTATAAACTATAGGGGTCAACCCAGTATTTACACTACCAATCCCTGTATTCTGTTTGAAAAACTCGCTATTTACGCTACCAGTCCAGCAATTTGGTCCTTTTTGCGCTTTTAGTCCCAATAGCGCGAATTTAGCGTTTTTCCATCCAAATAGCGTTTTTGCGATGCCTTTTTTCCCAAAAAAACGCTATTTCGCGCAATATAGCGCAACATAGCGCGTTTTTTAAAACATGGATATTTACATCTTCACCGGAAAACTCATTCCAATTTCTGTTTGGTGGCAAAACATTGAACCCGGAATTATTAGTCAGTGCCCATGGATCAGTTAATGACAAGTGAGACTGTTTCTCATAGGGTGCAAGTATCAAGGATGGACTACCAATACCATAGGGAAGTTCTTGATATAGCATAGAATAATTGTGATTCTGATGTACTAAGGGGTCAATTGAAGTAAGCAATAATGATCTCTCATCTACAATCATATTTCGTGTAGGTATGTCATCATCAACATGAACGGCGGAGATTGATCCATAGGCAGATTCTGGCAATTGGAACCGAACTTGAATTTCTATCTCAAAGGGCCTCGCATATGCATATCTTTCATTTTCTTGTTGGTATGATATATTACTATGGTTCATGTCTGGCAGAGTCTTATTTTGTTCATCATGCAAGATTCTATTATAAGATGGTAAAGAATCTTGTTTATCAGCTTGGGGCTGATTGTTTCTTCCGTCGTTTCTTTTTCAGTTTTTCTTTATGGATTTTAGTGCACTATCATCTTTAGACGAAACAGACCCCATATACCCTCATCATCCCCTTCAACGTCATAATCATTAATGCTACTAATATCAGCTTTTCTTTTTCCATTCCGAGTACCATCAAGTGACCCTGTTAAGCCAGATCCGCCTTTATCACTGCTAGTTTGATTAAACAAAACTTCTTCTTTGCTTAAAACCGCTAACCAAATCGAGTTCTCTTTAGCACTCATCTTATCTTGCAAACACTTTGATTTTCGTACTAGTCTACGTATTTTTGCTATGTCTGGCGAGATGTGCTTGATCACAGCTCTTAAAACACCAACTTTCCACATCTTCTTCAAATCATGAGACTTTTTATAAGGTGGACTCTGGTTTTTAACTAATCCCAATTTTACCCACCAATCTTCATTTCCCGTGAGCCACCATGGCGGTGGTGTTCCTCTCTCTAGAGGATACTTCCGCTGAGGTGGATCACAATGTTGCATCAACGACGGTAAAAGTGATCCTAAAGTGGCATCTTGCAAATTTTGTAGAATACTCTGATCACACCCTTTTTGAAAACCCTCACCTTTTTCTTCTTCTTTACAACCAACCTCGTATTTTAAAATAGCCGCAGCCCATTTTTATCAAAATGTACTTTTTCTTTCCACCAAGCCCTAATATTATCGGATGATCCGCTAACGGGTACCCTTTTCAGGTATCATACCGTAAACAAACCCACGGGCTTTGCAAACCTCCATAAGATTTAACATGTACTTTAAGATACCGTCTTGAGCTCGAGACATTTTCTTTCGTCTAGCTTGATCAGCTGATTTTTTTGGCTTTTGTTTCTCTCAATCTTTTTGGGCCAAATTTTATTCTCGCTCTCTTAGCCTCTGGAGTAAAAAAATACAATTAGTGTACTGTACTACATGTGTTTAACGATTTAGGTATCATACTATCACTCTGTTATAAATGAGGTACTGAACTATCATAATGTTCACAATTCAGGTACCGACATTAAATTAATTGGATGAAAATTAGTTTTAATTTTTATTTTGGTCATATTCTTTGTAACTTGTATAAATCTAACCCTTAATTTTCGGAAATGTCTCATTTTAGTATAAATTCAGAAAAATCGGATTTTTTTTTTTTTTTAAAAAAAAAAATGCCAAAGAAATTTTTGAAAAAACCTTTAAAAAAGTAGGAAACCTGAAAAAATCACGAAAGAATGTTAAAAAACCAAAAAAACCAAAAAAAAACCGGGAACCGGAAAAGGACCAAAATCGATAAAAAAAAATAAACCCTAAAAATAAAAAAATAAAAAATCACAAAACAATGAAAAAACGTTCAAAAAAGTCGGGAATCCGTAAAAAACGGAAAAACAGTAAAAAAAAAATATTAAAAACACAAGAAAAATCAAAAAATCCATAATCACAAAAAAAAATATTTAAAAAAAGTTTGAAAAAGTCGAAAAAAGCCGGAAAGTCAAAAAAATGTAAAAAAAACTTTAAAATAACTTGCAATTGTTTACTGTCATTTTTAAGTCATTTTTAGTCATTTTATTTGAAGTTATTTTTAAGTCATTTGAAGTCGTTTTTAGTCATTTGAATACAATTGCAAGTTATTTAAAAGTTTTTTTTTACATTTTTTTGACTTTTTGACTTTTCGGCTTTTCTCGACTTTTTCGAACTTTTTTTTTATTTTTTTGTAATTTTGGATTTTTGGATTTTTCTTGGTTTTTTAATATTTTTTTTTTACTGTTTTCGGGTTTTTTTACGGGTTTCCGACTTTTTTGAACGTTTTCTTATTGTTTTGTGATTTTTGATTTTTAGGGTTTATTTTTTATTTTTTACCGATTTTGGATTTTTTCGGGTTCCCGGTTTTTTTGAACTTTTTTTGTTTTTTTAGATTTTTCTTGGTTTTTTCGGGTTTCCTACTTTTTTAAAGGTTTTTCAAAAAAAAATTGGTTTTTTTATTTTTTTTAGTTTTTTTTTAAAAAATCTGATTTTTTTGAATTTATAGTAAAATGAGACATTTCAGAAAATTAAGGTTATATTTATACAAATTACAAAGAATGAGACTAAAATGAAAAGTACGGTACCTGAATTGTGAATATTACATAGTTCAGTAACTCAATTGTAACAGAGTGATAGTATGGTATCTAAATCGTTAAACACGTGTCAAATTCATTTTTCCCAACCTCTGGAGTTTTATTTGGTGTTTCCACATTCTCCTCTACAAGTCTCTTCATCGCTCACATCTTTTCCCTCGCCTCTTATTTCGTCGATTTCATTTCCGAAATTTTCGTCTAAGCCACGACTGTACACTATCAACCTTTCCATTGGAACTGAAAGAGTAATATGAAGTAGTAAAATTCCAAATCAATTGAAAAAATTGGAGACACGAAGTCCTTTCCCGATTTGGAAAGGTCAAAAAGTTTCTTGGGTAGTTCAATGGGTCGCCACTGCACGAAACCACAAAATAAAAATGGACAAAACTGTTGTCAACTTTAAAGCTAATTAGGAGACATCAGTTTTCAACTTCCATTCTCAGAATCTAGAATTGGCTTATTAGAAGTTTATTGGGAGTGAAAAGGTGTTATACCTAATTTAACTAATTTTGGTTTTATAGACGCATATATTTTTCATCTCAGTAGAAGTTTCTTGCCAGTGAGTCGAGTCCCGAATTTGTTTTTTTCAATTTTCTACCACTTTTAAAATGACAAACAGTGGTGCTGTTTGAAAATCAAGTGCTTCCCTAAAAAGTGTTGTCTGGAAAAAATGTTGTTGAAAAGTGACTTATATAAAAAGTATTTTAGAAAAAATTAGCGTCTGGTGGAAAAGTGTTTTTGATTTTTATAAGTTTTGTCTGCGTTTAATATGTATAAATTCGAAATTACTTAATACCACAATAATTCATATACTACGAAAACACACATAAAAATATACTAATAAATTTTGTATCACTTTAAAAACTAAATATTTATAAACAATTACAAAAATAAAAAAACATTGATAAAAGCATTATTGCTAAATAAATATGCAAAAACAACCTACTGCGAACAATAATTTTATTTTAAAAAACATTTTTAACAATTGTTATAGGATGCAAGAATAGAATTTGCAATTGCAGCGGTGGAAAAGAATCCGATGGAGGTCATCTCCTCTTGATAAGATCTACGAAATTAAACACCACGCCGAAAAAGACACGGTAACTTTGTGTGAGAAGATAACTACTGATTTATAAAGATAGATGGGAAAATTTTAATAATATATTAAGGATTGAGACCAGATAAAGAGAAATTCTACCGGACGAGAGAGAAAATAGTTCTATTACTATAAGAGAGAGAGAGAGAAAAATGACGCAATGTATTTTTCATTGGGGTAATTTCATATGAGTAGCTCATAGTAACTTATATTTCTCTTACATATCTTGATAATTTCACATTACTCATAGATACCACTTTTTTTCATTTTTTTTCATTTTTTTTTGTGATTTTTTAATTTTCTTTGTGATTTTTTCATTTTTTTTCATTTTTTATGATTTTTTGTGATTTTTTTTATAAAAATACATTTTTTAATTTTTTTACAATTTTTGGTGATTTTTTTCATTTATTTTGAGATTTTTTGCATTTTATATAATTTTATGAGTTTTTTTCCATTTTTTATGAAATATGTGTATGCTGTTTTGGTAAATAAAGTAAATAATTAAAAAGTAGTACCTATATGCAATATGAAATTATGGAGGTAGCTAGGAGTAATATAAGTTCAAAATTGGTACCTATTGGGTATTATTTATTTTTCATTTTGACTTTGTGAGAAAGTGTATTTTCAGAAGTGTCAAAAAACAACTTCTCCCAACTAGGCTTCTAATGCTCCGAACTTTTTGGGAAGTGGGTTGCTTTTAGTTACCAAACACTCATAATTTTGCTAGATGGGCTTCTGGACCTAGGAATTGCTTCCAATCTGTCCGTCAAACACACCATAAAACATTCAGGCCTAACTTTCATCACTGGCTTGTGTAACTGTTTCGAATAACAGTAATTTTGGATTACTCTGCTGGATTTTCCAATTTTGTTAAAACAAATTCCTAAATTACAATTTTAAAAAAATATCCTTAATTACATCATTCTTGTAATACATTTTTCAATCATTATTATTTTTTGGGTTCCTGTATCACCTTAATAGAAACATTTCCATTATTAATTAATAATGACACACAAAACAATTACTGTATCAGAATTCATATGAGCGAAAAGAATTGAAATTAAATCTTAATATATCTGATAACAAGAAATTGAGATGAAGTAAACATTCAATAACGGTAGAGATACAAAAGAAGGATACAAAAAAGAATAAAAGGTACAAGGGTGAGTAATATAGGATTATTATTTTTGTTCTTTTCTTATTATTTACCTTTTATCAACCTACAAAGCTACCGGCGGATTCTGAATAGATTTTTCAGGAATTAAGAATAACAATAAATAAACAAAATGAAGAATGAAAAGTTGTGAGGATCATATATAAAAGATACTTAACGTAGAAAGTGATTATGCATGCATGCAAATATGTGTATTTGTTTATTTTTTGTATAAATATATACAGGGAGAGAGACACGCATCAGTGTATTTACCTGAAACAGTAGTAATCCACTTCAACTTTTATGATGTGTTTATAACCTTTCACTACAAAATAATGTTTGATTTAGTGAGAGACCAAAGCTGTCATAAGTCTGTCGCTAATTTAAAAAGCTGTCACAAATCTGTCGCAAATTGACTAAACTGTTACAAATCCGTCACAAAAACCGTCGTTAATAAGCTCGTAACAAAAAATACCGTCACTAATACCGTCGCTATTTGAATATTTTTTTGTAGTGTTTAATATGACGGGAAAAGAAAAAATAAAGAAAATAAAATAAAATAAAATAAAATAAAATAAAAATTAATATGAAATCATTTTCTGTTTGAAAGATTGAAGATTGGAAAAAGAAAAAAAAAGAAAATGAGAAGAAAAGAAAACGTAGAGAGAGCTAACGTCACTTTTCTCATTTGTTTTACTTTTCCTCTCACTTTTGAAAAGAAAATAATTTCTCTTATTTTACACATAAAATTTTCTTATACTTTTTTTCATTTTATTTTTCATTGCTTTTCTTACGTAAACAAACAAACAAAATTGTTTTTTTAGAAATTATTTTCCTTTTGCTATCCATTTTTCATGTTGCAAACACACTCTTAAAGTTTAACGTCTGTGCAATGCATCGATATACAATTTAAATACTCACCAACCCAATTTAATAAGAATAGAAATTTTGATATCACGTGCATTTTTGCAATGCAAAATTAATACGCTTAAAATGACGAAATTGTAATTTTTATCAACACCTCCTTTATTTCCACTTTAAAAATATCCTTTCTTTTTTTTCACGGGAGTTATCTGATTAGTAACCGGACATACTCAAAATGTTATGAGATAACTGTCATCTACAATAAAATCAAAATTGCTTGTTTTAAATTGACAAATTCAGTCTGCATATGGAGGATAGTACGAAACTGCCATCAACCAAATACAAATTCTCTATTCTCCATTTTATAGCAGGTATTCTATTTTTTATTTAATAATCATTAGTTTTTTTTGGGTCACACGTATCGCGTGGGCTCGACGGCCAGTACATATATATGGGAATAATCTATACACACATAAAAAACACATTAAGTTTATACATTAATTCTGATCTACATTTAGTTTAACTTTTAACGGCCAATATTACTTTTATTAAAAAGCATCCACAATAGTGCTATTAAGTCAATTGTTAGATAAATTTGTTAGCTAATAGACATACTTTTATTTCACAATAGTGTTGTTAACTAACTTATTAAAGTTAATATTGTTAACATTGTTGTTATATTTAACAACAAAGTTAACATTGTTAAATGATGACATGCCAATTTGATTGACTAATTTCTATATTAAATCATACAATAAAGCAAAAATAACACTTTCTTCGTTTCTTATTTATTTACTATAATATTTTTTTTATCCGAAATCAATTATTTATTATAAATCAATATATAATATTATTAAAAAAAATGCACTAAATGTGACAGTTGTATGGTTTTTAAGATTAACATATATATGTGACATTTAACATGCACATGTGTCAATATTTAACAATAAAAATTTAATACTGTTGTGTGACATATTAGCTCGTTATAGATATATATAGAGATATGTATAGATATAGAGAGAGTTATGAGAGACAACAATAAGGGAGGTTTTATTAATCATAATGTATGAATGAATCATCAAATAGAAGACCCCTAACCCTCTTAATATAGATAGAGGGGTAGGGTTACAAGCCCACTTGGGCCCATAAAGTACAAGCCCAATAGTCCAATAATATCCTACAACACTCCCCCTTTGGACGTCTTGAATTCTTCGTCTTCATGCAGTCGATCTGAGTCGAGTTCATTCGCAGTGCTAAACACATAAAAACCTTAGGGCCGGAAAACCCAGTGTGGGACAAAACCGGTACCTAGGAGAAACTGTGTAGCCGAATGATATAGGCCGAAATATCATGTAAGTAACTAACCACAAAAAGTGTGCCTCATCAAAACCTTACCAGAGCAAACCCAATGGGAAAATCTCTGATCGAAGGAAAAAGAGTGCAACAATGGTAGTAGTAGGGATCAACCACAAAACAGGTGCCTCATCAAAACCTTGCTAGAGTAAACCCAGTGGGAAAAAATCTCTAGTCGAAGGACAAAAGAGTACACAGTGGTAAGAAGTATACAACAGGATACTCCCCCTAATTTCGGCAATCTTAAGTGAGATATGATGGGAACGTGTCTCGCTAAAAACCTTGCCAAGGAAAACCCAGTGGGAAAAAACCTTGGTCTAAGGACAAAAAGAGTACACGAGCATGCGACTGGATGCTCCCCCTCACTTGCACACAACAGGGTGCGAGAATTTCGACTAAGTAGTAATTAGTACAATAAGCATTCACCTGGATGCTCCCCCTCACTTGCACACGACAGGGTGCGAGGATTTCATATTTCAAGAAAGAGTACGAGCATTCGACTGGATGCTTCATTTACTTGCACACGACTGTATGCAAGAAAATATAACGTGGAATAAAACGAGCATTCGACATGATGCTCTTAAACTTCATATGTGAAGATTTATTTCGACGATAAATGCTAAATAGCATAATGTAGTCATGTCTCTCTTGATCGATAACAACAAGTTGTCTTCTATGACAAGTGTTTTATTTGGATCGTGAGACAGATCATATATAATTCAAATATGGCTAATACGAGCTCGAAGCCATATACACTCTCTAGTCGTCTCATAGAGCACGAGATCAGAGTGATTCGTTTGGAGTCATTCCAAGACCTCCAAGATATCGCCTTATTCCTAATGGCAAAGACATACCATGTTAGGAATATCCCTTATGCGGGTCTGATAAGTAACCGGCATCGGTATAACCGAAAAAGGGTTGCGTTAATTCGAGTACCGAAGGGGGTAGGTACACTCGATGACGCAAATGGGATAAACTAGCCCACTTCCAAAATTACCATAAGGTAAGGGAATGTGTCTTTAGTGCCATTTCGATGGCAGCGTGTTAGCGCGATGTTGTGTCGAGCTATACTATTCACAACAGACGAGATGTTCGTCCTAGCACATTAGACCAAGTACAATGATGCGCTTATTATACTTAGATATGAACATCATGGTTCAATATCTCTTTGTCGTCTCATCAGGGACGGACTGGGTCGATATCAATGTCTAGTGATCGAACGATCATGGGAGAATTTGACGACTTAGCGTCATGATGACTAAAACGTCATAACACCTTCTGGGTGTAGTCTGAATTATGGACTTAGATTCAATCTTTACGGGACTCGATCATCAGGCCGAGTCACTACCGTGTCTTCCCAAGATCCTTCATCTCGAAGGCAAATCCAAAAATGGATCGCGTAATAAAACACGCAAGGGCATAATACTTGTTCAAGTATCCCAAGCTAATCAAGTACTCACTTAGACGGGTATACCACATCCGCTCGGATTATATTAATCCATATAGTGAACATCTCATTTAATTGAGATCGTGTTCCGTGGTCAGGAACTACTTAATTTAAGCATATGAAGTCACACATGGACCTTCATTTATATCTCTTTGTCTAAATCCCCATAGAGATAAAACCGTGACCACATTCATGGCTGCATACTCAGTTTTTCGGAAACTACTAAACTGGTAAAGTAGGGGACTATTATAATGTCCATTACGAAAAAATCAACCATTTCGTAATCAATTCCAAGGTGTGAGAGAAGTCTTGCGCTACTAGGCGAGCATTCTACAATCTCATTATTCTCATCACTCTTCCTTACGAATAACCAAATAAACGAACTCGTTTAACATTGGTGGTGTTGGAGCTACAGGTCCGAACACACTTTCGCTAAGGAGTCTACTTGGATTGCAAGTTTCCATTAGTACAGTCTATTCTACGTTGACTTCAGGCAACGGTACATGGTTCCCTGTCATAATTTGTTCATATTATCAGTCGTCACCGAATATATGAACAAGTAATCAATGACAGTCTCGTTTCGCTTCAATATCGTCTAAGATATCATGATCGACAGATATTTCGAGATTCTTAGGATGAGGAGGAAATCACACATCTCCTTGATCCTTTATAATCTCGTGCAACAAACGAGTTTCAGTTCACCACCTCTGGGGCTGAACGAATTAAGAACCGGTCAACTTCCTCATATCTTGGGAAGGACGACAGACTGACGGCCGACGACAGCGTCCTTTGCTTGGCGGGTTCGGCCAAAGCAACGTGTTACGACAGGAACACGGCGTCCGATAGGGACGTCTATCCTTGCAAGAATTTTGCAGCAGGTATAAATGATCTCGTGACATCTCATAAAGTCATTAAATGCGTCTGGCATTTAGTTAGACTTGAGGGAGTCTATGCACTTACTTATCACTAAGTGCAGTTTTGGGGATCAAGCTAAGACTGAGTGGGTTATGCCACGTTACTTCACGTCGTTCCTTATCAACGGTAACGTGCAAATCTCCCCCTAACGACGGGGAGAACAGTCTTAGCGATGTCACTTTCGCATATCATGCGGTAAAGAGATCGCTTGCCAAGGTTACTCTATCAAATGATAGGCAGGAGATTCATAATCGACTTATGTCCCCTTCAGAGGTCCATATTTTGAACGCTAGAACGGCTCAATCAAAATATTAATTAATCACTCTAAACACGCGTTATTATGAGACTTCTGGCTCATAACCAGTAACCAGCTGGTATGCATATGGTGTTTGAGTGTCTATGGGCCTCATAACGGACCAATGCAGCAAAATAGCATAACCCACACGGAAATATAAATCTTGGTGCGCAAGACCAAGATGTGCGTGCAATCATTTGCAGTCGCATCAACAAACTTTCCGTGAGTCCATTTGGGTCTGAACATAATCGACAGGATGTTCAATTTGAATTTCCAAACTCAAGTAATTCAAATCGAAATTTCGATTATTACTCTTCGGAATTATCAAGTCGACTAGACTTTTCAGGATAATCCGGATCATGAGCCATCAACTTAATGATAGGGCTAAAAGTTTGGGAAATGCTGCATTTCTGTGGACAACAATAAAATGTGACCTTATTGTCGATGCATCAACCATAACCATTTATATTTATGGTCCGTCTTATGGTTGGATAAGTCCACAATAACTCCTTCAATTCTTTACCAGAATTCTACGAGTTCATTTCGTGATCTTTACACATACTAGTCTTTCAAAGTGAGCATTAGTGGCATGAATTTCGGATTAATCACGAAATATATCCTCAAAGAGAATCCAAATGCGATGCGATTATAAATCAAGCATCGTCTTTTGACCCGGGAATATCTAATCCGGTCAATGCCACAATATCAAAATGCTCTTATCAATCGACGACAGGCGAATGATAGTAAAGACAATCATGTCTTAGCATTTAAATTCTTTATCATTCGACGACAGGCGAAATGATAAGGAAACTTTAAACGCTTTAAAGAATGTGATAGCAACCACTTGAAAGACATTTCAACTCCTCTAAAATACGCTTTTGGTCGTATTGAATGGAGACTATGTAAAGAAATTTCAATTCTTTCATGAGCTATTACCAGGTAACACTGGTTTTCTCGAATATTTTATAACTCAACAAGGTACGACAGGACCTATAGGAGTATAACGCCTCATATTTGACAAATCAATTTGGCTTTACCAAAGATTTCGATTTGGAACGACAGGTCCAGAATCGCTGTCACTGAGTACACTTTTAGGCAAGTAGTTGGTGAAATTATATGGTACACTGTTACCCACTATTTCCAAAAAAAACAACTACCCCACAAGTATTGCCTAAAATTTCATAATTTAAAGTTTGGTCACATTTGTCAAAGGAATTTGCTCAAAACACTTTAAATTATTTCGAGAAATTTCGTAAACAGGCAAACCATAATCCAAAAGTATGTCCAAATGGAAAAATAATAATCCAAATGGAAAAACATAATCCAGATGAGCGAAAAAATGGCTCAATGATTTATCAAAATCAATAAAGAAAGGTGTCAAACTCATTTGAGCCACAAAATCGGGGGTCTCAAGAGTTTCCTTTCAATTAGCTTTAACCACATTAGCATCGGTTTTTCCACCTTTATAATAGTTGTGAACTATTTAAGGAGTAACCGTGCATGACCGTTGTCTTTATAGCATAGAGTTGGCTCCTTGAGCATCATCTCTTACTTTGTGACAACGGCCCATATTGTTCCTTTCAATTACTGTCTTGGAGCCACAAGTTTTCGATTTTGACGATTGTCTAAAATCTCCCTTGGCTAGGCGATTCATCGGGATCGCGACAGTTCGAGACAAATAACACTTTTCTCGGTTCTCGATTCGTGGAAAAAAAAATGTACACGAAGAGCATTAATATCAGGCAAACAATTCGCCATTGACCCAATAGGATTAAAATTACTCACCGGGGTAATTTTCTTATCCAATAACAGATGGGCGATAAAGGAACATGGTGAATATAAATTCACGATACTGCTTATGGAATGCAATTTCCAAGCTAGTATTTTGGTGAAGGATTGCTCCAATATGTCAATTTCAGACATTTGTTCACCATAGACGTCATCACGTCTCAAATGTGGCGGCGGAATAAAATCAACGCCTTAGCATTCATCTCGAGGGTAACAACAAACTCGTGTTTTACTCATCAAAGATGGCATCCAAAAAAAATTTGGGCATCACATTTTCACACATCAGGGTGAGTAACATGTGGTGACGGATTAAAATCAACGTCTAAACAGTCGCAAGTATGTTTTGCGAATTTTCTCATCATAGATGGCATCCAACATGTGTTGGGAGTTCTGGATTATTTTCCATATAAAACGACTGGTTTATATGTTTATGGTTTGCACAAGCATAAACTTTATTTCGAAACGACAGGTTCGAAAAATAGTTTTGCTTTTAATGTGAATAGGTTCTCATTGATCGAACGACAGGTCGATACAGAGACACCAATTCGGCGAAACATACATCACTATATAAACACACTCGGGGAAATTATTATTTAGTCAACCCCTTTCGGTAGCTCTACTTGAAAAACGACCAGGAAAGACGGTGAGGGTGGAGGGCACGAATGCCACTTAAAACCCGACCTCATTAGGATATCGACTTCCGCCTATATCTTTCCTAGACATCGTATCCAAATAGGTGAGCCTAGTTGGGGAAGGTTCATAATTTTTCCAACTTAAATGTGAAAATATATGATTTCGCAAATTACCATATTTTACACAAGTGTACATGGCAGTAAATCAATACATAGATCGTACCTGCTTGCATGATTAAATAATATAGCAGTAGCATGCTAGTACATATTAGCACAATCTAAATTTACCAATTTACACTAAGCAAGATATTACTCAATATTTAATTATTCTATTGCTATATGTGTAAGTTCTATACATGGTAACTAAATCATGCATGTAAGTACTATATATTAATTAACAATTAACAATATACATACAAGTCCGGTAATTTTAAATTACACCACAACATGCAAGGAAAGAAATTTTACATGCATATATATACTGCCCTTTTTTTTTTATTTACTGTATTTGTTCTCTGTTCTCGTTACATACAATACTGTACAATTCTACGATTTAATTCATACATGTGTATATACAGACGTAAACATTGTGGTATTATTACTGTTATAAATAAAATCGTAGAAATATTTGTGGTTCGATTTTGTTTCACTGGACATGCGATCTGTATTTTTACTTGGGAAAAAAATATGTACCGTACTCCGGCTATTTTGGAGAAGCTCGATATAGCAAAACCCTAAAAAACCGAATAAACCTCAATATCCTTGCGTTTACCCAAAATCTTCAATATCCGCGAGCGTATATCTTATTCTCCGCGAGCAAAGTGCTGATAACGTGTTGTGTGACATATTAGCTCGTTATAGATATATATAGAGATATGTATAGATATAGAGAGAGGTATGAGAGACAACAATAAGGGAGGTTTTATTAATCATAATGTATGAATGAATCATCAAATAGAAGACCCCTAACCCTCTTAATATAGATAGAGGGGTAGGGTTACAAGCCCACTTGGACCCATAAAGTACAAGCCCAATAGTCCAATAATATCCTACAACAAATACAACTATTATAGATGTTCTAATAAAAATACTCTGCTAATAAAAATGCTCTGCTAATAAAAATACTTTGCTAATAAAAATGCGTTCATCGCTATCTAACGAATGTCAAACTCCTGCTCTCTTTCTTTCTTGCCTGTTCGGTATTTCATTCACTCTGCTCGTCTCTCTTTTTTATGCTTATTAGGTTGTTTGATATTTTTACTAGATCTTTTTGCTTATTAGGCTTTTTTATGCTTATATTATATGTGATCAAGGTCGGTCGCGGCCTCTTTGTTATCCAAGGCTAGATCATAAATTGTGCCCAATCTCGAGCACTTGTATGAAAATTAATTACTGTAAAATAAAGAATTAAATTTCACACTTTTAGCGTAATTTTCTTACTCTAAATTGTTTTACCCATTTTTTTTATATTTGACACTAAAAAAAAAAAAACAAATAGCGACGGGATTAGTGACGGTATTTTTTGTTACGAGCTTATTAGCGACGGTTTTTGTGACGGATTTGTGACAGTTTAGTCAATTTGCGACAGATTTATGACAATTTTTTAAATTAGCGACAGGCTTGTTACAGCTTTTTACTCTCACTAAATCAAGCATTATTTTGTAGTGTGATTTTGTGCACCAAGATCATAATGAATATTTCTGTCTATTTTTTAAATAGAAAACGTTAACCTTAACGCGAGGAGCTATAAAAAAAAATTACAGTCCATATATTTTGTAAATTAACAAATCAACCCAATACATTGTTTAAAGTGACAAAAATTTACACATTTGCCAAATAATCTTATTTTCTTTTCTCTATTTATAAGATTCAAGTATCTTGTCTTTCCTAAAATAAGTTACTTGAATTTTTTTTTGTTCAAATAATACTTTACGAACTTTTAAACTAATGAGAAAATTTTCACTTCTCGGTCTAATAACAAAAAAATACGTAAAGGATAATAATAATTAAAAGTGTTTCTCATTGAAATGCAAGTTTTACACTTTTTAGGTTATGATCAATTTTTAAACCATACAGACTTGATTGTACTAGTTTGTTTATAAACACTTTTCTTTCAAAAAGGCAAAAACTTAAAAGTTTGCAGTTGATCAATCGTTTTGAGTAACATGGTACACAAATTAAAATATTAAAAAAACTGGTGTGACTATTAACTTTGAACATAAATTGAAAGACATACAAGTGAAATTTATTATAAAATTAAAGATAAAGAAACCAAATCGCACCAAACTATATCTTTAAAGAAAAAAAAAAGTTAATGATGCTTATATTATATATTGTTTAGTTGTGGCTCGGTGCAAATATATGTAGATTTTGAACTACATTTTAGAGAGAGAAATATGACGATAACGAGGCGATAACAAGTAGGGTTAAAAGATGGTAACAACAGCAATCAAGAATGCATCTTTTGATCCACAAAGAATAGAGGAACAACAAGCAGGTATCAAATCCTTCGCAGAAGTTATCATTAATACAAATAACCCCTGCAATCCAATAAAAGAGGTCAGAACATATAAGGAAGAAGCATCAATAAATTTCGCATATGAAGAGGTAAATACACTCTGAGAACCATTCAAATATTATACACTAGTGAGCAAATTTACTCATGGTAAACCTGAGATTGAACAAATAAACAGAGTTTTGGCCACACTGGGTTTAAGAGAAGAATACAAAGTAGAAAATATTGATCATAAACATTTTATTACCAGATTCTACCATGAAAAAAGACTATCTTAGAGTATGGACTAGGAACAGTTGGGTAATTCAAAAATGTCCAATGAGGGTTTTTAAATGGTCTTATGTAGGATGGCAGAATTTCGGGTTTTGGCCCGACCCGACCCGGTACGGGTTGGATAAAAGTGCAGGATTATTTGGGTCGGGTTGGATTGGGTTACTTTGCACTTTTGTGCAATTTTGTGCAAGTTAGAAATAAGTTCATATTCCCTATAGGTAGCACTTTTTAATTATTTATTTTATTTATCAAAACGTCATACACATATTTCATAAAAAATGGAAAAAAAACACATAAAATTATATAAAATGCAAAAAATCACAAAAAATAAAAAAAATACAAAGAAATAAAAAAATCATAAAATATCACAAAGAAATAAAAAAATCACAAAAATAAGATTAACCATATTTCTAATTTAATTAAATGTTTATTGTTAGATGCTTAATAATGATTTGCACTTATTTGGCTTATCAAAAAAATTCCGGATCAAACGGGTCGGGTCGGGTATAAACGGGTCGGGCCGGGTTATGTGCGGATTGATGTGCGGGTCGGGTCGGGTTTCGAGAAACCCGGCCCAATTGCCATCCCTAGTCTTATATGACTTCAGGCCAGCTTTCGAAACCTCTATCACTCCTGTATGGATTAGATTTGATATGTTACCAATACATTTATATAACAAAGATTGATGAAAATGCAAATAACCTATCCAGACCTAATCTAGCTAGGGTATGCATTCAAATTGACTTAAACAAAGAGCTTACCCATAGGATTTGAATTGGATATGGGAATGAAGAACATCAAGATGGATTTTGACAAAGCTGTAGGTATGAGCATCTACCAAAATATTGCTTCTGCTGTAATAAAATTGGCCATGGAAAATATGAGTGCAAGGTGTTTGGTAAAATGCCAAACAAGGAAAATGAGCAAGCTGCATATAAGGCTAAAAACATATTATCTCAAGCAGAGAATATGCAAAAACATGGCAATAAAGGGCAAGTTAAAAGAGCAATCTTTAAAAGGAAAGATCCAGTATTAGTTGAGAAGTGGGTTAGCAAGCAAAATATATCAATTTCAAGGCACAATGTAGAACATAGCAGTGGCATAAAAGAAGGAGAAAAGGTAACAATACCTATAGATATTCAAGTGGAAGTGGAAAATACTAATTTTGCAAAAGAGGTACATGGCATTCAAATTACAAATCAATTTGCAGCTTTACAGGATTTAGAGGATCAAAAA